>OY101127.1:203291-803291 GCA_956465555.1 Nitzschia sp. pyKryTriq1
AACTGGATTGGGATACTGGATTTGGCGACGTTGCGGAAGTAAAAAAGGAGGAGACCCACCAACCCGAAGTCGTAATGGACTGGGATGCTGGATTTGGTGGGCAAGTACCAGTACTCGTCCCGGAAGTAAAAGAGGAGATCAAGCCAGAAATACCAACGCCAGTAGAATCAGAGCTAGAAAGCATGAAAGAGGAAAAGGGAGAAGAGAGCAAGCAGCAAGCAAGGTCGCCCAGGAGACCTCCATCCAAATCGAGATCGTCGTCAAGTCGAGAGGCTGAAGAAAAGCCAAAGTCGAGGAGCAGAAGGCCTCCATCCGAATCCAAATCGTCCTCAAGTAGAGACGCCGAAGAAAAATCAAAGTCGAGCGGCAGTAGACGACCTCCATCGACATCAAGGTCATCGGGAAGTCGGGAGGACTCCAGAGCAAAATCGCGATCTGCGTCCAATGGTGACGCCGACGAAATTGGCAAGGAAGAAGGCAAATCAAGGTCGAGCAACAACCGACGCCCGCCATCCAATTCAACAAGTGCATCACCGCGTAGCGGAGACCCATCGAAATCTACATCAAGAAGCACAAGACCATCATCGAGGAGTAGTGGACGATCTTCGTCCAGAAATCGGGACTCAAGATCCAAGTCGCGAACAAGACGTACCGGTAGTAGTGGAGATCCATCCTCTTCCAAATCCAGGTCCTCGAGACCCCCATCCAGCAGATCTCCGACTAGGAGTAGTGGTGGTGGTGATCCCTCATCCAAATCACGCTCCTCAGGCGGTGGTCGAAATAGTGGAGATCCTTCGAAATCATCAGCCAAATCACGATCTTCATCAGGTCATAATAGGAGTGGAGGAGGCGATCCCTCGAAATCGAAATCCCGGTCTTCTGGAGGCGGTGGAGTTAGTGGTGGCGGCGGCAGTAGCGGTGACCACTCGAAGCGGAGACAGAGAACGTCCACCACCACCACCACCACCACCAGCAGCAGACCAAAGCCGGAAGAAGCTGCCACCTCCTAGTAAACAAACGTCTTCTGTTCCCATCTGATCTTTTGCTACTCTAACATATTCATTCGAATGGAATGAAATGCATGCAACGCTCGGATCTGCTAGACATATATTTTGTTTCTCTACTAATCGGAATAGTTAGTTGACTGTTTTGGCATTCTACCAGACCACTACTACTGGTAGTGGTAATACTGAACTGTATTTGTTTCTCCATTTGCTGCCTGTCCGCTCCATTCATTTTACACCGCAGTCGTCTCGCCTACTCTAGTCCAGTCCAGTCCACTCCATTCTAGTCCACTCCATTCTAGTCCACTCCACTCCACTCCACTCGAGTCAGTCAGTCAGTCAATCTCCTACTCTCTACCAGAGTTAGGCCTTGAGGACTTCACCGAGAATGCCCATAATCTTTTTGGCAATCGGGCCGGCATATTTCTGCCAATCAAAGTCTGCGTCCAATTGCATGATGGGAGGAGTACCCGATTGTTCAAATTCTCCAGTGGGCTGGAACATGAACGGCAAGTCCAAGATAGTACCCGAGTGGCAACAGTCCATCTAAAAAACAAATACAAAAAATTGGAATGATGAATCAAGTGAGTTGTTTCGTCATCGATATAGACGCAGGACAAGAGTTATAAACGAACAAACGAACGAACGGGCATATAATCAGTCTGTCAGTCAGTCAGTTCGGACGTACCAATGAGACCACATGAACTCCTTGAGGAAGTCCCTTGACGAGAAGATCATACAAATCATCGTCCCGAATCATCCCACTCTTTTGATAATCTCGAGGGACCAATACTTCATCGTATCCATCATCTTCATCACCATCGTCATCCTGGACCTTGCTTCCATGTCCGGAATAATGCAAAAAGATGGAATCACCGGGTTTCGACTGGGCCACGACCTTTTTGTACGCCGCCAGAATAGCGTTCTTGGTCGGTTCGGTGTGCGCTCCATCGTCCATCAAAACCACAATATTTTCTTCTTCGAAGCCATGTACATTCATAATGTATTTTTTCTGTTTGTGGAATAAGAGATCGTCGTCGAGGATAATAGTAGTAGGTGAGGGTTGAGAAATAATAATAATAATAATATAATAATAATAATGAATTGGGGTGGGCAAGGACGAAAGATACAGGCAGCAGGACTCCAGGGAGGGACGACAAAAGAAAGCTATTTTTCTGCTTACCATGTTTCCGACATCATTGTGGCATCCAGACTGTGGAAGTTGTTTAAAAAAAATGGAATGAATGAATGAATGAATGAATGAATGAGAATCACTATTTGTGAGATCCCAAGAACGTAGTACTGGTACGTGCCTCTCTTCCGTACTTGTTGTTGTAATTGTTGTTGTAATTGTTGTTGTTGTACTTACCAATTCTCCTGGATCGTCTCCGATATAGTTGATTCCTACCATGACTGCCCGCTTGGTTCCTTCGAAATGATCGGGGACCAAATCGAACTTGTGCGACAAATCGAGTTCCTTGGTACTGGTCAATTGAGGAATTTGTTCATATCCATGGGATTTGAGATTGTCCCTCATTTGATCCAAGACTTCGACAAAGCTCAGATCCGATTCCGGAGCCTGTTCGTCCTTGTACAAGACATTCAACAAGGTACTGGTGCAAGCGCCTCCGGCGCGTCCAGCGGGATCGGGCAATTGAAAGTTACTGTATTATACACATACACATATACATAATGTGCGAATGAGGATGAGAATGAGAATGAAAACCAAAAAGTGAGCGAGAAGAAGCGTACAGACAGTACAGTAGGCAGGATTTGGATAGAACGCGTACGAGGATGATGTGAAATATGCGTTTCCGCGTCCAGGATCGTCACCATCGTCGCTCCCTGCTTGTCCACATCCATATCCACATCCATAGACATGGTATGACATAGTATTATCGCTCATGACACAACATGTAGTAGTAGTAATAGTAGTAGTAGTATGGTACTCACGCAACATTGCTGACATCGGCCGAAGTTTGTTTGTCTTCACATCCCGAAATCATGATGATATCCGCCGTAAGAATCTTGGGCTTTTCACCCCCCTCGTCTTCGACCGCTTGGAAGACTCGTGCCTTGATGTCTGGATTCATCAACTTCTTGCGAGTCTCCTTGATCCTTTGTCGAAATTTTCGCAAACGTCGTCCCATGGTTGCTGAGTAGTAGTAGTAAAAGGAGGTAGTAGTAAAAGGAGGTAGTAGAAGTAAAGTAAAGTAACGTGTGGCACGACAAGTGAAATGAAAAAGAATCTTGGTCGTCGCAGCGCTTCGTCGCGTCGCGTCGCGTCGTCGCGTCGAAACACCAAAAAAAAGATCCTCTTGCTTCCTTGCCTTCGTTCGTTTCCGCTTCTCGCGATCCGGGATCGGATCGCAATAAATAATAATAAATCTCTGGTATGCATATGCGATCGCCGATGATGTTGTGGTGTCAACTGGTAGTCTACCAGGTACCGCTGCGGTCAGTACCTGGTACCTGGTAACGGTCGTCGTCGGCTGGCGGATTAGGTAGTTTACCCGCGTTCTTTCCCCCCGCCGGCGCGCGCGGCGGTGAAGCTTCCACAGGGTTCTTCCACGATGGCGGCCTTCATTCGCTACATGCATGCATGCATGCGCGATCGAAGGGGGAATACCGGTATGACATACATACAGGTCCGTACAGTAGGTCGGGTAGATACGCAGGGTCTTCGTAATACCAGTACCGGTACAACTTATTCGTACCGGTCCAGTACCTGTAATTGTTATGCCACGTGGCATTTCTCTACGTGCGAATGGCAAACAGATCCCTCTCCTTCGGCTTCTTTTCTCTCGCATCATGCAACGACGCGACCATCGCGATGAAATTGGAAAAAAGCAATGCGACTTCACGCGCTTATGAAGTACAGCAGCATACGTACCGGTGCGATAATACTGAACGTATGGATACATTATTTCTTTGCGTTCATTGATCGCTCACTCCTTCTTTCCTTCCTTCTTTCCTTCCTTGCACTGTTGGTTTCGTTTCATCATGAAATTCTCTCATCTGAGTGCCTTGCTACTCCTCTCGTGGGTCAGTCCCTCTGTTATTTTGGCGAGTAAGTACTTGTACTTGTACATTCATACATACATACATGCAACGTGAAGTAATACCATTGATGATGCACTGTACTGTACATTATTCATTATTTTTGTGCAGTCGCCATGTGCATTGTGCATTGTACATTGTACATGTACATGTACATTATTTATCCATACCATAGATTGATTGATTGATTGATGTATATATTGCGTGATGTACACTAGACTGACTGACTGAGTGACTAGACTATCTGATTGATTGACGATCATCTGATTGACTGACTGACTCTTCTCCTCCTCTTTCTATACTTTCTCCTGCTGCCACTACAACAACAACAACAACAACAACTGCTACTACTACTACTACTACTACTATGGTACCTTTTAGATGATGATCATGGCGACGACGGGTTGGTGACGTGCGGATCGGCCGTCAAATTGAGTCATTTGGAATCCAAAACGGCCACGGGAACAGAACATTTTTTGAGCAGCGAAGGCAAGAATCTGGGAAGCGGCAGCGGACAACAAATTGTCACGGCCGTCTCTTCGACCACTACCACCAATACCCTTTGGTGGATTCGGGGTCCGAATGATGAAAGTCGGTTTGATAATGACAATGACAATAATGACAATAACGATAATGCAAACACTAATGGAGTTGCGGCCTGTACGCAAGGTGTTGCCCAGCCGATTGCGTGCGGTTCGGTCATTCGATTGTCGCATTTGGAATCCTTGCGCAATTTGCATTCGCACAATGTCAAATCACCCTTGAGTCGACAACAAGAAGTCAGTGCATATGGAGAAGGCGATGGAAATGGAGATAATGGAGATGATTGGAGAGTCGTTTGCAGCAGCAGCAGCATTGGAAAGTATTGGGAACGATCCTCCGTCGTGTCCTTTCAACATGTCGATAGTGGAGCGTATTTGGGAGCCTCGTCGACGGTCAAATTTACGCATCAAAATTGTGGACACAATTGTCCTATTTTGAATCATTTAGAAGTCTTTGGACGAAAGCAAAAGGATCATTTTGCAAATTGGGTGGCCGAAATGGGTGTCCATCTATCCAAATAAATTTATAAATAAATGCTGATACGAAAGCAGAAGAAGAATTTTTAGAAATTATATCATATCTACTATCATACTGTATGCAGTGAATCATTCTATGGTAGAAAATATTACGAACTCGTCGTTACTTCATGTTGAGGATGCACACGTGACAAATAAAACATTACATGCTTACATCATTATATACACCACACCACCACAAGTCAGCAGTTGTTGGTAGGTACTACTCGTAGCGTAGTAGAGAGCATTCAAGAGAGCCAGCCAGCCCTTTACTTGACGCTGTACTTTTGTTGTCGGCATTCCTCCATTCCTCCATCATTCTCTAGTATACACACGCTCCGGATGTGTATTCGTAGTGGTATGGGGACATCAAGGGTTGTTCAGCAGAGCAGAGAGTTCCTTGGTTCGTATCGTATCGGATCGGATCGTATCATCGTATCGTATATAGCATAGTAGTAGGTTCTGTACTCGTATAGCAGAGTGCACATGATGGAAACAGAACTGTGCTGTACGGTACTGTACCAGTAGAACTCGTATAGCATAGACAGCGCTTCGTGTCCTTTGGTTGCCCCAAAATATTAGGCAGATGTTCATGTTGTTGTTGGATGATGTTGTTGATGATGATGCTCTTGTTGCTGTTGAAAACAGGAAAGCAAGGCAGGTACAAATAATAGCCTATTGCCCAGCAGTCACAAACGACTCGAACTTTTGCAAGGGAGCAAAATGAGCATCATCATCATCATCGTCGTCCTCTTGATCTTCTTCAGGTTCATGGCCATTCTTGGTTTCATCATCATCCGAAGTACTACTAACAGCAGCAGCAGCAGCAGCCGTAGTATTATTAGTAGCAGCTGATGTGTTGTTGTAGTTGGGTTGCAAGTGACAGGGATGGATCAATTGGGGTGGTCCACCACCAGAAGAAGAAGCATCAATATACATGTCTTCATCCAAAACAACATTTCTCCAATCGTAATTCTCCGAGGCGAATTCTTGTAAATTTCGTTGTGCCATTTCTTGCAATTCGTATCGATTGGACCAAATACATTGTTTGATCCGATCGGAATATTGATAGCGAGAAGGAATGGGTAGGACTTGGACCGTCTCTTTGAATTGAAGACGATTGCTTTTGTTAGAAGAAGAAGAAGACGACGAAGACTTGGAGGAGGACGTCATGGACACGGACATGGAAGGAGAGGAAGTCGATATGGAACTTGTTGGATGAAGATGATCGTGAAACAAGGAAGGCTGCGGTTGATGTTGGGGTGCGGAGCTACTACTTCTCTCATCACCATCACCATGGTCCGCAGCAGCATGAGCATCAGCATGAGCATAAAACTCTTCGCTATCATTGAGTTTCGTTTCAAAGGGAACCATGCCGCCCAACATGGATTGATGATTGTGGTGATGATTGTGACTCGAAGAAGAAGAAGATGGGGCGTACTCGGAGGCAAGGCAGGAAATCTCCACGGGTGAAGAACCAGTAGTAGCAGTTGAACATCCCTGTTTCGGGGGTTGTTGCGGTGCAATGCCCAGCTGATGCAGCAATCGTGTTCGGGTGTAGTACGGGGAACGGTGCGGAGGCTGCGTCTTGGTCATGATAGAAGAAGAAGAAGAAGAAGAACCTTTGCGACGATGAGTAGAAAGGGAAACTTGCTGGAGTGTCCGCAACTTTTTGGGCTGAAGGGCGGTTTGGCTCGATGAAAAAGGTGGTGATGGTGATGGTGATGGTGATTGAGGACGAGGTCCGGCGAGAGACGCAGACGCCATGCTGCTGCTCTTATTTTATACTACTACTGATGGAAGCGGCGTCAAGTAGGTGATGTTGGTTTGATGGGGTTAAAATACGAATGGGCGTGTACCGTACTGCGGTAGATGATGATGTGATGTTTCGTTGATGGGCGGTGCCAGAGAACCATACCCTGGGCGGTGCACTCGTTGCGCTTCTTTGCTCTGGGCGGGAGACGACGACTCGCCGCGCGTTCGTTGGGAAGACGAAAAAAGAAGGAAGAACATACAGTAAGCAAGCAAAAGCCCAAGGAAGAATTAAAAGAATTCTACCGCGCGGTACTTGTAGAGTATTAGCACCGGGGTATCATCGATTGGCGATTTGGGCACGGGTCGCGCGCACGAACGGTGGACTTCCTAGCGTTTCTACGCGATTCTACGTGGAGGTTGTCTCTATCTTGAAGTTCCAAGATTAGGAGTGAGTCGTCACGGCCGGCCGGCGCCCCTGGGCAGGAGATGTCAGTTTTTTCATAAGCCTTCTCGACTAGTTTGGCGCTGTAAATTGAGAAGCCGAAAGAATGAAACCTCGAGTTATTTTTTTCGCTCTGATTCTACAGTTAGTTAGTAACCACTAACCGTAGTAAGGCCTAACGTTTTTAACTGCTGTGTTTTCACTCTTTTTTCTTCATTCGGTTCTCCGTCGTCCGTTCATTCGTATTCGTCATCTTCTGTCTATGCGTTCGTCGTCTTCTCTCCATTGCGGTCAGGCCTGCGTCCGTCGCCGACGTTGTTGCGCGGGGCGCAGCGCGCGACTCTCAGAGAGAGACGGGGATGACGTCAACCTTTCTCGCAGTTCTTGCTGGGAGGACGTCAGCTTGGAACGATCACGCACTTGGCGTTTCTGAAAAAGTAGTGAGAAACGAGAAACCTCAACCCAAGCTTTCCTTTATTTCCATCCATCACCGACCGACCTTTCTTTTCAATCTCAACTTCATTCCTGTTTATATGATGTGCGCACAGTACTGACTGGTATCTTCTTTTCTTCTAAAATTTATTTACGACGGTCGTCGACACTCTCATAACTTTTCTATTTGCAATATTATTCCAAAGGAAGAAGAAACCTCTTCTTCATCGACCAAATAATCAACCGATCAACTAACTACCAGCACTTACTGTACTTTCCAGCATGCCCAGCAGCACCATGACTATGACTGTCAGCAATACCAGTAACACCAACAACAAGAATAAGAGCAGCAAGGCAAAAGCAGCAGCAGCGACAACAAAACCGTCCATGAACATGGCTATTTTTGAAACCATTTTGGGCACCCAATTGTGGAAGAAATCGGAAAAGCTCGACAAGGTCGTTGCCGTGCCACTCCAAGACGCGCTCAAAGACAAGGAATTTGTCGCCTTGTATTTTGGAGCTCAGTGGTCCTCGACGTGCACCGAATTTCTTCCCCAATTGATTGCATTTTACAATCTAGCCAACAAGAAGGAGAAAAATACCATGGAAATCATCTACGTGTCGTCCGATCAAAGTCAAGAAGAATTTGACCAACATTATGGAACCAACATGGAGGTGCCATGGACTTGCATGGTTGCCGATCAACGAGAGGCAATTCAGAAAAAGACGGAACTCACACCTCTCTTCAAGAGTTTTCGTATTCCCTCCTTGGTCGTTTTGCATGTGCCGACGGGCGAATTCGTAACGGAACATGGCGTCAAGCAAGTCCAACACATTTTGGCTGCCATGGAAAAACAAAAGCAAGAAGCAGAAGCCGCCAAGGAAAACAAAGGGGATACCGCCCCTCCGACGGCTGGTCTTTCGGTGGATGACAGTGTCCAAGTATGGCGCGAGACACCAACCAAATCGATTCAAGAGGCTTACAAATGGATTGACTATGGTGGCGGCACCATGAGTCTCTTGTTGTTTCTCTATCAGAATCCTTACGTTTTGGTGGCCCTCATTGCCATTGCCGTGATGACTCCCATTCTCAAAGCGATTTATCAAAAACCCATGGTAATAATCGGATTCATGCTTTTGATCCAACGATACTTGGCACCCAGGGGAGAACAATGCATGCCAGGACAAATTGTGACTATCAACAACAGCAGCAGCAGCAGCAGCAGCCAGAACGACAGCAAGAAGGCTGCGAGCAAAAAAGATGAAGCTAAATCATCTTAAACATGACTATTATATGAATAATTCTCAGAAACAATTTTGAAGAATACATTGCAGTAGTAGTATCAGTAGTAGACTAGCTAACAGCCCTACTACTGAATAGACTTGATTCATTTATCGATCGACATTATTTGAAAGTTTAGTTTAGATGTACTCGTATGGGTTTATGCTAGTATAATGGCGTGGGGCGACCCCGGCCCCATCCAAAAGTTTGCTCAAGCATTACACACACAAAAAACGGAAAAGATATTTTTATTCGTAGAACAGTTGATGGAGATGAAGAATCATCTCGGCACGCACGCACGCACGCACAAACAAAAAAGCTACCCGCGTGCTCCTTGTCTTGTCTATTGAAACATCACATTCGGGTCGCTGGGTTTTTTACCAAAGGGCGGAGATGTTCCGTAGGACTGATTAGGTCGAACAGTCGATGGGTCAAAGCCAGAGGAGGGCCGAGCTTGGCCACCGCCACCGGGCCGAGGCTGACCACCGTAGGGGTCTCGACCCATGAAGGACTCCTCGGCCGTTCGGGGGCGAAAGCCTTGGCCTCGGCTTCGTGGGTCACCTCGACCTTGTTGGGAAGACGAAGAATACGACGGATCGCGAGGGATGTTTCTGCCCAGGACGGGCGAGCGCTTCAAACGCCAAACTTTGTGCCCATCCTCTGATCTGCCGTCGGCGTCCACGTCCTTGGAGATTTGGACCAGTTCGTCTTGATCGGCAATCGACACACTCGCCGTGAAAATCACCTTGTTGGTGGCCTTGTCGACTTCATTCAGCAAAATCGTGTCCGGAGGAACTTCCGTTAACACAGTGTAGAATGGTGAGTCCCCAGAGATTGGGTCCAGCCGAATGGATCGCTTGTTGGATTTGCCAACTCGGGTTCCTTGCAACTTGATTTGATGCGTGCGTCCATCCGGATGCATCAGCACACTGGTCATGGTACAAGTACCATTTCGATGGAGGTCGTATCGCATGCCACCTGAGAGCATGGCCTTGGTCCTCTGCTCTCGCATGTTGCCGTCGACCACGCGACAAGTTCCTTGCCAGTTGAGCCCATCGATTTGATTTAAAACGGGGAAGAGTTCCATGAGCGAGTCGCCACCGTAATCGTACGACTCGCCGTCGTCAAATTCTCCATTCAGTAGATAAGACATGGTTCCGCGAGAAGCGGAGCGATCCTTGGATCGCCTCAATCGAGCGATTTGATGACCATCCAGCTTGGTTCGATTTCCCATTTCATGAGAGATTTGAATGATTTCATCCTTGTAGATGGACAGACTGGCAGTTGAGACCAATTTACCAGTGAAGCGATCAATCTCGCTCAAAAGCACAGTATCTGGTGGCAGCTCCGTTACGACCATGTAGTTGGTGCCATCAGGATCAACTGGATCCAAGCGGATCTGACCGCTGGCGCCAGGACCACGGTCTCCTCTCATCTGGACGTATCGGCTACTGCCGTCCGTGAGCGAGGACACGATAGTCAACACACAAGTGCCGTTCTTGTTCAGATCATACCACATCTTGCCAGTCGCTTCAAAGTTGGTCTGTCGTTCCAGGTCGCCGTTGATGAAGCGGAAGGTACCTTGCCAGCCGGTGCCTTCAATCTTGTTCAGTACGGGAAAGACGTCTTCCATGGAAGAACTGCTTCCAGGAACCCAACTCTTTGCTTTCGGTGGAGGCTTGTCGTAGATACCTCCATCACGCTTCATTCTCCATACTTGGTGACCTTCCACGGGCATTCGGACTCCTTCTCCTAGCTCATGGGTCACTTGAACCAGCTCCTTTCGGTCGTTGGAGAGAGAAAGACTCGCCGTGTAAATGACCTTGTCCGTTTCACTATCCACTTCGTTCAGCAAAATAGTGTCGGGAGAGATCTCCGTGAGAATGGTGTAGACCGCTTCTTCGTCATCCATGGGGTAGAGACGCATCGAGTAGGAGTTGGATTCCTTGAATCCTCTCATTCTGACTCTGCGGGTTCGTCCACCATCAAATTCCAAGGTGGTCGTCATGGTACACTCTCCATCTGGAGTAAGATCAAAGTCCATTCCACCCTTGAGTAACATAATCGAGTCGGGTTTGGTGTCTCCAATAATGTATCGGCAGTTTCCTCGCCAGTCGATACCAGTAATTTGGCTCAACACTGGAAAGATCTGTCGTATTTCGGAGCCCACGTCAACAAGAGGATCCAGCTCTGGTGGTGCACCGTACGGGCCTGGTGGAATGTCCACATCTCTGTTACTGGCATCCCATTGATCGAATTTCTTGCGGAATCGATCTCTGGTTTCTTCGGGGGACCTATTTAAGAGCCACAAATGATCGTCCCGCACGGGATCTATATCATCGTATCGGCCTCTACCACTGCTTCCTCCCATAGGTGGCTCGGTCAATAGTCCATTGATGCTTCGTCGACCGGCATTGGTAGCTCCATTGGCGTACCTTGCTGAGTCTCGACTACCACCATACCCGCCGCCGTCTGCCCGAGACGACCAAGCCGATCGTCCTCCTCGCATGTCCATGGATCGATCACGTTGTTGAGGACCCTTGAATTCTTGGCGTTGCCGCCACTCGTCTCGTTCTTCATAGCCTTCTCGTGCCGGATTCAATCGCCACACTTGGTGAAGATCCACGGGCATACGAGGATCTCGTCCCGAAACTTGATGGGAGACTTGTACCACTTCATTGTCATTGTTGGCCAAGAACAGACTGGCCGTAAAGAGAACACGGCCCGTTTCTCGGTTGACTTCATTCATCACCAGTGTATGAGGAGCCAATTCGGTAATAATCATGGAATTGGGTCCCCGTTCCATATCGAGTCGAATGGGCGAACCGGGCCCACTGACCCGCCGACCACGCATGACAATTGATTGGAGTCGTCCGTTCTCTTGTGGCGACCTCATAAAGGTAGTCAAAGCGACGGTGCCGTCTTCATAAATATCGTAGCGGGATCCACCGTATTGAGGACGGAGCATGCCACCGGGACCATTGATTTCCAAATCACCAGGGACTTGACGACAATCGCCTTCCCAAGTCACACCAGCAAACTTGCTCAGTACTGGATAGAGGCGTCCCATTCCTCCTCCTCCGCCTCGTTGCCTGCTAGAACTGCCACCGGTATAGGATTGAGAGGACGTTACGGGTTGTGGAATTCCAGTAAAGGAATTGCGACTCGGTGTCTCTCCTCCTCTCCGAGAGGAGGAGGAGGAGGCGGGAGAAAGGAGCCTTCCTCCTCGTCCTCCTCGTTGTTGTCGTTGGCGTCCTCCGGGTCGAGTCAAGGACCAGACTTGATGACCTTCAATGGGCATTTCTTCTAGATCACCCATGTCGTGAGAGACTTGAATGATTTCATCTTCATCGGCAATGGACAAACTAGCCGTCAAGACGACCTTGCCGGTGTATCGATCCACTTCATTGATCAAAATAGTATCCGGATCGAGTTCGGTCAGAATCATAAAGTTGGGATCTTGTTCATTCATGGGATCGAGACGAATGGTACGAGTAGCAGATCCTCCGCCTCCTCGTTGCTGTCCTTCATCTCGTTGTCCTCTCATTTCAATGCGACGACCACCAAGCGTAATGGTCAAAAAGACACTCCCATCTAGTTCCAAATCGTATCGAATTCCCACTTGACGTCTCCCGGATGCATTACTCTTGGTGGCGGCAAACTGCAAATCGCCCGCCAAATATTGGATATGACCCTGCCAGTTGACGCCTTGAATACGGCTCAGAACAGGAAAGAGACGTTCAATACGATCATAGTATTCTTCGTCTCTATAAATCTCCGCATCGTACACTCCTGGTCGAGGAGAATTATTGACATTGCCCCCATTCACATTGTTGTTGGCGTTGCCATAGGATCGGGTCGCATCTCCCGCACTACGTTGTCGACTGGACGGCGCAAACGGGGAGGGAGGCCGATTCCCGTACAATTCTCCCGGACCCGCACCTCCGCCTCCCATGCGGATTCCATCTTGTCGAAGATCATTGCCGTACATGCCGCCGCCACCACCGTTGTTATTACGACCCGCAAAGTACTTTTGCGACTGAGGATCCATACCCATACCACCTCCATACGAATATCCAGCACCACCACCGCCGCCGTTCATGGGTGGTGGAGGTGGTCCGTTAAAGCGTCCACCGCCACGCATCGGATCAAAATAGCTATTAAAAGGCGCACCGGGTGCTCCTTGTTGTTGGAGTGGTTCATAGGGAGGAGGAGGACCAAACCCCTCGTCCATCATCATTCTTGGATCCATGTTGCTATTCATCATTCTTGGATCCATGTTATTATTATTCATCATTCTTGGATCCATGTTATTATTATTCATCATTCTTGGATCCATGTTCATATTCATATCCATATCCATACCAGCACCAAACCCTCGACCAAAACCTGGAAAGTATCCCGAATTCCCGTTAATATCCGATCCACCATTGACGGCAGCATCGCTGCCACTACTTTGGTAAAAGGAAGATTGGTCCAACGCGGTCGTACGTGATGTGGTATGAGTATTGCTCCGGTGGTGAAGAACACTCGACGATGGAAGGGTAAAACTGGAAACAAGAACATGGGTGGTACTCCTCGTCGCCATCGCCATCATCGCTACCGCTACCACTGTCATGGTCGCGAGAATGCTTCTGTTGCTGACCGTCATCATGGTTGAGGACGTCATAGTGCAGTCGATCACTTCCTGCTAGCTGCGGATGAGGCTGTTGTTGCTGTTTCTGCTGTTGCTGTTGCTCTTTGTGTTTTGTGCTTCCCCCCTCTGCTACTGCTGATGGGTGTGACTGATGGTGTTTGATTGCTCTTCCCCGATCCCTAGTACAACGTACAGTAAAGTCGCCAAACCCTTTTTGTCGTTTGATGTGTTTGTCTCGCCGTCGTGTGCTCGCGTGCTTGCTTTTGCTGTCGGCAACGACAAAGACAGCAACGACATCACATCATCTGGCCGGCAGCATCCATAGCCTGCGTGCGTTCTCGAAACAACCAATCCATCGATCGACAAGAACGTAGACTACTGTATTCATTTCTGCACAAAAAAAGAACGAAGGAGGAACGCCTCGCTCACGCACATACCGGTACACCGAACGTCGTGTGGTTTCGGCTGTCGTCTTGACGACCGTACCGAGCGCCAATAATCTAAAGAACAACACATCACAATGACGTATGTCATTATTCGTTAAGTGCTGATGTCATGTTTGAAATATTTATTTATGAGACCCCACCGTCCTTCAGTCAGTCGTCATCGTCGTTGTAACCAAAAAAATATTATGATAAAAAATGAGCATCGTAGTCGGGGAACAAGGACGGAGGAGGGTCAGACCGTTGGTAGTTTTGAAAGCCGCCGTGCGAATCATCCCCCAGCCCCCCCTCGAGCAGCGAGAGAGGAATTCTCGAGCAGCGAGGGAGCTGAGAGGGAGCGACGACCATGAAACGCATAATTTGTTGTTTTGTTTCCTCGGACTGGCAGTTACGAGAAAACCAAAACAAGCAAGTTTCTTTTTAGTTAAAAGAATGTCGGCGGCACCCACGGGACCTACGGCCCCGATGGGGCCACGCACCTACTCGGAGTACTACGGGAACGCGGGGTTGGACCCCTACGAGGAGAACTACGCTGCGCTGATGATGCAGTTTCGGACAGCCAACAACCCCCCCACGGGCGGAGACCTACGCAGCGCCGTAGGCAACTCTGACCCAGCGTACCCTGCCGCTTTCCTCGGACTCTACAAGGACGAGGCCGGAGAAGCCCGCTACCGGGTTATCCATGCGGTGGCACGCTTTCCCAGCATGATCGGCCGCGCCACACCATGGGATGGACGACAATTCGGCTTCGCCAGCGACGTTTTCGAAGGATCAGCCACGACGATCGAGATGCCGGCCAACGCATTCGATTTTCATCGTGCGCAGATGATGGAAGAAAATGTTCCCGGCACGTTGGAAAGAGCGAGAGAGCTTCTGGACCAGAGTCCCGACGAAGACTTTCTTGGACCATTTGCCGACGGCGACGCCAACACCCGACAAGCTAGGACCAGGACGCTCATTCCCCTCCCGCACCGATACGTGCGCCTCATGCTGGATCGCCAGCCGAAGGCCAGAGAGGGGTTTATCGACTGACGCAGCCGTTGTTAGACGTCGTAGTCGGGGAACAAGGACGGAGGAGGGTCAGACCGTTGGTAGTTTTGAAAGCCGCCGTGCGAATCATCCCCCAGCCCCCCCTCGAGCAGCGAGAGAGGAATTCTCGAGCAGCGAGGGAGCTGAGAGGGAGCGACGACCATGAAACGCATAATTTGTTGTTTTGTTTCCTCGGACTGGCAGTTACGAGAAAACCAAAACAAGCAAGTTTCTTTTTAGTTAACCCACCCGCCCAGCCCTCTAGCTAGGAACCGATCGAGTCATTCGACTCTTTCGGGGGCAAGGGTGCGGTCCAGTAAATGACTGCCCTTTTTCCCACACTATCCCCCATCTCTTTCCATGGTATGCCATGACGTAGGACGGTGAGCTGACGCAGCCGTTGTTAGACGACGGTATTACGACTGACGTGGCTTCACCGCATACTTGTGCCGTACAGCATTCGAACGTACAATGCAAGTACCCTGGTACCGTAGATGAGTGCTTCGCATAATACTTGGTTAGTGTTTTTGTGATGTCTCAGACGACTACTACGTCTCCTTTACAGAGAGGGGAGAGGAGGTCAAGAGAGACGAGGAGTGAGTGGTGGTCGTCGTCACTCCTCTCTCTGCTGTATTGTGCCTATTCTCTCTTCTCTCAACTAGTAGTAGAGCTACTACTAGTAGCTACTACTAGTAGAGCAAATCTACTGGAGGACTCTGGAGTACAAACGAGTGAAAAGTGCTGGAAGAATCATGGCATAGCTGTCAACCGAATATTTTCACCTAAAAGCTTCTCACCGAGAAAGCTTCTCAATCTACAAAAAGCTTCTCAAAAAGCTTCTCGAATCCACTCTCAAATCCACTAAAATCCCTCCATCTAAAATAGCTCACTTTCTTAAAAACAACCCATTAGATATTACTCTAGGTTTTTTGACGTGAGAAAACCAGAACGTTTTCCGAGAGCCGAGAGCGGATCGCGTCGAAAAAGATCTCGCGGTCCGCCCGCCGAGGAAAGAAAGCGCGGGCTTTTTGAGTCATGCCGCTTGGTCTGGACGTCTGCCGTCATCAGCAAATAAAGACGTTGTACTGTAATGCGATGCGATGCGATGATGCTATGATGAGTAGGAGGCAGTACTACTGTGCTACAGTACTGCAGTACCTCCATGCCTACCACCACCACCACTACTAGCAGCAGGCACTACTATAGAGTACGAAGAACACGAACTGGCTGCTAGTAGTGGTAGTTGCTGCTTGTTGGCGACTGGCGTCACTCCGGCGCGAGAGAGAGATCCCTCTTGTTGGATGTCAAGTATAGTAAGTTGGTAAATTTAGATAGTCGTAAGACTCCTTCAGGAAGTGGTACTTCTCTACTTCTACTACTGCTACTACTACTACTAGCATACTGAAGTCGAGCTCGTCCTCTCGCAGCATTATTGTGTACACCCAGACAGTATAGGCTATTACATACTACTATGTTGCTGCCCACCCCTTTTTGGACATCATTATAACTCATCCGTGCTGGTCCTCGTCGAAGTAGTAGTACTGTCCTTCTCTTCCTTCTCTTCTTGATCGTCATTTCGAACTACTTGGGCAGTACCCCGGCCATTGACATTGACTTTTATAGCCACGGGTTCAGGGCTAGAAACATCGACTTTGTTGTTGACGATGTGTTGTCGGCCACTTTGATCGTCCTCATCAATCGTCATGGCGAGCTGAGTTTGTTGGAATGTGACTTCTACGGCGTATTCATTGGACGCGGGGGGCAGATTGTACAGCATCCATCGGACACAAAATTGGTGGTGTCGTGGTCGTCGTGGTGCTGGACGACTCGACTCCCCGTTACTTTCCTTCGAATTCTTGACTCGCAAAGTCAGACGCCATGTACTTCGTTTCGTCAAGGCTGAGGATGATGATGATGATGATTTTGTCGCCTCATCCTCATCCTCGGTTTCGTGGGAAGAATCGCCATCATCATCATCATCCTCGACAGCTGGTGGCGAGGGTTCCAATTTTTCTAACCGTGTTTCAAAAGGAATACTGCTATCCTCCTCCTCATCCTCTTCGGAAACTTTTTCCTTGCAGTCGAAATTGTAAAATTGATACCGAATGAGATCCGAAGTGACCCAGTCGCCCATTTGGTAGTCCATATAAATGGTATTGGCGGATGATGAAGATGTGGTGGTGGTGGTGGTGGTGGTGGTGGTGGCTGTCGTTTCGTCGTCGTCGTCGTCGACATGAACTTGGGGACCGTCAATCGCAAATTTCAGTTCCATGGGCGTTCGTGGACGTTCCTCCTTCTTGGGTTGGGATGTTTCGGTGATGGCGGCGGCATCAGTGTTACCATCACTGTTATTATCCGAAGAAGTCATCGTCTTTATCCATTCCGAGGATAGACTTCGGAATCCTGGAAAAAAGGCCGGCAACACCATCAATCCGTAGGACACTACCAGTACACCCAATACACCCAATACGCGGTTCATGATGATAATAGGGCTATGAGTAGGTAGAGATCACTTGATCAGCAATGCAAATCACTTGTTGTTGTTTGTGAGAAATTGAAAATGAGAAATGACCGATGCCGTCGTCCGTCGTCGTCGTTCAAATAAGTCATCCTCATCGGTGATATGGTGCTGATGCGATGCGGTCGCTAGTATGTGTTGGAGATAAGGCTTATCATGGGACCGCACCGCGTACGGACCATCAGGATGACACGTCGACAATCCAAATCACAACGAACGTCATCCCCGCCGCCGTTCGTTCTTCTAGTGGTTGAGTAGGAAAACAACAATGAGTATCATCTCTTGATCTCATTGTTGTCTACGAATCTAACGATACGAAGGTTACTGTTACACTGCGTGTTTAGCTTAGACTGACTTTGTTATCTTAGTGATACAATAGTCTGGCTTTTCACCGTTGTTTCAACATTCGTAGACAACAAAAATGCCTGAAGGCAGCGAAGAAGCGCAGGGCTTCCAGGTTGGAGACAACGTCGTATATCAGGATAATCAGAGCGCCATCCTACTGGAACGGAACGGTAAGGCATCCAGCGGCCGTCGCACCAGACACATCGACATCCGATACTTCTTTGCCACAGACCGAATCAAGAAGGGTGAAATGCGAGTCGAGTATTGTCCCACTGAAGAGATGATAGGCGACTTCTTCACAAAGCCACTTCAGGGCAGTCTATTTCGTAAGTTCCGCGCATTGATCTTGAACCTACCGGAACAGAAGCTAGATTTGAAGTCAAACGCGTCACAGGAGTGTGTTGGAGATAAGGCTTATCATGGGACCGCACCGCGTACGGACCATCAGGATGACACGTCGACAATCCAAATCACAACGAACGTCATCCCCGCCGCCGTTCGTTCTTCTAGTGGTTGAGTAGGAAAACAACAATGAGTATCATCTCTTGATCTCATTGTTGTCTACGAATCTAACGATACGAAGGTTACTGTTACACTGCGTGTTTAGCTTAGACTGACTTTGTTATCTTAGTGATACAATAGTCTGGCTTTTCACCGTTGTTTCAACAGTATGAATGTCTTCTTCTTTCTTCTTCCTTCTTCCGTCGATAATATTCTTCTTCTTCTTCTTCCTCGTTCCTCGGCAACATCATGATCGAATTTTCTCCGAAACTTGCATATACTCGATGCTTCGGCGAATCTAAAATGGGGTCTGATATCTGGGGGCGCATCTACTGCGAAAGCGAAGTTATCGGTACGTATTACGTATGTACCGTACTCGTACCCGATAGTGACGACGCAGCGCGGGCGGGCCCAATCAGAGTAAGGAGTCGTCTGCCCGTCCGTTCACAGGGCGTGCGGGTCTCGACGTCATCAAGCGTGCGATGCATCATGATTTCGCGAAAATTTGTTGCGTCTTTCTTTTCTCCGATGCGATGAAACGACAATGAGATATTAAGACGAGGGACTGATGATGCTGCTCGCATTATTATTAGTATTGGAATATATCTCCAACAACTCATCATAACTTATATTCCAGACGAGAAAAACTACGATTTTGATTCGTAAATTGGCGATCGAAACAATCTCTCATCCTCCTCGTCGCGTCGTCAGCAGAAAAGAAGAAGAAGAAGTTGGGAAAACACAAGAGTATTGTAATAGTACCGGCACATATACGCGTAATATTCTTTCGAGAATTGTTGTGGACTGTGCGACTATTAACTTTTTTGCGTTGTTGCAACAAGAAACAACCAACTGTTTATCTGTCTATCTGCGTGAGGCCTCTGCTGTTATTTTCTTCTACGAGTAGTATCTACCAGTATAAAATACAACGCATGGTAGGATGATGCATCAAGAAGGCGACATCACCCAGGACGATCATCAGCTGCTGGACTTTCTGGCAGGTCAAATGGATCTTTTGAGGAGAATCCGTCCTACCCCTGAAGAACTTTCCACAGTGCTTGCTGCTGGAGGAGGTGGCGCTGCTGCTGCTGCTGCTGCTGCTGCTCAGGAGGCCAATAATGATACTGATCCCAGCAACAACATCGTCCACGGCGGCACACAAATCATTATTATCCTCAAGGTGGTCGGAAAGCCAGTCGGACAAGATCCACCATTCCCTGCTCCCCCGAGACCGGGTAATTGTGAACCTCGATTGGTGGGTTTTCCAGCCGTCCTCGACGACGAGCAAGTGGCTAACCATCCACTCGTGGTACCTATTTTGACGGAAGATCGTCGACTGGCTTTGGAGGAATTGAGGAGTCTAGAAGGTATCGAAAGTGTCACTTTTGGAATCCAGCAGCAGCAGCAGCAGGAGCCGATCCCGAATCATCATCATCCTGATGATGATCATGATGATGATGATGATCTAGCAGCAGTACTAGATCGTCCAGGCGATCATCATGATGACGATGAAGATCATGATGAGATTGTGGATGGTGCTGGCGAAGAAGAAGAAGAAAATCATCATGTTGAACGTGATGATGATCATGATATTATGCAGGTGGCACCACCAAGAATGCCCCCTGACGACAGCGACAACGACGGAACACACCACCACCACCACCACCTCAACAACAACATGGTTTTGCCGAGATTTGTGCGCCTTTCTATACAATTCACAGATTCGCTTGGAAATCAAGGCATGGGGATGGGAGGTAATAGGAATCTCCAAGGGCAAATGGTATCCGATTGTACCTTTACATGGAAAGTACCAACGTACTACAACAACAGACAATAGTGAGGTTGCTACTTTCATCTATAACTAATATTAATAAGCAGCGGTATGATGTGTGATTGTTTGTTTGCAGTACCAGTCGTCCACAATCCTCTGTAGGCAGGATCATTGTTGGCCGCAATAAGAGTGCAGGGGTGATTTTACGATCATCCTATTGTTGTGTTCTTTTCTCTTTTCTTCTATTGATACATATAATGATAATGTTGTGTGTGTTGTATGGGGTTCTTGTTTTGGCATGTTGTGATTTGATTTGATTTGATTTGCGGTGGTTAGAAGAGTCGTCAGTCAGTCGTCCTTCCACAATTGAAGAATCAGTCATCATTCATCATCATCAAGCATGTTGTTCTTGTTGTTGTTGTTGTTGATCATCAAGCATGTTGTTCTTGTTGTTGTTGTTGATGATTATCCCACATGACGACGAGTTCCACGAGTACCCGTCGTACCAGAGTTACGATTGGTACTACTTAGGGAAGAAGTACTATCTCGCAACATGGTCCTGGAGGAAGGAACGACAGGAGTCGTAGGTCCATTGCCACACATCATGATATCTCCCGAGCATCTTCGACTGGCACTGGTTCCCGTCGGAAAGGTGGCCAAGACGGCACATCCCATAGTCCTGGTAGGATCACAATACAATTTGAATTGAATGAGTTCTTCGCATCGGCCAGTACTAGCCGTTTGGGTCAAACTGAATTGAGGCCTGGGCTCGTCGATGAGCTGATATCCAATAAAGTAATATTGAGGCGCGGGGATATTGCTTTGATCGACGGAAGGAGTAGGAAAGATCATGTGCTGAACAAGATAATGATAGTATAGTGATGACGAAACAGTAGTGATGTGAGTGAGTAAAAGCAGATGATTGTAAAGTAGTGATGTTGCAGGTGCAGTTGTAGTTGTGATTGTTGTTACTTACCGATCCAGTGTCCGAAAGCCCTGGAGTTCCTGCCATGGGAAAGTGAACCCCTCCCAAGATCCGGGTCATGCGAGTACCGCATTGCAACAAGATTTCGGGAAGGCCGACATTGGAGCACAGACCGGGATTGGTAAAGCCGGCATTCGCCCCACCGCTGATATATTCGGGGCAAAAGACGCGGTACAAGGCTTCCGCATCGTCATAATCGACCCTTCCAATCGCTAAACACGAAACAGTAGTGACATTGGCACTTTCCGTGGTCCATTCCGTGTTGGTATAGTCTGCCTGATACGGCTGGCTGCAGCCTTCCACCACGGCTTGTTGCAAAAAGCGACGTGTGGCTCCTGGATCAGTAGTAGTACTGGCATCAGCAGTAGTACTGCTGCTCTTGTCTTCGAGATCGAGTGTGGGATTGATTCTCAAGACAACATTCTTGCTTGTAGTCGCCACACGCATTCCCGTTTGCTTGTCTACCAAGTCTTCTTGACTGATGGTAACGTCCTTGGCCATTCGGGCCGCAGCGAAGGACGTACCAATGTTGGAAAGGGCCAACAAAAAGGCAAACATGCCCATGTAGAAGATGCCTCGTTTCAGACTCATCGTCTTTTGATGTTCCTTTTGCAGCGATTGGATGAGTTCGGCCGATCGCACTTGCTCCTTTTGGAGCGACGAGAAGATGTCGTAGACCTTTGCATTGTCCAAGTAGCCTTGATTCTTACTGTCCATACGTCGCAACAACGCTTCCGTAGGGTCCAAGTATCCCTTGTGATTGCGATCGTACAGGGCCGTGACTGAGCCCAGGCTCCCCTTGCGAGCAGCATCGGTCTTCATCATGTCTCTGGGGTTGGGTCCCTTTTGAGCGCCTGTAATAGGACAAATAGAATAACCAGGATGGCGGCCCCCTCCAACGTCAGAATCAAATGTGGCCAGAGATGCTTCTTCTGCGTACTGTGTCACTTCAACCTCGTCGTTCGATGTGTGTCGGACCTTGAGTGGAGAAGAAGACTTAGTAGTAGTAGTAGGAAGGTGCACAGCACTCTCTTCTTCGTCAATAATAGCGTCAATCACACCGAGCTTGGGAAACTTGACCCACTTGTTGTTGTTGTTGTTGTTTGCGGTCGTGGTCGAGTGGCTCGAGGTGCTGTTGTTGTTGTTGTTGTTGTTGCTACTACTCGAGTTGCTGTTAGCGTTGTTGCCTTCGTTGTTCAGTTGGGGTACCATGATGATGAATCGTACAACGTGTTATGTGTATGTGTATGTGTAGGAGCAAGTGTTGCTTTGGGTTCTGATCCGAGACAGTTTTACAGTACAGTACGTGAACTGTTTGTCTTTGGGCTGGTGATAATGCTATTGATAGCTGCTAGAGTAGTGCTGGCCAAAGAGATTGAAGAGAGAGATAGAGGGTCGCCAAATTCCTTTCGTGCCGAGGAAGTCAGTTGTAAAGAGTTGTGTGCTGTAGCTTTGCTGTAGCTTGCTGTTGCTTGCTGCGTTTTATATTGCGATGATTATTTTATATGTACGTACCGGAAGGCAAAGAATGAAAAAAATAAAAATTTTTGAACATGTGGTGCAACTAAAAGAAAATGCACGATACCTCGCTCTACTGTACTATTATGGCGGCGGCAACTCTCTATCGTCCAAACTGACAGATGCTGCGCAGGGGTTCGTTTTGTGTTGTTTGCGTGTTTGGTGGAGACGATGGATGATGCGTACTGCATGCGTGCTGGCAAAAAGGTGCGTGGTGTGCAATTCCAACCACCAAAAAGGAGGAGAGGACGCACCCATACTACCGGTAGTCAACTCCCCGCCCGGATCGATCCCGAAGTCTTGTAGACTTCTAAGTGACAGAGAAAGGGCATTATCATTGTTGTGTCTTTGGAACGTCGTTTGAAGGTATATAGATATTCATTGCTGCAGATTACATCTTGACATTGGTTCTTGTTTTCCGCTCAAGACCACCGTATGTAGCTAGGTAGACTTACTGCGCGTACCACGTGACATTGGTCGTTCATGAAAAAGCCAAAGGAACTCTCAATACAAAATACCAGGGCATATAATACTTTGGGTTCATTGGAGTCGTTGTCACAACATCGTCGATGATAGTGCCGCCGGCGGGACTTGATTTTCTACTCCGAGAGGTTGATTGCTTCTCCGTTTGGTGGTTGGTGTGCTTTCGTCGTTCTTTCGTCGTTCTTTCGCCCAATTTTGAAAAAATTGGGTCGGTTGAGTTTGTTGTTTCGCCGTTTCTCCTGTTTCTCGTTCTCTCTTTTCTTCTTCTATCTATTTTGGACCTCGAACGAAGAAGAAACGACGGACGGGGGACTGACGACCTTTCAATTGTCCGTCCATCGCTCGTGTTTCGTGCGTCCGTCAACAATCCACAACTATGTGTACCTACCGTAATCCTACGGATTACCTGGTGCCGCCTCGGTAGCCGCCTGCGTTGGCGATGCGGGCGAAGAAAAGATCAGCCACGTAGATACTAGCCTCGAGAGTACGCTACGGTACGAGTAGTACAAACGAAGAGGCCAGGGGCCAGTATGGCAGAAACGTGAATGACTAATGAATGGACTGCATTTGCCCGTCGAGTAGAAGCTCTTCCGCTTCCTCCATCAGTTGGGCCACATATCTTTGGTCGTTGACTCGTAGAGAGTCATACCGATAAAGAAAGTTGGTTGCCCTCCGAGAGAGACGAAGAGAAAAATCAATTGGATTGGGGTGGTCATCCATGATGATGCGATGAGATGCGATATTAATAAAACAAAAGCTAGATCGCGTCGTGGTGATGGATGCAATGATAGTGGTATGTACCGCGGTACCAGAGGCCTTCAGAATGTCCGAGTGTGGTTTGGCAGCGCAGCACGGCGCACGCGATAATACCCAATCAATGGTATCTCAATGGAATCTCACCATAGGAAACAGTCAATTGAAAACATGAAACATTTAAATTGAAACGCATGTCAATAAGAAATAAAAATAGATCAATTTAATATAAAATTGCCTCGATTAATGTAAGGAAATATATTATTTAACAATTTTTCACCGGCAGCGGATGTCACTCTACGAGTAGAGTATTTAGGGGGCTTTGTCTGACGCGACGTCGTAGATGATTGCCAGCGATGCGAGGCGAACTTCGACAGGCACGAAACTACGTCACGTACATTTGAAAGTTCGTGTTTCTTATCTCGGACACCAAAAAACAGGGAAATATCTGTCTCAAATGTCCCGGGACGGTACCGGGATATTTGAGACGGATATTTGGTTTTCTCGGACACGCTAATGGGGCGAATTCCCTCCTTGTCTATCCCTCGGTCTTACCCCTGAGCCATTGTGAACCATTCTGATAATGACTGAAAGGCTTATGAATGAACAAAGGAGTCACAACAAAAGCTACTACTGTACTACTAACTGTACCGGTAGATGTTGGTACTCGTATGTATGTACAACCGGTAGAATGAAAGAACGAAAGAATAATGACCCCACAGCCCCCGTCATGCATTTTCTCTTTTCTCACGTGCAGACACGAGACACGAAACAAGAAGACGACGAAACGACGATGATGGTGATGAGAAGCATCTAATAATACGAAGTAAGCAACAAAAGATCGCAAACCCACACTGCCCCCCGTAGACTACCATACTACCGGTAGCATCAGACGACTGGGGGGGGGGGAGACGAGCATACCGCGGTACTTGCAGAGTAATAATCTCATCCGGATCCGGATCCTCCTGAGGATCCTGCTCTTCATTCTTTATCCTCCTTTTATATCTGACGAACCCGCCTTCGTCTGAATATCGGGAGAGCAAGAAGGCAGGCAGAGCTGTGAGGAGAGAGCCGGCCCATCCCATCCCATCACCCCACTCCTCTTGGTCGTGACTGTCTACAGACCACTAGAATGAAGGAACACAGCAAAAAACCCGTACCGTCTTCCATCACCCATACTACAAGCGGCGGCGGCGGCGGCGGCGGCGGTGGTGATAGCAGCCGAGGCAGCAGCAACAGCAACAGCAACAGCAGCGATACTAACAATCCTCCTCCTCGACGATCCTTTAGCCCCATTCGAAACTTTTTTCGAGGCGACAACAAGAAGAAAAATAACAACAACAACAACAAGAAAACGAGTACTAATAAGGATGGTGCTGATCTGCTACACATTGTTCCAGAGGCCATGAACGAATCTGCTAGTGGATCCATGCATTTTACAACCAATTCGGCAGCCTTTCGACAAGAACAAATGATTCAAGCGTTTGCGGCCATGGCAAGTACTACTAGTACCAATAACAGCAGTGAGGACGAAGAGCAGCAGCAACATCATGGAGCATCCTCCCAAGTATTTCTGGACGATCCTGACGATCCAAATCGTCTACCTCCAAGAAGGATATTGGTATCATCATCATCGGCGGACACTGAGACTGATCATGACGACAACGATGATAGAGGACGACTTCCACAACAAATACACGTAACTACTACGAGTACTTCTACTACTACTACGAAAACGCGGCGGTCGTCATCTTCTTCCAACCAAACATCCAATTCTAAACGACCATCGACTACTTCTACGATTAATGAAACATATGATACCGAGGAGTATGATGATCAGCAGCAGCAGCGAGGAGCTTCATTGGACGAATATTTATTAATACGAGAAGCGCCATCCTCATCGTCTTCCATCACTCCTCGAAACCAACCACCACCACCACCACCACCACCACAAAATAATGATAGCAACATCGCTGCTCCTCGACGATCCTCTTATAATACACGACATTCGGGAACGTCCAGTACCTTGGCCAGCGTCAGTGGAATTTCTCAAATCTCCTACAACAGCAGCAACAATGATGCCATCAGTCTCAACTCCTGGATGAGCATGCCCAGTTTATCGAGTATCGTGGAACATGATCTACATTCAGTGGCTACCAATGGCACAGGTGGAGGAGGATCTTCGATTGGAACTAATTGGACGGGAAGTGAAGATCTTCCATCGCTCGCGGACAGTGATAATGTTATCGTTGCTACAACTGCTGGTGGTGGTGCTGCTGCTGCTACGAAGGCTGCTAAAGGTGTGATTGCTGCTACTGGATCCAATGAACAACCGATCCTCTTGTCCTTGACACCTCCTCCGGGGGAAGCCAGCAGCAGCAGTAGTAGAGTCAAACGGGCCCATTCCTACTCTTCCCCCCCTTCGAATCATAATCTTTCTTCGTTCACTACCCGCAACCACAATAGTCCCGTTTTTCGGCATCAAAGGGTTCCCATCTTGTCGTCGTCGTTGTCATCGGATCGAATACCCTCTACATTTTTCGTCACCAAAGACAAACTCAACAACTTGTTTACGACGCCAACGATCACAACGACCACATCCGATCTTCATGGTGAATTGTATCATCTTGCTGGAACCACCTTGGAGGAATTGGGACCTAATATTCAAAATCCACACAAGAATTTGCCACAACAGCGTTGGGAAAGTGATACAGTACCAAAGAAAAAACAACAGGCAATACCCAATAATAGTGTTGGTGTTGGCGGTGTTGGTGGTGGCGATGCTTTATATACGAACGCTGCGTCTGTTTCTACGGCACCAGGCGACAGCTACAACGACAACAACGATGACGACGAATCGACGATGTCACCACCATCGGTGGTGGTTCCTCCTTCTCATGGAAATATGGATGTGGCACCCTTGACACATGACCAGAAGAATATGCTTCCCACCTTGAAACGTGCTGCCGATGTCCAACCCATCTATGTGGTACGACGGGATAGTGATGCCTCGAATTGTGCCAATTCGATTGTGGCCTTGATGCTTCAACAGCAGCAAGAACATCGGCAAAACAATATTATGGATGATGATGATGATGATGATGACGACGACGACGGTGGTGGTGGTGGAATGCTAGGCGCCCAACTGTTGGAATATTCTCCCGATCCCATGGCTCGCCGCCAAACAGTGAGTCAACGATATGGTCTACAGCATGCCAATCACGGCAACAACCATACAAACAACCAGCACAAGAGCCATCAAGATACCATGCCTACTGCTGCACGAAGAATGTCCAGTAACTCCTTAATATTGGGAAGCAACAGTCTGATGGAAATTCCCGTACTTTCTTCCATCGGCTCGTCGTCGTTGTCGGCAGCTTTGGAGTCGTCACAACCATCCGAAGAAGACCTCTCACTGACGACGATGCCTCGCGAACGCACCCCCGCCGCCGTCACGGCCACGAATTCCTCTGCTGCTGCTGCTGCTGCTAGAACAGGGAGGTTGCAAAGAACCCCCAGTGCCGAAAACATGAGACTTCCTCCCAAAGCTACTCGCAGTTCCGACAGCTTGAGACTTCCACCGCAACCTAGCCGGCCGGCATCTCCTCCCCCCTCCTTTACATCTCTTTGAGCGAGTCTTTTGTTCTTGGAAAACAAGAATGTCGATTGGATCCTAGTACCAAGGTGGATTTCGATGTTTGCGGAATACAGTACCTTTACCGCTACTAGCACTACGTACCGCTGCTGCTAGAGCAGGTGTGCTGCAGATAACGCCCAGTAACGAAGATAGCAGACTTCCTCCCAAAGCTACCCGCAGTTCGGACATGTTTGTACTGCCTCACAGAATGTACATACTGGAGCGACGCATCAAGCGAGTGCTGGATCCTGTACCAAGAGATTCTAGAACGGTGATTGGAGGATACGGGTGTTCCCTTGGCGGAAGGTTGGTTGGAACAATCCCACCACCCGAGAAGATCATGTAGACTACGAGTAGTTGTGCTCAGTGGGTTTACACCAAGCTGCTATAACACGAAGAACTCCACTACAATACCGTAATATAGGGTATTCGAAGCTCGTCCGCGCGATAGTACTAGATTTGGAAACCGATCATCTGCCCGTCCGGTCGTCATGGTCACGACGACGGGTTGATCGAGCGATTGATCGACTGATTGACTGATACACTGGAGAAGTACAGTCTGTAAGTAAGCTCTACTAGAGAATCATCCCGCTCCGGTGGAATCTACTATTTAAGAAGTTAGTTCTACTAGTAGTGGAAGACTATCTTAGATTATGGCAATACAAGTACATCGTAACGGATTCTTTCGCTAGACTGGTACTTTTACAGATAGAATGTATCAATACGCTGCAGTGCTATGGGGAAGAAAAGTACAGAAGTACATTGGCTAGAATAAGTTCCGTTGGAGTCAAATCAAGAAAAGTTCTCGTCGTCATAATGGACTAATACAGACAGAGGTGTACTCGTATCTTGGAAGCGGTGCAGCAGTACTATAATAGTAGATTTGCGAATCCTTTCGCTAGTACTAGTAGACTAGTACTTTTACTCTATCGCAAAATGTCTCGGATACACTAGTTTATTATTTTTCTGGTCCGCGCTATTATCCAGTACGAGTACCACGCCTCTGCCACTTCACAATCAAGGGACGAGAGAATTTTGATCACCGAGGCCCGCTGCGTCCCCACCATTCAATCCACTCCCACGGGCGGTGGTGTGACTCAAACACCAAGGCACAGTTTCCTGGAACCAGGAAGAAATAAAGAAGACTCAGCAGAAGATAATGACGATGTCGATTGCAGATACTATTAGAATAGAAAGAAGAGATAAAGATAGAGTGTAATCCAAACTTGTTCTAGAGATGGTATGTGGGCCACTCGCGCTGAGATGAGCCTCTTTCTATGTTCATGGTTGTTTGGTTCCAGGGGCGCCTGGGTTAGCACGCTAGGAGGTCCAAAGCATCATCGATGATGCTGAGAGTGTTTTGCTTTTGCTCGAGGTAGCTCTTGACTTCCTTTTCGTGAGCCCGAGCAGTCTTCAAAGCTTCCTGCTTGGACTTTTTGCTGTACGCCTTGGAAAGCTGGAAGAGTCCCTTGGGGTCGTTCACTCCCATCTGACGGTGCTCCATTTGAGTTCGGAGAAGCGCCGAGATGAATTCCTTTTGTCGTTGCTGGTCGAACTTGTGGAATAAGGCATCGCATAGTCCGGCATCCTTCGTGACAGTCTCGTCTCTGCGGATTTCTTGGAGGTCCTGGCGAGTGTACCAGACGGTGTTTCGCTCGTCGGTCTCCACCGTGTCGACTTCCTTGATTTGCTTCTGCTCGCTGAAGCTAACTTTACGGCTCATCTTGCTGCTCATGGTAGTAGTAGACATGTTGTTATTGTATTGTTGTTGTGTGTAATTTACGAAGATATTTGAGAGCTTGATGGAAAGCGATGGGAATTGATTTTTGTGAGAATAGCAGAAAGCCAAGCAAGGAATTAACTGCGGAACTGCAAGAGTTACGCCGTGGGATTTTTTTTCGTGTTCGGTAGTATCGAGTAGTACCGGTGCATCAAGAGGACAATTAGCGTTCTTCTGCAACTTCACTACAGTCCTTCGCGAACAAGTACCAGGTACTGTACCTGGTACGTAGACAGTTGTACCGGTAGGACCAGGTAGGAGCCCATTTTCCGGTTTTGAACCGGAGGTATTCAATCGCACGTGCATGCGTGGTACAAGAAGCACTCGTAATACTGAGAATTTAGATACCCGTTGCCGGTACCGGTACCGCCGATATGGCCCAGCTGCCAACGCACCGTTTGCGTTTCGCATGCAAGAAGCTCGTCATCCATTATTATGTTTTACATAAGGGCAGGGATTCTTGAGCTTTCTTCGGAAAATATATTACTTATGCCTTGTATGAAAGAACAAAATGCTAAGCACTTTTCGATCGCCCACAATATTTAACAGAGCGATGACTTTGACATAATTTTTAAGACAAGTTCGGGTTCATGCCGTCAATTCGTGATTGGAGTGCCGGTCGGTGCGTTGTTGAAGGGTGGTGTTTACCGGCATCCTGTACCAGTACGGTCGGTATGACTACAGTAGACTATTTCCGCCGAACAACAGAACGCTAGTGAAGCTTCTTTCTCTACTGCGACAATTATTAGTTAACCCTGTCGGGTGATCATATTATGCCATATTGATGTTTTGGTGACACTGGTCATTATCATTGGCATTTCCTTATGTGATGTTCTTTCAGTGTTCTGGTTGTTGTACTCTTAGAAGAGTTCTACCGGTACAGTAGACCGGTAGAAGAATAAGGCTCGCCTCCGCTGATCCGCACCATTCGCGTACGTACCGGTATCGGTGGTAGTCTACTTGTACGTATGCGTGACGTGGGCCGGGGAGGGAGTGGGTGATTCCCGAAATTGTCGTACCCAGATCCGAGTCTGGGTACGTGCGCACCAGATCTGGGTCCAGTCCGTCAGTCTGTCAGTAGTAGGGAATCTTCCTCTCCATCAGAGGCGAACTTGAGTTCTCATCCCCCAAAAAACTGTCGAGCCAGTCGAGCCTGACAATCACTTTCCTCGTCACTCGATACCTCTAACTACAGTGTGCACACTCTAGAGTTTCAAAAACTGATTCAAATCAAACAGAAGGATAACACTGTTAATCTTAGAATGTCAGATAGACTGTGTCAAAAAAGATTGGCGCTCTTAGCTCTTTATCCCTTCGTTTTTGATGTGATAGTAGCAGTGAATCATTTTTCAAATTATTTTATCATGTTACTACCTTGAATTCCATTTATATCCATCAAAATGGATCCATTAAATCTGGGAAGCGGCGTTATTATTATTCTTAGTGTGGTTGAGATAATGACAATAGTGGTTTATTGTTGGATGTATTCATCTGGTCCGATTATTTCTGATGAATGTATTGTTTGATGATGATGGGATTTTGTTTTGTGTGTTGTGTGTTGTGTCGTTTGTGTGCGCTCTGAACTCCCCCTCGAAAACGCATTCGTACCAAAATATTCCCGAAATGTAAGATTCCCTTGATCTGGGTCGGCGACCCAGAAACTGGTAGTGGTTCGGGAACCACTACCGGTTTTTGCTGACGTGGCGTACCCAGACCGTACCAGTCTGGGTACTCTGACAATTTCGGGAGTCACCCAGTGATGAGAGAGTGAGTCAGTCGTCGTCGTCGTCGTCGTCGAGTGAAAACCAGATTTATTAGAAAGCTACCGGTAGAAAAATCCTTTTCAGAAACCCGAGCTCGCGACAGCCAGAAACCCGAGCTCGCAAAAGCCAGATACTGTACGATTGAGATGACTAGGCAAGCTTCAAGCTTGATTTTGAAATACCGAGTAGTCTACCTGTGCTGTAAACTTCCCACATTCTAACCGCTACATTCTGGAAAGCTGAAAACGCAGGCGATGAGTACTTTCGAACCGAGGAGGTCAAGACGTGCGTCGTGGCTGTCGTCCAGGAGACCGCCTACGTCTCTCCCGGCGTGAGATAGAAGAGCCCGCCGGATGGGGAAAAGTAACACACATTTCGTGGCCAAGAAGAAGGCCCAGCAATAGCCGCCCATCTGTAGGTCAGGGCAAGCGGTAGTACACTTCTTGGAGCTGATCCCTCTACTAGGAAAGAAAAGGGGACGTAATGTGAGAGCAGAGGGACTAGCCAAGTCCATGACGAGTCCGATCAGTCTACACGAGCCGGGCGGCAACCGATGCAAATCTTGGGTGTTCGTACCGGCGGTATACTACCCAGCTAGCTCAACGGTCATCGGCGAGGAGAGCCGATGAGGTAGATCGAGAGATAAGTCCAAGCAAGTCAGACGAAGACAAGCTCAGTACAGATATCAACCAACCAGGTAGTTGACATCCCTAGTAGCATCTAGCATACTACCATGAGTTACTACGACAGCCTAGTTGTTGGGGTTGGGCGGGTTGCTTACGAATCCGAAACTCTCTGTACAGGTGCAAAACTCAAACCAAAAAGAACTCTATTATGGATGCCCGAATTTGACTGCTCGAGGAGGAGGCTAGGTAATTTGTTGTTGCTTGGGAGAAGACGACTCCCAGTGTCCAGGCGGTAAGTGTTAGTAGGTTGGAGGAAGCGAAAACCCGCCACCACTTGACCAATCGGCTGACACCCAACGCTCGGAATACAAGCTCTTCAGGGATGGAGAGCCTTGGTCTGCTGATATGATCTTGGAACGTATGACGTATGCGCCAGCTCAACGTCCTCGGCTTTGTCTGGAACGTTCGTAACAGATTATCAGCAGAGTCCTTATGTTGTACAAAAGTAGGGTAGAATAATGGTAAAGGAAAAGTAAAGATGATGATGATGGGCAGATGTATGATACAGTAGTTATTAGTAGTACTGGTATTGATGGGGAAATGAAAGAAAGGCGCCACTTGTAGGTAGCATGATTTTGATTGGCAATGATGCAGATAAATATTAGTCCTTACGGGTAGGCAGTATCACCCATCGGTATATAATCACCGCATCACCTCGTTCATCATCAGTATTTAGTGGTTTGGTAGGTAACCTCCGGGCAAGATGGACACACCCATGATTTCATGAGTGACCAATCCCCAGATTCCCATCATGGCGGCACGTCCATTGTTCAATTCCACCGCACGCTTCTTGAGCTTGGTTTCCGCGGAAAAGCTATCCCATCCAAAGTCCAAAGCTCCATTGCGGTAGTCTCCTACAAATTCCGCCTTGTTATCCAACCAATCGGCATCCCGATTGACAATTTCCGCCACGACAAAAAAGGCGCCCATTTGCATCAGAACATTCATCCCATCCTTGGATTCCAACAGAGCTTGGAAGGCACCCAAACCATCCGGAATGTCTTCGGCACCTGGGAATCGAATGCCTGCGGCCGTAGTCAAGTATCCGACAACGGCCAACATGGAAACGCGTCCATGTTTGATCTCATACTCTCGTAGTCGATCGAACTTTTCTTGGCTTCCATCAGCAATGAGTCCCAGAGGATCAAACAAACCAAGCTACAATTGTTATGATTGATATCGTATTGATCATGAATATTGATTATTGTGGTTCGACATGGAATGAATCCAATGGAAATGAAAGAATGTTGTGAGTGAGTGCGTGGGAACGCCGCATGTGCGGAACAAAACGAAGATATTACCAGGTACTGCAGTACCGACGGTGTTACTTCTTACCGGTGCTTGCGCTCCAAGTTCCTTTTCAAAAGGCTTTGCTTGAACAGCGCTACTGGACGAGGACTGGTGCTTGTTGGCAGCGGGAGCAAATGCGGCAGCAGAGCCAACGAGGGCAAAAAGGGTGGCAGCTTGTTTCATCATGGTGATAATTGATTGAGGATGGAAGATGGAAAGAAAGGAAAATGTGGCCATGCGATGTTTTGTCGCATTCTCGGTTCGCGATCGGCATCAGGTTTTGGTTTATTAGTACGGTAGGTGTAGGTGGCAAAAGCAAAGGATTTGCTTCAACCAATTTATTTCGACTGGATGGACTTGAAAATTTGTTGTCACGAGACGAAAAAAGGAGGGACGATTGAATTATTTCCCCCGAAAAGCAGCCAGTTGCCCGCCACGCGCGCAACGAACACCCTTTCCCCTTTCAACCAATTGGAGCGTCCCAGACACATTTTTTGAATCTCAAACGGACTGGACGACTGGACGAGCGTTACCGGTACTCGTACCGTACCGTACTTCGTACTGTAGTTGTTATTATTTTTGTTGTATTGTTCCGTGCTATCGATGATCCCGCCAGCTCTACAACAACAACAACTGCGAACGAACCCGACAACCACAAACCACAACAGAGCCGCCAGCAGGGAGGATCATCAGCCTCCTTTGTTTTAGTTTTGTTTGTTTGATCGGCCATTGTAGCGTACAGTACAGTACATCCACTCCACTCCACTCCACTCCACTCCACTCCTCGGCCATCTATCAGCAACCATGAGCACCCAGGAACGGCAAGAACTCGAGGCATTGAAAGTGTGGCTGGAGACCTTTCCACAGATTGCAAAAGCCAAAGCCAAGGCGGAAAAGGGAACGAAAAAGACGAAGCAGAATGGTCGTGGCGTCAATATTCTGGACGATCCCGATGTGTGCCGGTACGTACACGTACTGTACGAGATAGAAAATCCGTATGTTGGAACCATACCGGTACCGTCTGTTCGTGCTGCGTCTCATCTTGGTTTATTCATTCGTTTCTTCTTTTCAGTGTCATTCTCGATGTCGCTTCCGAGATCTGTCATTCTGCAGATGGCAGCGGGGGAGAGGAGGAATCATTGATGGGTCAATCTGGAGATGTGTGGGATGCCATCTTGGCCCTATCCTGTTCCGGTAGCAGTGGTGGTAGTCGAAGGAAGAGTATTCGTAGTTTGGATCCACCCGTCCAGGATACGCCTCATGTCTGGACGGAATATGGCAAGCATGCGGCCATGGCAACTTTGCTGGATGGGGCCGTCGCTCATAAAGATTTGGCATGTCGAAAGCAGTATATTGAAAGGATCATGGGATTGTCGGCAGAGACGCAACGGTCGTTGATGAGTTTGATTGAACGACGGAAAAAGACAAAGACCAAAACGAATGATACTAGCGTTGGCGGTCGTCGTGGTGGGAAGACTCCCAACAGCAAAGTAAAGAGCACTCCTTCTACGCCTGCTACCGCTCCTAGATCCAGCAGCAGCATCAGTCGCAGTCACACGAAACAATCCCCTCATATCAATACCACGACCACCAACACACTTCTGATCAGTCCTAGTCATCATCATCATCATCCGTCACCAAAGACTAAGACAGGTGCATCATCTTCTCGACCAACCCCCGAATCGCCTCGCATTACACCCAAGTCACCTCGTATCAAACGATCGTCACCAGGAGATGAACGCATGGCGGCACAACAGCAACAGCCAAAGTCTCCCTTTTCATCACCTTTCCAATCATCGATGACGACTGCCGGAGTAGGAGGAGCAAGGGCAGCACTGGAATCTTCTCCATCATTATCATCCTCGGCGAAGCAGGCACGCAATCTCTTTGTTTCGCCTTCTGCTGCAAGAAGAGGTAATGTGGAAATCCGTGACTTCAACAACAACAACATGGACGACCGTACTCCTCGAAGAAGCTTTGAACAAGCCTTTGGTGGTAGTGCTACAAGTGATGGCAGGAGGGGCGACAACCACAACAACTTTACGGATGGCAGCACTCCCAAACGGCCCAGTCCCAACAATCGTGCTGGGCGTGCCGATATATCCTTCTTTTCTCCCGGACTTGGAGATACCATGGAAATTGAAAAACAATTCCAAGCCTTGAAGGAACAAAATGAGGAATTGGCTACGCAACTTGCCAAAAAGGAAGCCAGAGAGGACGAGCTCGTTCAAGCAATGGAACAATCGGAAGCATCCTTTCGAAATGAAATGATGAAGGTCGAGTCGGAAGCAAGGCGTAGACAAGACGAGACACGGTCCGAATATCAAGAGCAGATGCAACAACTTCGAGAGGAACTTTCCAAGCTGCAACAGCAGTATATGGAAGCCGAGCGGGCCCAAAGTGAGCTAGCCGGAGTCAAGGATGAAATGGAACTGTTAGCGCATACCAAGAATCAACTGGCAGAGACACAAGAAAGACTTCAAACCTACAGAGAAAAGGTCCAACAATTGTCCGATGTCCGAGAGGCGCTCAAACGAGAAGAGGAAGCGCATTCAAAATCGGTCGAAGAATGCTTGCGACTGGAAAATGAACTCAAGAATACACAGCCTCTCAAACGTCAACTCGAAGATTACAAGACCCGAGCCGTCGAGGCAGAAGTCAGACTCACCGAGATGCAGGATGAACTGAAAAAGATCCAAGAAAAGCGTTGGGTGTCCATGGATGCCACGAATGATACGGATCGAACACTTCAATCGCAGCAAGAAGAAATCTTTGAGCTTCGGATGCGTCTCCAACAAGAAACTTTCAAAGGCCGGGAGGATGGGGAAGGGGGTGTGGGGGATGGTCTTTCCGAACTCAATCCCGAATTGAAAGATGAAGTCTTCCGTCTTCGAAACGAGAACCAACGTTTGCGAGACTTTGCGGCCAAACGCGAAGACGATGCCGTGGACAAACTCGAACGGGATCTAGAGGATGCTGCTCGGTTGGGAGATCGATTCAAGGCGCAATATTTGAGTACCAAGGATCAGTTGGAACATACGCAACGAAACTTGCAAGCGTCGCGAGACCGCGAAAGCAAACTTCGGGCCGAAGTCGCCCAAGCCATGGACAAGATCAAATCGACACAGGAAATGGTTGAGGATGTCTCTCAACAACTGTACCAGTGCAACGAGAATTTGACCGAGTCTCGTAATCGCGAATCGGAATTGGAAGGCGAACTTGCGACGTGGGTGGAGCAAGCCAAGGAATTGCAAGAACACGCCAATACCTTGACGGCAGAACTCCGCGGACGTACCAACGAACTCGAAGCGTCCAAAAATCGAGAATCCAAGCTGAACCAACAAGTCGCCGAATGGAAGGAAGGGCATGCAGCGCTCCAAAGTAGCCTCATGGAAACGACGGAACAGCTGGAAAAGACGCATACGGCACTGGAGAGCTCCGAAGCGCGAGAGTCGAACCTGCGCAGTCAATTGGATCAATGGACGTCGACGGCCAATACGTTGGAGGAACAAGTCCAAACCCTCAATGGAAAACTCGACAAGGTCAATATGCAACTTCAAGAGTCTCGGGGCAGTGAGGAGCGCTTGGCGGAACAAGTCGATGAGGCCACTCAGTTCCTGACCGAGGCAAACGACAAGTGCGAAGAACTTGTCAGTACTCTTACTGCCACCCAGCAAGAGCTATCATCCACCCAGCAGTCGTTGGCGCAATCCCAAGAGCAGGAAGAAGAATTAAAAGCCGAGCTCTTGGACATGACCTCTCGAGCGGAGGATGCTGAGACAGTGTCCAAGCAACGCATGGATCTGGTGCAAAGTACGCGGGATAAACTCCAGGCTGCCCAGGAAGAAATTGAACAACTCAAAGAGCTCGAGTCGAATCTGTTGCAACAAGTGGTTTCGTGGACCCAACAGGCCGAAACGTCACAAGCCCATGCGGTCGAAGTTCAAAATCAACTTGATGATACGACTCGGCAACTTCACGATTCCAAGGAGACGAATGAACGGAACCAAGAGGAAATGGCCCAGCTCGCGGAAAACATTCTTCAACTGACGGAGAAGCTATCGAACTGGAAGAGTAAAGCCAAAGCAGAAGAAGAACGTACCATCGAGCTGACAGAAGAAGTGGCTCGTCTTCGTGACGAACTTAGCGATACTCAGCTCACACTCCAATCGTCTAAATCCAATGAGGAGACCATGGGAGAAGGAATTACGCATGCCGAACATATGATCTTCTCACTGGAAGAGACCATTGAGGTGGAAGCGAATATCCGTCAAGAGGTCGAGCGTCAGTTAGAGATGGCGCTTTCAGAGCTGGCCAAGGTCAAGGAAGAATTCGAAGCCACCAAGGCGCGAATGAATGCTCAAGTAGAGGAGCAGGCCGAACTTTCTACCAAGTTCAAGCAAGATCTCTTCCACTCACAAGAAACTTTGAACTCGATTCAATCGTCTCTTGGCGCCTCTCAGCATCGCGAAAAAATGCTCAAACTCGAGATTACCAAGCTGCAAGACCAAGCCACCGAGCTCGAGAGGGAACTGGATCTCGTCAAGTTGGACGTGGAACGGACGACGATCGAAACCACCCAGTCCATGGAGCAAACGTGCGGAGTGATCAATGCCAAGGCACAAAAGGAGATTGAAGAAATTCAATCCAACATGAATCGGTTGCTAGAAGACGAACGTCGTGCCAAGCGGCAGGCCGACGAAGCGTATCAACTACAGATCAAGGAACTTCGACAAACTTTTGACGAAGAGATGGCCAAGGTGCAATCCACTGCCAAAGAGAACCTTGAGCAGGCGTCTCGTGGCAACGAAGACAAGATCAAGCGTCTCCGGGAGGACTACGAGGCGCAGATGGAACTCATCAAGAAGACTATGGAAGAGCAAAACTCTCAACTCATGGCCAGGGGAAAAGACATGCTGAAGGATGTGAAGACAAAGGCCAAACAAGAGCAGGATACCCTACGCGAAGAGCTCCAAGAAATGCAAGAAAAGTTCTCCAAGGAACAGGAAGACAAGGAAAGAATTATCGTCCAAGCCAAAACCAAGGTGGCTGGTTACAAGAAGAAGCTTGAGTTTGCAAGCTCTCGGGTCAACACCTTGTCGGCCGACACCGATGAGATGGAAAGCAAGATCAAGAGTCTCGAACGTGAAAAGTTCAAACTTGCCGAAGAAAACGACCGATACCGTCGGCAGCTTGGTGGACGGGGCGGCCCTGATTCGAAATTACAAGGACAGCTCGATCTCCTCCAAAAGGAATTCAAGAGTGCAATGGAAGAAGCGCGAGAGCTACGAAGAAAGCTCAAAGAGAGGGATGAGCAATCGATTGGTGGATTTGGTTCACTGGACACTATCGATGAGAACGCCAATCCAATCTACTCTCGCGACGCTGTGAACCAATCCACGCTCGTCCAACTTCGAACTGAATACGAAGAAACCATTGAAGCACTGAATGACGAAAAACGCGAGCTTGTCATGAAGAACTCGGCCGCCGCGACCGATGTCCAAAAGGCCGAGAAGCGGGCATGGGAGTCGGAGCAAGAGAATTCAACTCTGAAACAGCAAATCACGTCTCTTCAACTTCAATTGGAGCGGGTAGAGCAAATGATACACAGCAGTGTCGACCAGCCCCCGCCGCCTCCTCCGGGTGTACCTTCTTCCAAGAGCTCGGTTTCGAAGGGGTCTCGGCGTTCCAAGCGACTTCAAAAATCGTCGGAAGACGACGACACGGCCGAATTGAAGACTGCCGTCACGGATGTTTCCTCGCTGACCGGGGGCAATAGCATTGAGATATCCAGAGTGGATTCGCCTCCTACCGCCATTAATGCACTATGTCAGGCTGTCTACGAGGCCGGAACGGAGACTGCTGTCTTGGCGGTCAAGAATAGTTACTCAAATCGAGACGAGGGAAGAGCTCTCCTCCCCAGCAACGGATTGTCTCCAGGAGATATCACCAAGGCTCGCAATGCGTTGCCCTCCTTTGTGGAGCTGCATGGAGCTACTACCGCTGTTGGTGATCAGGAAGCACCACCCGAGTGCAAGCAATGCTGAGATGGATTGGATAATACAGGGAATAAAAAGAAGGGGTAGTATATCAATGTTTGGAATTACTGTGCATGTTAGTCTTCTTGTATAATCTAGTAGGCATGCGTACTCTGGTTCTCTGATCCTCCCCCGACCAGCCAAATCATGAAGACGGATCTACCATTACCATTGCTTACATGAGAAAATTGGCAAACACCCATTGGTCCGTAGAGGTAGTGATTCCTTGTTGGTTGCCGGAACAACAAGGTCTAGAGGAGGGGATAATAATGTGCAAAAACTGAGACTTTCTACCTGCCGAGACCCGTCTCATCTTCAACGTATGGTCGGCAAGTTCAATCTTCTACTTCAAGGAGAATACGGTTAGAGAGCAAATATCAATTTACTACTACTAGTATCACCATTAGCCCGCGTACCGCACACATTTTTCGATGGGAACGGAGAGTGGGCTATATATTGGACCATTGTTGGTCGAGGATGTCACCGATGTCCGCTCGCAAGTAGAATGCCTGCGCCTTTTTGATGGGGTGCACTCACTTTTTACCATTTCGCATGGAATACCCGGATACTCGTTTGGCCAGCGGAATGAAGCTATCGGGAAGTGTATCGACCAAAATGAAGTGGGTCGACCAAAATGATCGTTTGAATTGTATCGGGAAAAAGATTCAGCAGTCCTTCCAATGTCAGCAGGACGGTTTGGATCTTTTCTGCGGTATTCGCACACCAAAATGTACTATTTTCACTCGATATTTTCAAGATGGAACTGCACGCTGGGCCGGGTCCAATTCCAAAACCAACGTGACCTTACTTCTCAACAATGGACGCTCGCAAGTAGAATGCCTGCGCCTTTTTGATGGGGTCCAGCCACTTTTTACCATTTCGCATGGAATACCCGGATACTCGTTCCGCCGATCAGTACCAAAGTTTTCAGAATGCAATGGAAGTCTTCCGAGCTAGCATTTGCTGTGTTTGTCAAAATATAACAAGACGCTCCAGAGAGTATTTTTTTCCCGAACTGTTCCCGTTGCAAAAAGTGATTCTTGACACCAAAGTTTCGTTCGGCAAGAGAAGCCAGGGGCCTCCAATATCCCTCCAGCATGGATCTCTCGGACGATCAACATGGTAGAACTCAGGCCTCGAGTTGTTGTAAGCACCGAGTTCAATGAAAGCACCTTCTGCATCGAATATTTCCACCACAACATCCTGCCTCAACTTGAGCCATTCGACACTTGGGAAGCCGTGGTCGATTTCTGGGAAGTACATTTGGCACGCAGACAGCCATTTCCCTCTGTCCTTCATATCCGACGTTGAAGAAAGATCAAAACCCAGCCGCTCTCCTGTGGCGCAGAGAGGCAGAATAATGGAATATTTCCTGTCCTGACGAAATTCTGTAGCTTTTCCATTCAGTTCGTACGTGAAGTTGGACGGGTTCTGCATATTCGACCCTGCTAACATTTGAGGGGAAAGCATACCACCATTGTCCCCATCATGATTCCGGGGAAACTCAGAAGTCCAAGATGCGAACGCATGTTTTTCCTCCGCGATATAGAGGATATGTTTCTTCGTCGGCGAGTTTCGCTGGCAAGTCCAGTGGGGTTTCGGTCGCGATACAGTCCCGCTGGTAGTAGTAGTCTTGTTTGAAGGAATGATAGGAAGTCTTTTATCATCTATCACAAGATCCCATAGCAAATTGGCTATGAACAAATGCCCCACCTGGTTAGGATGCGTTCTATCTGCCACAAACGATTTCTTTGTGACGTTGTAATCCCAATCAATTTTGTTCAGATACGATGCTAGATTGATGCTCCCGACCACAAAGTCATACGCGGCCGCGATTCGATCATGGCACTCAAAGATCGTCTCGCCAATACGTTCATCTTTCTTCGACTTCACTCCGTCGTCCCACAAGTATGCCAACACCACCAAAGGAGGCGGCATTGAGTGCCGCGCAACTTGATCCAGCCAAACAAGGAATACACTGTTTATTAATTCGCACGCTCCAACGAGATCGTTGACTGCAAACTCCCAGATGATAACATCTGTATCAGCCGAAATGAAAGAGTGCATGAGAAGCGCCGAGTGCATCGACCCTCTGCCACCATGACCCTGGTTGACTACCGAAAGATCCAGCCTACCTGGAATCTCCATTTTTCCGCCGGGGGTGTGGTTGGTCGTTCTGGCTCGTATCATTGCAGCGAGTACTTCATCGTATCGATCCATCTTGAGTACATTCCAGGCTCCAGCAGTGGACGAACCCCCGTTAGAACACAAAATAACCGTGTTGGATGAAGAATGGGTCACAACTTGCTCGCCTTTGCCTTCTTCCAACCCAAGCAACACTCGCAGTCTATGCCAAGCATCCGTGTTGTATATTTCAACATCTGTCCCCTGTGGTTTTGGCGCAAAGTTCATAACTTCGCTCATCACAAGTGTTTTGTTCCATTCGTTCCATGGATTCATATTCTTGACTTCGAGCCAATCTCTTAGTTCCGTCGAATTCCATCTGCGGCTTCTGGTCGAAGGAGCGATCGCCATATTGTCCGCCGTTGCTGAATTCCAGGTTGGAACTACGGTGGTAATGATACTTGCGGTAGTAGTCGGTACCGACGCTGTGCTGGCTTGACTAATACTACTAGTGGCACTAGTAGTAGCTGCTGGCGCCGCGCTCAAGGGAGCATGCTCGGTGGCATTCTTTTGGGGTGGTGGGTTTCTTGTTTGGTTCCTGCTGGTGCTTGGCAACAATAATTCTGAGGATGAAGAATTGAGCATCGGCTCAATATTACTACTCGTGCTAACAGGGCCCGCTGCTTTTGCAAGAGTCGCTGGTGTTTGAGAGTCATAATCTTGTTGTTGTCGCGCGTTCTTGAACACACTGTGGTACGACTCAGTCGTTCCTACATCGTGATAAAGCAGCAAGCAGCAAGCAGCAAGCAGCAAGTAGGCCTACCGGCAGCGCAAACGGAGGCACTCATCCAGCCCCCTCGTCCTTGCTGGCGCCCACGTCCACCCACGCCAAAAGAGCGAGCACCGATTTCAACAGTCTTATCCTCGTCCTCATCCATTGCTTCGGTCTTGGATGCTTGAATTAGATTGCCAGCAATGTCGCTTTCTCGTTGAATACACAGAGCTACAATAGAGTACTTGTTGCCTCAAGGAGCGAGCGTTGATGGGTTATCGGTTTTAAAGAACCTACTGTCGTAGTATGTGTCAGGAGATGTAAAGAGTGAGTCTATCATTCTTACTCTACTGGGCGAAAATTCCGTGCTATGCTGGACGGCAACTTGCTACGCTACATTTTGCGGAACAGATGTCGCGCGATGTCGGTGCGCTCTTCCGAAGGCCCCCGAAGGTCGGACCCACCTTCATTTCGCTCCCGACAATCAAAGTAGTCGCATCAGCTGCAGACACATTTTGTCCAATCAAAACTAGCGCAGACACCAGATTACTTATCATCGATGGAGCATCATTTTTTGTTTTCTTCTCTCTAGAGACTGTACCACTTGTACCGGTATGCCATCGACAATCGACAATGGCGAAAGACTTCTCTTATCTTCTCGTCATTGGTCTCATGGTCGTACCGGTACCGACTATTCATCGGGTACCAACTACAACGGCACACCACGGATTTTACAGAGGCAGTACTAGTTCGACTCATGCTTCCAGTAGCAATCATGTGCTCCACACTCTCCCAAGCGATCTGTATCGAGGTGATGACCGTCGTCCCGACTTTGGCGGTGGAGTCGCGGTCGGTACTGGCACTGGTACTGGTGGTGGGCGTCGTGTTACTCCTCCGGAAAATAATTGCAGGGCCCAACAGAACAGCAGCGAGAAAGAAATCATTACGCTCGATGACTCTCCATCGCCTATGAAAATGCCGGCTATCGAAATTCTCGACACTCCTGGATCCGAAGGTCAAATCATGGCGCCATTGGTAATGCAACAGACCATGGCGCCGTATCGTCTTTACGACGGTGAAGAGCAAGCCATGCTGGAATCCACTGTTACCGACATCTCGCGTCGTGTTGGCGCCCGAATCCGAGAAAGGATTTTCAACGGGACGATTGAAGAGAGTGCACAGGCTCTCCCCCTCTACCATTCATATAATGCTCAGCGGTCCACTGCTGAGTCAATTCTCGGGGACCTAATCACGATGAAGCAACGTCGAGGAGAAGAATTGCCGGATTCGCAGGAAGCGCTGAGAACGATCGAATTTCTTTTGCCTTCTCAAAACAACGCAGATCACGAGTCAAAGAAGGCGAATTAGTATCAACAGAGGCCAAAAATATGAACCTTGTCGTCCTCAACTTCCTCGTCGTCGTTTTCTCATGTGCATGCTCTGTTACTTTGCCGTCATGGCGATTCCATTTGGAATGGTGGAGAGCCGGGGACTCGTGAAATTTTTACCAGTTGGACCAATGTACCCCTGTCGCAAAAGGGAATTCGGGAAGCCCAAGCGACGGGACAGCAAGTGGCGCAGTATTATACCAATGAGTACTATGATAATGATTGCAATGTAGTATACTCTATTCTAATAGTTTAAAGTTGTCTACTCAAGTATATTCTGAAAGTATTAGTTCTAGTTATTGTATCCGAGGTGCTCAAAGAAGGCGACGAAGTTTGGGTACGAGGCGATGATATTTCGGATAGCAGTCTCGAACTCCGCGGCGTTTGCAATGTGGAACGCCTTGGAGCGAAGCGCCATTTCCAAGGCGTTGAAGAAATACTCGATTGCTCCATCCTTCGGCCAATAGGGTGCTCGGTAAATGATGTAGTGCCCGGCCTGATAGATCATCTGCCGAATTATCGCATCGTGATGAACGTTCAAATTATCCATCAAGAATACGCGCCTGTTTCCAGGAACTCCTTGTCCAATGTCGTTTAGAATCGTAAGAATAAACTCAATAAACTCGATAAAGTTGGTTCCGCCTTCTGATTCCAAGCGAAGCCAGCGCCTACCGTCGTCATCCCCGCTGATACCAAAAATCAGTCGCCGACCGGCCCCATTATAGTGCCCTGTGACTCGGCATCTCCTTTCAAGTCGGCACTTTGCTCTCTTGCGATTGCCATCATCCAAAATTAGTTTACATTCATCGATATCGATCATTGTTGATCTGGGAACGTTGGCGATTCCAAAAGGAAAGGGTTGCGTCCAAAAGCGGTAGCGCCACAACAAAACATGATTGTCGAATGCACGAATGGCCGACGTTGCGACTACTTTTCTGGAAAGGCCTATGCCCTGCTCGGCTCTGGTGATCTGGCTCTCATCATATAGCCGACCACCATTTGGTTGATTCCGACCCCAACCATTCCACAGAAAGGCAATCTTTTCAGCTCCAGTCGCGGTTGGATACTTGACATTGTACAAAGCGAGAAGAACCAAGTCGAGTCCTACAAGTACTTGTGAGCGACGATTGCCACTTCTCTGAAAGGCCTGAAAGTGACCGTAGTGTTGAAATCGATTGCGGTATCGTTGAATCGTCCAGTCACTTGGTGTCATTCCATTGATGCGACCAGCAACAAACACCACATCTTGCCGTCGACCAAGTTGGTGGGACAGAAGGCCAAGATGGCGGGCTTCGAGGGGATACGGAGCTGTCCTTCCTCCTGGACGCTGGTTGGGACCATGTACTCTTCCAATGTGTTGAGGACAAGGACGTATGCTTGGGTTTCGATGTACTTTTCCATTCGTCATCGTCAATTGTTCTATGGAAGTATTTGATCGACGAAAATGATCGACAAAAATGGCGATCAAACAAGAAAGACGGAAGAAGCACATCGAAAATGGTATCTTGCTAGCTTGTGTACTGTCGGTACGTAGAAATTTGAAATTTCGACTACTTTGATTGTCGGGAACGAAATGAAGGTCGGTCCGACCTTCGGGGGCTTTCGGAAGAGCATTTCGACAGGCTCGCGACAAGTGTTCCGCAAAATGTAGCGGCCGATCAAAACCCGCCGGATTATCAAAACCCGTCGGATTTTGGATGGTCATTAATGACCGATTCGACCGCAAAAATGACTGTCGACGGCTGGACCTCAGACTCCGCGCCATTTGGAATGTTTGTTCTCGTAATAGGAACTCATTCAAATGCTACGAGAGCAGCGGAATTGCATCCGATGTGTAAAAAAGAAAAATGCAGCGACGAGAGAATCATTTAAAAAAAATCATCATGTTCTTCGGTAGTTGTGCCTCGTCGAGTTTTCAAAAAATGAGAAACGGCCGTGTTAATTTTGCACTGCGATAGCGCAAAACAGGGTATCCCCCACTCCCGCACTGTACAGTATCCGTACGGTAGGTACTCGTACTCGTTCAAAAAAACGGAATCAGTCACGTCTCTCCGTCACGCACGTTTCTTCATTGTGGGCATATATATAATCTGATACGACATCATCAGGACACACGACAGATTACAAGCAGTGCGAGCTCTGTCATCCGTCACGAGGTTTGTGACGCGTCGCGAATACATCGCGACGCGTTGCGACACGTCGAGGCAAGCGATCCGGGACGATGGACGAGGACTATTAGTAGTACTGTACCGGTATCGTACTACCGGTAGTAAAGCATACTACATTGGCTCGTGGCATCTGTTCCGGGTATGTCGACCATGTCTTCGGCAAGGTTGCTTCGCCCACGATCCCTCTTTTTGGATTCGCTCCTGGAGATAGTCTCCCCACTTCGGGTTGGTAGTAGACGCCATTGAAAGGTTTGTAAAGTGTGCTTTTTAAACCATTCTTACTGGTAACTCGAAGACGAAGCGATGTTCGTTTGATCGATGATCTTGTGTGATCATCGGTCGTCTCTTGTCGGTCGGTTGGATATTATTTGGCGCACTCTGGTCGACTTCTGGTCTGTCCGTCTCTCGTTGGGGGTGCGAAAGACCACACAATCAAAAGAGGGGATAATACCTGTATTATTATATCAATAATGATAATGATTGAAAACACGGTTCATGTTTGCGTGGTACACGTGTACTACTAAAGCTGCAGTTGTCCACTTGATGTAGAAGTAGCAGGAAGAAGATCATCACTCTCTCGAAGCTCCAATTCAATACCGACTTCATTGGCATTGGTCCATTGTGGTCGCCACTCGTAAACGCACATTCCCAATCCCTCGTTGGTGTAGCACGGCTTGGCTGTATTTTGCAAAAAGAAGAAAATAGGTCGACCCGTATTGGCATCCAGCTTTGGTTGAAAGCCGTCCTTGAGAACTTGTTCGTAAAGTTGTTTACGGATATCCGTGACTTCTTTATCTTGTGGATCCCCACTGTATTGGACTGTCGCTACCTTGCGACGGGTTTGATAGACGTAGGTACACTCGGGTTGACTTTCCGCAATGGCTTCTTCATCCTCTCCTGGGAGAGGCCATTCGGGATTGGTTTGAAATTCGACCGACAGGGGGATATTCCACTGTACCTTGAGTTTTCCTTGATTGTTGTTGTCCGGTGCGAGTTGTACTTCCACTGGACTCGTAGGAACATAGCGCTGACGGGTCGGACCCATGGTCTTGATGATACAAGAAAACGCATGATTCGGAATCGCTTGGGCCGTACAATCTTCCCTGGATCCAGTCTCCACTACTGTAGGTTGGACCATCCAACGAGCAGGAATAGCATAGGTCTGATAGTTGAGTCCAAACAAAGCCGGCTCCTTGCGATTGACTCGGGGCAAGAGTTCAGCCGAGGGGGTCATTCCCACGTGATAAAAATCCCAGAAGCGAGGGAGAATCTGTCGTCCAATAGTCCCCAGCAAATCGCCCCCATTGTCCACAACCTTGTCTAACTGCGATACAATGATTTGTTGCTTGTCATTATTCTTGTTCTTGCTGTTTTCCAAAGTGATGGTGGACGATCCCAAAAGCAAGACCCGTGGCTCCCAAAACGTGGGCCACGCCACGGACAATTCCCATTGTAACTCGAATTGATTTTCGTCTTGTTGCTGACCACTCACAACTGCAAGATCGACATGTTTGTAAAAGCTCAAAGCACCGACAAGTTCTTCCAGTGGCGTGGGTGCTTTGCAAGAAAAGGGAGTCTGCCAGTTCAGTTTGCCTGTAGTGTAGGTGTAATCTTGGCTAGGTGGCGAAGGCGCGTCTTCATACAAGGCAGCATTGATTTGCGACTGCAGTGAACGAGCCAGTGCAGCTACAGAATCCGTGGCAAAGGCCGTCCGATCTTCAAATCGATTCAATTTGGTGACTTGTTCGGGAACAAAAGCTTCCATCGCTGCGGATTGTTCGGCCGTTTCATCGTAAAATTCCTCTTTCTCTTTGTTGCCGCCGAAAAATTGAGCGCCGCCAATGTCTGCTGGAGCTTCTTCTTCCTCCAACGTCCGCGTTTGTTTCTTGACATGTAATACTACTGTGAATGGTCTTAACGCGGCAGTCTTAGAAGTAGCAGCAGTTGTAGATGTAATGCGCGGTTGCAAGAGCCCAAATCCGTGGACTGGACGCAGAAACAGCACATCTTGACCCGCCAATAAAAGTACTGTCACGACCACAAACAACAAAACGGTCGCAGCACTGCTAAAAGTACTGGAATTAGAACAACATTTGCAGGGTCCCATTGTTGGGGGGTTTCGTGGACGTAGCATATATTCAAGAGTGTTGATATATGCAGTGGAAGTGACTCGAGACGTCAAGGAAGAAGAAGAAGAAGAATCCAACGCCATGGTCAAGGTTCAAAAATGAAATAATCGCATCGAAAAGAGATTGAAGATTTTTTCTGTTGATGGGCGCCTACCGGTATTATTGCGAGAGGGATGGGATGACGTGTTTAGCAGGCGCGCGGAGCCAAACACGTGGAAGTCTGCTCGATCGCCCGTGCCGAACGTACTGTAGACGTCCGCACCCCCCAGCGCGTTGCAGTACTGTAGACTACTACCTGGTACCGGTACTACGAGTACTCCTGTACCAGTGTACTTGTACCCGTACGGCAGAGCTTGTCGTGGTCCTTCTCTGAAGGCGGTTCTCTGGGCCGCGGTCAGGCGAACAGCAGAAATCTTTGGCTCAAAGCGGCAAAAAACGCGGTAAAATGCGCGGTTTTTGTTTCAGAAATTTCCCGGATGCTCCATACCGGTAGTAGACTATCGGTAATACCGGTAGCGCAACAACGTACTTGTACCACCGATAACCGATCAACGCTTGCTCCTTGATAGCTCTGTGTATTCAACGAGAAAGCGGACATTGCTGGCAATCTAATTCAAGCATCCAAGACCGAAGCAATGGATGAGGACAAGGATAAGACTGTTGAAACCGGTGCTCGCTCTTTTGGCGTGGGTGGACGTGGGCGCCAGCAAGGACGAGGGGGCTGGATGAGTGCCTCCGTTCGTGCATGATTTCCAGCGTCAAGGCTGTGAAATAATAAACAGTGTATTCGTTATTTGGCTGGACAAAGTTGCCCGGCACTCATCACCCCCTCCCTTGGTGCTGTTGGTATACTTATATGACGGGATGAAACCGAACAAAGATGGACGCATAGGTCTGAAACTCTTTGAGTGCCATGGCGGAATCGCGGCCACATATGATTTTGTGGTCGGGAGCGTCAATCTAGCATCATATCTGAACAGCCTTTTTGATTTTTCTGACGCAAAGAAACATTTTGTGGCCGATTCCCATCATCCTAACCAGATGGGGCATTTGTTTGTCGCCAATTTGCTATGGGATCTTGTGGTGAACGATAAAAGACCAAACAAGACTAGTGGTGGTTTACTATCACGACCACAACCTCACTGGAGTTGCGAGAGAGACTCGCCAACGAAGAAACTAATCCTCTATCTCTTGGAGAAAAAACATACTTTTGCATCTTGGTCTTCTGAGTTTCCCCGAAACCAGGACGGGGACAATGGTGGTATGCTTTCACCTCAAATATTTGCAGGGGCGAGTGTGAGGAACTCGTCCAACTTCACGTACGAACTGAATGGGAAAGCTTCAGAATTTCGGCAGGACAGGAAATATTCCATTACTCTGCCTCTCTGTGCCACAGGAGAGCGGCTGGGTTTTGATCTTTCTTCAACGTCGGGTGTGATGGCGAAGAGCCATGACGTTACGGAGGATGGAAGGAAATTTATGTCTGCATGCCTAATGTATTTCCCAGAAATCAACCATGGTATCCCAAGTATCGAATGGCTCAAGTTGAGGCAGGATATTATGGTGGAAATATTCGATGCAGAAGGTGCTATCATTGAACTCGGTGCTTACAACAACTCGAGGCCTGAGTTCTACCTGGTTAATCGTCCGAGAGATCCATGCTTGAGATCTATTGGAGGCCCCTGGCTTCTCTTTCCCAACAAAACTTTGGTGTCAAGAATCACTTTTTGCAACCGCTACGGTTCGGGGAAAAACTACTCCATTGAGAGTCTAGCCATATTTTGATAAACACCATTGAGGCATATGGGCTGAGCAGTTTTTCTTTCCCAAAGGACGAAAAAGATCGAAAACCTGCCAGGTACGAAATGCCATCCGTCGCTTTTACTATTCTACGTACACAAACGAGCTATCCCGAGTAGCTACGAATTAGATATGCCTAAATATTGTCCGGGGACTGTACATGCTACCCACCATGACTAACGTTCCGGGGACCATGGGATTGCCCGGGCCTAGCGTGGCATGGTAGATACGGATAGGCCATGGCTTCGTCGTAGTCGGCTCGCTTATGGTCCATTCCACCAATATAATAGAGAATACCTGCCACTTCGGGATGGTTCGAAGTTCCTCGGTTGTGGACCGTGAGATCACACGCTCCTCGATAGCTTGACATGATAGGCCTTTTTGAGATGGATACTGGCTATCCCGGTCAATACCGAAGCCATAGTCTCTCGCCCAGTAGTCGTCTTTTCAATCTCGGGGGTACGAAGTAGTCTTGAAAGAATTGCATGGCAATATCGAGGTCTCCTTTCTCGGCGTGGACCATACCGATGACTTTTTGAGTGTAGCAGTGACATCTCGCAAAGCATCCAACTCACTATGAAATAGTGGAGGAGTTGATCGAGGGGAATGTGCATCAATACTAGTCTCTTCGTTTTGAAATTGATAAGTGATGTGTAGATACGCAAGGCTTCAATGTATTGTTCGAGAGCATTGTCGACTTCACCTACTCGGTTCTTGGCATTCCCCATAGTACTGGCTCGCCCACTGCTGCTGCTGCTTGCTCGCCTTCCTGCATCCAATAGACTATCGGCGTCTTCTTCTTTCGGTACTAGAGATACTCAAAGCATGTCGGAAATAACGCTCGGCATCCGCAAGCTCACCTAACTGGCTCAGCTAGTAGCAACCTCGGGTGGTCAAAGAACTCAAGACATCTCGGAAAATGTTGTAGGCCTCCTTCTATTCTCCCTTCTTTGTCATGATGGTTTCAACAATGGTCTTGAGACTTGGTTCCACGTCGTTAAAATGCATTCCATAAGCGTCTCGGTTCAATCATGGACTCTCTCTTCTCCGTACTGTCAGCAGCCGAAGAAGCGACCGAGGCCTTATCCCAAGCATCCCCGATTAATTGGCCGTTTCTGAAGGAATTATATCGGAACCAATCGTCGAGGGTATTTCGTTGTCATATTCCTTGTTAGAACAAATCACCGATCGAAGGGATCAACAAAAGACAAAATACTGGATTTTGGCTCGAAGATTCGGGACCTCGGTAAAGAATCGCATGGATTCATCTCGTTCCCCACCAAACGAATGGACTCTTTCTCATAATATTACGAAGCGTATTGACAATCCCATCGATCGCTTTCGCTCGGAAGATTGAGATCAACGACCAACAACAGTATCTTCACCACCGTCTATGCCTGGCATCCAAGTCTCGTGGGCGTGTTTCCATCTCAGTACGTCTTCTTCTTTGTCTTCGTCGTCATCGTCCTCTCGACCAACAAACCATGCCAAACACTATTCATATTCGTAGAGGGTCACGAGCAGTCATGAAAGTTGGCATCCATCGAATGTTCGACCGATGATGTAAGTACACTGTCCGTCGTCGACGAAAAAGTCATATAGGCGATCGATTTTGATGTGCAATCTAAATCGTCGCTCCTTCGTGATCATCTTTTCGATGATGATATTGTTCTTGCTAATCCTCGAAGACAATGGCTCCGCAGACGACGACAACGACATTTTGGTGACGACGACGACCATGATGATGTTGATGATGATGATGATGATGATGATGAGGAGGAGGAGGAGGAGGAGGAGGACAAGGGTAAACCATGGGTAAACCATGATGTAGTTAGTATATGTGTGGTCATCATCTCCTTGCTTGCATACTATGCTACTTGTAGGGCCCTACGCTCTACGCTCATCATCGTCGCTGCCATTCATTCATTTTGATGGAACGTGCGTCATTATTCCAGCACAGGGGAAGATTTGCGACACACACCCGTCTCTACTAGTAGACACGTCGCGTACCCAGAGTGTAGGTAACAGTACATATGTACAATACTCTGGGTAGCTGCGGGGGTGCCCGTCGTACCCTGCTGTACAGTAGGTACAGTACAGTACCGGTACTGTACACATACTGTAGCTCGGATATAACAAGAAAAGGGGGAAGTGAAAAGAAGGGGAAAGAAGGGGAAAAGAACAAGACTGGTGACATGCTATTTCTCATGATTGGGCTTTCCTTGGTATTCTTCTTACTGGCACAGCTGAAATAATTAGTTTCACTTGCATGGCAGATTTTCATCATCGCAACCAGGTGGGGCATTTGTTTGTCACCACTTTGCTATGGGATCTTGTGGTAGACGAGAATCAAGGACCAAACAAGACTCCTAGTGGTGGTACCACCAGCAATGGGGCTCTACTATCACCACCGAAACCTCACTGGCACAGCTGAAATCATTAGTTTTGCTTGCAAGTACCAGCAGAAAGGATGGCATGATCAACAATATGTGCAGAGAAGAAGAAGTCTTGATGGCAAACTGGAACTTAGAGAAAAATCTCACCTCGACTGATGACAACGACACATACACATATATTCCATTGCACTTAGCATTGTATCTGAACAGCCTTGACTGGGATTTTTCTGCCACAAAGAAGAAATGGGTCGAGGGAGAATGACAACGGAACCGGCGCCTGCTTCCATCTCTGTACTGTATTGTTTGTACAAGATGAAGATAAGGATCCAGGCCAATACGTTCCATGTACCGATTTTGAAAGTCAAAAATCCTGTCCCCATTACCAATATGAACTCGATTGATCTCTGGGGAAGGCTACAAGCCGTGGAGATTGGGGTCTTCTACATGATCAGTATAGTAATAAATACCAGAGAATACATAACCAGAGAGTACATAACGAGTCATTGGTACTGGTCCTCTTCGTGGACATGGCGGAAAAGGTCATTGGTATCAGGTTGATGGATATAGCTTGGGCGGTGTCGGCAGCCCTTAGAGTACAACGTAGATAGAGCATTGTTTTACAGCAACAAGAATGCAGTAAGGTAGGTATCTGGAGCTATCATGTAACTATTACTACCAACAGACAGACTCCATAACTCTTACTGCCGACGGACAGATGTTGCATTGACGGACCACGGAAAGACCAATTCGTCAAAGAGATTCGAGCAAAAGGTTCGAGGAGTGAGTCGTCGTCGTCAAGCATTATTTTATCTGTCCGTCCAACAGGAGTGTTCGCCTGAAATGACCGGTAATGTCACGAATGATCTCATTGATGTTGTCCAAGAATCTAACACTACGAGAGATACTGCGTGTGCTTAGCCTACCGGTAATGCTAGAGACTGCGACTTCGTTATCTTATATTGATATTATAGCCTGGCTTTCCACCGTTGTTTCAACATGCAGCCTGAACGTAGCCATGAAGCAAAAAGCCGTATGCCATGAGCCATACGGCTAAACCGACAACGACAACGGCACAAACCGAACAAATGTGTTGACAAAACACACGACAAAGAATACGAATACATAATCATCCTACAGTAGACTATACAGCGCTTCGCCCCCGAAGGCAACGTTGTGTTTTGCGACTGGGAGTTTTCTCATGTGGGCCCTGCCGGACGCGATTTGGGTCTGTTCGAAGCCTTTCCGTTATCTTGTGTAATCGCTCATGCCGTCAACGGGAATCCTCAGTGCTCGAACGATATCATGACCTTCATCGACAGAGTATGGAATGAGTACGGTGCCCAGCTGAAAGCCCACTGCAAAACTGATGCCGATGTCCGCCATGCCTACAAGGATGCGCTCGTGTTTTGTGGTTTTTTCATGTGCGCCTACTCGGGTCTTGGAATTCACATGAATTTCTTGCCTATTGATGAAGAAACCGCGGCGGAAGATTTGGAAAAGGCAAAGGAATCCATCGGTGTAATTGGTTTGAAGGCTATCATGCTTGGTTGCGGTCCTGACGACACCTCTGATTTGAGCTTGGAGGATTTTCAAGCCGAGCTCAAGGCGGCTGTCGAGCAAGAAATGGCCCTTCACGATACAACTGATGCCCGCCGCCGCTCACGTCGCAATCGCCGCTCCTCGGCGTTGCGTGCCAGTGGAATCCGTGTCAGCGACGGGCATCTCCATTTGGGCAGTTTGGATCGCACCTCGATTGTGGAGGTCAATCGTCGTTCTTCTTCTATCATGCTCAATATGGGAGACTTGAAGCTTGATGAAATGGCTGAAATGACCGAGAGTCAGTAATGTAAACGTGGTCTTGCCGATCACATCATGCCTAGAGACAATATTTTGGCTAGATCAAAAAGGCTGCAGTAGCTACATGGAGCAAAAAATGGTCCTTCACGATACAGCCAGCGGAATCCATGTCATCAGCGAAGGGCGCAAGAACAAAGACTAGCACAATTGGGATTTTCCTTTTTTTTAAAAGAATAGTTTCGTAGGAACTCATAGCTAGAGCAACGATCCTTCCATACTCTGTTAGAGGTACCCTTGGGTAAAAATAAGTTTTTACTTCTCTACTGTACATTCCCACTGCTATACGGTTTGTTGTCTCTTCGATTGCGTCCTCGAAAATACGATTATAATTGTCGACTAGGAGCGGAAAGTATACCAAGGGCGATTCTTGGAGCCCCTTCAATGAAGCTGAAGCTGTCACTGGAATAACTCTCGTGTTGGTGTTGGCATCATGCTAGTAGGAACTGTTATAGATCCCCGATGCGTGCGGACACCACTTTCTAAAATACTACATGTATGACGAGTATTGAGTAGACACCAACTCCATACAATACAAAGCCAAAAGACAATCACAGGATTAAAAAAATTATTCCACGACGACGACGTGACAGGTAATGATTGCCTGCCTGCTGCTGCTGTTGTTGTTGTTTTTATGCTGCCAGACTACGGTAGGTAGTTCGTTCCACAGCCGCGATAACGTCCTCCAGTTGTGGCAAGGCTGCCTTTTCCAATTCTTGCGCGTACGGCATGGGAATATCCGCCCCACATACACGTTCCATGGGCGCATCCAAGTAGTTAAAGGCATCCGTTTCCATGATCATGGCGGCAATTTCCGCTCCGACTCCATGTTGCGGCCATCCTTGTTCCAAGGTGACACAACGTCCAGTTTTCTTAATACTGTTCAAAATGGCATCCCGATCCAAAGGACGAATCGACAAGAGATTAATAACCTCACAAGAAACTCCCTTGCCAGCCAACACTTCGGCAGCTTCCAAGGCGAGGCCGACCTCTTTCGAGTACGTAATGATGGTGACATCGGATCCTTCTCGTTCGATTTTGGCCTTGCCAATTTCCATGACGAAGTCCTTGGACTGTTCCTCGTCTGTCATGGGAAAGGAGACTCCGTACATGAGTTCATGTTCCAAGACCAGGACGGGGTTGGGGTCCCGAATGGCGGCCTTGATGAGTCCCTTGGCATCCGCCGAGGAGTAGGGCGCCACCACCTTGATTCCCGGCACACTTCCATACCAGGCAGCAAAGCACTGCGAGTGCTGGGCTGCTGTTCCCGCACTGTATCCATTGGGTCCCCGAAAGACAATCGGACACGCCAAATTGCCGCCGCTCATGTAAAATTGTTTGGCGGCCGAGTTGATGATCTGATCAATCGCCTGCAAGGCAAAATTCCACGTCATGAATTCCACAACGGGTTTGAGGTTGTGAAAGGCACTTCCCACGGCCATACCGGTGAATCCGGCTTCGGTGATGGGAGTGTCAATGACTCTCTTTTCGCCGTATTTCTGGTACAATCCCTTGGTGACCTTGTAAGCGCCTTGATATTGAGCAACTTCTTCACCCATGACGTAGACGGCCTCGTCGCGTTCCATTTCCTCGTCGATACCTTCGCAAATGGCTTCTCGCACCGAGACATCCTTGGTGGCAAAGGTGCGGCGGAGGACTGCAGTGTTCCACTGTTTGGGGCAAAGGTGGCGAGAGAACAATGAATCCACAAAGGAAGAAGAAAAAGGAAAGGAAGAACGGTCTGGTCAGACGACTGATGAACTAGCGAAATCGGAACTTCGAACACAGCAGGTCTCCTTACCCGACTACTACTTGTACGGCTCAGAGCAGCAACATTTCGCATTGATGACAACATGGTAGTCTATTTAGAGATACGGTCGGTAGCGATAGCGAAGTTCGATGTATGCGGATGTGTATCGATGAACACACGTTGGTCGTCGGTCGTCGCTTTTCCGTTTCATGCATAATAATCCATCGGGGCGGGTGCGGCAACCACATTGGCGCAGTCATCCGATCATCGCGTGTCGCAACGCCTGCCTTTCGTTTCGCATCATCGCATCCAATCTGCCCCTCTCTACTTTTACAGGTATTTCACACCTGGTTCTCTTGACTCTGTCTCACACGCCTGCCGCAGATCTTCGCCGATCTTCGCTCGCTCCGAGCGACGGCCGGAAGATACAAACGCGCTCACCAGTCTGATTGGCTCGATCGATTTGGAGAGACGGACAGACGCTGAGAGGCGAAGGTGTCTGCCGTCGCTCGGGAGCCCAATCCGCCAATCATAGTGAGTCGATGGAGTCATCTCTCGCCACATCATCCTTCCCTCATTCATTCTCCATCATCGTGCGTATCTTCGCCTCTTCGTGGTTTTTGCGAACTTCACTCCAACCCCATCATGCTCACAAAACTACTTTCATTTTTGTTCGACAAGCCGGGGACGACGAAGACGACCATGAAATAAATCCATGCATTTCCCCCTACTCTAGTATACTGGTGGATCAAAAGCAATGTAGAATCATCGATGAGGATTCTTCATGCTTTAATTGGTTGAGTGAGTGAGCGAGTGGTTCATTCCTTCTTCCCAAACTCGAACGTAGTCATTGTCCAACAACTTCTCCTGTTGATGCATATCTTCGATGGTGACGACGCCGGCAGCGGCGGCGTTGAGAACGACGATCCTTCGGTCCGGTCAACCCCGTATCTGGGATTACATCGATAATTGATTGTTGAGCTACAGTACTACTCCTGCTGCTGTGGCGTAGTAAAAACTCTCCGAGTTCACCGTTATGCATCCTTTCTATGAAGCACAGAGAGTACATTCTTCAGAAATCATGTCGTGCAGGCAATCAAGGATGAGAAGTGAAATCAATTACGTTCATCAATGATGACGGTGACGGTGACGGTGATTCATGCAAACATTTCAATTGTTTGCATACATTGCCAAACACGGTCAGCAAATAAACTACAGTCAAAAGTACTGTCTACGAAGTATAGCACTACTACGTATCATATATCATGCTGTGCTGCAAAGCTACTACTCGACTCTACTATGATAGCACCTCGGAGAGGTAGTAGCTGGTGGTGCTCTGCTGGCACATGTAGGAGAACCTTTCTACCGGATGGATCTGTAGGATGAGGACAGTCAGTCAATCATAGTGCACTCGCTTCACGACTTACAGAGTAGGATTGCGGCATCTCTCTACTGCTGCGAGAATTTCTAATGAATCATCAATGAATTCAGTCTTAGAACTCCGGAGAGGACCGGAGAAGAAGAATCATGACATTTAGCTGTTAGACCAAATCATATCGCATAAAAACTAGCTACAGACAGTAGACACATCTTATGATGACTGCCTTTCAACATTGGGATGTGCAGGCACAAAGAATTATGAGAGAACATTATCTAGTATTTCAACCATCCGTAAACTGGTGATGATGTATCGTATGGGCCATGTGATCGGTCATCCCCGCCTAACCTGCGAAGCCCATTGTTCGCTTGTAAACTAGCTTTTCAGCGGCCGTAACCTGGTCTCGAGACCAGTTGCCTGAACTTGTTCGGTTGCGATACTTTTGGTTCATCTTGCTGCCAAAAATGGCCTCAAGGTTGCACGTATCAACCTCGGAAAAGATAACATCTGGATCCAATCGGCCACCATCAAGGCCCTTGCCTAGATACTGCGCTTCAAGCGCAGGTAGCAACATTTCCCTCTTGGCCCAAGCAGGAATTTGTTTCTTGTTCTTTTCGTTCTCAGCTTCACTGTCATCAGAATCACTATCTTCGCGGTCGGAAATCTCGTATGTCTCCATTGGTGGTGACGCGGCTTTCACTTTCTTTGCTGTTTGTCCGCCGAATTTCAAGGTCGATCCAAGACCACCAGACATCAACGTCGTTCCAAGAGAGTCAGAAGCAGTTGCATGTGAAAGCGGGTATGCGCGTTTGACGGCGGAACTGTTCGTGTGGGAATGCATTTGATTGACGGGGGCATTTTCCTTACGCAGCGCCTTCTCGCGCATTTGAGCTGCAAGATTTTTCTTCGAACTACTGGTCATTGTGGCATTCGAAGGTAATCCGTTGGTGGGTTCCTTTGAGGCCACACCAGACTTGGATGCAGAAAACATCTTGGCTTGTTGAGACTGAAAAGCAAGCATCAAGTGAGACTACGGACCGGTGATTATTTGAAGAATCGCAAAAGAGCTCGGCCATACATACCTTTTCTCTCATTTCAGCCATACGTGCCATCCGCGCTTCTTTTTTTGCCTGTACGCTCTTCGACAACGCCGAGCTCGCAGGGTTGGGATTCGAAAACTTAGATACGATATCACGGACACGCGAGCTTGCGGTAGAGCTTGTGATATCCGACGGTGGAGGAGACAGGTCGTCCTCGGGGATAGAGTCGCTTGGATGATCCTTCAATTTCTGAGCTGACTGTGAGATGCTCTTCATGGCGCTTTTGACTATTCCTCCGAGAGGAGATTTGCTACCAAGAGGTGACTTGGAAACGCTGCTTCTCGGGGCAACCACAACATTATCCTCGGGCTTCTTGGTTACAGGAATCGATTTCCCAGGGGGATCCCGAGGAATGTGTTCACCCATATCATCACTTTCCTCATCTTTCTTCCACTCGGGCAAAGGCGCATCCACTTGTGCTTGGATCGAACTGGACGAAACTCGGGCTGGCGCGGCTACGACCGCTCGCTCAATGGGTTCGACAACAACAACTCTAACATCGACGGCGTGCTCCGAAACCGGCTCCTCGTTCATTTCCACATCATTATTTCCGTTGGTTTCTGGCTGCTCTGTTTCCGTTTCGACTTCCATCGGTTCAGCTTTCTCGACCTCTCCCTTCTCTTCTTCGGGTCGTTGCTCCAACAAATGAGCCAAAAGTCTCTCGCGCAAAACATCCTTGGTTCCCGCAGCATGGAGACCATAACTCTTACACTCTCCTTGGATTTCTTTGTACTTCATCGCATTCAGAATGGCCACGAAATCCTCCCGGTTCATATCTTTGTTCATATTGATGCTGGATCCCTCGGACGCGGAAAGTGACGACGATGGCGGCTCCGTTGCAAATTTGGAGGCCACTGGGTCCTCCGCGTTGTTGGTTCGGGGTTTCTTCGACTGATGCTGAGAGTCTGTCTTGTTACCCACACATTCCCAAATCTTCCTCGAGCATTTCTGTTGTACAAAGGTAACGGAACGAAGGGCGTCGACGAGCGATGTTCGAGGAGTGAGACGACGAACTAGCAAGTAAATTATCCAGAGACCAACCATGGCATACATTTGCGTACCTCAATTTCACGAGCTAGCTCTTGAAAGGGATCGTTCTTTGGGACATAGCCGCTTCCTACTTGCTCAATGATGGATTCGAGAGCTTGTACGTTCGCCACCGAGGCTTTTCCAGCATATCGACGGGCCATGGGTCTGCTCATGTTGGTGCTGTTGTTCAATATCGTACTGTCTGTTCAATCGGAATGACTGGTCTGTAGAGAGGACGTAAAATTTTACACAATACGTCGTTGATAATCGAAAGAGAAGTGATGGTTGGAACTCTTTTGTTTGTTGTCTGATGAAGGAAAAGACGATCGACGTGTTGTCGCCATGAAGAGGAGGCGATGATGTTGTGAGATGCTTTTGAGCGCGCCACAAACGGCTCGGCTGGTAGAGCTGGATGTCGTTAAAAATTACTTAATGAAAATCAATATCTATACCTCAACGATGAATAAGATCAATTGGGTTGGCCCGCGCGTGAGTACCGAAGTTTGCATGTGTTTCGGCTGGATGCCCAAGACAGATTGAATCATTGTAGTCAATCAAGGTCGCCCAGGTAAAATTCCCTTCGACCGAGTTCCTTTCATGCGTCATTGTGAACATTCCTGATTCCCTTTCGATGCACGTACCCGGTCACAGGTAGAATCAGTACCAGTGTGTCAGCCGGGTACTTACGTACTTAATGAGTGAGTAGAGTGGTGGGCCACAATCCGTGGAAACCAAGGATTGCGATTACTTAAAGGGAGGGTATGTGGCAGCTTACGTCACAATCCTTGGAAGCAACCCGACGGATTGCTTCCAAGGGTAAACTCGTGCGACGACGGACGGCTATCGGTAGAAGTTATCCTTGCCGGATTGCGGAATTAGTAGACGGCCTACAAGGAATTCCTGCCAGGTTTGTCTGACATCTCGGATTCCGTCGGTGGAGTCTTGGAAAATGCGAACACAAGGAAAACGGATCGATGCGACGATGCGTTGTGTTGCGCAAGTTGTTGCAAGTCGTCTGAACGGAGCCATCGGTGTTTCCACCATAATTGGTTGCGATGACGCTTTCTCTTTCGGCCTGTGAGTTGATTTGTAGAGTAGACTGGGGAATACATTGCAAAGGATATTTGTTGATGCATACTGCATGCTGCGATGAAGAGAACAGAAAGCAAATCACTCCGGCGCTGGCTGATGCTGCGTACCGGTATTCGACGACTCCTCCCCGCAGATGCCTGTCGACTTTTCCGTGGTGGAACTCGTGAATTGAGATGGGTGGAGGGAATCCTTACCTCCAATCTCGAGGCAGCCTGCGAGAGATTCCATGCACCGGTGATGTCAGCAAGCTGACGCAAAAATGTCGCAAAGCGAAGCCTAAACTCGCAATCCATGGAACGACGGATTGTGGCCCACCACTCTAGTCACCAATCAGATGCATGCATCGACGCACGACCGACCAAGTTCCCGTCTATCGCTCACAAAATTCCCGAACAAAAGCACAAGAACGCAAACTCTCCGCACGTGGAAAAAATAACGCGAAGGAAAAACAGCATACTGTACACCAGGCATTTGCCGCCCATCACCCATCACACAAAATCGAAACAGCTAACCTTCCTCAAAACCACCTACAGCGATAATACCATGAACCGAACACGAACGCTTAACATGGCAACGTCCTACTTTCGATCTGCAGTCAATCGCAGCCTAGGGGAAAGCACGTCGTGCAAAACCGCGGTGCGACAGGGCGACAGCCACCGCCAGGTTGGCTCGCTTTCTTGCCACATGGCGCACCCCTTCAAGAATTCGGCGGCACCAATGGGATCTCCGTCATCGGTGGGCGATCTGCCAAGCTTTGAACCTTCTCACTTTCAAGCTGGATGGCAACCCTTGGGTTTTTCGACCTAAGCATGCCCCCCCCCCCCCCCCGCAGCATCTGCATTTTCATTTTCATGAGCTATACAAAGAGTGGAGGAGCGGAGTGCTTAGTAAGCCGAGCCCCAATGATCAATTTTGGATACCCATCGCTACTCCTTTCTGAGAAACCTTTGATCCTCTTCAGCTCATCCGCCTAGTATGGTGGAGTGTACTTGAGGATCAACCCTATCATAGACTTCAAAACGAGAGAACACCGCTGAAAGACGAGTTTCGTGGGGATAGAGGACGAATATCGAATGCACAGACAAAGTCCCTGATTCCCATCCATATTATTAGCTAATACTGAAAGAATCCGTCAACTCTTAAAGTCGTAACTGCGCAAACTAGATAAGAGAAAACAGTTTTAGTGGCCTAAAGCTTCTTTAGACTAAACGAGGAGGAACAACAATATGATTTACTCCCTGCAGAGATGTCCGCCGAATCGAGCGAGTTGAAATGGAGAAAAATATACGACAATTTCTGAACGATACCGATATATCCTTTTGCTTTATCGGATCGGAGTAGTAAAATCGGGAGCACTTCGACACAAGTAGGACTACTGTACCTCTACATACCTGTAGATCGAAAAATTGCAGCGAAGAAGCGGCGAGGATGGAGTAAACAGTCGATCAATGATTTCGAGCCGACTACAGTACTAAGACCAAATAATCCTTGATCAACGCGATCAAACTCAACCACGAACCTGGGTCCCGGAACCCGGAACCTGGTGGCCGGACAGACCGATGATGCAGAAGCTGGGAATAGCGATCGCGAAGCTTTGTGTGTGCTATCTTTGCGTGGTGGTGGATGGTGTTCTCTTTGGCTGAAATAACGTGGTGGATCGGTCAAACACTGCAATTTCGACATGAAAGTACGGCAGGGTACGTGGCGCATTTATATTTAACGATTGATGCTTCTGCAGAAGGAAACAGCCAATCACAATGTTGCTAGACCTATGGTCCCCATAGTTTCGTTGTTTAGCCTCATTTTTTTGTGCTCAAAGTTGAACGGAATTTGTGGCCAACAACCCGAACGAGCGGCAAAATATCGCAGCCCCTTCCCCTCCTCCATCGCATCGCATCATCTATCTCTATTCAATATCCATCGCTGTGAGATCGGTCCGAAAGCTCACAAAATCCCTCAAACGCATTCTATTCTATTTCCGAACCCTTTCGACTTTTACACAACCAAGATAAGGACGATGAACTCCACACGAGCAGTAGCCATGGCAACTTCCTACTTTCGCAATGCAATCAAATCGAACGCTGCCAATGAGGCTAGGCACAGCTTGAATGCGGCGACCAAGCGGGAGAAAGCAACGGGTCTCGCCAAGTCGCATCTGATCAATGGAAGAACTCCGCCAGCACACGCCGATCGATCAGAAGTTCGTTCGATGGCCACATTTGAACGTCGGATCACACATGCTTTTACAAGAGCGCCGTCCAAAAGTTCGGACTGGTTTGGCCCAGTGGCCGGGGACTGCCAATTGACTGGTTTCTAGCTAGAGGCAGGCAGCGATGTTCGTACAAACCTCAACTCCCACTCCCAGCACTAGCCTCTCTATCCAGAAAAGGCTCTCCCCGCACAGCTGCTACATTTGCTAAATCGTCTGCCAGATGAATCTCTGGTGGCACCCCTCTCCCGTCGGCACGAAAGGAAACTCACTACCAAAGCCATAGTGAACGCTCATGAAACTGAGATCAAGATACTTGACTCCTCGAACCGAAGAATCGAGAAGTCGGTTGCCTCCTGGCGCCCTCCCCCCGCCTCTGAGTACAGGATAGGCAAAACACTCGGTATTGGTAACTATTTATTTTAGTACAGATTCAAAAGCGGAATCGTAGCCTCGGTGTTCACACCTTAGTACAGATTCAAAAGTAGAATCACAGACTCAATCATAACAACCAATCCTAACCAGGGCAGCATCCTTGAATCGTCGACAGAGGATATTGGACCCGGTGTTTGGTTTTTCAGGTGACGAGCCATCGCCCGATCTTCAATACAGGCATGATCACTGTTGCGGATGGGCAGTGTGGCTCCTAGATACAATCCCGTGCATGCTCCATGTGATCCACAAGTATCCGTACATAGGTCGATAGAACAATCGTCTCCCATAAAGCCAACCTTGCACCTGCAGCCTCCAGTTCGGCAATCGCAGTACGAGTTCGAGGAGCTGCACAAAGTGGCGCAAAGATCGGGGCATTCAGAGGCTTCGAGATCGCCATTCGCATCACACGTGACTGCGGGCATTTTGTTTTCCTTGACACACGCGCCATGCTTGCCCCAAGCCTTATCATCTAGCATGAATTCCGTGCCGCTGTAAATGTACCGACGATCATGATGGCTCGACACAACGCCGTCGTCCGCACAGTCACGGCCTCGAAGTTCCAGTTGCATGTACTCTTCACCCCATCGGTTCCCCACGACTGGATCGCTAAACTCGATAACCCAATCTTTGGGTATATCGCGGTCCTCCGAGCTCAATGAGAGACGATAGGATACATCCAATGAAGGAATTACTGGGAAAGAGTAGCCTTGTCGATTCGTTTCGCCTTGGTCGCCAATTTGATGGAAGGGATAAAACTGGGTGGTGCTGGGTCGTTTCTTGGAATGAGTCTCAACACCATCTCTGTTGTCAAACCAAACCTCTACTTTGAGAGACGGGGCCGTCCCATCGTCCTTCAGCCCTCGAGTGTAAACTTTCAACGCTCGAAGGGGTGTCTTACAAAGAATTCCATTGTCGAAACGTCGTCCAATACCCAAATGGTAGCTCGACTTGCACACATTTTTGGGTGTGTCCAAAAGATAGTCGAATCTATCAGAAACCAGAGAAACAAATCCGTCTGGAAACGGCGAGTTGTAATCTTGGGAGTCCGGCGAAAGAGAAAAGATTCCTCCATAATCAGTGTTGCCTTTTTGAAAGGAGATCCATGTGGAATCGGGATCTTCATGCCTCCACGACACATTATGCAGGATGTATTGAGGCATACACAAGTATCCAGTAGTTCCAACTTTGCAGTGGTGGTTGGCCTCGAGGTTCACATTTTCCAGCACCGAGTCTTGCAAGATGATAGTCGCCTGGTCTGGTAAAGCCAGGTTTCCATTGGCATAGAATGACTCAGAAATATGGGCGGAGCAGCCGTCTTCAAAGTTCTTGGTTTCCTTCCAATAGATCAAATTCTTGTTGTTTATACTGACATGACCGCGATACTGAATATCGCCGACTTCGTATTGACCAACGAAAATATTGTCATAGTCGACATGATTGACAATTGCCGCCGAGAGTCCCTTGGTGTTGCCCTTGGAATCAAAGCTGTCGCACAGCTCCTGATCAATGTTGAAGCCATCCGTATCCAAGCTTCGATCGGTGACTTGAGGATAGAACTTGATGGGGTAGGTGCCAAACCGGGCATGACCATGAAAGGTGTTACCCTCCCATCTACCAATCGCAGTCTGGGGGTGACAGACCTTTCCCTTGGCATCTCCGTCGACCCCAGCTTCGGCAAACATACCATTCCGAGAGTTTGCCGCCCGATTTCCAATCAAATCGTTGGTGCTGCTCCTGAGATAATACCCTGCCTGGTTGCGACGATCATCACTGGATCCGGTCGAGGTCCCTGGAACGGTACATCCATGGTGGACAGGGTCATCGAGAGGGTAAGGGCAGATAGCCACATTGTACTCGAGACTGTTGTACATTTCGTTTCCATCCTCCACATAGAATCCGGCGCCTCGAACATTCCAAAGCACATTTCTCTCGACAAGAGATCGGTGGGTATCATGTATGACAATGCCACGTTGTTGACTAGATTCAATGGCATTTCCACTCAAGAGGCAATGCGGACAATCCTTGAGTTTGTGCAGATGGAGGCAGTACTTGCCCAAAATACCTCGCTGCCCACACTTTTCCACTCGTACATTGGAAATACGCAAGGCACCAGTATCGATCATGGCCGTGTGGAGGCCAACCGTGCAAGTGTCGCGATAGTTCGTGCACATGCAACCATCGGATTCTTGTTTGACTCTAGGGTCACATGGGATATTGGTAAAGTCATCCCCAGTCAATACAATGTTTCGAGACAAGTTGACAATCTCGGCGGACATGAGAATCGGTGGCATGACATCCGGAAGACGGCTTGGTAGAAAATCCGCCTTGTGGTTGTACAGAGATGGCCCGTCCAACAAGACCGTACCATCGGATGCGACGTGCGTAATGGTAAAAGTCTGACCGGTACCTCTCGACTGTGCTTGGGTGGGGGCTACACCAATTCGATCTCCTATTTGCCATCCCATGGCGATGGGATCATGCAAGAGTTGCAAGGTTGTACTCCCCACATTAAGAGGACGGTCCAGTAGAGTCCAGGATCGTTGGATCGGCCGGCCTACCATTTCCACACTGGAAGCTCCGACGCCTCCAAAAGCACGCCATCCCAAGACGTCATGAAAGGCTCCATTGTTCACCAAATAGACCCAAGCTCGTTTTGTCCTCGATTGGAGATTCATGGAGAAGGAACCGCCATCACTAGTCACAATGTAACCAGCACACATATAGGCCTCGTCTTGAGATTGTGTTTCATCATTCCACACCACGTGCCCATGGATCTCAAGAGCCCCAACATGAAGCGAAGAAGTCATTTCCACGGTCAAAGACGACGGGATTACACAGAGGTATGATTCATGGCACTGTTGTTGCACATCACTTGAGGTTATCACGGCCGAGGACTCGGAATTCGACCGGACCGTAATTGTGTGACCCGAATAGAATTCCGGAGACGTACGGCATGTATTTAATGGCTCAACATGATCACCTGCGGCATAAGAAGAAGCCATATGGGCTTCAAAGTTCCTCAGATACTCTTCTTCGTCTTCCTGGAGGTATCCAGCACTTGTCGGTGCTGGGGGCCGAAGAAGCAGTAGAGCCAAGAAGGACCAGTAGACAAGCGCAGAGAGCCTCATGTTAAAAATTGCAGGATTCTGATTATCGATCAGTACACATCGACCGAAAATCAACAACGCACTTGTTCGATCGCCAATTATGATCCTTCCACTGGTTTCTTGCGTCGAGATCGCTACACTGGTTGTGTTGAAACATGAAACAAGTAAGGCATGTTGGAGTCGTACGACGCCATCATTTCATGACGTACTGCATCCATATCCAAAACCGGTTTTCATCACGTTGGTACGTAGGTTGTGAAGGTGTGGTAGGAATCACCGAAACGATTGGCACACCATGGTTTTACAATTGTTGGATCTTTGTGTCTCTTCGTTTTTAGTTTTGTTCTGCCGCGCCCGATCGTGACTTTCCGAGGATCGAAGTGGTCGAAGATTCGGTGGTTGCGGTGCGGGTACATATGTACGTACGTATATTTTGTGGCTTTCAGAAGCTCGAGAGTCTGTACTTGGACCGTCGCGAGCCACCAAGTTTGACTCGGACGACTTCTTCCTTCTCTTCCGACTGTTTTTTTTTATTCTCTCGCGGCGCCCCCCACGATGATATGCGATGCTACCGGTATTACTGTATATTGTTATTTCCTCCGACGCATCGCATCGAGGAAGGCTTTTCTTGTGCACTTTTCACGAACGACCATGATAAAAAAGACTTCCAGAAGGAAAACTGTACTGATCCTTGTTCTATTTTCCTCATCTGATGCTTGGACGAATCATCGTGAAAAAGCGAAACCCGACATTTTTAGTCGTCGCGAATCATGGACCAAGACGGCAGGTGCCATCGCCGCAGCGACGATGATTGGTCCTCTCTTTATACCTATGCCACCGGCCGATGCAGCCACCAGCTTGGCCGCCAAACTAGCAGCCCGAGACCCGAACGCCTTGGGAAACTCGGTGTTCAATGTCCCTCCTGTCGCTCAAGTGTATCCAGAATTCATGAGAGGCACGTGGGATGTCCAGATCCAGTTTGCTGGTTTCTTGTTTCCTTCCAAGAAGATCCCGAAAGAACGAATCACTCAAAATGCGCTCATCCCGGGCTTTCAAAAGTGTTCCATTGCTGCCATTTGCGACGTCGGTAAAGATTCTTCTTACACAATGGTTATAGATCCGACGACGGGCCTCGAAGATCGAGTCTTGACACTCACCAGCCAGATCCGTGGCTTTTTGGGCTACGATGCGGTCCGAGAGATACTCTACAATCCGAAATCCAATCCCAATCGCCTTTCGATTGATTTTGTCGAGTATCAAACTAAAAATGCCGAACGGATTGAACTGTTCGTTAATGCTCGCGAGTCGGAGTCTGTGCCCGAAACCGGCGTCTTTGTCTGCAGCGAGTATCTACGCCAAGTGACCTTTGGAACCGGCAGTGAAGTGGGGATTCCCAGACAAGTTGTTGGGAACTATGCCCATTTTTGGACGTGGAGACCTGCCGAAGAGGACGGCAGGACCCTCAAAGGAAACCTCTTGACGGCTGCGTATTTAGATCCACAAGATGCCATGTTCTTTGACGAACCCAGCAAGCCGGTGGCCGTGTATAGTCACATGTTGAAAGCTACAAAAGAACAATGATGAGTGCCTATTGATACAAGGATATAGTCTAGCACATCTGAAATTGGAAGTATCGCTACTGATAAATGATTGACCCCTACGGCCTGAACATTATTGCTTTCGCAACACATAGAGGGCGGCGTCCAGGCGCAACAACAAGCCGCCGCCTTTCCACCACCTCTACGCGGCGGCTGCCGGAAAACATGCAAAGTGCGACCTTGATGTCATCAGACCGGACACATTCGACACAAAGGATTCCCAGTGCTCGATCCTCGAGGCATCGCCCTGATGGTGGAGAACCAGCATGGTGGAGAGTAAACGTTGAAAGCAAGCGGTCGCACTGGCTTCGTTGTTCAAATGTCGGTAGATCTGGCCCAGATTGCTGAGAATGACCATGGCCCGGGCAACGGGTACTTCGTTCTCTTCCATGAGCATGCGATAGGCCATTTCGTAGAATGATACTGCATTATGAAGGATGGGCGCGGCTGATATTGTGCTGTCGTCCTTTTGCAGGCCAAGAAAGTGATAACTCAGAGCAAGATTGAACAGGATGACAAAATCAAGCCTTGTTCGGGTAGACGAACCGAGGATACGATTACCTCGTTTGAAGCTTCTCGTCCTCCCTCGACGAGATGAGGGGCTAGCCCGCCTCTCGTGATGATCGGCATCACATGGAACGTCATTTTCATCAACCACAAGGATAGGGAGTTGAAAGACGTTGATCCCTTCTTCTTCAGTGGCATCGACCCTATTAGATGTTCGAAGAGAGCTTGGATAGATGGGAACAGATAACACGTTGTGGTGATCATGGACACAATAAACTGTTCGATCGCAAAGAGACGGTGGGCATTGATGTTGATAGCAGCTTTCTTCCTCTATTGCCAGGCATCGAAGCGCGGCCGCGAATGTATGGACAGCTTGCTCGTATCTACCATTCGTTATCATTATAATGCCTTCATTGTTGAGAGAAACTACCGATAACTTGTAGGAAGAATTCATCATGGGTAAAGTGAATTATTTTTTGAAAGTAAAGAGAAGTGAGATGTTTTTATGGATTTTTGTTTTATTCTTGGATGCCGATGACGACCGATGCGGTGTACGGTGTACGGTCTAGCTAGCCCTCATCGCGTTCTCGCCTGGTTCCGGTAGGTACAGTAGGTGATATTGTCTCCGTCCTTGTGGATGATCTTACCCGTCCTAAGCAACAATTGTGGGTCCACTAATCCATCCTGAAATAGCTTCTTCAGAGTGGTAAGCAATGTACATCAGATGCAGGTAGATTCGACCTTTGGGCCAGATCGGAAGGCGTTTATCGGAAGAACGTCTAAAAGAGCCAATTTGTAAGTGCGAACGTTGCGCTCACTTTCTGTGCCCCTGCCGGATGCCTTAAACAAAGAATGAATCATCGACAAATAATCCGGAAATTGCTTCTCCTCAGAGTGGTTAGAAATGTACGACAGATACTGGTAGACAAGACCTTTGGACCACATCATCGGAAGGCCCTTGTTGTCGGAAGAACGTCTAAAGAGCAAGAGCGAACGTTGCGCTCACTTTCTGTGCCCTTTAAGGTTGGTGGGTAGGCTACGGGCTACGGCCAGACACCAATTGCTCGACTCGGGACCAAAAGGAATCGTCTACGATGGAATCGCGTGCGTGGGACGCGCATGCGCTCGTCTTGTACTGTATCATTGTTAGTATGGGATCTACCGGTATTCCTGGGCCCGGTCACCAGTCATTTAAAGTTATTTCTCTGCGTTTTCATCGAGAATAATAATGACCTCCAGAGCACGGCGCTGCTGATGCGCTTACAGTAATACGGTAGCATCACGCGCACAAGAGAGGACTACGAATACGAATTTGTACCCGCACGCACTCGTCTGGTACAGTACTGTACTCGTATCATTGTTACAGTAGTATGGGATCTATTACCGGTATTCCTGGGCCCGGTCACCAGTCATTTACAGTTATTTCTCTGCGTTTTCATCGAGAAGTATCGATCTCATATCTCACAGCAAGCAAGAACGCATTATTACTCTCATCAAAAATCAAAACACCACACCAACGCTATATATTTCTCCAGCAATACTGGAATTACAGTACTCGTAGTACAACAAGAAGCTGAACCTGTTGCATCATCATGACACCACCATATACTAATGATTCTGGCCAGCCGACAGCAACAAGTCAATCGAACAACCACCGCCAGCAGAAGCTACTACATGATGGGGACAATGGTTCGCAACAACAACAACAACAACCACCACCATCATTTCGACAAAAAGCAGTCACAGCTAGGGTGCTGGAATTGTTTCTAGTGCTCTCATTTGTAGGGATTGCATTGGTTGCGATAGGTAGCAAGGAAGCCAAGAACTCGGCGTTTGGAGGTGCAACAACGACCACCAACAAGAAAAGCAAGGAGGAGAGTGATACTCGTAGAAGGGGCGGCTGTGACAGCACAACCCTAGCCTCTAGTACTGCACAGTGGTTGAGGAATGACACTTCCATATGGAATCCAACCGTTGCCTCGGATTATTCTCAAATATTAGCCATGATGCTGGCCGAACGACAAAAGCTGGATACTCATCTGGCGACCGACTATGGATCCTCCTACTATCGGAGCTTGTTTTATCAATCCCACAATGTATCCAGAGGGAAACTAGCCGCTTTTGATCCATTGCATCAGCATGGATGGGAGTCCATGATACGACGTATCCAACTCAAGATTTTAGAAGTTCAGCAAGACGTACTACTACTCCAAGAAGAGGAACGAATCCACCAACTCAAACAGAATAAAGAGCAAATGTCATTTTGCCCTCCGGCTCAGGTGCGTTGGGTGTTTGCCGTCTCGGGGCATTCGTCATCGGCAGGGCATGGAAACTTGGACGATCAATCTTATGCTAGCGTTTTGGAGCGTGCATTGTCACCATTATTGGGATCGTTGGGCATCACTTTTGAGTCCAGGAATTATGGCATGTCGGGAAAGTCTTCCGCCCCTGAAGTGGCCTTGTGTCAAGAAGCCATCTTTGGAGCGGATGTAGATGTCATGACTTGGGATACAGCTCAAACCGATCAGACCTGGTTTTTGGAAGTTTGGATGCAACGAGCTGCCTCGAGTATGCAAAATCGCCCGGTACTTATGGCCGCCCACGCCTCCCAGAGTCGTTATGGGAAGATATTCGAACGAGTTTGGGATCAAAATGGTCCTTTCTTGCCCTGGATCATTATGGATGAAAAAGTTGTGCAGGAAATGGAAGCGGCGGTTCCTGATACTCTTCTTACAGAAGACTTACCGCCTCTTTTGAAATATCTAAAGTGCAACGGGACGTATTGGAGGTCAATGAACCTTGTAAATTCGAAAAGTATGATGGTTCCATCTGCCCAGGCCGGGCTTGGCAGACGGGCTGGCATCCTGGCTACCGGAGACTGGCCTTGTACGGCAATTTGCTGGCCTTGATGCATGCGGATGCCGTTGACGAGGCAATCCGAGAGTTGATTCGAATGACGCAGCCGACGATGATGGAAGCCAGAGACTCTGACGCTACAGTATCACCCACCGGTACAAAAGTAAGTTTGCGACAAATCCAAGAACTAAAATCAATCCTACAACAGCAAGAACGACAAGCCAAGGCAGATCAGCAAGCTACCAAGACGGAAAATCCCGAGACGGGTGGTGGTGTAGTGGATTGGCCGAAGCACATCCCAGGAGTCCCTCCAAGCTGGTACTTTCACTCCCCAGGCATTTGTCGAACTGCGCGATTACCCTCCCAACAACGATACAAAGGGATACTGACGGGTGGTCAAGGCGTTCCCTACATTGATGAACAAGGTTTCATTCCAGCCCAAGGACTGGAACGCATGGAGATTGTTTCTAGCAGCATGGCCAAGAACGAAACCACTGCTTCAAACTCCTCGGAGGCCGTGCTTGACTTTGCTGTGGGGTATGATTGGAATATGAGGGGATCGCAGCGTGGGTGTAACGTGTCGAGAACCAATCGAGACTTTGCGGATTTCTTTTATGTCACAGACCGTGAATGGAGACGGGCAATCTTACCATCGCCCGCTGAGTTGAACGAATATGGACCCAAGACGAACCAGAACCAGAACCAGAACCAGAACAACCAAACAATAACCAGTACGACACATGAGTATCATGGCCTTGTCTTTATTTGCCCTTTTCACTGCAAGTCGATGCAAAAGATTTGCAGGGGCGACGAGCTTGCACAGGCGGATTGGCCGTCGCGTCTGGAGATTCGGGTCAACGGGCTGGAAGCTCGTCTCGAAACTGAATTTGTGACCAAAGACTGCTTGATTCTTAGCCGCCCAAGCGATGGAGGAGAGGGACTACCACCGATGTTCGTCTTTCCCCCTCGAAATGATGGAACGTGGGACCTACAGGTGCGAATCAAGCCTCCTGCAAACGACGACGACACCGCCAAGATATTCCAAATCAACAGTATCGTATTAATGTAGAAATGAGTATATCATTAATTATTGCCCGACAGGATCTTCGCTACAGTAGCTGGTGAGCGGGAGCGTAATGCCAAGGCGGCGGCGTTGCCGCACCGTCATGGTCGAGGAGGCCTTCCAAAGTAGGTCTACTGGTATAGTGTCTTTGGCTGAATTTACTTCGGCCCCACCAGGATCTAAAGACTATTCCTACTAGTACTGTATCCCGTTTCGTCTTTCTCGCTGATGGGAGCTTATTTCGTCTACTACGTAGTAGTAGTATGGTGTATGTAGGTATGCATTCTTCTACCTACAAATTATTTTCCCATTTCTTACTTACTCCTTTTCACTTATTCACAAATTTGAATCCCATATTCTTGTTCCACTTGTTCGATTTGTTCTTGCAGCAAGGTTTGTGCCGCCTCGTACAAGGGTTGATCGACATCCATGAGTTGATCGAGGAGTAAATCTTGATAGGCATTAGTGGGATAGGATGATCCATGATGCCGGACACCATGGGCATAAAATTTGAGTTTCAATTGTCTCCTTCTTGCTGAGTTGTTGTCGTTGTCGTTGCCATTCTCATTCGAACAATCACAGGATGGAGGAATCCAACCATTGGTATAGCGAATGAAAATCAAGCACAGACTCGCATGCATTCTGGCATTGTCGCCCACCACGGTAAACTGATTCTTCAATTGGTCTGCAATACTGGCAGTAGTGCTTGAGACACTTGTTGTAGGACTGTTGTTGTTGTTGTTGTTATTGTTATTGTTCGTGTCACTGTGTCCTCGTACTTCTGCCTTGGCCTCCTTGGAACCTCCCACTGTGTAATATTGAATATCAGTATCAGAATGAGAAACACCCGCATACCGACTTTGTAAATTGCGTGGATCGTAACAATGAAATTGGCGACTATTGTCAGCAGCCAAAGATGAAGATGTTGTTGTTGTGCTTTTTGTTGCTGTTGTGGTTGTACCATTCTTGTCATTGTCATTATTCGTTTTCTCCCATTTGTTTTCATCTTGATTCTTGGCCAATACCCATGCTTCCAACCATTCCGTCAAGGATGGCATATACTTCCATCGATCCCAATGATCAAAACTTTCCTTGCAGTGAAAGTATTGCGACAAGATATGCGCTCTTGGGGATCGTACGAGAATATAATTGTGTTGGGCCCGTTGAGTGGTGGGTTGTTCGGCCATCCAAAAGTTGCAAGGAATATCGTATTCATCAACATTGTTGTTGTGGTTGTGGTTGTTGTTGTGGTTGTGGTTGTTCTGATTCTTGCTGTTGGCTTGGCGTAATAATTTCTTCATTTTGCCGTTGCTGCTGCTGCTGGTATCTCGAAAGGAATACGGATAGTACGTTTCGAATTGCACCGTCGGTCGGGTCCGGCCATCACAGACCATTCTGCGTGGAGTACTCGTAGTACTGGTACCACTGGTACCACTACTATCACCAAGGGCGATCCATTCGGGTTGTTGCATCAACCATTCCATCAAGACATCAAAGGCATACGAGCCGCCACTTTTGGGAATGTGGACCAGAAAATGTTCAAAATCGCTCCAATGAGGATGTCTTTGCTTTTGTTGGGGTTGTTGCTTTTGTTGTTTTGCATTGTGGTTGGACGAAGAAGAAGAGGAGGAGGATGAAGAATAGCCAATGATCCGTTGGTCTTCTCGATACACACTCTTGACAATCCAAAGAACAAGCAACACGAGGAGCGCAGTCACCTTGCGACCATAAGAAGTTGTACTCGTTGCGCCAGCATCACTGCTGTTGCTGCTGCTTGTGTTTCCTCTACAACAATACGAATAAGAAGAAATTACACTCATGCTGGTCGGTCGATCATGGATGGATGGAATGCGTCGAAGTCGTCGCCACTGGTATTGTTTAGAAGTTTACACAATTCGAGAACTTGTATTGTACCGGTGTGTAGACTCCTCCTCCTCCTCCTCCTCCCTACGAGTACTGCTAGCGAAGCAACAGGAATGGATGGACAATAAATCTAAAAGTACAAGTCTAATGTGATGGCATTCGAAGTATCGGTGCTTGTACTGGAAAATACGTAATACACGTACAGCACCGGTATTACATATTACATGCATGCCTGCGTGGACCCCAAAAAATGCACAAGAATGCGATGAATAATGTGGAGGAGAGCGAGCAGGGCGGGGAGGATTGAAGAGGAGTTGGCGCCCCATGGTCCACGGAACGAAAAGGGTACTGTACCAGTCGAGGCGCGCGAGCCCATCCAACGGATGCGACATGGTCTGTCTGTCCACCAGATTTTTGTCGATCATTCGAGTCTAGTCGTCATTGCCAGTCCAACAATTTTGGCTCGAACGCCGCTCGTCATTGGATGGATCGAGCGCCGCGCCGCTTTCTTGCTTGCGATATTGTGATCGATCTCTTGTTGTGATGATGGGAGGAGAGCCGGCGTGCGTCGGCATCAAATAATCTGCACATCGAACACAACAATCCGGCAACATCAGCATTGTAAGTCGTAGCGACACCCTTTGGCCAACGAGAGACAACGAATAGCGATCCGACATCAATCAGTCACTACGAGACGTCCGAAACGACATGGTTCAGCCAACCAAAACACGAATAACGTGGGGACACTTTTCCCTTAAGTAAGGGGGTCACCGAAAAAAAAGGGAAAAAAAAAACGTTGCCGAGTATTCACAAGAAAATGACTAGTTTGACTACATCGCACGCACGGGATTGGATAGAAACGCTCGTGCGGGGCACTCGCAGATTACCGGTACTGTACCTGTATGCGACTACCGGTACTGTACTGGTACCTTGCTGGTACTGTACTATTTTTATGTCACTGTACATGCGCAAGAAGCTCAACGCATATTTCATTTTACATCAACGCATTCTTTGATATTGCATTTATCTAACTTACGAGCACATTCGTTCATTGCAAGCATATTCATTCATTTTACCACCACCACCACCACCACCACCACCAATCTCAATATCATCATCAATATCATCATACTGTACAAGTATACTATGATTACTTACGAACGCTCCGCCTTTGGCTTGAATTTATTATTCCGCATCCATGGCAGTGCCACCTACCGGAGCGTCTTGCCCGCCTTGATGGGAGTCTTCATCTTATGGGGCATTGATGCCATTGATGAAAATGCCCACTTTACTCCAAACTTAGAAGTCGGGCATCCTTACGCCATCGGAGTGGTAGTTTCAGGAATTACCTTTTTGTTCGTCTTTCGTGCCTCGCAAGGATATTCTCGATATTGGGAGGCCGTAACGACTGTATATTCCATGATGAGCAAATGGACGGATGCGACGGTCCATACGGCCTCGTATCATATGCAAGCGAAACGATACGATTCCATCAAACCTCCCAGTTATAATGATTTTCCTGACTTGGATAACCTGTTTTTGACACGAGATCGAGAACGAGTACGAGTAGGGCATTATGATCATCATCATCATCGTGATCCATCACTTCTCGAGGAATTCGATCATCAATTCGAACATCATCACCATCGCAAGAATGATGCTGCTGCTGCTTCGCATCACGGTACGGGAATCATTCATCATCAAAGAGCTGTGGCACGGAGCATCAATGTCGTGGAGGCTTCGGTGACCTGGGATCATGATCGATCCACATCAAAGTCATCGTCCCTCAAACAGCAGCAACAGCACAAGAAAATCTCTTCCCGATTTCAATCCCCCAAACATTTTGTCACTGCCGAAAGTCTATTCCGCACGAATCATCGTCCGTCTACTACTCGGCATCAGTCCAAGTCATCCTCATCCTCGTCGTCGTCGTCGTCGTCATCCTTGCGCGACAACGACAACAATGTCCCCAACTTTTTGACGGGATATCCAAGGTTGGATGGCAATTGGTCTGCCTTGTTTCCTCCGAATGACGAAGGTGTCAGGACGGGGACCTTCTATGATCCCGTCGCACAAGAAATACCACGAGATAGTCGAGGATTTGCCAGTACCAAGGGAGGAAGGACACCCCCTCTATTCTTACAAGAATTGGCACATTTGTCCAGTCTCATGATGGCCGTCGCCTTGGCGACCTTGCGCAACGATGTCGATGGGGCCGAATCGCCTTTGGATTATTATGAACCGGGACAACCCTGGCCACCACATGATCCGAGTGATATTCCAGAACTCTATGCCAGTGCCTGGCATCGACGATGGGCGACCTTTCTTTCGTTTTTGGGACGTGGCCGGACACCGTTGGAACGGACTCGATACAATGCTATGCGGCCTTTGCCCGTGTTGGGAGGTGTTTCGAATGCGGAAATTCAATTTTTGCAACTGGCGCGAGGACCTTTGGCCAAGACGCAATTGTGTTGGCATTGGTTGTCCGAATTTATCACCCGAGAACATTTGGCAGGAAGTTTGGGCGATGTCGGTCCACCCATTATTTCTCGTATCATTCAATTTTTGGGGGACGGTATGGTGTTTTACAATGGAGGACGGAAGATCATGACCATTCCCTTTCCCTTTGTTCATGCTCAATTATCGGCCTTTTTCTCCATTATCATGGTCGGACTCGTTCCCTACCTCATGAGTCAATATGTGACGGACTTTTGGGTTGCTGCTATGTTGACCTTTTTGAGCCTCATTTGTTTGTCGGGTATTCATGAAGTGGCTCGGGAATTGGAAAATCCCTTTCGCAATGTCCCCAATGAATTGCCAGTCGTGACACTCATGGCCGAATACAACGAAGCCCTATTGACCATCTATGCTGGATATCATCCCGATGCCTTTTGGGAAGCACCCATACGAATAGCAGCGGTACCAACAACAACAACAACAACATCAACATCAACAACAACAGCCACTTTGGACGAGGCTCCAATGCCAAGTACAGGTACTACTACGAATGGTGGTCGTTCTCGGGTTTGTCAAGACGAGAATCATCATCACCCGTGTTCGGCGGCAGGACTGGAAGAAACAAGTACCTCTTTGGATGTCGTAGCAGAGATAGTCGAGGAGGATGGTGATGATGATGATGCTACCGAGAATCTACAGCAGCAGCAACGACAAGACTATTTCCAACATTCTATGGAAGAACATAATGACGACGAACTCAAAGAACAACAGACTACAAGGATCATGATGGAAGATCAGTCGTCTTTAATTTTACTATCTACTTACAACTCGTGATCGCCCGAGCTGGACCACCTACGTGCCATTGTGCTGGAACAAGGACGGGCCATGACTAGAATGCTGGAGGAGCAATCACGGCTCAACAAGTTGCTGGAGGAATCGTTGCTCCTGGGGGCAAGAGGTAGAGCGGCAACAACAACAACAACAACAACAAACAAGGCCAAGAAGAAGGAAGTGTGAGCGAGGAGCAGGAGGTGACGAGCCACAGCCACCACTGCACTTGAGATTCGCGCCTCATCATGAGATGGAAGATGGATTGGCTGTTTCTTGCTTGCTTTAATGCCAAGTGGTGATGTACTACGTCGGGAGGCACCACCAAGTTTCAGCCTTCTGGCATCTTCTCCTATTTCTCACTTGGCCATCATTATTATTGTCAACATTATGCTGAGCTTGCTTATTCCTTGTTGGCTTATTTCGACAATCATTTGCTTGTAGCGAGGATCCAAGGCTATTCTTGAGGAAAGATTGATTCCTCCATTATTTCCGGCGCTTATGTGTGTATCCAAACAACTCTGTAGATGAAGAAGAGCAACTATTACTACTATTTTTAATAGCATCAGCACGGTACAAGCTGAAGTCTTCCATCTTGTTCATGCTTGTTAAAAAATGGATGTTGCAGTCGTCCTCGTTTGAACCCTGGGAATCAACTTGCCAGTGATGAAGAAAGTAGCCAAGTGACCTGGTAAAATTCAAGCACGGAAGAATCAACAACTATTCATGTCGAGGACTTTCCTGGGGACACCCATCATGATGGAAGATTGATTTTGCTTTGCTAGAGAAATGGTGGCCCTTGGTTTTACTCCTGTTTCGCAGCAGTAAGAGCTCGTCCTCGTCAATACGAGGGAGGATACTTGATCACTAGTAGGACGGGTAGAGCTCAACCATTTCTACTCGCCTTGAAAGTTCTAGTACTCTAGAGTAAAGAGAGCAACTTAAATATAGTTGATATACTACTAATAGTAGTGCGCTCGTGTTTTGGTAGTAGCAGTAGCTGAGCCACTACTTGTTCACTTCTACTCGGCACTAGCTAGCAGCAGCACCCGCACAATCTCATGCTGCTGTAATAGTATATTCAGAGATGGAGAAATTACTTAAATGGTATGTGAGTCGTATTTTCACTACTATTACTCTGAAGTCGGCGTCGAACATATCGAATTGATGAGTACAAGTGCCATATTGTGCATGAATTCTCGCAGAATATGGAGTCCATCCTGCGATCCTTCCGGTAATCCTCTTGTAATTTGATTGGAGTTGAATATTTCGTATCCAAGTTCCGATTGGAGAAATGTCCCCAAAACCGCCGAATAATATGACATTTGCGGTTCAAATAATTGCGGCTGCTGACGGTCATTCACGTAGTGGGGCAAGTAAAAAATGAATCGGGCTGTTTTGTTCCCACCATCAGCCCTAGCAGTACCGGTATGATTCTGGAACCATTGCTTGTGCAGCCATAGTTGTCTTGCCAAATTACCTGGGCTGGATTCAAGCCCGGATAGCGTCCCATCGGCTCCAAACCCAATCCGATGTACCAGCATGAAGTCGTCAATGAAGACTCCTCCTTGATCCATCGGGAAACTATGTCCATCGTGGAGATCGATAGAGGGCCCTCTTGGTTCCCCTTGTCCTTTCCAATCTCCACGTAATCTGATTGGAATGGATTGCTTGGCATAGTGGAAGATATATCTTCGCACCCCGGTCATTATATTTCGTATCAAGGAGTCTCCGACAAAGTACATGGTTTGGTCGATAGCTTCCAAACAGGGCTGTAGTTGAGTCGCATTCATGAATTCCCACGTGCATCCGGGAGTCTCATAGACGTATCCCATGCCAATATAGGTAGCGTCCCAAAAGTAGCCACATCCTTGATGATATTTGGAACTCGTATTTCCCTGTTGTTGTTGGGTGTCATCGATAGTACAATTAACAGGAATCTTCCGCCAATGTCCTGGTTTATGCGTGTCTGAGATATCACACTGCCTCTGTTTCGGTTCTTCTTGTTTTGGTTCCGTTGGGTCCTCATTAGCATCCTCATTGGCAGGTTTTGTAGCATTGTGTTGTTGCTTTTGTTGCCGTTGCTGGCGTTGAGTGTCAACTCGCATGATATAAGGACTCCCTTGGATACCAAAGCAATTATTCTGGATCCAAAAATCGTGGTCTGTCGGTGCTGTACGATTGTTGGCCTTCTCTTCTTGGGAATGCAACCTGGAGAACGACCGAGTATCTTCCAGGTTACCCATGTAATGGACAGGCGTGTAGTTGCTAAAAAACCTGGGAAAGACGTCTGCCACGGAAGGATTGTATCGAAATAATCCACTCCGGTGGACCTGCTCCAGCAATGGAGGTGTGTAGACCATTTTTGTGAACTTCGACCAGTTGCCAGTATAGTCTGCCGTTTCTTTGGAGCTGCCATAGATGTAACGAATTTCAATCTGCAGTTGATATGTATCCGGTTCCCAAATATGAAAATCAATCTCGGCAAATAACACCGATTTCGTATTGTTGTCGCCCCAGCGGGCAGCAGCAATCTTCTCTCCCTGAGCACCAGTGTAAATAGTTATCTGACTGAAGGTCGTGTAGGTATGTGTAGTTTCGCCGACCAGGCGTGCCCACAAATCGTAGTGCCATTCTCTATCATCACCACTACTGCCAGTAGGATCTATATTGTAGACAGGAATGCGAACGGCTTCGCCAGGCTTCCAGGAACAAGATGATGATTCTTCTGGCATGGACGCCCGCAAATCCAGTGGACCATAGGCAGTAGATTCCAGCAGACCTTGAGTTTTGACCGCACAAGGATGGGTGTACGTTGACGGCGTGATACTGAGCAAGGTCAAGGAATCGTCGTCGTTGTCATCGTCATCATGGAGGGTCACCTGGGTCATTTGTTCCACGTCCATACTAGTAGCATTATAGGAAACGATCGATGCTCCTGCTGCCGATGGCCCTGTATAGGAGGACGACCACTCAACAATGGATTTTTGATCAAATTCCCCAATCGTGAAAATACTTAGAAACATAATCAACATGAGTAATAGCATCCGAGTCAAACCTACACGGAACGGTTTGCCGGAACTTGGCGGTTCTTCTTTCCTTAGAAGAAGATCTTCTTGTTTGCAACGGTTGCCGTTCTTGCTCGTCAACGCGATTGTCATGCTTGTTGTTGCAGCCAAACCTTTGATTTGGATGTTATGGGGATATGAATGTTTCGATAGATATCAAATACGAGGAAGAAAGCGTCCTTGGTCCCATCGGTCATCGATTTTATTGGATAAACAATACGAAATTCTCGATTTGACGACGATCTCCTCATCACTCGTCATCGCGCACTACTCCTCAAGTGCTTCACACCACAAGCCCATTTTCAATTTTCACACAGGGCAACTGGAGCGGCCGGGAAAATCAGGTTGACTGGTGGTACACCGGACAGAAGACCCAAAGGGCTTATTCTATTGTTGAACTAAAAAAATAGAGGGATTTCAGGTTAACGTTGATTAGTCAAGATCGATATTCCTGTACATAGGGCACGGCGAAACCATCGCCAAATGTTGCGACTTGCAACATTGTTGCAAAAACGATTTGCAACATTGTTGCAAAATGTGCAACATTGTTGCAAAATATGCAACATTGTTGCAAAATATGCAACATTGTTGCAAAATATGCAACATTTGGCGATAAGCAATTGGGGGGGGGGAATGGGGGAAACGCGTGATCCCGTGACGTCACGAGAATGATTTTGTCTCTCGCAAACAAGGGAGAAGCTTCTTTCTTTGGCATATATGAAGTACAAGTAGTACCTGTACCTTCTACTCTCTGGTAGACCTATGAATCCTACTTTACTCTCTCTGTCTGTAATAGTGGTGGTTGGATGATAGATGACGTTACCTGGCTGCAAGTTGATCGTGAACTAGACTGTAGTACCACCAGCACTACGAGTACGTGTATCAATTTGAAATCTACTGTACCCTGACGGAGAACATAGAGAAAGCGCTATTTTCATCATCATCATTTATTCGGAGGATAGAACAGGAATTTCGTTGGCTTCTTCCGCCACTCTCAAGAACTCTTGCATGGATGATTCTACTAGAGCGTATTCCTCCAACAGTTGTAATTCCGGAATTGTTCTCCCTCTCATTCCCCCACCAGCGCAAGTAGTAGTGAACATTCCTGTTGTGATTACGCGACGACATTATCATCATTATTATTTATTGATATGTTTTTTGTTTTGGGAACAGCCGATGCTTTCATCAATCGATGATGATGGTGATAATGATGAGTGATGATGATGATGCCAAACGAAAAGATATGTACAGTACGTACCAGGTACTGTAGTAGATATTACCAGTGTAATGGAATAAAAAGATTGCAAATCATGTTGTTTTGTTGTATGGAACAAAGAGACGCTACTCGCCAATGTATTCGGCCACAACATCTCCCTTCTTGAAGGACTGATCGACAAACATACCCCATCCATGGATGCCACTGCCACGAACCGTCACGGCGACTTCATTGGCCGCCTTGGCCTTTTCATTCAAATCCGTTGTGCCATTGTCTTACTCGTCGTCATCGTCGTCATCATCTCCTCGATCGCTCTTGAGCGGCCGGCCCAGTCGGCGAATACGATCTTGCATATTGGCGCCTCTCTTTTGAGATCGGAACACTTGTGTATTGCTACCCTTCTCGGGAAGATCTCAATTCATGAATCCACGACAATGCTCGCTCACGCAATTGCAAGGAATCCGAGCCGCCAAATCCAACTCGAGTGGAAATTGGTTGTCGTACGTCAACTCTTCCCGTGGCTCGATCGCACGCTGGGCAATGATAATGACACGCTTCAAGTGTTCGTTGGGAGGGAGTCCCGGAATGACCTTGGCGATGCAGTTGGGATTGCAGTTGTGGTTGATATAGCGGCCGTACCCACCATGAATGGTAGCATCAATGACCAGCTGATCATCGAGTCGGAATTGGTAGTCTTGAGTGCGTTGCTCTTGATACATTTTCTCTCGGGCTTCCGTAACATGCCTCCTTTTTCTACTTTTGTCTCGCCGGCCAATGCAGCCATAAATCCTGATTCTTTTACGCCTGGCGATGCATGTCATAGAGATGACAGGATGTCATTGTATCTTGGTGCTGGAAGAGGCCCGTATACTGAGTTTGAGCCTGCAGTATTCCCTGAGGACGACGCCAAGAGCCACAACGATAACGATTGATGAGACCAGTCGTTCCGAGACCGAGGTAGGGGACAGGAAAATTGGATCGAAAACCTGGAAAGCTCCTGCAGGTGGAGTCGACGGCGTGCTTGAATTACCGGCATGCACAAAGGCGTATTCGTCGAGATCTAATGACTCAAATCGCGAACATGCTCTGCTCGACAGACGTTTCAATTCCATTGCTTGCATTTCTATCTTATATCGAAGACAACGACGTTGCAGCCGATTTGAATTATTGCTTGGCCCTCTTTTTCGTTGTGAGAACCGGGGAGACAGGAATATCAGCTACCGTTGCAGGAGAAGAGAAATAGTGGTGATGTTGATGGCTTCTTGGAACCGAAGCACCGAAGGGGGGGGCGGCGCCTTCCCCCTTCCCATCGCTGATGGTCGCGCTTTTGCAACAATGTTGCAAATCTGATTTGCAACAATGTTGCAAAATTTGCAACATTTGGCGATCGTACGAACAATACCAAGGAATTTGCTTTACCGCGCGGATACACTTTTTAATCGTGGAATTACTGGTTTTGCCCTTGCCTCACAAGACAATTTCCGTGGTCTGTCCTGCGTTCTAATCCGCAGACATTGATTTCCCGGCCGCTCCTGGTCTTGCATTGCGGGCGGGCGCGCGGTAGTACTGTACCAAGAGACGCGCGCACTTGGTGTGGCTGACAGACGAATGTCTCCGTCTGTCTGGCTCACGAAACACTTGCTTGCTTGCACAGGAGCGTCCTCATCTACACGACGGACGGACCCATGGACAGACCTCCAAGTTTCCTGGATATGTAACCAAAAGTACGAAAATAGATTTTTGATGATGTCACGCGTAGACTCTGGTACATGCGCGCGTAGAGCGACCGAACTATTTTGCTAGACCATCACACCTTTCTACATCAATGAATATCCAACCATCATGAATATTTCAGCATTAAACTTTATTCGTATCCGTATGCTGAAGATAGTCGCAGGCCAAAACTGCACTTATCGGATTGGCTTTCCAACTGAAACTGGTACTATGTGAAACTCCATCAAAATTTCTAGATTGTTGCCAGTTGCAGCACGCACCTCCGATAAGTGCAGTTTAAGGCTATGAAAAGTTGTATGTGTATGTGTTCTAACTAGTTGCAAAGTTTGGCGAAGAGCCGAGTTAGTCTTCCTCATCTCTTAGAGGAATTTCGTGGAGCACCATAGTAGTCGCCAAATTCGTCGAAACGGAATCTTCCTCGCCGAAATTGTGTTCGAACTAGTCCTTGGGATCTTCCCACGCTCGCTTTCTTCGCGCAATCTGCGCAATTCTTCACTTTGTTCCACGAATTCCCTCATGGAGGATTCCTTTTTGGCCACGTGGAATCTTGTTTGGGCTAAGTTAGTACCGAGGTTACATATCTACCTTCTCTTCAGAATAGTTCGTATGTTGAGGCGATATCTTGCCAAATTCTGCTGCCAGCTGCCTCAAGAAATTTGGGCGCGCCGATTTTATATTTATATACGTGTCTGAAGTAAAATCAATGTTGGGTACCCACCGCGCGATCTGTCCAACATAGAATCCCCTTTTTGGAGGTTCCGTCACGTCCTTCTAGGGGAGGAAAGTTCAATTAATAGAATACTTAGGAAGGAATAAAACCGTAAAGAACATCGATTACTTAGCGTTACCTACGTTCCATTCAATGGAACTGGAAGAGTTGCCTGGCGACTTCTTCTTCCAATCGATGACCGTAATGTTCGAGTTGTTCATGGTGGGATGAAAGCACGTGTTGAGAGCTGAAGCTCTGATCAGAATGCGTTGTCTCTAACGTGATAGAAAAATTATAAATTATTTTACTGGTGTTTTCGTCTATTCTCAAACCTTGGTAAAACAGAGAAGCGAACCCAACGGTTCCGTTGAGCCGTTCGGAGTATCCCAACGTATGTTGGACGTCACAAATTTGTGACGTCACGGCTGATGCGATGCCTTGGGACGCGTTATCCAAAAAGGGGGACGTGCTGGATAGCGCACACGCTTCCCGTGGCGCCTTAGTATCTGACGATGATTCGATTGCGCCGACCGCCCACACACTGCCAGCGCCCAAACCATCGCGGCAAAAAGATCACGGCGGGTTATTTGCGGGGTGAGGCGTGGCTGATGATGAAGCATGTGGAGCATGGCGCCTATTCCTACACCTTATACGACCGGTAGTATTTCAATTCATTCAATAGTACAGCAACATGTCTCGCCCCCAACTCCCCGATGATGTGGTGATTGTCTCGGCTCTCCGCACTCCGCTTTGCCGTAGCCGCAAAGGAGCGCTGGCCAAGGTTCCTCCCTCGACGCTGATTGAAACTGTCTTCCGAGCGATACTAGAACGAACACGGGTAGCAGGAAGCGACGTAGAGGACATTTGTATGGGGAATTGCCTCATGCCTCCCTCAGGGTTCGCGGCGATGCGTATGGCTCACATTGTGGCCGGAGTTCCCCCGTCAGCAGGTCTACAAATGATCAATCGGCAATGTAGCTCGGGTCTGCAAGCGGTGGCCCACATTGCGAGTGCAATTCAAGCAGGACAAATTAGTATTGGTATCGGCGGAGGTGTGGAAAGTATGTCCTTTTATCCAATGTAAGCGATACCCTTCGTTGCTTTTGACTCTTGGTGCGATATCCTTCTTGTTTCTCACCTCTTTCTCCCCATCGTCATTTTTAGGAATTCCATCAAGGCCCCCGATGTCGACTGGGACGTCATGCAAAATAATCGGACTGCTATGGATTGTTTGACGCCCATGGGTGTCACCAGTGAAAATGTCGTCGAGGCCTATCAACTGGAACGTTCGAAACTCGATCAATTCGCCGTGGAATCCCATCAAAAGGCTGCCCGCGCCCAAGCCGCTGGTAAATTCTCTGCTGAGATTGTCCCCGTCCCCAAAGGGGGCTTGTTTATTACCCAGGACGACGGAATCCGTCCTCGGACCACACAGAGAATTTTGTCCAAATTGAAACCCGTCTTCAAAGAAAATGGTGTGACGACGGCGGGGAATTCATCGCAAACGACCGATGGGGCGGCTGCTGTGTTGCTCATGACCCGTGCCGAAGCACAACGCCGTGGTCTGCCCATTATGGGAGTTTGGAGAGGCTATGCCGTCAAGGGAGTCCCCCCGCGGGTCATGGGCATTGGCCCCGCTGTCGCCATTCCGGCTGTCTTGGATCAATGTCAATTGGCCGTGGGCGATATTGACGTCTTTGAACTCAATGAAGCCTTCGCCTCGCAAGCGACATGGTGCCGAGATGAACTTGGCATTCCTCCCAACAAGGTCAATCCTAATGGAGGAGCAATTGCCTTGGGTCATCCTTTGGGTTGTACGGGTGCTCGACAGATAGCGACTCTTCTTTCAGAAATGCACCGAGAACGACTCCGGTATGGAGTCGTGTCCATGTGTATTGGAACGGGCATGGGTGCGGCAGCAGTGATTGAGGTGGAGCAGCACCAATCGAGAATGTAATCCTGCAGATGATGATTCGTCGACTCTGTCAACAGATACTCTGTGCGTCTACTACTACGAAAGCAGCGAAAACTCTAGACAAACTCCTGTCTTCTATACGTTATCCTCATAAGTTGGATAAGATTTTACGCTGCCGCGACGGAAGCGTCATCTTTGTGTTGCTGTTTCTGGAGAAACTCATTCTTGTTGCGAAGTTCGTCTCGAATCTCACGAAGCAAGGCGGTAATTTCCTCACCATCGCCACTGGCGCTGGCAGGTTGCTGCTGCTGCGATCGCTTCATGGCCCATACTAGCTTTTTAAACTCATGAGGATGTTTGAGGCCTGCAAATCGAAGTTCCTTGCGGCCATCTGTTCCCGAGCTTGCCGTATCGATATTAACAACACTCAGGATGTTGGGGATGCAGAAGCAAGAATTTCCCGCCGGCTCAGAGACATCACAATCAGTAATCTTATCGAATGGGACTATTGCGAAGATGAAAGGAAGTGCAGTCGAGTCAAGTGAGTATCCATGTAACCTACGTAAGCAACGCTGCTGAAGAGTTGAGAGGCAGTCAGTCGCACGTACCAGTCTTGCTGCTCTTTCCTTGATCGGTGCAAGGAAGTCCCCAGCAACAGGGACGTTTGTCACGAACAAAGCGAATCCCATCACGAGTAATTGCCACGTGTTGGGAGCGGGTGTTCCATCGAACATTTTGTCGCAAGTAGCACGGTGCCATGCCAAACAATGTCGCGAGAAAGAGCGGGGTGTACAGTATGGTCGATCCGACGGTGACCCATCCTATGCTTGTGTAGAATCTTTCCATGGCTTCATAATCAAAATCGAAAACAACAATAACATCATCGTCATCGTCGAAGAATGGATCGGTCCAAGTGAGTCGTTGGACTTCGGATAAACTAGCGTACTTGGGGTCCACCGTTTTCACCGGTTGGTCTACGTAGAGGTGGGATAGATCTAGTTCGAAGCCAGCACTTGCTTCGGTCAACTCCACAGCAGCGAGGTCTTCGGCACCACTCTCCGAGGAGGCGACAACCGCATATTTGGCTTTCTCATTCATGGTAGTTGTATGGGCAGAGGTTTCTACTAGATAGGAAGTGATGTGGCCAAAGAATGATCCGATTCTTCGCGATAAAATTTGATTAGTGATTTTGCGAGGATCGGGATAAGTAGTACCATCTAATCGCGTACCGGTAGTCCTCGCAAGTTTCAGTCGTGCTCAGGTCCATACAGAACAGTTCTTCGCGGTTCCCGCCCGGTCGCGTGACTCCTCCAGCAAAATGCCCCCGAAAGCTTAGCTTAGTAGTACTTCCTACTCTGCTACTAGACCTGACACACCAGCGATGCCACGCAGGTGGCGTATGAATACGAAGTTAGCGTACCAAACCACTCTCTACGGTAGTACGGTACTCGTAGAGAGAAGCAAGCGGGCTTTTTTCTATTCGTGAAAACTTTTGGAAGGAGAACGTTGAGAGCTTCCTTATCGTTCTTGAGAGCCCCTCAATGCCACCTTTTTGTAGCCGGCCCGGTCCTGTTCAAACCAACTCGTCCTGGCCTACTCCGACTAAACGGTTACTACCCCCACCAGACTGCATGAAATGAGCAACGTGAAGTTAGTACAGAAAATTATTATGTTACTACCCCCACCAGACTGCATGAAATGAGCAACGTGAAGATAGTACAGAAAATTATTATGCATTTTCGAACTCGACATCGAATTCGAATTCGATGTTGAATTACGTATTCGAATTCGAATTCGATATTTCGAATTCAATTTTCATATTTCCGAAGTGCTTACCTCTCGTAGCAGAAACCCCCTGCTGCAAATAAGTCTAATTTTCCTAAAGGCACCTTGCTTTTCAACAGTCCTCGTTACAAGAGAAAAGCCCACAGGGATGCATGCCTTGGCGCAGAGGGCAACAACTAGTTCTCTGACGGAAGCGCTATCCTCGTTGTATTGGGGGGGAAACCAGAGCTTGTGTTGTTCCTACATCGGGGTAAAAAACGTAAGGGAAATTCGAACTTTCGAGAGAAAATACTATTTTTCGAATTCGAACAATCTGAGTGCAGTACTTACACGGTCAGACTTAGACGCAGAATCAACAATGGTCGACGCGACATCATACCTGACTGTAGCTGTTGATGTCAGGTCCTCATGGAGGTCAAGGAAAATACCATCAGCCCTCCAAGTATTCTCCTCATCCAGTGATGAAAGGAGCTCGTCATAGGTTGACATGATAATGGTGAGGTGTGTTTGATGGAGTAATGTAGAGATGATGTGATGTGAGAGTGATGCAGAGAATGAACACAAAATAAACACAAAACTTGCGGGGCGCAATGGTTGGATGTTGTTGCTTGGAAATTCGAAAGCGGAATTTTGGGAATTATCTGATTTTTCTATTGAATTTTCTGATTCCTAATTCCTGATTGGTGAGTGTGCCGGACGGTCGGAGTACCACTGTTTAGTCGGAGTAGGCCAGGACGAGTTGGTTTGAACAGGACCGGGCCGGCTACAAAAAGGTGGCATTGAGGGGCTCCCAGCGAATATGGTCAATTAAGGTCAACCAAAAGATGCCTTAGTTAAAATGTTTCGAAATGCGAAGGCATCCGAAGGCTATCGGAACAGCACGGAAGAAATAGGAGAAGAAATAAAATCAAACACGCTAGCTGCTGCTTCAAAAAATGAGGCAAAATACTCCTTTCTGAAAGCCAAGCTAGTGGTCGGCCAGACAGGTACTATATAAGACTCAATATAGTACCTGTTATAGTACCCATCAATGTCTTTGCATTCCTTTTCTTTTCAAATGACGATGATGCGATTGTCATGCATTCATGAAGCCTACATGAGCCAAATCATAGGTGCATAGCATGGGATTAAATATTGTGGTCTCTTGTCGTTCGTAAATGACAGGGTATCCACGCATCATCTTTTGGTGCGGGCATGTAGTAACAAAGTGCACTCTAAAAAAGGATCTCAGATAGTCCCTTTGGTCAGTCTTGTTTGTCAAATAGGGCTTTCACTCTAACGAATGACGAATATTGTACTTTTCTTGCAGTTCACGAACCAACCACCATTTATTGACGAAATAGAATGCAGTTCTCGTTCAAGAAGCGCTGCTTGAAGAAGTGTCGTCTCTGGTGGGAGAAAGAAAGTTGCTGAGAGGGAAGAATGCGCCCTTCTCGCAGAGTTTCTCCGTCATCATGGTGATTTGAAATCAAATTGAGAGGAACATAAGATGTGTGTTATTTTTAAAAAAATATTTCCGGAAAACGGATTTTCGCTTTTTGGAAGTGGATATTGTGGAGACAGAAAATGGCGCGGTCGGGTTTGGGCTGGGCTCGCGATAGCCAACGAGAAAACCGTTAACTACAGAGCCAGCCTAGCTATGAGTTCGCCATTGTACCGATATAGTACCCATTGTAGTTACGTACAGACTACGGACAGACCGGTACGATATAGTACCGCGACTAGTAGGTAGTAGCTACGATAGTAGTAGTAGTAGTATCGTCGCCTGTGCGATTCCTGATTTTAAATTTTGGATACGAAATTTTGGATGACTCATAAGGAACCCGGCGGTTCAAGCTCGCGTTAAAATACGAGGCGCGGAGGATGGTTTTCTTTATTTAAACGCATGTGACACCAATCTTCTAGTAGGTAGTAGCTACGATAGTAGTAGTAGTAGTATCGTCGCCTGTGCGATTCCTGATTTTAAATTTTGGATACGAAATTTTGGATGACTCATAAGGAACCCGGCGGTTCAAGCTCGCGTTAAAATACAAGGCGCGGAGGATGGTTTTCTTTATTTAAACGCATGTGACACCAATCTTCTTCTTTTTCCTTTCTTTTCCCATCCTTTTCTTTTATAAAATCCGAGCAAACTACGTGGGGGGTGGCTAGCCGATATTTTAGTCCCGACGTGTTGAATGTACGAACGTACGTCGTACGTAGATAAAAGATCGCGACGGAAACCTATCATTCGCCGGATCCACGGACATGCGAACATAAGGGGAAATTCCAATTTTCAGTTTGGATATCCCGGATTCCGTATCATCCGATTCAACTCTTGAAGCTTTTCAGAAGGATGGAATCTTGGTTCTCGACTACAGCGTTCGCTTCACGAACAATCGCCTTTCAGCGACGAAAAGAGGAGAGGATGAAATTTTCTCGCCGGCGGGGCGCGGCCGCGACGGCGATGAGGAGGTGCGGCCGGAGCTCGGCGATAATGACCGCGAAGCATCAGCACGAAAATGGGATCCAGTTGTGCATAAACATATCAAGTGTGTTTCGGGTGCAATCATTCAACTTCATTACCATGGGTGCCGAAGGTACGTGATCGGGAGAAGAAAGGATAGCGTACAGATGTAGAGAAGATTGGAACTCACGTGCATGTTTGCCCTTTTTTCTTCGTCGTCGCTGCTGTTGGAACGTTATGAAACCGATCGACTCCCGTAATATCTCCCCCTGTTTTGCCTCGTTTGTCGTTTCAGAACCAACCGAAAAGTATTGTTCCGCACTCGTCGATAAGAACGCTGAGGTCCCGGAGGCATGCAAGAAATATGCAAGTGTGAAAGCGAAATTAGACGCGAAAGCATCCGATCCCTTTGCCGGTATGACGCCCGGAGCCAAGGCTGCGGTCAAGCAAGCCCAAATCAAACGTCGAATGAGTACTCGCCACGGGCAAGGGGCGCAAGGGAAAAAGAGCTCTTGGTTCTAAAGATACACAGATAGTTGGAATCCTCGTACACTGGGAAGGCGTTGAAATCCCGTACTTGTAGAGAAGAATGGCGTCCTTTTCCGTTCAAAGGATCAAATCTTCTTGACACATCCTGGTTGACAGTCGCAGGCTGCCGGGTCTTTTTCTATAGGATATCCCAGTGCGTGAGTGTCAAAACTTCTATAGACTAAGTGATACTTCATTCCTTGATACTAGAAAGCACCTCTCGACATCGGTTTTATTCGAAAGCTCGCTTTTTTTTCGTCGTGCCACCTCACAACCAAACATTCCATAGCATATACGACTGCGATGTATCTCTTATTTTGATACCACTTGGCAAAAACTCTTCGCAGAACAGCCTGCTTTTCAAGGTTTCTCGCCATGGTCGTTATCATATACAAGTACTAGATTACTCTCTACCAGAAGAGAGAGATCTATTGCTACTGTACGTTATGTAGTAAATAGTAGGACCGTCATCATCTGTCGTAAATTTCTACGTAGGATTATGTACTGGTACTTACTATGTGGCATATTTCTCGAAGAACAGAAGGAACTTCAAAGAGCAGACCATCATCAGCGCGCGCCCCATAACATCGGGGCGAAGGCCCTACTTGTACCGGTATTAATGTGCATCAAAAGAGCGACAATATCGAAGATTTGGACCCGAGTTATCGTGTCCACGAAAAAGATCCAAGTACTACACAGATCCGAGTACTCCTACATTCATGCACTTTTTACTGGTACGGGTACCGTACAACGCGCGTACAGTATACCTACTTCATCAATGCACGGTCTCTCTGTTGTAATTTAATAGATATGCAGAGCATAGGTATACTCATCATCGCCTAACACAATTGCAGCCAGTCAGTAGTACCAATATTATTGCAGCAAAGGAACGCGACGGACGACCCCGAAGCGACGGCAGCAGCAGCATATGTCAGAGAAAGAGAGAGAGATATTCTCCTGGTGCTATCTACAATCTGCCGTTTCTGTCTGTTGATCACAGCGGTCAAGCTTCTTTGACCGCTAAGCTTGCACCACCATCAACGATATCATCCTGCTCGATGACGCGGTCAACAGAATTGACGTTCGAAGTGTAGCATGGCTGTCACAGACTCTAACTGCAGCGACTCGCCCTCGTCCTCCCATCACAAAAAAAGGACGAAGCAACAAATTTCATCCCTTATTGCCATCATGGTTTATTCCGCCCTCGAGATTATTATTGCGATCGTCGGTGTAGTATGTTCCTTGAGGACCAGAAGAGCTGCGAGGAATAAGCAGGAAACGGCGGCAAGAAGCGAACGCCATACAATCGAGCTAGCCTACTAATCCGGAGTGATAATTAATTTTGAGTCTAATTTTTGTATGAAGATATGACCTCATTTCCTTCTTACTTCACAATAGCAGTATAATACTCCAAGCAGGGATCTTCCAAATTAGCCGTGCGTAGCCGTCGTATCGTCTGGTGCTGCTGGCTCACTCATCTAGCCACTTCGAGTGAAGCGATACCCAGCAAGGGCAGCAAGGGCGGCACCTCCAACGACCAAAACGGTCATCATATCGATGCCAACAATTGAGGAGACAAGTTCGGCGATGGGTCCGATACCAGGAGCAATCAATAATTTGTTGACTGCAGCCAATATCTTGGCCTGTTTCTCGATATTGTTGTCCAACTTGGGATGGATCATAGATACAATGGGGCTGGTCATAACGTACTTTTCAAAGCCAGAAAATCCAAGAACGTTGTTGATGCGCCCAATACCACTCTCCACATTGGCCAAGGACTCGCCGGGAAAGGCTCCCCAGGCTCCTTCAACCGAGCTATAACATAGGCCAGCCCAAATATTTACTCCAACAGAGCCGTATCGGAGGTTGGCTATCAAGTGTTGACAGGCGTCACTCGATTGCAATTCGGGTTTGACCGTTACCGTTCCGCTTAGGGATCCGAAGACATAGTTGTTGCAAAAGGTGGCGGCGGTTTCGCAAAAAGCTTCCAAAGTCTCGGTGTGTTGCAATCTTGCCACAGTATAGACAGGGCAGAAGGGTTCATTGTTCACGGCATATTCTTCTTTGGCCGACTTTCGACCTTGTTCACTTGTTAGATCGATCGAGATTTCAATGGCCAAGTGTGGAAGCAGAGTCGCCTCTCTTGATAGCATTGGTTTCGATAAATGTCGCTCCTTGACTCCAAGTCCTGACGTTGACTCGACGAGTTTTGCCTGAGGATAGTGGTCTCGGAATGTTTGCCATCGTTGCGCAGCACCCGGGTAGTAAGGGACCGGCAGCATGACTTCGCTCAGGTTGGTCTCGACAATGTTCAAAAATTCTTCTTTTTGCTCCCATGTCTCGGATACCACGATCATCTTAGGAGCGTTGCAGTTGCAAGAAGCATTGGAATGGATCACTGCCGCCAGCATCCCAGCTTGATCCTTGAGTTCAGCGGTAGTGTATTTGGCGGGAACCACAATCCACGGCGAAACAGCGCCAAGCTCAGATGTCATTTCCGCCTTGAGTACGGGTGTATTCGCTTGCTTGTTCTTGATTTGATCTTTTGGATCAGCACCCCAAACAATGGCATCGTGAGTAGCCTTACCGCCCGTCAAGTGGACGGCCGTGACTAGTGGGTGGTTCACCAAGGCAGCCGCTCGTTCGTTGGTGGTATGGCATTCCAAATCTACAAATCCTCGTCTGATCAGAGGCTCAAAGAGTATCCGCACCAGTGGTTCCGTGTAGTATCGGAGTGCGTGCAACTTCAAATAACACACACAGTTTCGCGAAAAGAGACCGTAGAGAACATCACACAGAGCCAGAGCGCTCTGATTGCCCGCTCCCCAAACAATCATAAGGCCAGATTTCTTCTCGACTCCTTCCGCATCGACAAATTGGTAGGGTTTGACAACTTCTTCCGACGGAACGGCTTCTTTGTTCAACCAGATTTCTCCTTGGCAGCCAGAAGTGAGTCCTGATTTCGAAACAGGCAAAGTGGGAAAGGTTTGGACACAGACTTGTCCATTGATCGCCTTGCGAGTTTTATAAGTTTTGGGGAGTGTATTTTTTACTCTTTTTTCATATACTTGCTGCATGGCGTATAAATGCGACTTGTACAAGGAAACCATGAGCAAGACCAACTCTTGCGCTTGCAGTTTGCCTTCGTCCGTGTCGGCGGGAATCCCCATCATTGGAAGACCAGCTTGACCCGCATATTGATAAAAATTCTCGAATCCGACTGTGTGGGCAAAGCGCTGCGTCAATTCATTCAATATCTCAAGCTTGGTATCCAACGACAATTCGACCCATTCGTCGCGTTTCGACGAGACGCGTTCGAGTCCTCGGAATGAAGTATCGTTGGGGTTTTCAGTAGTCATCTTGTCTTTCCACAAATGACTACTTCTGGAGAGCCCAACGATTGATTCAGCAAAACAATGTTTGTTAACTTTGGGATAAAGACGTTATTTGTGAAGGCAAGATAATATACGCAAGAAAGGATGGAAAGAAGAAGGCCGATGGACCGATGACGGGATGATCCACATCATCGTCGTTTCTCGTTTCAGCGTTTGTCGCACTTATCTCCGCTCATCCGCCTACTGTACTGGCGGCTGGTGACGTGTCGGTCGCTGGTCCAAGTGACGTGGACAAAGATTGCATTGCACGCACCGGGCGACCACAGGCGCGCTGGCGGGCGGTGGCATGGTGGCAGTGTCTTTCTTCTTTCTTGAGCTTATCTAAATCACGACTGCAATAGCGTTAAAAGAGCGTTAGCAATAAATGTGCCTGGGGACAGCTTTGGCGTCGGCTATTATGTACCGAAAACGGGGCTTGCTCGCGCAGAGTACCAACCATCGTAGAATTCAAGGGAGTGCTTCAGTAGATTTTGATCATTCCAAAGCCGAGCGCCCTGGTACCGGTACGGCAACAGATGCTTTATTCCGTGCGTCCATTGTCCATTTTGATTATGATATTGTTGTGATCATCGTCATACTTTTGGTGTTTCGGTGTTTCCTTGTGCCGCGGTAAGCAAAGATTATGTTGCACCCTTCTCAATATCCTTGTGTGCTCCGTGTACTGCACTTCAACTTTGGCCACACAAGAAGCTACTCCGATGTTGCTAACTATGGTCCTTTCTTCTAATAGCAAATTCCTCGGCGTACTTCGCAATCGTTTCCACCATGAAGAACAGCAGCAGCCAGCCGGCGGCATCACCAGCACAGCTCGTCGATCCAGTAGTGCGGCGCCCCTGGTATCGAGAGGGTGGAATGGAGGTGAATAGCATTGGTATGGCCTTCAACATTGCGGTTCCTGTTATCTTTTTGTCGTCGTTCATGTCCAAAGAGGACCGTCAGAATTTTGCCATTCTCCTGCTGTTTAGCTACGCCGCGTCTTTGGCGTCTGGCCGGACGACGCTGTACTGCATCGTTGTCGTGCCCACCTTTTGGGTATCTGTCGCGTTGCTCCCGGTGTTGGAGGAGACAGAAAGCGCGTACTCTTCAGTTCCTTTTATGATCGTCACTCTGTCAACCGCAGTGGCTATCGCCATTGCCAAAGTAAATATCTGCATGTCGGTCTGTCTTCATAGATACGCGTCGCATGCTGCCTTCAAATGTGGACCCGTCACACGACTCGGAGTCTCATTGCTGGGTTGTCTTGCCAACCAAGGTGGGCCAATTTGGTGGGCCTCTCAGCATCGGTGTCATCACAAAAATTGTGATGCTCCAAGAGACCCACACTCTCCCATTGTTTCGGGGACGGAGAAGGCGTTTGGATTCTTCCGAGTACACTCGAGTGTTTTGGAGGAATTTGCTCCTCCACACTTGGAATCCGTTACCATGCGAGTCATCGATACATGGGCATGGGTTATAGTGACAACGGAATTGTTGCTTTCGTACCATTGGATGGGACGCACTGGATTGTTTTTGGCCTACGCGAGTGGATGGTTGTGCCAAACGATGACCTTGTGGTTTAATATTGCCAACCATCCGGCGCCTCCCAAATTTGTCACCAAGGATGGAAAAACAATTCCATCGCTATCGTCCTCGTCATCCGGCAACATTATGGATAGCAAGTCTGCCTTTCATGCGCAGTGCAACGCCTCGGATGGAAACGAAGTGGATCCTTGGAACGATCCTTGCTTGGTTGGGGGTGGAGTCTATCTACCCTTTGTCTTGTTGAGTGCCCTCACACCCCTATTTGGGAGCTTTGTCATGGAAATGGAACATGGGCACCATCACGAACATCCGTCACTTGCTAAGAGATCCCCGGGGGATATTGCTTATTGGGGATTTGTGTATCCTTTGGAAAAGGCGGGTTTGATCTGGAATGTCGTCGTCCCCGAAAGCAAAAAGATAGAATGAATAATAAGATTGTGCCAAGGTATAGCATTCCGAAAACTGAAAATGATACGACTTTTTTAGTGGAAAGCTTTATCCTTGACCATTAGTAGAGCAAAGAAAGAAGTGATTGGGCCTGCAGAAAATTGAACAACGAAAGGATGAGTTGGAAAAGTCGATCATCTCGTCTCTACAAAATGTAGTAGTTCAGTAATACAATGGCTATTAAGGATCAGCACACTACACAAACACGCACGCATCAAGATACCCTTAGCACTGATACCATGCATCATTACAACTGTCAAACTTGTTCGAGCCCAATACTACGGCATCTCTTCCCAGATCTACGAGAGGTTCCGGGATTTCACCCGTCAATTGATTGACGCCCAGATTGAGATCCGTCAATTGCTTCAAATCCATGAAATCGATGGGAATACTTCCCGTCAGTTGGTTATTGTCCAGGTGCATTTGCTTCAGGTTGGTGAGCAGGCTAAATTGCTCCGGTATAGTTCCAACGAACTGATTGTAATGCAAGACCAAACGTGACAAGCGAGTCAATTCTCCCAGTTCCGCGGGCATACTACCCGTCATGGCCGTGACACTCAAGGACAAATCTCGCATTAAGGTCAACCACCCTAGTTCTGAGGGAATTGTTCCGCCGAGACTACCAGTCAAATCGAGTTGCTGCACCCGGAAGGCATTAATGTCATCGCTCTCCGTGCAAGAAACGCCGGACCAAAAACAAACATCAAATTCACTCATCCACGCTTTAGCGCTGACCGTCGCTTGGTTCAAGGACTCTTGGTTGGAGCGGCTCAAGAAAAAGGCGGATAAGACAAAGCGATCTACGAGTCGATCAGCAGACTCCCAATTGATCTCGATTTGAGCAGGATCGTCATTGGCCAGCCACTCTATGCTTTTGAAGTGCAAGGGCGAAGATGGAAATACTGGAGGAATCTCCTCTGGAATTGAATAAAAGCCTTGGGGCGAGCTATGGTCCAACACAAAGTTCAAAAGTGTTGATATTTGGTGGGATCGATCTCCACTGAGCAACGGTCGACCCAAGGAGTCCACGGCAATGGTTGGTGCCTTAGTTTCGCCTGGAGCTGGGGTGGGAACGAGCCCCGTGCCGATAATCACTCGATCCAGCTCCTCGTTGCCTGTCACCAGCACCACGATGACTACGATAGCAACCAGGATCAGTATGGATAATAGTGCCATGCGACGGCGGCGCCTTCGGGTGTTTCTGGCGGAGTCACGTGGTTCGTTCCCACCGCTTTCTTTTGGATTATTCACAAATAGGTCTCCTTCGTCTATGAACCCGCGAGTTTGACTTCCACCATCAGACGATGGGGAATCCTTGAATTCTCGTTCTGAAGGACAGAGAGCTTCCGAGTCCGTTTCTTCTTGTGATCGGTACATCTGGATGGGAGACGACTCCGAGCCGGTGCGTTGCATTGGAAAGTCGTGGTCGGAGCTGGCATCCATTGCGAACGCCAGTAGCCCGAGGACGGTTCGAGTATTCTCGGCCGTAGAAGAGGCTGTTTCACGATTCAAAACGGCGCTGATATTTTCCTGGTCGTTTGAAGGGGGGTCCGACAACGGTGGCGGAGGGGGTACTAGTACGGCCAACGGAGCGCGGGTAGCTCCTGGGTCCTCCACGTCTCCCAAGAACGGAGTGGCTGTCGAATTGTCAGAGGATTCGCTCTGATTCCAACCACCTCGCGCGAGGAGTCTCGTGACAATGTTGCCCGCCGGACTATTCGTTTTTTCTGAAAGGTCGAAGATCATTTGCGAAGGCTGGTCCGCACTTTCTGCCGATACTTTTTTACGAGCAGCTCTCTGGACAGGACTGGACATGGCTCGTTGCAATACATCCAGCGCGCTTCGTCGTGCCTCCCTTGCTCGATTCCTTGCAGCGATAGATTCTCGTATTCGCGCGACTTCTTCGTCGTCTCCGAGGGCCTCGGCTCTCCGTGCCTGTACTTCTAGATCCAACATTCGATCGTCCTCGTTCCGCTCACTCTGTTCGAGGATATAAGCCAGTTTGTCCACCTCTTCGGCGGAATTGACGCTGTACTGAGCGTTCGAAACCGAAGTGCTGACCGACTTGTTGTCTCCATCAGCGGACCAGGCTTCATCGCTGAGGAACGAATCGACGCTGCCCCTTCGATCGGATCTTGTGTGGTCACTATTCCACACACCTTGCAATAGCAACTTCGCTTGCATCTCATGGTTGCTGTCCGCGTGTTCTAGATCCTTTTGGAGTCTACCCAGAGCCTCTCCCTCGTCATCCGAGATACTAGCCGCCCGTGCTTGGGAAACTTCCGGTTGAGGATCGGTGATGGTTTCTCCACTCATAAAAGAAAGCTCTTGCAACATAAGGCTCTCGACGTTTTGAGCACTTCTTTCCAACGAAGAACTCAAAGTTCCCCCCTCATTATTGCTGCTCGTCGTAGAAACAGAGGAAGAAAATACACTGTTTACATTACCACCAATATCTTCTTCGGCGTCCACTCCGCTACTAAGCGGGATAAGGGAAAGTTCCTCGTCAGAACCATCCATAGTTTGTGTCGGTTGGCGGGTGATCACGTGTGCTGTTGCTTTCCTTTGTTTAGATATTCTCTGTTCTAAAAGTCGATGATGCTAGAACTTTTGCGCTCCACTCCGTAACTCTCTCGCTGCTTCTGGAAATAGATCTCGACCTCTTGATACGAAATATCGATCTAAAGCCAAATTAAGGGTGTAGGAAGAGGAGCTTGTGTGCTTTGACAACAACACCTTCTCATCTCGCCTTCGCTATTACTGGTACATAATCGCGGTTAGTGCAAGAAAAGTCCTTTACTTTACGAAGTGGCGCGGTTTGGGCGCTATGGCAGCGCGTGGGCGCTGGAACCGCGCGTTGTGGGTTGTGGGTAGAGTTCTGAAGTAGTTTCTACCGCCGGAAGTTCCTCTAGAAATTTTCGGAAAGTTCATCCCGAAAAAAGCAACTTCTGGAAATTTCTGTCACGTTGATGCCACCACGTCGAGATTTTCATGTTCCCCACGGGGATGACTTGAAATGACCAATCGGGCTTAATAAAAATGTTACGCGGAATTTTCTGTTTTACAGCTAGCCGGGGTCGTACCACTCGCTCGCGCGAGGACGCGCCTTATGAGTTCAAACCACATTAAGGTGGCACACACCAGTTATTTTCCCGTGCTTTTCCCGCGATCCGAACCCCAGTAGGCTCTACGAATAATAAGTACCAGACGTAGTATTACTCGATATATCGTTACACAGCACGCTCTGACTTCCTCGGCAGCAGTTGTGAGTGCCAACAACTCGCTCTACACTCTACACTGCCCATTATCATTCTTACGGTATCACTCTGGATTGAAGTCATTTGATGATGACTCTAAATTTATTAGTTTGGTATTGGAGGAACTTGGTGTTGGACACAGCAAGGTACGAGATGAATACATGAAAGGAAACCAACGACGCAAGATAATCTACCAAGCTCGCAGACGAGCAGAACTCGAAAAAGAACGGCGAAGTCTACAGGCTCGAAGGAAAGCTATCCAGATTGGCAAGGAAGCCGTCAAGAGTGACCGCCACAAGACAGAGAAAATGAAGGGAGCAATGCATGGCTCCAAAGCTCGACCCCGAAAATGTGGTAATTGTAATGAAATTGGGCACACTGCTTCTTCTTGCCCGGAACCGGCAAGGAAGAAACAAGCTACTGGTAAGGCCAACGGTGGCCTTACTATGGCGGAATTAGATTTACTAGTAGCTGATTAGACTAGGCTTTTCTTTGCTTTTTGCTTGTGGCCCGCTGAAAGCCCTTGTTACTTCCACTTGGCTCGGGATATTGCTGTCGAATACTTGCCACCAAACAATCAGGTAGCTCCAATCGGTTATGCTTCCCGCTAATTGAATAAACATTCGTTGCGTACCACCAGTAGGTTAGATTTCTCTTTTGGCTGCAAGTCATGTGCTCTACATCCCGGTCTACGAACCAACATTGAGAAGCAATGTCCTCCAGATTGACTGATTCGACGGGCCAGGCCTCAGTGATGCAAAGCCCTTCAAAAAATACGCCATTGCGAATACAATGACGGTGCTCGGGGGTGCACGAGACAGTTTCAAGTAGGCGTTGGAAATGCTGGTCCGTAGCATCCTTATCACTCTTGTGTAGATCTTCACGATCTGATGAATCAGTAGCCTTACGATCCGAAAGATGAAATTGTAGTTGCGGTCGTGATCGCCATGCATCTTTTTCCTCGTCGCTGACATGAAAATTTCCCAGATTGCGGAAAGCCAAAATAATAATGGCAACACGTGGTGCAGAATCATCTTCGGACATTGTAAAGTACACTGGCTGGTAGTTGGTCAGTGATAGAACTGTACCAACTTGAATGGAATCACTGACAGCATTCAGCTGTGTGGCCAGCCGTATGGTGACCGGAAGCATGTCACCGTCCACTCCAATGAACTTTGGCACCGGTAGATATGAGTGCATTCCATTGAACACTTGGCTTCTAAAGCCATTCGACTTTTCTGTAATCTTGACAATTGGATTGTGGGGGGAATTATTCGAAAGAAAGCTCGCCACAAGTGATTTAGAGAATCCTTTCGTCAACAAAGGTGCCTCCTTCTGTGCTGCAGTTGAAGCAGTACTGTTCGTATCCGTCTCCTGTAGATAGAAATGATACAAATCAGGGTGTTGTGAGACATATTTGATGAAGTTTCTGGCGGGCTCGTAGATATCAGACTTGAACTTGTCTGGTTTCTCTATCGCAAGCTTGAAATAATTCGCCAACGTGGACTTCAAGGCCAACTTTTGCCTTGAAATTCCATTTTTTGTTTTTTCCTCGTAGCTTTTCCCCCTGTTGGGGGCGCTGCTACCTGCTACAATATCAATATCAGCGATGCTGTCACTATCACTATCACTTTTCATAGTTTACTAGTAGAGAAGACATAAAAAACAAGCGTCAGAGGTGCACACACAACATAAAGCACCGCACAGCCGCACATGATATGTCGTCACACCCATGCTGTGACGACTGACTCATACTTCTAAATAACTAGGGGGTCCCGTAGTGTACTCACACCTCAAAACGTACCTTAGAGATGTCTTATTTTGTTTACTGTTCTAAGTCTACTACAGGACCCTCTGAAAATCGCAAAATGAAGGATAGACACAACACCATTGTCGTCGTCGCGGTTGTTTTCGTGATGAATAAAAATATTCCGTCGGCGGCTCGCTGCACAAACGGCCAGACCATGGGGTTTCCCAGTAGAATGTACGCAGGTCAACCATCACCAATTATCGCGGGAAAAGCACGGGAAAATAACTGGTGTGTGCCACCTTAATGGGAAAAACCGATAAGATCGAAATCTTGGGTACCTGGTAATGTCTTCACTCTCGCCCAAATCATCAAAAGTAAAAGTCTGAACTTCATTTCCATCATCCTCGTCGTCATCTTCTGTCAGTCCCAGTAGTTACCGAGTAAAATGCCGCGATTCATAGAGTTGAATCGTCGACCCATTTGACTGGCAATTTGACCCCGACGGCGGGCTGGCCGACCAACATTTTTTAAGTCATATCGGTCGAATAATGCACCGAAAACTTGAGAAACGACGACGAAATCACCCAAAGCTACGTTGAGTGCTCTCTCTAGACCACCATAATGATAACCAAATGATGTAGAAACGTACCATTTATTTATTTAGACTGTGTACATTAAAAGTTAGTGCCGTGGGAGCTCTTTTCGTTGTCGTTTGCGGCAAGCTTTTGTTGCTTGCCTTTCCCTGAACTTGGTAGAAAGTTTTGCCTGCTCCTCTACTTGAGCATTCATTCGCGCCTTAGTGGCTTCGAATTCTTCCTTGAACTTGGCCAGCTCCGAAAGCGTCATCTCCAACTGACGTTCGACTTCTTTAATTCAACCAGCACTTCTCGTTGATATGGTTATATTTGACTCAGATTGAGCATTCCAGTCTCTGCCCAGCCTCCATCCTGTACGATGTTTCTTGATCCGTCTTCTTTCGATATTTGCACCTTCGAGTGGAGTGGGGCTTCCACTATTCCCGTGTGTTTTGCGCCCTTTCCAAAGCCATCTCAAGAACTTTGATTTTTGACGGGGTTGTGATCCAGGGAGTAGCCTTGTGACATTTTCCTGGTCGCCGTTCTGTGAGTCGTGAGGATGATCTGATAACGACGATGGTGAAGTGGGTACTAAAGCCGAGGACGCGTGGGTAGCTTCCTGGTCCACAACGTCTCGAGATGACGGAGTGGCGTTCGAATCGTTGCCCCCTTGACTAGCTATGTTGGGGAGGTTGGGCAACATTCCAGACGAGTCGTTCGGGCTTACCAACGATACTATTTTCCGAGGAGATCTAGTAGGGGTCGACAAGGCGCGTTGCAATACATCTAGCGCACTTCGTCGTGCCTCCATCGCTTCACTCCTTACAGCCATTGATTCTCGTATCTTTACGGCTTCCTCGATGTCTCCGAGTGCTTCAGCTCTCAGGGCCTGTACTTCTAGGTCCAACATTCGATTCTCTTAATGACGCCCACTCTTGCCTAGGTCCGAAACCATCATATCAACTTCGTCGTTGGTATTGACACTGCCTTGAATCTCGGAACACGTCGTGCTGACCGACTTGTTGTCTTCATAGTTGGACCAGGCTGACTTGTTGTCTCCATCGGTGGACCAGGCTCCTCCATCATGCCACCCTCCCTCGCCGTCAGAGGCAGTAGCAACCCATAAAGATTCCACGTTTGTTTTCGGTGGTTGTTCTTTGGAAACCGCTGATGCTGTAGGATGATTGGATGAAGTTACCCCCTGCACCTCACTTATTAAAGTAAGGTCATCCCCTCCGCCTTTCAGCGGGACGAAGGAAGTTCCCTCATCGGAACTATCCATAGTTTGTGTCGGTCGGGTGATGGTCGCTTCTCACTTTTGTATTTGTTCTCTCTGTTCCGAGTTATACTCGTCGAGAACTGTGGCGATTGATTGATTCAATCCGGAAGTCCTTCGCTGCTTCTCTACTAGACAAAGAATTCAATATCAATATTGGGAGGAAGTCTTGTCCTGTGGCCAAAGGATGTTGAGCAGTGGATGATATGATAGTCCTTGCTTTGTATTCGCTTTTTTTTTGTGCCATATTAGTCGGTGCATTTTTTATTCAGCAGGGCGAACTTCGCGAGGCTTGTGGACGCGTGATCGCCATATATACCGTGCCGGTACCAGGACCGGTATAATTGTTCGCGACAAGCGAGACAAGAGAGCTCGTGATCGGCGTGATGGCCAGTCGTATGAGTCGTCCATTCTTTGAAATGGCGCAGGCGACAACTAACCCTCAACTCTCTCGGACACTATGTAGACCGATGATCTAGTAGATGTTGGATAATTTGCTGGCCTATGTCCCTAGTCGATTTCGATTTGCGTAGCAAAGTCGTCCTCTTTCGGGAATACCCTCAACTCGACGGTGAGGGAGCCCCCTTTGTCGTGAAAGGGGCTTGGCCGGAAATCGCCCCGTAGCGTCGCAGCCACAGATCCTGCGGTACCTGCAACTGTTTTGCTTGTTTCGCCGTTCTTCACGTCGAGGACATCGAGGGGCTCTTTGGCCTTGGCCCTCGCCCATGACCCTTCTTTCTGGATCCTCTCCTGAAGAAAGTCTCCCCACTTGGGATTGCCAGGTTGCGCCATTGAATGGTTTGAAAGTTCTTTTAAAGCTAATTAAACTAGTAATCCGAAGTTGCGATATCGGTCGTCGACTCGATGATCTTATGAGATCCATCGGTCGTCTCTCTTCGGTATCGGCTCGAAATCTTGTGTTGTTCGTTCGACTTCTTGTCTGTCCTTCGTTCGTTGGGGGTCTCCACGGTACTGTAACGTAGATGAAAGCCAATTTCCTATGGAGAGAACAATATTGAGGGATTCTATTAGTTTGTAGGTCCTTGCCTTCATTCTAGGTGTGCGACAGCTCCTGCTGCTTTTATTGTTCTGTCAGGGTCGTCGGGGTCGTCAGGGGTTGCCATTGCTGGGGAAACCGCTTTTACTCTGCTGCTGTCTGGATCGTCTGTGCTGCTAGTCGTTGGAGAGGCCGCGTTTGCTTTTGGTTCCTCGACTTTGTGATTGGGCTCTTCTTGTGTGGATGATGCTTGTATGGCTGAATCATCATTGAGGCGACCAATCGAAGACGAAGATTGACTGCCCCGACGAGGTCCGCTGTGAGACTCCCCTGACCGCCGTTCGTCGCTGTTTTCAAGCCACACTTCCATGGCATCTTGAAAAGAAGAGCTTGTTTTGAGAACGTTTCTATCAAGAGGAGGTGATCTAAATTGTTCCGAGGCAGCGAAGAAATCGGGGTCTTGTCGGTTGACTGTGGAAGGATTTGGCGTGTCGTCCAAGATGCTGGTCGACATGGGATGAGTAGAAGTGTACTGAACGGATCCATCAACGTCGAAATTGGAACTTGACACGCGACGGGCCGCTGGATTGTCACCATCGCAAAGAAAGCTCGTTCGGCGAGCCCCGTTGGGCAATTGCCGGGATAAACTCATTCGGTGGTTGCCATTGCGTCCCGGGACCGAACTTCCCGTTGGATCGGCTTGGCCAGTGAAGACACGGTACATTTTAGGCCCAAAAATGAGAACGACTACCGTGGAGCACTGACAAAAAATGGCGATCGTTTGCACGAAATAGAAAACCTCAGGTGAGTCCTGAACCAAGGCGAGAATCGGAATTGCCAATACTTGGACCTGGGGATCAAAATTAAACAAAAACAAACAGGGATGAGATTTTGAGGAAGAGAACAAGCGATCATTCCTTTCCCTTCACTTTTCGGATCATATAAGTACCTGAAACATAAACATGACTGTCAAGAACAGATAGCTGCTTTCCGCAAATTCATTGTTGATGTCCTTCGTCTGCCATGCCAAGATCAAAGCAAAAATCAAACAAATGACATGGAAAAGAATAATTCCCAGAAAGAAATAGGAGCCCGAATCTGACGTACAGACTCCTACACTTTCGACCGGGAAGCCTTCTTCATCTGTTTCAGTGACGGTTCGTTCCCATTGGTAGGGTGACACCAACTGCCATGACAACAGTAATCCAAATTCGATTCCCAACATGACAACCATAATATTCATCACGTCTTTGACGGTCACTTTCTTTCGCTGCATATTGATTCCTGCCAAATAGATGAGCTTGACGCGCTGTATCTTGGCAAAAATGGCGCTAAAGGTCACAGCGAACCCCAGACCGTAGAACCATGGTACCAACATACAAGCGGCATCCACTTTGCCCACGTTTGGATTTTCAACATCGGTCAGTTGCCCTGAAGCAGTGTCTTGTAAATATCGATATTCGGTTTCGACGCCCAGAAAGAAAATAGAGAGGGACGAAAGGAAAACCCCCACCAGCATGAGATACATATAAAAGGGCTGACTGATCTTCACCACCCACGCTTCTCTGTAGTAAAAAGTCCATGCGCCGGCCAAGACCGATCCAAACACCAAGATGCCGAAAAGAACATATCCAAAGACGATCAGACCACTGGATATGTAATTCATGTCTTCGGGTGGGCGGTCAGGACAAACCTCGAAGAAGTTGGCCTCACAGATCACTTCCGCATTTGACGGTGCCGCTTCGACGAAACTGGGTCCAGTCTCCACAAAGTGATTGTTCAGCGATTGTTGGGTGTAGGCTTCCAGGGTAAGAAGGATAACTGGCATTTTCCCTTGAAGAAAAGGTTGTTGATCAATGCCAAAACGAAAGATCCCATCTTCGATTCCCTCATAAAGTTCGGAAGAAAGATCGAAAGAGCCCACAATTGCGGAAGGGTGCAATTCCACCAGCGTATCTCGATAGGGTTCTATTTGACTCGGACCGAGTAGAAGGATTCCTGTCCCTGCCCAGCTTCCTTCGTCTCCAACCGCTTCTTGAACAATCTTTTGATATTGTGCCTTGTTGTCAAGGGGTACTTCCACCCTCCCCATGTATTGGATGTCTACGTTTCCAAAGCCAACAATCGCATCTCCAAATCCTTGACATCGTTGCGCCGTCACTATATTCCCGGGGGCATGATCCAGACAGTAGCCTCGTTCCATACCAGCTGCGAGCAACCGTTCGGCTGCTCCGTATCCAGCCGAATATTCCAACATGCCAATGTGGTGCAAGAGTCCCAATTCCTGTGATTTGGCTCCACCAGCATTGACGGAAATGACAGGAACTCCTAATTCTTGGCATCGGAGAATGGATTCAATAACCGCGTCGCTGGGAATCGATACAAAAATACCATCCACACCTCCATCACACAAGGTTTGGATCCGAGCGGCCATTCTCCGAAAGATATCTTGGTCGTCACTGCTCGGATCAAAACGTATCAGATCGAGATCAACGCCCATATCCACGGCCGTTTGCTCCGCCAAGGCGAAGACGGGATCCCAAAAAATATCCGTCGTCACTCCATGGAGAACTCCTCCAATCCGAATCTTGGACCGGTCGGTGCATTGACAAGTCGCTCGATCCTCGCCGTTGGGCGCCATTGTGTTGGGACATACCGGAAAGGCATCGGCCGCGCATTCTTGAATGGTATCCGTGGGTACGTTATCGGAATTGATAATGGTGGGACCACTCAAATAGACTCTTTCGTCGACGGGAAGAGACAAGGCTTTGCCAGTCGTGACATAAATGGCCGCAAAATAGACGGGCAGAACAGCTTGTAAATAGGGCTGTTGACTGATTCCAAAGGTCACTTGTCCATTGACGATTTGCGCAATCAGTTCCGGAGTTTCATCAAAACTTCCCAACAATGACTGACCGACGCACCCATTCGATTCCAACGCCGCGACGGCAACATCCAAACTTTCTACCGAACCCAGCAACACAAAATCGTATTCACAGTCGTTTTGAAATACCGATTGGAAGGCCGTCACGTGTTCAAATTGATCATTGGGATCAACCTGTATTCGATCCACTTGTATGGGTATAGTTGTGTTTGTTCGATCCTCTGTTGGGAAAACGACAGGTGCCAACGTATCGCGAAATCCTCGAAATCGTTCTTCCAAACTAGCATCTTGATCATTTTGCACAAACAAGGCCTTGGTAAGGAGAGTATTGTTGTTGCTGTTGCTGTTGCTGTTTTTGGAAAAATGACGTAAAAATTCGTGGGCTGCCGCCACGCCCGCCACATATTCGTCCTGTGCCGCAAATCCAATCACGCCCAGTTCTCGACCGACGGCATATCCCAAATTCATTCCAAATATAGGTGTGTTCTGTTCTTCAATCGCAATCGCTACGGCTTCTTGCACGAGCGCATCGGGAATGGTCACAATCAAGGCATCGTATTGTTGGGGACTGCGACGAGCCGCACTAGCAACTTCTTGGGCCATTTGAAAGGAATTGAAAGATGCCGATAACTCGAGTTCCAACTGGACTCCCATATCCAACGCGGCTTGCTGCATGGCCGCTTGGACTTGCTGCCAAAACGGGTGGTCGGATGTGCCGTGTAAAATCGCCTTGAGATGATATTGGCGGCGATCAATGCAAGGATCACAATCCAAACGCACCATCCTCCTCCCCGTATTGGATTTTCTACTGCTACTACTATACGGAGTATCAGCTCCAGCAGCCGATACCACCATTGCGAGTACTGTTACTAGCATGAGAATCATCATCCTCGTCGCCACCGCCTCGAGTGAAAGAACGACCCACAAAAGCCTTGGCTTTTGTTGCCTCCGCCGATGATAATAACGACAGCGGCGAGGACGAATCATCTTCGCATCGTTCTTCCTCGACGAATCATCATCATCCACCAAAAGCAGCATCTCTTTACGATGTAGCGCCACTCTTTATGTGGTAGATGCGGTCTATAAGGAAAGTGCAAGAGTCGAGCCCTATTAGAGCTTGGTGGCTATGTGACAGATTTGTAACTGCTGCGTGTGTGTTTTGTGTTCATGTACGAAGTACGTTCTCGTACCGGTACACCGGTACAGCACATGAAGTCGTTTGAGGGTGCGGTGGAGGCTATGGAGGCAGAGCAGGAAACGGGGAAGAGTTCGTGCTTTTGTCGCACACAGTGCGTACAGTACATACCGGTGAATGGGCGGGTTCACGCACGCACTATTGCGGCGCATCAGTTGTGGCATTATCGTGAGTGTTATTACTAGCACCGGTACGAGTATGGAGGAGAAAAAGGAGAACGAAAATAGCTCATCTGTTGAGAACCTGGAGATGATGGTGCATAAGACCAACCACAGTGTACGTACCAGGTAATCTGTACTTGGTACAAGTACGAGTGCTGTACACGTACATGCATGCAATGCATGCATGCAGGCATTGGGGCCTTTTATCATCCTTCTTATTTATTGCACTCGTGCGAAAGAGATTTAATGAAACACAAACAAATGGGCATTATTATTTTTAGTTTTGTCATCAGACGAACAGAATCATCATCGATCACGCACCCATCACACAAAATGCGCCACTCCTCTTCTACCTACTACACACAGTACCGTCTTCCAGCATGGTTCTCGCACTATGGTCAATATAGTGCAGAACTGTTGGAGAAATTCAGCTCGCTGGAGTTTTCCTCATCGGATGCAACGGTCGTGTCTCTAGACATTGAGGCTATGTATCCTAGCAGTGTAAATTTGGATTGATCAAGAAAGCGGTAGATCACTACACCGCGAATATTGGTGCTGACAATAGAGCAACGATATCTTATTCATGTTGTCTTGAAATGGAGAAGTTTGGATTGGGCCACTCCCTGCTCACTTTCCAAGATAAGTGCTGCGAATATGACGGTGATCTTCCAGTCGAATCCAAAGGTCCGAGGTTACGAGTCCGCATGGTTGGCTGATCTTGCTGCTAGCTATTTGCTTGAAGAATCTCGATCCCTGTTTTCAGAGTCCATTTTTGACGGCATCTACCGTGACGATGGTCTTTTGGTTTTTCGGCTGGACATACCGGATCGTTGATCACCTCGGCAAGAGGGGCAAGATCCGGGACCTACGATGAAGGAAAAGAAGAGGAACAAAGATGTGAGAAACAGTGAGAATCGAATCAATATGGGTATTCACATCGAAACAAAGACTTACCTGTGAAAGAACGTACATCAATCGTTCTTCTACTTGTCTTTTTTGTCTTCGTGACTCTTCGAATTCACTTGCAGTGATCGAAGAGCCTGCAGTTACCTACAGTAGAGACCACCACCTGGAAATTCTCCTCGGATAGAGAAAGATGCTACTTCGTAGAACAGTAGACAAGAGAATATCTAGTACTACTCCTATTCCTCGGAGCAGGCTACTGTAGTTGGAAACTTTTGGAATTTGTTTATTAAATGAAAACCGACGGTTGTGTGATATTAGTATACTGTTCAGTGTGTATTGTTCATAGATTACTCTCCACTCTCTACTAGTAGAGTCGTCCCATTCCTACCAGTAAGTCCTTCTTTACATACAGAAAACTAGAGCAGAAGCGAGAATGCTGGCAGCAGTCGCACCCCCGAGAACCATCCGCCTGGAAGATGTGATAGACAAAGAAGAAGCAGACGACGACGACATTGCTGCGGATGGTGAGGATCCAGCACCACCCACGACTGTTTCTTCAATTTCCTCGGTGTCTTCATCGGTAGGCGAATCGGTGGGTGCACTCGTTGTTGGTGCATTGGATGGTGCCGAAGTGGGCGTGCTGGTAGGGGAACTGGAAGGTTCTAGAGTAGGTCCACTTGTAGGGCTCATTGTCGGTCCACTGGTTGGCCCCTCTGTCGAAGTACTGTTGCCAGTGGGTGCTTCTGTCGAAGTACTGTTGCCAGTGGGTGCTTCTGTCGACGTGCTGTTGCTAGTGGGTGCAAGACTATCTGTGGAGGATACCGATGGAGCTTCAGAAGGAGTGTTGGTGGGAGTCGCAGTAGCCGTTTGAGAGACCGTCACCGTGGTGGTTGTCTCGTCCGATGCGACAGCTATCGATCCCGCCGTAAACGAAAACCTCTCAGCCGTGGTAGGAGCCAGTGTAGCAATAGGTGCCTTTGTGGGAGACTTGGTGGGAGCCTTAGTGGGAGCCTTAGTGGGAGCCTTAGTGGGAGCCTTAGTGGTGGGAGGCGGTGTGATGGGTGCCTTTGTGGTGGGAGGCGGTGTGGTGGGTGCCTTTGTGGTCGGAGGAGGTGCAACGAGTGCATTTGTGGCTGGAGGAGGTGCAACGGGTGCCTCAGTGGTGGGAGGCGGTGCAACTGGTGCCTTTGTGGTGGGAGGCGGTGTAACAGGTGCCTTAGTGGTGGGTGCCTTAGTGGTTGGGGCTTTCGTGGGAGCGATGGGGGCCCTTGTGGGAGTGATTGGTGCCTTGGTGGGGGGCGGTGTGGGTACAAGAGTAACCGATGCCTTTGTGGGAGCCAGTGTAACGGGCGCCTTGGTGGGAGACGGCGTCGTAGGTGACCACGCAACACCAGCATTAAGATCAGGACAGGCGTCTTTTAGGTCGCAAATCTCGAAGGGGAAGGGGCTTCCATCGCAATTGCGAAAGCCGCATTCCCCCTCAGCGATATCATCGTCGAAGGTACAACAGTATTCAGTCCCCTTGTACTTGAATGTACATTCGTAGATATACTCTTCTCCGTCGTCCTGGTATAGGATCTTGCCATCCAGACAGACTTGCCAAGTACCGTAGTCGTAGCATTCCACCCAGGATCGGGTGTTTCCACCGTCCACTGCGACCCAAAAGGAGTCTTGGGAGCACATGCCGCCGTCACAGTCGGAACAGTATTCGTAGGCGCACGTGATGTTTCCAACGTACGCATCAATGTCCATACCGTCGCAGTTGCAATCCCAATCAGCGTATTCTTCGTCGTTGCACCACATGTTGATGTAGTCTGCTTCTGCGAGTCTCCGATGTGGGTTCCAAGATAGAGAGGCCGGATATTCTGCACAAAAACCTCCCATAGACGACTGAGAAGTTTTATGGCAATACACTTGGTTGCCTTCGCCACACAAAATACCAATGTCAGCGTCCAAGGCAAGTGGATCGCACTCTACCGATGAAATGATTGGATTTTTCCTGTTGGGGGGACCCTTTACTTGATTTTTCAGAGGACTTTCAAGACGATTACGAAGATTTGATCGCAACTGAGTCTTCAAGGATGAGCCAATGCTGTACGAAAGCAAGCTGGTGGTAGCAGAACCACCTGTTGCTGTAGCACTAGACGCCTCTGGGCTTTGAGACAAGCACGCTGGAAGGGCCGACCCGGCCAAGACCGACGCTGCAACGGATAATCTCATTGTGCTATAGATTCTTTTCCTTTAAAACGTGCTGTGGGATTGGTCAATCCGATTTATTTTGATCAGAAGCCAACCCTTGGAGAAATCAATCTGCATTTCAGAAGGGGACGCTCATTTGGTTTTCGTCGAACAAAATCCGGACGAGGACCGTTAGATGGATCGCCCGGCGTTTCCCCCGACCCAACGCTTTGATCTCGCCGATCGTATGATGAGGGGAGTGAGGCCGGCACTCTTGTAGCGCGCAAGCCATCGACCAACTCCGACAAACCTCACGACCCATTCATTTGACGCGCCGGTCGGCGGCGCGGTCTGTGCAAGCAAGCAAGTGTTTCGTGAGCCAGACAGACGGAGACATTCGTCTGTCAGCCACACCAACTGCGCGCGTCTCTTGGTACTACCGCGCGCCCGCCCGCAATGCAAGACCAATGGAAAATGGGCTTGTGCAATACACACGGTCTACGCGACTCGTACGACCATAGTCTGCCCGTCGTCGGTAGATAATGTCCTGAAGGATCTTCCACGCTAGTGCGCGCCGTGCATGCGCAGACGCCCTAGCCACGACCAGTCGATGACGTGGTCGGCCCGTAATGACTCGGGTGCGTGTGAGACGCGCGACGTACGACTGGCCCCCGTCCGTTGCAAAGACTCAACAGAAACTACAAGTCTATGTACTAGACTACAACTGCCAAACAGGCACCGAAAACTCAAGGTATAGCAATCCATTCCAATCAACAAGTTCCACGGAGATTGGAAAAGACCAGGGGAAAACAGTGGGCCATCTGTGGTGGATCTCCACGATGGACATGGCTTCCCGATGGATCAAGGAGGAGTTTTCATTGACGACTTCATGCTGTTACATCGGGTTGGGTTTGGAGCCGATGGGACGCTATCCGGGCTTGAATCCAGCCCAGGTAATTTGGCAAGATCAGCATCACGCGTCGTAGTTTTCGCCATCTCTCTTCGAATATCCGACGTCTGCACTTCGCTCGGTGTTTGATTCCTCCGATCGAAGTCCCTCTTCCAATCTGTTGTGACACAGTGCACAGCACGTACCACCAGTACAGTTCGTACTCGTACAGTACTGGTACTGTACGCCGGTACTGTACCGTGCCATGTACGAGTACCTGGTACTGTACCGGTAGTAGCGAGCACCGTTACGTACCGGTAGCGAACCAGGTTCGCAGTTGTCCTCATGATGACCACGGTGTGGCGCGCGGCGGTGAAAAGAGAGAATCTGTTGGTCGTAAATACTACTTGTACCGGTACAGTATTACCGGTGCCGGCGGTACTGATATTTCGTACTCGGTAATTCGACAACAACAACCCCTCTCCCCGCCCTGCATGCCTGCTTCTTGGGGAAGCCCAGCTTTGCCACCAACAAGCGTTACGAACACTTCTTATTGCTCACATGTAACTACCGGTACCTTCTCTCTAGTAGCTAGTAGTAGAGACGAGTGAAGAAGAGTGTCTCAACGAACAAACAGCAAAACAACAAACTACCGACAGCACAATACAGCAGGCGAAAGAAAGGACAACACAAATCCTACTGCATGTCTCGTATCGTTAATAGCTGTCAAAGCAGACGGCGAGACTCGTCCACGAAAATGGGATCAGATGCCTTGACTTCCACTGAGTAAGTTCGATGATGAGTTGTACGCGTAGACCGTAGAAGTGAGGTTCCTCCAAGAAATAAGGGACTACACGTCCTCGACCTTGGAGGCAAGGAGAAGGAACTATGCATATAGCACCACAACGTGACAGCTTTATCCCCCTGAGGCTGTTCTTTGGTCCATGTTTTACAGCAGACGAAAGCACTCTGATGTCTCTTGTTGACGACGGATTGATTCCTCGCCGCTGATGGCTTCTCGCTTCGTTCCACTTCGCTTCACTCTTCTCACTTTACCTCATCTTTATCGCTTCCAAGTAGACTAGGGGACAGCCTCGAATCCTCTTCTCCGTCGGATGAAGAGAATCAGCGACAAGCTCATCAGCTAATAGACCCAATGGTTGGAAATGGAATCACTCGAGAAAGTCTTTCCGCTTCTCACAAGTCTGCGGGCGAGTGCAGCGGCTTTTCCGAGTGCTCCACCAACTTTTCTTCCAACCATTCACGTCAAATGCCACTTCCCACCCCGCCCTCTCCGGTGGTTCGAACTTCTTACATTACCCATCGACACAACATGAAACGATTCACCTTGGACTCTACCACTTCGGAGTTTGAAAACGATTCGGTCGTTCAGAATCAACAGCGGAAAATGCTACTGCAGTTGAATCTAGAGCAGTCGTCGACTCGAAAGCGTCGGTCGAGATGGCACCACTGCTTCGGAAGCCTTCCGATATCTCTGGTGAGCTTTTTCATCTTTCTGATTTTTACGGGTGCTGGAATTGTAGTAGGACTCGTCACGTCCAACTCTCAAGAGGACGCAGTGCGAGAGGAAGTCCTATCTTTGTCGGTCGAAACGGGGCGTTTTTTTTCGGAAAAGCTCGATAAAGCCATTCTTCCTCTCTTTAGCATAGCCCAATTCGCCGTGCATCTTGGGATATTCAATGATCTCCCCGAAAAAATTGGAGCAGTAGGGGAACCGGGGGCCTTGCCTCTATCGAATGAAACGTGGAAACGAGATATTCAGGGCGTTTGTGATGAGCCGACCCTCGTCAATACCTTTGTGGATATTGCCGACTCCATTAAGCGACAGTCCGGAATGGAAGGCATCCTGACCAACATCCAACTCGCTCCCAGCGGAGTCATTTGCTTATTGCATCCCATGAACAATACGGAGGACTTTGATGAAGGACAGTTTATGGATAACACACCCGCTTGGGGGCTGGATCTCTTTCATGATCCAAACATGAAGTACATCGCTCTCCAAAGTATTACTCAGGAACAAGTGGGCGTCGCTGGACCACTCCAGCTCAAGCAATGTCCAGACTGTGATCCTTTCTTTATAGCCCGATTGCCAATTGTGGATCCGCGACATCACATTGTAGTGGATGGAGTTTCTTACAACCGATGGGGATTTGCGACCGCCTTGATCGCATGGACGGCTCTCGTGGAACAAAGCGGAGTCTACAAAACATTCGAGGCCAATGGATATGAATTCCAGCTCACAAGGACGGATATAAACTTGAATACCGATACACTCGATTACGAACAAACGGTAGTCGTCTTGGCAGAAACCCCACGATTCTCCGAACGCTTCAAGTGGCGGACCGTATCCACCTCGTTGCAAACCACCAACAACCAATGGGTGATGACCGTGGCGTACGATCCATCCTCCTTTCAAATGACCTTGGGACTGATTGTCGGATCCTGTGTGCTCGTTGCCTTTTTCATTTCCATTTTAATTTATACTGTACTGACCCAAAAGCACATACACTCCGGCATGCTCGCCGAAAGTTCCGCTCAAGAGGCCAAGGTTAATACGGAACGAGACATGACTGCCTATTTTGCTCATGAATTAAGAAATCGTAAGTGTTTGGAATGAATGTACTTGCACATCCAGTACTTTGGATTTACCTTATTCTCTCCCAGGCAACAAGCATACTCACTTGCACTTCCATTCTCCTGTCTCTCTCGACTCCACCCAATCCTCTAGCCCTGAGTGCCTTGGATAGTGCCTTGAGTAGTATCACGGCCGACGACTTGCCCGAGAATACTCGTGAGTTGTTGGATGGCATGCATCTTTGCAGTTCATTCATGTCCTCCATCATGAACAATCTTTTGGATGTTCGCAAGATTGAAGAAGGCAAAATGCGGATCCGTGCCCGTCCTCTCTCGCTACGCAAACTGGTAGAGGACGCGCACAAGATGAACAAGTCATCGGTCCGACCCGGAGTGGAGTTTCTACTGGATATTGATCTTCCCCCTGGTCGAAATTGGGTATCGGGGGATGAACACCGTATTCAACAAGTCTTGACGAATGTTGTGACTAATGCCATTAAATATACACTCCAAGGATCAATCACCATTTCTGTGTCGTGGCAAGGTCAATTTGTTCAGTTGGAATGTATCGATACAGGCCCGGGTATCCCCAAGAGCGAACAAGACCGCTTGTTCGAACGTTTCGTGCAGCGCGGAGGTGCTCCAGGAACGGGTTTGGGTTTGAATATTGCCCTTCAGATTGTGAACATTATGAAAGGAACCATTTGTTTCGAGAGCGATCCGACCATTGCTCGCGGTACGACGTGTCGTATTCTTCTGCCATTGTCCCTCTGCGAACAACCGCATGACGAAATGGACGAGCAACAATCCCAGCAGGCTGCTGTCCCTATGATCGAAGAACCTCTCCAAATATTGATTGTCGATGATATTAAAATGAATCGCGCCATGTTGAGTCGCCGCATCCAAAAGGCAATTTGTCCCCAAGCTACCGTTTCCATGGCAGAAACTGGTGAGCGCGCCCTGGAGTTGTGTGAGGAGATTCCCTTTGACATCATCGTTCAAGATCAATACATGGAAGAAGCCGGTGGAGTCATGTTGGGAACCGATACGATTATTGCCATGCGCCGAAACAAGGTGAATGCCTTGATTATTGGGTGTTCCGGAAATGATTTGGATGCCGCCTTTTACGAAGCCGGGGCGGACATGGTGTGGGGCAAACCCATGCCGAGTAACTCGGAAATCATTGGTCAATGGCGAGATGGAATGATGATGCGTGAAATTGTAAGGTCGAGCCGCAGAAACTAAGTTTCCTTACTCTAGATTGCTTTTACTTGCGACTTGTCAGTTGGTTTATTGATCTACTAGTAGCGCTGTAGACCAGTGCCCTCTCTAGCTAGCAGCTCGCTCTAGTAGCGCTCTCTTGCAACAGCTCTCGCTCTCCAGGAACAGGCTCCCTATTGTGCTTCGCGCCCTATCCAACTTCCCAAAACCTCTGTAGTGTTGAGTTCTTGTTGAAACGATCCTATTCGTGTCTCGTTCCAGTCATGACAGTCATATGAGGAAGTCATCATTCATTGATGATTCATTCATCATCATTGCGTCTGATTGTCTGTCCGCCTGGGCGGGGACTTGCACAGACGCTGTCTGTCGCGTTGCGCATCATCAGCGATGATCGAAATCATCACGCACAAATATCGCGAGAGTTGAAATTTGCAATCCTTTGTCCCTATACAATATATCTCCCCTCTGTCCTTCGTTATTTTTCGCATTACAAACACAATACAGACAGAGACAGTACTGTATCATAAGGCAATGATGATGAGACACCACACTTCGTACGCTCCCGTCTCTGCCAACGAAGCAGTAGCAGGCGAAGAAGAAGAATTTCCCTCGCGAGACACCCGCCTCGCCGGACTGCAATCCCACGATCACCACGCCGCGTTGCGGAGCACTCCCCCCGCGTACCATCATTTGGAAGCGGCCCGCCATTTGACTTGGACGGATTCCTTTTACGATGGCAAATACGGAATCATTGCGGCCTTTGATCGAGACGCGGAACGAGCGGGCAACAAGTTCATGTGGCGTTTTCTGCGGAGCGCGGGATTTCTGTGTTGTGTGAGTGGAATGTATTGGATCTTGGGGGTCGTGGATCGACAGTACTCGGAGGAACAATCGATCATTGATGACATTTTTGGCGTGTACACGCTCATTTTAGGGGCGTTCTTCGCCATTATGGCCTTGCGAGGACGCCAAGCCATGCGGGCCCAACATGTCGCCGTGACGGCCGAAGGCATTCGGGTCGACAATGGCACCATGGTGACAGTGACGATTCCCTTTGAACACGTGGTCAAGGTCATCGTGTCGCCTTATAAGTTCTGTTGTCAGATCGAGGAGGGCTTCTTTACTGTGACGGTCCATCGGGCCGCGGCGCCGCTAGAGCAACTCTGCTTTCAAAAGACCAAAACCTTGGAACTTTACGGTATTTTGCGGGCCCAAGAATTTGCCGATTTGGTTCAGGCGATGAAAGACTCGCAAGATCAAGGCACGTATGAAGGAGTGGACGAAACAAGACTAGAACTTCAACTCATTCCTTCAAGTACTGCAAACTCTACTGTTACCATCGAATTCGGGGAGGAAGCTTAGAGTGAGTCACTCGGAGTACCACCAGGGGAATGAATCCAACGATGGACGCGGCAAGAACAGAACAGGCAGCACCGCAATGTATGTACCTGTGCAGATGTCGAGCAATTAACTTTTCCTTTTTTATTTGCGATACGATTATGAAGAACAGTGGTGCTGCAATGTAATCAATACATAACTGAATCCCTTATTTATTACTGTGCCAGTCCTGTACAAAGAGAAGAATAAAATTATCTTCGCCTTCCACCCGTTCCTCCAGCGTCTAGGACTCGACGGCTGTTTCATTGAACACTTCTGTGCTTAGAAGAATCGTTTGCAAATATCCCGATGGCAGAACCAACAAACAATGTGGGAGTTTCGTACCGAGTTGAGCGATGCAGTGCTGCCTCCTTGCTAAGTAGTTTCAAAGTGGATTTGATTGGGAACCTTTCCTTTTCCGCGTCTCTTGGTAGGCCTTTACGGTAGACGAAAATGTTTGGCTAGCCAATTCATAATGATGCCATCGAATATCGGCCATGGTCTTCCAGTCATTCGGGGGTTGTTGAGACGCATAGAAAAAGATCGTTGCTTCGAGCCAAGTCATGGGCAGCAACAATTGCGATTCAAGGCGAAGGAGCTCTAAATCATATTTTCGTCGTCGGGACATGTTCGACGTCTCCAATACTGATAATGTATACGAGTAGTAGTTTTGAAGGAAATAGTCTTGATTGGTAGAGGAGTGAGGGGTCGGAGTGCTCGTGCGAAAGAATTTCGCCAGGTCAAAGGCACGGTAGTGGGAACCAGCTGTCTCCAAATCAATAAATCGAATTGATGGAGCAGCGCGCTCCTCTTTCTCATTATGAAATTTCATATGCATTACATTGGATGGTTTGAAATCACCATGGCCGACTGATACCACGGGCAACTGTAGACCCTCGAGTTGTGAGCGCTGGAGCTGGACTTTGTTTCGAAGGACGGTCCGAGCGGGAGCATCCGGAATTCGTTCTAAAAGTACATCGATCGAGTCCCAAAGCATGTTAGCCGAACCACTTGGCGATAAGTTATTCGAGGGGAGCGAGAGGCTGTGTAATCGGGCCAGCGACCGCGCCACATTTGCGAGAATAGGCTTGGTCAGCGTTGTGCTATTAGCTTTGTTCCCTTTCTGCAGTGGTGAATGCACAATCTTCTCTGTCAACGCGACCCCATTTTCAAGCCATGCCATGAAGAGTGCTTTTTCAGAGGAGCCATAGACTTGAGGTCCAATCCCTAGGTCGCCCAGAAGATTATCAATCGACCCCACGGGTCGCATCCCGGAGAGCGCCATTCGCTTCTGAGCCAACTCGGAATATAGTTTGAGAATCCCTATTGTCCTCGTGTTGGTCGTACTTGCTATTGTATCTCGAACCAAATATAAGGAATTGCAAAATCCCAAATTCCCACCCTCCTGGTCTGAAAGGGGGTGTAGCTGAATTTTGTCTGGGCAATGAGACGCCGCCTTTTCACCTTGATCATTCCGCACCCTGTTCTCGATCCACTCCCAGCATTCCAGTGGCACTGCTTGTCTCGAAGAGCAAGCTTCATTATTTTCTTCAAGTTTAGATGCCAATTGAAATTGAAACAGTATTCTGGGATCCGAGAACTTATTGGGGGTGCGGTGCAAGGAGGGTCCACCAAGGAATGAGAATGCCACCGGCAGCATCAGCCGCCCTGGTGGGAAGAAGAAGATCCAACACCCGACTACAAGTGGTATCGGCGACCGACGAGGAGCCTTCTTAGATTTATATCTCATATCTCATTCAAACTTAGTCTCTTCTTCTACATGATAGTATACGAGTAGACTAGCTATCGTACTATTGTACAGTGATAAGATTGATTCTTCTAACAGAAGAAGACAATACAAACAATTGAATATTAGCCAGAGCTGTTTTCTCTGTGCTGCTGGAATCATTTTGCGGTCTGTCCGTTTCGCCGTTTGTTCCGCACGGACACGATGTCTCGGTATGGGCTAAATAACAGAGTAGGCGGTGTGCCGGAATGAACTCGTGATTTACGGCGCGAATGCGGCCTTACTATGCTCATGGTTGCACTACAAAACTGATGGGATGGACTCACTCGCCCTATTTATTCCCGAGTCCAACCCATGACTCAACGATGACGTCGAACCAAATGACCGTTACTTTTCAAATTCCAACGATCGACGAAACCCTATTCGTTTCACTACTACTGTTTCATCAATTACTCCTTTTCACCATAACTTCTATTAGTTGTCAACTATCACTACATCTTCTGACCCCTTCAATCCCAAAATTTTCCCCGTGCATGGGCGGCGCATGCCGGTAATATACCGGTACTGGTACGGTGCGGAGAACATGGTCTACTGTGCCGGTACCGGTAGGGGAGACTGCGTTTACAGTAAGATACCGGATATGGTCAAACCGGCTGAAGGACCGACGACTGACGTTTTTCCCATACTTCCCACTTGCTACAGTAGTCTACGCAGTAGCTTGACACGCACATTATCACGACGTCAACGCGCGGTCGTCACATCATACCATACCTGGTACCGCCACCCCTCATCGCACCATGCCATTCACCATTTGCTTCTTCTTGCATCATCCCTCGTTTTCTGTGATGGGTGATGATCTGCCGGTCTGCTGTAGTATTTACTCTGTATGAGGCGGTGCCACTTTGTTACTAACTCAGCTATCCATCTTCAACGCAGAATGAAGTTTAGCATGTCGGCGGTTCTGGTAGCTCTTGCTCTTCGGGCAAGCGCTGTAGCGGCCTTTTCACCTGCCACCACAAGGTTGGCTCGGCAGCAAACGCAACTGCAGCACCAGGTCTCCTCGTCATCTTTCCTACATCAGACTCGTCTTATTTCCCGGCTCGCAGCATCGACAAAAACGGAGCCTCCGGCTGCCCCCGGTACTTTGGAAGAGGAGGAAGAAGATTCGTCTATTTACGCGGTGCAGGCCGAAGCCCTCGAAAAATTGGAATCTGAATTTTTGAAGACCATGCGAGATCGAGGATTCTTGCACCAATGTACTAATATTCAAGAATTGGATGCCCGATTGAGCGAAGGGACACCCCAGGCCGCTTATCTGGGTTTTGATGCGACTGCTGATTCGCTCCATGTTGGTAGCTTGCTTCAAATCATGATCTTGCGCCATCTTCAAAAATCCGGACATCGTCCGATTGTCTTGATTGGAGGAGGAACCTCCAAGGTGGGGGATCCAACAGGAAAGGATGAATCTCGCAAACTCTTGACTGAAGAAGATATCCAACGCAACATGGAAGGAATCTCCAAGGTCTTTGATAAATTCTTGCAAATTGGCGGCGACAATCCTACCGATGCAATCATGGTCAACAACGATGACTGGCTCAGCAGTCTAAAATATCTGGAATTCTTGAGGGAATACGGAACACAATTTACCATCAATCGCATGTTGAGTTTTGAATCTGTCAAGCAGCGTCTGACTCGAGAGGCACCATTTAGCTTTTTAGAGTTCAATTACATGATTCTTCAAGCCTATGACTTTTTGGAGTTGTACCGTCGTCATAACACCATTTTGCAGCTGGGTGGAAGCGATCAATGGGGAAATATGGTATCTGGTACTGAATTGGGACGACGCTGTGAAGGAGCTCAATTATTTGCTTTAACTGCTCCTCTCATTACCAAGAGTGATGGAACCAAAATGGGAAAGACAGCTGGTGGAGCGATTTGGTTGAATGCCGACAAGTTGTCCGAATACGACTATTGGCAGTTCTGGAGGAACACTTCCGATGAAGATGTCATTCGTTTCCTCAAGTTGTTTACGGAACTCGACCTAGAAGAAATTGCCCAATTGGAACAGTTGACGGGGTCGGATATCAATAACGCCAAGATCGTACTTGCGGATCAAGCTACAGCCATGTTGCATGGGCGTGAATGTTTGCCCCAAATTCACGAGACAATCCAAAATATGTTCAAGGGAGCTGGAGAGTCCACCGATGGCCTTCCTCGGATGTTCGTTTCGGCTGCCGATTTGGAAGGAGACGGAAAGCGATTGGCAGATTTGTTTATGGATCTGGGCCTGGCCACCAGCAAGAAGGAAGCACGGCGACTCATCGCGGGAGGTGGTGCCAAGATGGGCGAGGACAAGATTGAAGATGAAATGGCATCATTGACAATGGCTGATATGGACGGAAAGACAGAAATAGTCTTGCGGGCCGGCAAAAAGAGAGCTGGTGTGGTGGAGCTTCAATAAATAAAAGACTATTTTATGAAACTGTGCAAGTTGTTAAATACGAGTAGGAGTAGCATCCGTTTGAAGTTTGCTGTTGAGTAGCTGTACCATTTCACTAGTCGGTCCTTGACTAATGGTAAGGTTCACTTTCGCCCAACGATACATGTCGGTAGCACGTTCTGTCTGTCCACACGCTTCGTAGAGATCCCCCAAGGTGAAGAGTTGGAGCCCCAACAACGAGTGGTTGGGCGTTTTCGCCAAAGCTACGCACAAAACCGCAACAATATGGCGACAATCCTCCAAGGCCTTTTCCGGTTGTTGGGCTACAATCCAAGTGGAAAGCCTCTGACAACGAACTTGATAAAGCCCCAAAGCAAAATAAGGTATGCTGGAAGAATCTGTCTTCTTCTCGAGCAACATAACGGCCTTGGACAACAAATCCAATTCTCGTTCCAAGTCCTCATTTGCCGTGACAAGATTGGCCTGTTGCTGCAGCATACGGACTTGCTGAATGACATGGATATTCAGAGAGGAAGACGATGCTGCTGCTGGTTGGAGCAATTCGTCGACAGGTACTTTCACGACGCCGAGTTGCTGTTCGACTCCGCCAAGCCGAACCCCCAGTGGATTGATTTTTTCCAAAACGTACTCTACCAAGTCGCTGGCATCCCAATCGATATAGTCCATTGGCAGTGGAACCACATCTAGTGCAGATTGGCAACGTTGACAATCACATGCAAATTCATAAATCTCCCGAAGTCGTTCTTGCCGGGTATGGGTCGGAGCCACTAGCTCGATGTAGGAATGGGTGAGTTCTCCCCCCTTGGAAATGGCGCGGGCCGCCACAATTTCCAATACACCGCCTTTGGTGGTATATCTCAAGAGACAATTGGGAGCACATGAATGGTTTAGTAAAGCCCCTAGTGGATAGACACCCCCTCCGACCAATCGAACCATGTCATCTACCATCCCAAAGTTGTTGACTCTAAATCGTCTAAGAATACTCTCCAGGTGTTGCTGTAACACAGAACTACCACCACCAACTTCGACTCCCATCCTGTGCAAGGTTTTGTTCTGCCTCATCAGTACCTGAACTGCCAATTGGAGGTTCTGCCGTTCCTCGGGGTCCAACCGAGTCGTCGACTGCTGCAACTGTTGAAAATGCCGACTGGAACAGACACAAACATTAGTGTCAGTAAGCCGACAAGAATGATGCAAAAGCTCATCATTCTTGACTTCTTGCAGAGCCATTGCCACGTGGGTTCGAATCAGCAGCCTTGCATTTCGTTGACACTGTTTGTTTCCCACCAGCAGTGTGCTGGCTTCTCGACATTCGATACGATGAAGTGGAAAATCTTTGACTTGACAGTCGCGAGAACAGTACCAGGCGTGTCGACACTTTCCACATCGGGAGAGCTTGATGGTCGGCGTTCTTCTTGTTTGAAAGCAGGCTCCACATCGTTCTTTCGGCTCGTCGACGACAAAGGCCAACGGGGCATTCCGTGCCAACACCTCGCCCGCCGCCACTGCTCGTCTAGCAAACGCGCGACGATCTTGTTCCTTGTTCTTGCCGAGGGTGATGGTCCGAGCTTGGATGAGCAGCGAGGAAGAGCAAGCGTTGGGGATGGAAAGGCAGCATGCAATATCTTCTTTACTTTTGTCGTTCCATACAATATTATGGTTCATGGGAGATGCCATGAGAGATATTAGACATTAGACATTAGACGACCAGGTCAAGTTACGTGGAGGGACGAGGTCACTGGGCACCTGGCTGGGGTGCAGGTTGTGGGTGTGGATGGAGATGGAATACTTGTACTGGAAATGTGCTGCGGGGATGGGGGGGGGCGGAAAGGGGAGGTTGGTATGGTGGAATAAATAATAGTTGAAGATATGGTTGAGTGTGGTATATGTCGAGTCAGATCTCGAACCACGATCAGTTTTAGCAAAAGAGAGAGACGAAAGGATAGTTTCGTCGAGTCAAGTTAGTCAACTGCTAGTGTTATCGATCCCCGCCAGACCTACTGGGGTACAGAAGAAGTCCCCGACAGAAGGAAGAGGAGAGAGGAGCCAGAGATATTTCTCATCAAGGTGTGCTGTACATTCGAAATCTCATCGTACAGGTATGTCTGCAGCAATAGGGTACGAGTACGTAATGTATGAGTACCAGTAACTGGTACAGGAGCAAACAAAACTATCAGCACTTCTGCCCAAAGAGACACGCACAAACAGTTTTTCCATTGATATAGCAATATTAGCTCCTAAGACCATATTATCTACCAACTCCTCGGTAAACTCGGTTCATTTCCTGGCGGCGACGATCGTCCATGGCCTGCTGCTGCTTCTTCAGCTGTCGGACACGTTCTCGAATGGCCATGCAGTTTGGAACGGGGCAAGGGGTGGCCTTGCATTGACGAGCGTGGATCTGAAGCAAGGCCCAAATGCGCTTGCAAACGTTGCAGCCTCCCGTGGCCTTTTGTTGGCACTGCGCTCCGTGCTTCAGGAGACCCTTCATTTTCGTACAATTGGCCGACGGGCACTTGGGAGAGGTGCACGTCGCGGCGTGCAAAAGTAGAGTCATGTGAAGTTGGATGCTACGTTGGCGTTCCTTCCGTTGCGCCTCGGTCAGCTCTTGCTGCTGTCCCGCGACTGGAATTGGTTTCAGCTGGTGTGGATGCCTGATGGCCTTGGGATTCTGAACGCACTCTTGGCATTGGTCAAAATCGGCGCAGGTGGGACAGTGGAATCGATAGCCCGACAAAATCTCCCTCGAACATGTTGTGCACTGCTGAACAAACTTAGGGGCGTCTCGATTGTGAAGATGCCACAGGACCATCATGGACGAGTGTTTTGCACGTCGCAAATAGTCGAATTGGTAGTGGTTTCCTTGACAAAGATTCAAAAATGCCTGACGATTGTTCAGGAATTCGCAATCCAATTCTTCCGCATCATCGTCGATAACCTTGACTCTACGCCCCTTACTATCAGTGACGTAGATAGCCTTGGCTTCTTCGCCGTCATCTTCCTTCGATTCACCCTCTTTCTGCTTTGGCTCCTCGCTCTCGTCTTCCTTCCTGGAAGAGTCGTCGACATCATCTCGTCCACGCTTGCGAGCCATGGCAGCAAATTTGCCGGCTCGCTGTTCCATGGGAATAACCTTGACAGCTTGCTTGTCGCTCGAGGGAGCCTCAGAGGGCACAGGCACAGGTGAACTGCTTCCGTCAGCGGCTGCAGGGGTAGACGGGGCTGGAGCCGGGGCATCGGGTGCGGTGAGGGCGGTGGATGGTTCCGCGGGCGTAGTTGAAGCTTCCTTTGGAGGCTCGTCCTTCTTCTCCTCGCTCTGCTCTGGGCTTGATTCTTCTTCCTTCTTGTCAACATCCATTGGCTTGGGGTCAGAGTCGCCTGAGGGTTCAGTGGCAGGGGCAGAGCAGTCAGCTGATGGCTTCTCTTCTTTTTCCTCGGCATTCAAGCCATCGGCCTCCTTCTGCTCGTCCGGCTTGTTTTCCTTCACTTCGGCATCTTCCGGCGCCTTCAGTTCGTCGGATTCCTCGGGTGGCTTTTCCATGTGATCAGTCTTGTCGTCTGGGATGGACTCCTCCGGCTTGGGCTCTTCGGCGGCACTCTCGTCTTTCTCCGACGCGTCCGTTCTAGAATCTTCCGGCTTGGAATCGTCTGGTTTAAATTCCCCCGGTGTTGGATGCAACGGCTCGGGATTGTCTGGCTTGGAATCTTCTGCCTTGGGAACTTCAGTTGTCTTGGGCTCATCATGCGGCTGGGTCCCCGCTTTTGGTTCATCCTGTTGCTTGAAATGAACTTCAATCCCATGCTTCTCGCGGTACTCCTGGATCTCCTTCGGAACAACCATGTCCTCTGCCCTAGCGCCTTCCCACGCAAGAAAAGCAACAATGAAACTTTCTTTCATGGGCTGAATCGTCTCCCCTAGCTTGACCATAACGTAGTCGCGGCCACCTTCCTCTAAGCTTTTCTGGTCTTTTCCTGGAGTCAAGATACCACTAGCCTTGAGAGCCTCCTCGTCCAGCCCAGTAGATCGAGTACCGCCGCGGCCGCTCTTCTTTTTTTGCTTCGCCTTGTCATTCTTTTTCTTCTTCCCTTGTTGGTTCCCCTTCTTTCCGGTTTTCCCTTCTTCGATGTCCTTGATGATATTTTCAACTTCGGCGGGGAAGTAGTCACCATCCATGTACGGCACCACTGTGGCGTCGTTCTCCTTATTGGAGAAGTACAGGTCGTACATGTTTGTCAACTTCCCAACAATGCCTCGACGTTGACATTCGACAAGCATGTCGATGTACCACTGTTTCAAGCGGTCGTCTTTCGGAGTCTTCTGGTCTTCGGGCTTGGCGTACAAAATATAGTCGTCACCCTTGAGAGGTGGACAAGCCCAGAGATGGGCTGTCGAGAAGCCTCGCTTTCGAACGTAGTCAAGATATGAGATCAAAATTTCATGGTAAATGAACGTTCTCATAGTCCTTGGTCTCATGTAGTGCACACTATCGAGGTACGAGACATAAACCGTACGACTATTCGGTGCCGGATTCTTCTCGTCGTGCTCGTACACGTACAGGCCAAACAAAATGACATCGACGCCGTCAAGATTTTGAAAGACAACAATGCATTTGCATCGGTAGGCGAACTCGTCTGGATAGTTTTTGAACGCGTAACGTTTCTTCATCCGCTCCCTGACTTCTAGCTTTTTGTCCATGGACGTCACCTGGCGGATCGTGATGGCACCGCCCATCTCGACTTGCTTTATCGCGTCTTCGAGCGGGATGCCTTCTTTCAAAGACTTCTGCTTGGCCTCCTCGGCAAGGTGCTCTTCCATCTTCACACGTACGTGATTCTCGAGGTATTCAGAAAGCTTAGTGCGCTGGAGATCCTCCGCCATCGGCGTGGTAGAGATTCCTTCAATTTGACCCTTCTTCTTTCGCTCTGCGATAGTGCACCGAGGACACGCGTACTCCGATCGTTGGTCTTTATTCTGGCGAGTGTTGAAGAGGGCGCAAATCTGGTGAATCCATCTTTCACAACGGTCACATTGCACCCAGCTTTCTTCGTGAACTTCATCGTTTTTCTTCTTCGTTAGTTGCTCCTTGCGAATGGTAATATCGCCAAGCTCGAGCGTCTTGCCATCCTTCAACTCTTGGAAGCACATGTGGCACCAGTGGTACTGGTTGTTGCCTCCAACGTAGTAGTAGCTGTTTCTTCGGATCCGCTTCGACGGGCAATTGAGACCGTTACAATAAAAGACTGGAGGCTCGAACAAGAGCTTCTCACATCCACAAAGGAGGCACGCCTCTCCGTTCTTTCTCTTTTGATCTTCTTCTATCATGAGCTGTTTCATCATTACCTCATAGTCAGCCGAAAACTTGTCCTTCATCTCCTTGGCCATGTTATACACAACAGATCCTTCGGGATTGTAGAGCATTGCATTATCGAAGGTCAGATGGACATTGGCCTCAAAGTCTTCGAGTGAGTGGTAGACACCATTCTCCAGTTTCTTTCGGATCGTTCCGAGGTCCATGGGTTTCTTGACGACTTCGAAGTAATCCGGCAGACCAAGCTCCACGGGATCGACCGGGCTGTTGAAAACCCATCCATGCTGATGACTTTGGAGCACCTTCAAGACATCGAGACACGTGGTCTTCAATTTCTGAGGGGCTAATTGCAGCCCCTTGTTCAGCGACGCGATATGGGTTTCGATTTGATCGATCGAGAAGCAATTGATCAGCGTGTGATCTTCTTGTGGCTTGGGACCGGTGAACTTGGGAGTGATCATTTGACCGTTCTGGAAGGCGACTCCTGGAGCCGTCTGGATTTGAACTGGTGCAGAACCCGGAACAGCCGGCTTGGCGCCTGGGTGCTGATAGGCGTAGCCTGGTGCTGCTTGCTGAGGCTGGCCAGGAGCTCCCGGAGGTTGACCCATGGGCTGTCCAGGTTGAGATGGGATCGACTGAGCTTGGTATGGGGGCTGGGATGCTACCATACCAGGTGCCGTTCGTTGACGTTTGTTGGGAGGTTGGATGGGTGCAGGAAGACTCGGGACCGGCTGAACCTGTTGCGGTGGGAGCGGGTGCTGTTGAGCTAGCGCTTGACTAGCCAATGGCTGATTTTGCGACTGTTCGACGGCGCGCTGGTGCTGGTGTTTGAGGGCCTGCATCTGCTTTTGCTTCTCGTGGCTTCGGTGGATGGCTTCTCGAACAGGGCCACACACTGGACATCGAACATCCTTGCACCTATGGTAGTGGCTGAGGACGTAGCGCGAACTGACGCAGTGGGGGACCAGACACTTCTGATCTTTGCATTCCGCAATGTGCTTCCATAATCGTTTCATACCAGCACAATGGGGTGTAACAGGGCAACGCCCGTCTTCGTGTTGACACTTTGCTGCATGCCGAAGTAAAAGAAGTCGTTGCTGTTGGTGTCGTAGCACTTGCTGTCGGTCCGAAACTTGACGTCTAGCCCCATTCGGAGGAGACGAGCCACCCTCGGGTATAGGGGCTTGCATTTGTGCTGGAGCTTGGACCTGCGGCGCTTGTGCTGGCTGCGGCTGATACTGAAACTGCTGCTGCGGTTGCATAGGAGCAGGTTGCACCGGAGCCTGCGAAGGCTGAACCATTTGTTGCTGTACACCCATGATAGGGTTGATCTCGGCGACATTAACTATCCGTTGACCACCTTGCTGCAGGTGTTGCTGCATCGGCTGCTGCTGCTGCTGATGTTGGTGGTGCTGGTGCTGTTGAGGAGGTTGATAGTTCTGTGGGGGTGGCGGACGCGGCTGAACAGGTTGTTGCTGGTGGTGCTGCTGATGCGGAGCGATCGGCTGCTGTTGGGGTTGATGTTGCTGCTGTTGCGGCGGGGGTGCTCTGTACTGGGGCTGCTGATGAGCTTGAGGATGATGCGGGGGCGGCTGCTGTGGTTGTTGCTGCTGTGCTCGTTGAGCCATTTGAGCTTGCTGCATTCGCTTTGTCTTCATGCCGATGTTGTGGGCCAGTTGCTGGAGACGTTGCTTCAATGTGGTGGCATCGTTGTACTCCTCGAACGACTTGGCCGATCGGTATAGACTCTCTTCTAATCTCTTCGCCATCTGAGGCAGTTTCTTCAGCCAATCCTGAGGAGCATTCGGCTTTCGTTGTTTCAACAAGTGGACACTAGAGAAGAAAAGGTTAGCAACGATCTTCAGCGAAATATACAGCCTGGCATCGTCAACGATCCACAACGCTTACATTTTTGCAATCATCTTTCGACGCTCGTTATAATCCTGGTCACTTTGCCATCCTCCGTTCAGGCCCTGGTGAGGGAAATGTTGACCCTGCGGCGGCGCTTGAGCTGGTTGCGGCGCAGGTGCCTGGTGTTGCTGGTAGTTTGTATTTTGAACTTGATGCTGCGGCGCGTATTGTGTATGCTGAACTATTGGGGCGTTCGGCGCCGGGGCAGGCATCACCTGTTGTTGAGGCGGTGGCGCCCCTCCTTGCGGCTGCATCTGTGGCGGCTGTGGTGCTTGCATTGCACCCAATCAAAACTTGCACTAGTTCCAGTTGCTTCCCCCAGCGAAAGGTTAAAATCAGCCGCTCTCCCCAAAATACTGCGTTGCAATGAACGAGGATCGATGGAGAAAATAAGGTGTGAGACGCTCGGAGAATAATAAAAAATGAGGGCCATCAACGCACAAGATGTTCAACAGAATCGGCGGTTGGCGAACTGAGTAAAGCGGTCCCCGTGGTTAGGGATTGACCGCCAAGGACATCCAAAGCTGTTTTTGTCTTGCAAAACGCAGCAGAAGATCCATGTTGCTCAACCCAAAACCCACCGCCATGGTCGCCACCAACCACTCAATCATCAATCATCGTCCATCAGCCCTGCTGCGGGGCGTCCGGAGCTACAATCAATCACGGGTCGACGGCCAGACGAACACAGTACAAAATCAACGACAATGGCGGCCGATCGACGAAAAACGGCAACCAAAAGCTCCCGAAGAAAATTCCAAACGAACAGACGCCTTCCACAACACTCAAGGACTTGTTGTATGACCATGGTAAACAATGAAGTGCAGTTCATGGTCTACTCACATGCTGACAAAGGTGATGTGAAACCACAACGACGAGGGTTTCGTGCGATTGGTGGGAGATCGGCCAACCCCCACGTATGGTACCGTAGCCACAGGTAGCCAAGGTACTGAGAAAGAACGTCAGAATATGACGCAACTCCTCTGCCTCGTCGCGACGAAAAATTCTGGGCACAAGCGGCGGCAATAAGCGATCGGGTGTTGCGATTTGCGATGATGATGCGCGGATGAGGAAAACGCGATGCATTCAAAGCGAGAAAGTTCAGTGCGGACAGTATCGACGAAGACTCAACATAATGGAAACCAACATTCCATATTCCATACCTTTCTGGTACTTATTGAAGTGTATTGAGGAATTTCACAAAATCGATTCACGCGACCTTTTGTGGACGATTTTGTCGCATTTGGGTTTTTATGTGCTTTTGCACCACACATCTGTTGCGCGGTAAAGAATGCTCGCTCAGTACCAGGTACATACCGGTACAAGTACTTCGGGTTCATTCGATCGAAATCGAATTCTCACACACGTCTCAACTAACGAAGGCACAATAAGTAATCGGCGAATCATCAGTCTTCCATAAGTAGTAGGGAGTCGTAGGAATCCACTACAATATCCATACCTCAGAAATCATGCGATGTTTTGCTCGTAAAGTGCCACCCGAGGCACTTTCGCAGGGCTTTGTAGAACGAGTAGTACCAGAATCTACTTGATCTCATTTTTGTCTCGAATTTTCAAAATTCGACGCCTCGTCGTATGATAGTTTCGTCGCTTGCGCCTGCGAAACACCATTGTACTGTGTTGCTACTACTCTGTGAATTCTTTACCGTTTTGGTTACTTCCTCCACTTTTCACTGTTTTATCGTCATCTTCATCCATATCAATGTTCATTGTTGTCTTTGCAGGGTTGCCAATGGCACGATCGGGGTCGATCACCATTACTACTTGTCTAGTAGAGAGGGGGTTGTTGAGCGGCTGTTCTACGGTGGTTCTACGTACGTTGAGTACCACGGAGACAATGTTTCAACAGCACAGGCGCCTAAGATAAATAATTACCCTAGCGATTCTCCACTTTAAAAATTGTGTCAAGGTAGTAACTAATTTAGACAGTGCACTTTTTCGCTGCTTTACGATATAAATCCACAGTAGTAGAGTATTGCAGACTCTCTAGAGAGTAGTGACGTACATAGCGAGGAGTTGTACCTACTGTACCTTGTAACTCATCAATCTACATTCTGTACTCTCTACGAGTACTGTGGACGGATGATGATGCATGATGTGATGAAGGGCTTGAGCCTCCAGTCAACACGACAGTCTCACTCTCACTCTCCTCTCTCGAACTCTCTACTAACTAGAGAGACCACCGGTACAGGTAGGAGTAGTCGACAAAGAAGGAACATCTGATCATTGCTATCTGCTACTACTACTGCTATGTTGGTAGTTGATTCGCGGTAATAACTGCTAATACAGTTTTTGAGTCGTCGCACAACACACCGGAGCACTAAGAAAGCTTCGTAATGGTATTGTCGACGCAACCAAGGAAATCAACAAGTACTGGGCAACTCCAGTAATACTTCTTGCTCAATCCTGAGCACGGTAGAGTACTCTGCAGGCCATTTCAGCTGACCAAATCGTTTTCATCGCCGCATGTACTACAGTGTCCAGTCTCTTTTCAGACCACTAACACTTTCAATGGTGCCCTTCGTAATGTCTTCCACCTCGCAACAAAAACAAGGCAAACTCGTAAGCACTGAATCGACTTCCACTGACCAAAAACGCCCTGGTCACTGACGCACTAGCGCCGGAATATAGTCCCCGAATTCCCCGATCTCGAATGAGGTCCCGACAAACTCGCAGAGCTGACTTTTGCGCAGGCAGTAACTGTCCTTGGACTCCCGCTCGGACACAATCTAATGGAAAACTTACAAACCACGCAAAGGCACCGGCCAATCCTCCCGCAACTGGCACAGCTACCTGAACGTGCAACCAATGATTGTGTATCAAAAACTCTCTCAATCCTTCATACATAAAAAAGTAATTCCCCAAAAACGCCGCTTCTCGCAAGGTATTGACACCATGCCCCGTGTAAACGACTCTCCAACCGTGCCTTTCTACGAGTGTGCGAACGCAATCAAAGGAACTTTGAAATTCTTTTTTGGTTACATTGTCCATTTGCATTTGTGTCTTGTTAAACGAAAGCAAAATAGTGAGAGTGCGATTGGACTCATTGCGTATTTCACCATCTATTCATTACTAAAAATATAGTAGTAGAATAAAGTCATGTGGGGCAGTTTTAGTCCAAGTATGTACGCACCTTGACAAGATTTTCAATCGTCGACACCATTCCTGCCACTGGACTACAGGAAACCCCCGCCACGTAATTCCTCCCATCGAATCCAGGATTCGATTGATAGACTTCTTGAAAATAGCTGTATTGCGTAAAGGTCAATGTCCCCAAAATGGAAAGACTAATGAGTGGAGGCCCAATGCCCTTGTAGAGAGAGAGCAATCCTTCTTGTTTCGCAACAGTCCTAGCAACCTGGAAGATGTTTCCATTGGCCGACCCTGTTTGCATGCGTGTTTTGACTGTATCGAGCGGAAATCCAATGACGGTCCCGACAATGCCCGCACTGAGTCCTCCCGCGGCTTCTTCTCCCAAATGGAGCTCTTTCCAAGATTTTCGTTTTGTCATGTTTTATTCTTTTTGTGTGATTGTAGCAACAAATGAGCCAATAGAACACCGACCTCTGACTGTATCGGGTGTTAAACACGAGGAATGTAATATTCCTGTATTGATGCAGCGTGAGTACTACCGGTATGGGCATTCTCGGCAACCATGGTACTTGTACCGTTGCCATTGTCGAGCGAGTTGCTTTCATGAGACTGGAACGAAGTTACGAGTACTATTTACAATACTTGTACGGTACCGGTGTAGAGATGACGTTGAGATTTTTTGAGATCTTCTCCTTCTTCGTGCGTGGTGGTTTGTGGTGAGGTGAGTTCGTGAGAGCGCAGGCATGCATGCAGCTAAAAATAAATTTAGCAAAGATCTGGCGAGAGTGCATGTGACGGTCGCGTCGCGTGTTCGTGCACCCATCTACCTGGTACCGGCAAGCTACCGGTACTTGTACCTGGTACAGTACCGGTACATACAAGTAGTATCACCCTCCAGTTTCGGCCACGTTGTTGTTCGCCAGCTGCGCGATGATGTGCGGGCGATACTCGTAGCGTACAAATACCTGGTACAGTACTCGTACAGTACCGGTACAAGTTCCGGTACAGTACTCGTGCAGTACTCGTGCAGTACTCGTACAGTACTCGTACAGTACTCGTACAGTACTCGTACAGTACTCGTACAGTACTCGTACAGTACTCGTACAGTACTCGTACAGTACTCGTACAGTACCGGTACCCTGGTACCGTTAGTTGTTCTTGCAGCGGGTTGTGCACGATGCAAGGAGGAGATAGGGGAGGAGGACGAGGAGTCCTTGTGCAAACAGCAGTACGAATTCATTCAAATTCGTTTCCATTCGTCTTCTTCCAGAACAGGAACCCACCAAGTTGTCGTGTCCGTGCCTGATTAACAGTGCAGCAGAGTGCATCACAGTACAGATATTAGAAGCCCTTGACTGTTTGACGCTCCAGCTCTTGCATCAGTAGTAAAGCCAGCGTGCTGCAACACGAAGGAATAAAAGGGATGATTGATGCTATCAAACGCGTGATTTCGGGGGAGGACATGCAGCAACAGCAACAACAACAACAGCAAGAATCCTCGCCGCGTTACATTCAAACGGACGAGGGATACGATGACACGATCGGAATGCAGATTGACGATGATTCCCAGAACAACGGAAATACGAACAACAGCAGCTGCAGCCCGCGGCCCGCTGTGGTGGAGAACGATATGGACATGGTGGATGCGTCTGATTTTCACATTGCGTCGGCGTCCGAGACCCCGCGCTCGAGCCTCAGCGACATGAGTGCGGCGCAGCGGCTTTCGATGGATGACGAAACCATGGATGAGGCTATGGGCGTAGATCGCCAGGAAGCCACCTCTTCGAAACCTCCTCCTGGAAGTAGCAGCGCGGTAGTCATCAAGACGATGCATCGCAGCAACCAAGGTCAGCAAGCCCTGCGGAACTTGGACGCATATCGCAACTCGGACGAAGGCTCGAGTGTGGGAAAGACCGGCGGCAGCCAAACGTCTTCCCGCGATTGGGGGTGGTTCGAAGACGTCCACGCCTCAGATGGCGCTCTCGCGGCAGCGGCAGAAAGCCCGGGCGGGGGCAGTCAAACGAGATCGGGACAACAGGACCGCACCACTTCCAACAAGCGAAAGACGGCCCAAAGGAATACCATTACAAGTTTAGTACCTTCTCAAGGGTCACTCTATCATGAAACCTTGCAACCCATACTACGAGATCCCGAAACAGGTGAGTCGCGAGTCTGTCTCAGTCTTGCCTTGGTCGTCTGTCTTTGTTCGTTGCCGCAATTCGCACGCGGTCTACCGGCACGTATTTGCCTTGGGTCGCTGTTGTGATTGGTCGTTGCGGAGGCTTGCAGGCTTATGACGTCGCTTCTTGATGAGAGCATTCGCGAATGAAGACGTTGCAGGTTTTATTTAGTTGGTGATGCATGGAAAGAGTTTTTCAGAATGCTTTGGCGTCTTTTCGAATCATCCTTCCATTCTTTCGATGTGCAAACACCCAAGCAATCTCGTCATTATCGTCCAGAATGGACAGCAAATACCACCATGTCTCCCTCCGATGGAGACCCCAAGAAACAGTTAACACTCTGGGTGAAAACGAAGTTGGCTAATGACGCCAAAGGTGTGATTTGATTTTTGTGGCGAACGAAAGGGTTGTCTTGTTTTGTTCTTGTACCACTTGTGCACATATTCGATTATGTTTGTTCCGAAAGTCTTTGATTTCGTCGTCGGAAGTGCTAACAATTCAATTCCCTTGCCCTCTTTAATGTGCAGACGCAGCAGCCATGGCAGTCACCGCTCCTACGTATGTGCTAGAGGAGTCTTTGAGTAGCCAGCGACTGTGGAAAGATACTGCTGGACAACGTCCTCCGCAACCCGTCGAAGAACGAGCCTTTTTTGAAAAAATGTGGGCCCAAAACTTTGCTCGCAGTCAAGTCGAGTACCGAATGCCGGTCGAAGTTTTGACCGCCACCACACCCATTTCGTTGAACCCATTTGCAGACGGCAATTTCGATGCCCAAGGGGGCCCGGGGAATTCGTTGTCGAATTACAATTTGGCAGACTCGAGTGCTGATACAGAAGCTAAAAAGAAACAACATCCTTCGGATATGGCGGAAGCCGCCTTGATGCGGAAACTATACGAACCCGCGCGTGGTGAGGTTGGCGAGGGGGAATCTCACAATGCCAAAGTGACCATGACTTGCGACGGGGATACACTTACGGTCCTAGTCAAAGGGGACAATGTATTTGGAACGACGGTTAGCAAGTCTTTTGTGCGTCCTTCGGACAATGGGGGCCCCACCAGGGGGGTCGATACTGTCAACATCTCGGTGGCCAGTTATCGAGTAGTCGAGGTACGTGCGGATAGAGTTACGGAGTAGGATCTTCACATGGTCTGCCGTTCACTCACCGATTCTCTCTATGGAATATTATGTTTAGTCCAAAAAGCATGGCAAGTACGCTCAGTTTCTTGTGATTTATCGCGAAGGTAGCATTCGAGATACGATTGGAGTATGGAAGCGCTATTCCGACTTTCAAGAACTCTCACGAAAGGTAACGCAAGCCCACGAAGGATGCGCCGCTGTCATCGCCAATATGAGCCCACTCGCGGTAACGGAAGAACACGAAGTCGAACACTTGCCCAACGCAATTACTAGTTGGCGGTTGCTGAAGAAACGACAACGATGGTGGCGATGTTTGGATGCGGGATATTTATCACTCAAAGTCTTTTTGTTGGAGCGGTTTCTGCATGATATTTTGTTTGAAAGCTCCAATCCGGATCTCTTGAGAGAATTTGTTGGTGTGCCGGAGCCAAGACGATAGAAAGGAGGCTGCCCCGCTTCCCCGCCAAGTCGCTTGCACAGACAAGATACGATGGTTATCGATGTACTTTAAAAAGAACCCGTGAAAGCAAGGCCCCGAAACAAAGTCAAGGTTGGTAAACTACGAGAAAAGGGGCACCCGCAAGTTCGCAACTCAACGCTATGCACCGACTTGCTACGGGACTTACAGCATCCCAGCTTTGAGAAGCGCGATTCGTCGTCTATTCTCTCGCCGAAGCAACTGGTCTTCTTAGAAGAGCACCAAGCAAGACATGGGGTATTGATTGTTTTAGAGTCTTCGCAGATGCAGTACAGTAGCATAGACGAAGATGTATAACACGGAATATATGCTCAACGATTTAAAATAAAATTAATCTATCGACGTGTCTTCGCTCAGCCACCGCCTTTGAACTGTTTTGTACCGGTATTAGTTCATTCCTGAAATGGCAACCCTTCTTTGCCCTCCCTTCTCTTATATTAAAACTGTAGTACGTCCCTGACATCACGGGAGGCGGACGTTTTGTCCCGGGGTGCTGACGTGTTTTGTGTTACCCTCCCGTAAAATAATTCATAATTTCCAAGACATCCTCTAGTAGTGGCAATTGATATATCTAAGAATGGTACCACAATAGTACTGATCGTGGTCGCTGTATTAGCTGTCGTTCTTCGACGACTGCACAAGTCGGGGACGAAACAAGAAGGCATGTCACAAATATCACGAAGAAGATTTGTGGATGCAATTATTACCTACAAGTGTATTTCTACTCTTGTACTAGAGCACCAACAATATTAAATTGACAATGTCGTCTCTACTATAGAGGCTATTCTACTTTGGATCCATCTCGTGTCCTAGCCTCTGGTGTGGCGCTAGATATCGGTCCGTGCGCTTCCGCGAGGAAGACCCCCAGAACATCTCCCGCAAGGTGTAGGGGTCCCCACTGCGGGTCACGGGCCAGCTGCAAAGCGTAGCTCCAACTATCAATACAGTTTTTGGGCATGATTGACCGGCGCGGAAAAATAAATAGCATGCCGTTATTTTATATAGAAAAAGGGTGGTACCACTGTAGGAAAAAGAATGGGCCTGCCGGCTTCATCCAGATAACGTCAAGATTAGAGAAGCACCAAGAACTTGTCAAGAGATGAGTGGAGAGGTGATGCAAGGTTGTTGGAGACGTTGTCCGGGGGGTTGAGGATTGGGACATGAAAAAAATTGAATAATTTTTTCAGATTTTACGTGGGGGGCTAAAGTTGGGGTAATCAAAGTAGTAGAGGAATCCGGAATCTTCAAAATTGTTTACATTGGGCATTTCCGAGCGGCCTCGTCCGTCCTCGCTCGCGCGCAGACAAATCTTTGGGACACACCGAAGTGCAAGCACGCGGCGGATAGGCTATTGGCTCTACCTGCAGTATGTAGCGTAAAAAATAGGGCCCACTTATTATTACTGCTGCAGTAGTATTAGTAGTAGTAGTAGCAGTAGAGAGAAGCCCCGCTCTTCCTTCTTTTCTCTTATCTCTACTACAGTAGTAGTAGTAGTAGTAGAGAGAGAGAGAGAGAGAGAGAGAGAGAGAAGAGAGAGCGTAGCATTCTTTCACTTTATTGCAGAGGGGTTTAAAAACCAAAGTACACGTACGGCCTAGAAGGAGCCGAGCATCAGCCGACAAACTAAAACAGAATGCGTCGGACTCGCAATACAAATCGAGCGGGGCACCAGCATATGTCACTATTTCTATTTGTCGTCCTTCCCCCGTGCTTGGTGCTTTTCTTTGTTTCCTTTGCGTCTCCTACGGCTGCTTATACTGCGGATCGACTGCAACGACTGGCCCAGGCCGCGTCCCTTTCTTATTTGCCCATGGATAAGATGGAGTCGTCTCCCTATTTAGAACAGAGTCAGTTGACGCCTTTAGGGCAGGTTTTAGATCCAGCGACGGAATCCGGCGCCACTGTCTTTGCCGATCATCCGAACGGACAGCTTATTGTAGCATGCAGGGGAAGTGCCAATCCTCGCAATTTTGGTACCAATCTCAAGTTCAAACCAGTCCGTGCCAACCGGCTTTCGCAAAACGCTCCTCCCCCCAAAGATGCCATGGTCCACGAGGGATTTCAAGAAGCCTCGGTGGGTCTGTGGCGGCAACTAGGACCGCCACTTTTGGAAACCTTGCGAAGACAGCCGTTTGACGATATAATTACGGATGTCGTCTTTACAGGACATTCGCTGGGCGCCGCGACGGCGCTCTTATGTGCCGTTCATTACAGCGCCTGTCAAAACGACAAAAATATGGCGGGTGCCTACCTCACGCCCAAAATTGTCACCTTCGGAGGACCCAAATTGTGCAACGGAAGTCTGGCACGATATTTACGGAATGGACCTCTGGAAGGATCAGATATATTGCATTTGGTACATTCTCAAGATCCAGTGTTGGTAAATAATGAACGGATGTGGAAACAGATGGGCTTTGAAAATGTAGGGATTGAAATGCAATGCGATCCGAAAACGCCAACCGTCTATTGCGATGAGGATGATGAGCAATGTGCGGTCGATGCCAGCGGAGCACCGCCGCCGCGACCTCGGTTAGGAGTCAATGTGGCATGGAATATTGTGAATCATTGCAATTACATGGGTGTCTTTGTAGGTCCACGCGTGATGGGAGTGGGGCCGCAATCATCTCAACGAGGGCGGCCGCCGGTGGGGGGAGTGGGGCTCAACAAGCCCAATCCGGGTGCGAACATTCGATCCGATCAAGATCGATTCCGAGCCTAGTCTGCTGGTAGACTAGTAGTCCTGGACAATTTTGTAACGGCTGAGGGAAGATGTGGATCGTAGACATCCGTTGCGGTCGGGTGGTTGATGGCCTTCTGAATTTTTTAAAGTTCTGGATTTTTTTAAGACAGAGACAGTGAGTGCAATCTTGCAAACGTGGCGAAAGAAACGACCAGCCTATTATATACCTACTAGCATGGCCGCTTTGCACTATATCGATCGTAGAGTACTGTAGCTAGTCGAACGTGGCATCAGCCCTCGATTGTTGCCGTCGCCCCATCGACCCCGAAGATACTTTCTTCTGCTGAGAAAGTCGATTCGTCGGAAGTCGATCAAGGAATGGAAGATCCATTTCGCCGCCCGGCCCTAGCAAAATCGAGGGGCAACTGGCACAAACATCAGCAAAGTGCCATTTTTTTTCTCCGTATAAAGTGGCAAACTTTGTTTTTCGACTTCTTGCAGCCCTACTCCCCACAGCTAAAGAATACATCTTGTGGCTCGAAGATCGCTGATTTTGGAGGATCTTTGCGGACAGGCAGGCAAACACGATACCGATGAATGGCTGAGAGGATCACAATGGAATTTTCAAATATCTCTACTCACAGCAAGCGATGGAACCAAACGAATGAAAGCGTCGTCTTCCTACGCTATCTTGCTGCTTAACAGTCGAGTTTAGAGAATTGAATTAGCATTTTGAATGGTGGTGGTGGCGTGGTCGCCATTATAGAGTTACAAACTTCTGTTGCTCAAGCGTCCCGAGTAATCTCTCATTTGTCGGATGATCTTGTCATTACTCGGCAGCGGTTTCTGCCAACAGTGGTCAGCCCCGCCTCAAGAAAATCCTTCTCGATATCATTCCCGGAGCACCCGATGATAAGAGATTGGATTCCCATCCGCCTCATGGCCACAATGGTATTCGTTCCCAACAAGACGCCTCCGGCATCCTCCATGTACTGATCGCAGATAATAATGTCAAAGGATTTGCTCTTGATAATTTCCAGCGCTTCTTCGCCCGTGGCCGCCTCCGATACGGTGGCATTCGGAGCGATACCCTTTTGGAAACGCCTTTTCAGCATCATTCGATTCATTTTGATGTCATCTACAATCAAGATGGAGAGTTCTTCTTGCATTGCTTCTTCTGCCGTCTTTTTGGACTCAGCTTTTGCGGAGAGGCCAGGCCGGTGTTTCTTTGTTTTCTTCTTCTCCGGGGCATGACATAACGGCAAAGGCAACAATACAATGCATGAAGACCCAGGTTTGACAGTGGGATCCGACACAAAATAAATCTCTCCTCCCATTAGTTCCACCACTAGATGTTTCGCTATGGCAAGTCCCAAGCCAGTACCTGGTGCTCCTCCTCGTTGCACAAATTTCTTGAAAAGTTGCGTTTGATGGGCGTTGAGAATCCCAGGCCCCGTGTCCGCGCATTCAAAGCGTATTCGAGGGGCCACCGAGATGGATTCTGTCACAATGGTAGAGGGCTTTTTCATGATACTCTTCTTCGCTTCTGCTACAACAGCAACAGGAGGGGCAGTACCGGTAACTCGACGTTTGATATCGATATCTTGTGAGGTCTTGACTGTACCAGATGCATCCACTGAGGAAAAATTACCATGGCGTGAAAAGTCTGTGGCATCGCTGTCTGTTTGGCACGTCTCCTCGGATCCGTTTTCTGAGGATGCAAGATATGTGTCTTCCCAGCCAACCAAAAGCGTGACGGATCCCGAGGTGGTGTGCTTTAGTGCATTCGTGATGACGTTCGTGAAAACCTGTTGTAATCGATGGTTGTCCCCAATCACCCATTGCCTTTCCTCCTGTGGAATGTCACAACGCCATCGGAAATCTACCCCCGGTCGGACGTTTGGAAGAAACATGCTGTGTAAACTCTTAACCAATGTTGAATGTTGACGGGCATACGTTTCAAAACCAGCTCGCCTTCTTCCATTTTCCGCACGTCCAACAAATTATTCATGATCGAGGACATGAAAGAGGAACACTCTCGCATCCCCGACAGCAGCTCCTTCCCAGGTCCTGTAAAATCTTCATCTGGCATGGCTTTCAAAGCGGAATCCATTGCGCTTAGAGCTATGGAGAAAACGAGAAGAGAGGATGAGAAAGATAGAACAACATTAACTGACTCATACGATACGGCACAATGCAGTACACTTATGAACGCGCAGAGTAGGACTTACGATTTCTCAATTCATGGGCAAAGTAGGCTGTCATATTTCGTTCGGTTTCCACCTTAGAGTGCTGCGCCATGGCTTCCCCCTTCATGTTGATGTGCTCACGTTTTTGAAGAAGAATATTGAAGACAAGGAAAGAGATGCAAAATGAAGTGATCACCAGCAAAGGAAGGACCCAGACTAGCCACGGAGCTGGTGGTCTGTAGGTTATCGTCATGCTCCAGGATTCTCCTACGACTATCGGATCCAGCTGTGTTCTCATAGAACGGCGGTCACCAGAAGATTGTTCGGAGAATCCAAGTGATTCTGCCAAGACAATAATGGCTCGATCCGATTCGTTTGCAAACTCTGAAAAGCCGTCTCTGGTGAGTTGAAAGCCATAGCCACGTTGGGCAAACTTTTCCAAAACCCCTGAATTTTCTACAAGCGCATTCCAATGGATCCATGCAATTGCAAAACCCCATATCGGATAAGTAGCCGTGGTATTAGTTCCTCCCGGAGACATCACGTCCATTCCAGTGCCCGCTATATGGATAGGAAGTCGAGCTTCCAACACTGAGGTACTATAGCCTCGATGTCGGCATCCCCCACCTTCAGCACCACTTTCTTGTTTCCGACAAGGAATAGTTATTGTTCTAGGCCCTGTCAGAGTTAGTTGATCCTTGTGACTGATGATTTGTTCTCCTTGCCACCGCATGGAATCAGAGAATAATCGAGGCCCAGCAAATCTGTAATATTCAGTGGGTGATTGTTTCCCTTGTAGTCTTCTTCATTGATGCGAGGGTGTACCATACATACAACACCATGTGGTGCCAGTTCTAATAACAGCAAAGTGTCTTGCATCCGAACATTGGCCTTGATAGTTTCTGCGACTCGAGCGTATCGATCAATCGTTTCGGGGTCCTCGCAGGCGCTGTCGGTCAAGTTTCGTTGTCGTGTACTCCTAGTATTATTCTCGCCCGCAGCAACATCAAGGAACGGGAGACTTTCGATCCCACTGCTGGCCAAATTTTGAAAGAGATCAATCTCTGTGACAAACTGGGCCAGAGAGAGAAGGGGCAGGGTGGCATGCTCCAGTTGATCGCCTAGATAAACGCCTGTTTCCACGGAAAGCTCGAGTGCTTCCGATTCCACTTGAGTCTCCAGACCACTGAAATACGCCACACACAACCCGACACTTCCCGCGGCTAATACAATACAAAGAAAGCCGGACGTCAACAGGGCCACGCTGTGGTCCTGAGCATAGGAAAAGCACGCGATCAACACTCGGTAGCCCCAGTTCGTGTGATACACGCTTGCCTCGTTGTCCTGGGCGTCCATTCAGAAACTGCTGCAAACGCTGCCTCCACAGACGCTGTTGGCCTCCGCCTCGAATTCACCAATCTTAAAGCTCATGGACGACGAAAGCTTCTTGGGAATAGGTTGCCACTGCCCATTTTTTGGTCCGTGGTGTCTTCGTAGTGTTGCTCATTGGGTTCAGCGGTGGCGGAAGGGGGCAAAGAGGAAGCTTCTGCAATCCTTCTTATGATATCTTTCTGTAACTTCGATCTGTTTTCTGCGTCGATCCCTGCTCTCTTGTACTACAGTTGCTTTACTCGGAGCTTGTAGTTTGTGTTTTGTGTAATACAACTTGTTGTTTCGTTTTGTTTTTCTTGTTCGTGCGGTTTCTGTCAGGCTCGACGCCGTCTCTACTCTAGTCCCTACTGTACGGTAGCTCGACTGGGTCGACTGGAGACGGTCAACTGACAGACCACGAGAGTCCGGAGCACCACAAACGGCAGATGTTTAATGCATGGGGGCGGGGATATCTGAAAAAGCAAAAAAGAGGGGAAAAAGGGAAAAGAAGCGATTTGGTGTAGCTTTGAAAATTGTCCCCACTCTACTTAATTTACTCAATAGTCTGGATCAGCTTTTGAGGGCTTAAATCCGAGTTGACGTACGCGTTTAGAAAGATGTTCGTGGAAACGTGCGGAGGAACTTTTTAGACCGTAACATGATTTAACGAATATCATTCTCCTTCCTTCGAGTTCTTTACCAAATTCGGGTCCTGCTACGACGTAGACCTTTTCCCGTGTCTCCCCGTAAAGAAAAGCATTACCGACATCCCCGGCACACACGAGTAAGTTATTCATCTTTGCTAGTACGAATCCTATGCGCACAGCTTCCATGGATACGACACTTGAATAGACTTCTTCGCGAGGAACATCTGGGCTTCGGTGCCCTCCTGCTACGACTCGACTCTTAAGTCTTCCATCGAACTTTACATCAAAAACCATATGGTATGGTATGCGCTTATATCCTACAGGCACATGTTCATTGTCCTGCAGGGGCTTAAACGTCTTATATTGTAGTATTTGACTCACTTCTAGTTCCATCGATTTTGCCCATTTATCGTTTCCATTTTCCTTGTCTATGCGTAATGCATCTTTAACGTTCTTAGGTACTTCGATTCCGAATTTGTATTTTTTAGTAGTCTTGTCTATGGATACCTTGTAACCGTGTACCATGTTGCTAAACATCACGTTGGACTGGAAATATTGGTCGGTCCACTCCCACCCTGGCTTCTCAATTAGTCCGTTATGTACTCCATAATTAACGCACATATGTGGTTGGTGCATGCGTACAGAGTTCAACGGAAGCCACGCATGTCGGTCGGGGTGGTCAGCATAATTAATCTTTAGCCATACTCTTGGTTTGTTATTTCCATCTCGTATTGCCTTGTGTCCTTTGATTGACGCAATTCTCCATCGTTCGTCCGCAGGATCTTGCTCGTAAATTCCATTAAGCATGTCCACATATGCATGATATGCCCGCAATTCCTCGTTCTTTGGGGTTGAATCAAGAGGTTTAACGAGGTACGTTAAGTTCCATAATCCAAGCATTAAACGCATCCAAGTACGTCATTAATGGTCCTTGGGACGGAGCATAAGGAACTGCCAACTTCGCTTCGATTCCGTCGGCTCTATGTTCGTTAGAACCGTTGTTATCGTATGATGCTATAAATGAGGCCCATGCACCAATACCGTTCGCGTGTTTTGTAGTATACTGCATTAGGATACTCTCAGTGCGTCCTCGATTGGTCGAAACTAGTATACCATACAAATAACGCACATCGTTCTTAGCTTGGAAGGGCCTAATATTTGGGTATAGCGCTGCGAATTCCTCCGAATCGAACCATGTGTAGTCTCCGTTGTTGCGGTCTACGAATCTCTCAGCGATCTCGGGGTCTTGTAAATATCCTGTCTGGGTTTGTTCTAAATGTCCGCTAATTATGCTTCGATATGCCTTAAACGTAGAGAGCTTCCCATCCCAAATTACTGAGTCACTTAGCTTGGGGCGGGTCTTTAGCTTTGAGCTAGTGTGTAAGGTTCGGGATCGACCATCGCTCCCTTCTTTTGAGTTGGTGGTACGGCGTTGGTATTCCATAGCGTTCCGTTGGTCCTCTAACAACATTTGGTACTCACGAGCTGAAATATCCCTGGAAACATGGGATTTCACATCGTTCGGGGAAGGCCTAACAGAAGCTATAGTAGTAGTAGCGCTGACCACATCGTCGTTATGTCGTAATTCCCCCTGATTCACCGAACGGGGCGTAAATACCTTGGACCGAGTCGTGACGGTATGAGGAATACTGGGATCTTCCCGGGGAACCGACTCAAAAAGTCCTGCGTACGGGTCGATGGGCTGTGGAGCTACGGTGCGGTACGTGGAAGGATGAGCGCTGGCGACTGGTGGAGTGTACGGAACGTATGACGCGGGAGTGTACGGAGGTGGGGTATGGGTACTGTGTACACTAAGATGGCTTTGTACGCTACGCGTCTGTTGGGTACGACGGACAAGGGCTTTCAGAACAGTCGCGTAGTTCCGTGTAGTGCCGTCGACGAAGTCCGCAAATGGTGTCGCGGTTCCCGGCGCGCGTGACAACGAAAAACGCGAATACGCGTAGATGTACGAGAGCGCTTGTGCATGGCGATGGTCGAATGCAATATCGATAGGGATCGTATCGATGAAGTCGACCGCCGATATGAATTCCATAGCACGGATCGAAGTAGCGGAGTCGAGACCGACGTCGTGAAGTAGAGTAGTAATTTGTTGTGCAGTCAATTTCAAAATGGAGTTAAAATTGGTAAACAACCAACTACTATAGTTTCCATGCATGAGGTAATCGTGTAGGGAAGGTACGGTCATAGCATTGGCGGACGGGAAACTCGCATCAGTATCATTCGTAGTAGAGACGGACGGACCAGAAGACAAAACCAAAAGAACGCGAAAACCGTGACGCTCAGCAATAAATAAAACGACCAATCACAATACACGACAAACAACCACGTGTTGTAACACACTCCACGCCACGAACGCAAACAAGTGGGTTCAGGCTGTTCGACTGGTTCCGATCAGACAAATGGTCTGACGAATCAAAACCACAATGAACAGGTAAAACAGGGTGAAATACTTTCCTGGCAGGAGCTGGTAAAGCTTTTGGGTCAATGATAAACTATTGTAACAGAATTGAAACAGATTTGGTTTTCTGATAATTGTGAGCCTATTTTTATTGTCTATTTTGCTACTCTTGATTTTCCAGAAAAACTTCCAGTAGTAATTGCAATTGCATTTCCCAGTAGTAAATCCACAGGATTCTACTGTTTTTCATCTTGCCACATCGTTGGCACTGACTCAGGATGTGCATCTCTTTATTCCTACTGGGAACTTGAAGGATGTAGGTCCTAGTACTTGATCTAGTGTCTGATCTAGCCACATCAGTAAGTGGGAAGCTAGATCGTGTAATTTCGCTCGGGCACTCGTGGTTGGGATTGCTCGAAACCTTCGCGTGGCTCTGCGCGTGATTTCCTCGATCAGGACAGAAGGACATACTGATGACGTCATACGCCAGTCGTCATCAAACCTTGTCGAACATATACGGACGTACACAACATCGTACGTCATTACTATTATACAACATGTAACGGTTGAACAGTACGTACTTCTACTATTCTGTTCTAATATTCGCCTCTCGCAGGGCTTTCGCAAAGTGTTTGACACTCGGCATGTGCTGATGTATGTTTTGTACTCGTACTGTAAGTATGAAGATAGGATGAGACTGTTTCTACTTGTTTCAAAAAAGTAGAAACAGTCTCTTTTCGTCTGCATGCGTCAGGTGCGCTACGGTCATTATTAGGGGCTAGAAGGAGTGGTGACAAGAGTGGGAAGCATGCCATTCGCGCGCACGCTCGCCAGCTGAAACTCTATCATGCAATCCAATGCAGCCGGCCGACTAAACGTATCTTTTGAACTAAAGCAGACCTGAAGACATGCAACATATCAATAAAAACCTTAAGAGCTGGAGATTTGATATCCGGTAGTCCCCAAAAAGTGATTTTTTAGTCCTTATTTGCCTGTAGAGACTGTTTTAACTTCGTCAGTCTTACTTTGTACCCCGATTCTGCAATCTCTTCAAGCCTCAGCCAGGGACAACGCCTCAGCTCGTGATTTACGGTTGTACCAGGGCTACAGTAAAATTCTACCGGTACAGGGGGGCATTCCCTGGGGACCGTGGATTAGATCGTAAATCTCCCACTCTCATCACTTCCACAGCTTGTTGTTTCAAGAACACTGTCATATTTACCACCAGTATCGTACCGGTAGGCCCGGAGTAACAAAGTCCCAACTATGGTCTCGATCACAAGAGCATCATCCCTGCTGGTCATGATGATTGGTTTCGTCGTTGCAGTCTTATTGATCGTAGCCCAGCAGCTGTTCTTGATGCAAAATGCCACAACACCGGTATATATTAGCACTCAGGATGAGCCGACGAGCTTCCAGCAAGCGGTAATAGCAGTCAAGGAGGAACCGCTACCCAAGTGTGACGACCTCATGAAGAAGCACCACTTCTTGCGGGACGGGGCCTTTCTGACCCGTCAAGGAACTCACGTGGCTTGGAAATTACGCGTCGATGGCTCTCGCGAATTGACCTTACCCCTCCTGTGCAAACTCAAACGCTATACTGCCGATGAAGCGCGCCATTGTCTCGCCCACAAGCACATATTGACGATTGGTGACTCGCTCACCCGCTACCAATCAATTTCGCTCATGTACTTTCTGGAGCATGGAGAGTACCCGGCCCGGTTTGGCCGTCCCAAAAAGGGTCAGAACTGCACGCACTTCAACGAACAGGGTGAACCCATATGTTCCGCCGAGGTGGAAAACGTGTGTATGGAAGGCGAGTATGTGAAATGGACATATTACCACCAACAACTCGGAGACATTTCGGGACCTTTTCGCGGACACCTCGAGTGTTCGTGTGCCCGATTCAAGGGAGACTCCACCACGGAATCACTTTTGTACGCCAATCACGATATCCGTGTGACACAACTCTCCGAGGTCGGCTGGGACATTAAGCCCAGGCCTATTTTAGGATTCAACTTCAAGGGTTGCAGCGCAGCAGGTTCCTGTAACATGACCATGGACGAGGTGAACGCTAAGTTGGAACGAGCAAAAAACCACGACTGGGACTGGAATATTTCCTTAAGCACGGGTTTTGATGTACTGAAAGAAAAACTAGGAACGGTCGACATTACTATTTACAATCGAGGGCTATGGAACCAAATGACCACAGCCATGGCCCAAGACTTGATGCCCAAGTTCCGTGATTTGGCCGCAGACAGATGTTTCTACAAGTCCACGACGCAATCGCAACGGACCCGAAAGAACCCCGGGTCCTTGCGCCCTATAGCCGAAAGCGATCGCGTCCTTGCACAAACAATGGCCGCGGGCTGTGGATATTTAGATGTTGCGCATTTGACTTCCTATTTTGAACACTTTGCATCCTCCTCGAAGAACGAAGAGCTGGAAACAGTGTTTTGGGATGCAGTCCATTTTACGCCTTGGGTTTACGAAGAGCTCAACAATATGTTGCTGAATGTTCTGTGCAACACCTCTTAAGATCGATGCGGATGCACCCATATTAGCTTTGGTGGGCGGAGGCATTCCCTTGTCGTATTTGCATCGCATGACCCTACAGTTATACGAAGAGGTCATGACCAAAGTCATAGAAGAAGAACCAGGAGATCCACAATTGTTTGATTTCATTAGTCATGTCGGTGAAATATGGGAAGCCATTGTCCAAGAAGAAGGTGGGGTGGCTGCAAAAGTGGAAGAAGCCGCACGACAAGCACGCTTTGCCAAATTCCGAGCCGAAGAAGAGGAACGACTGGCGCTACAAGGAGAAATTTCAGAGCAAGAACAGCTCCTTGTCTCGGGCACCAAATTCGAATCGGAACAGGAACGACATGAATATGCCGTTAGTATTGTGGCCAAGGGAGCACTAGAAGCCACGGTGTCCAGTAGCAAGGATAGATCCTCCGAAACACTTAAAAAATAATTCTGCGCCATCGCTACGCGACATGGGAACTACCTCTTTTAGCGCTGACAGCTCTCCCGGATTCCGTTTCGGTGGTCTCGCACCTGTGGGGGTAGGGTGGGTACTCTATTACCCAATCTGGGATACTTCCTCCAGTATTCTGACTACGCCGGCCTTGAATTCCATAGCTACAGTATCCGATTTATGCTTGTATTAATTGTTTGTTCTTGCCGAATAACTAGCTGTCGGAGCAAAATACCCTGTAGCTCTATACAAACCTACTGCTCTACTCGTACTTTAGAGTGGCTTTGTTAGGATTTGAATTGTCTCGTTGGCTCTTGAGCAGTTTTGAGTCCATGAATTCCAAAAGGACATACACATCGAAGAATGCAGCTCCTCTTCTCGAAAGACTCCGGTACCGTTGTTGTTGAACATGGGCACTGGGTACAATTGTTTGGTTGGAATATAATGGAAACCCTCCTCGTTGTACACATATCGTAAGAACCGTTCGTAGTTACAAACCCGGGAAGGCGGTAACGGCTTTGCTCGGGAGAAAGCGATTAAAGGAGCCATGAAATAGGGATACGCCCCATCCATATGGACGAAGGCGCCACGGTCATTCAGACCATTCCAATTCCTGCAGTGTGGCGTTACCATCGTCGGGCGCCAAGATTTTTTCGCTCCAAAATCGTCTTGCTCTTTAATTGGCGTTGGATCCAGTAGCCACTGGTGGAACTGTGTAATATCAAGGGGTTTTTCAAAACCTACATCGTCTCTCCAACGTGCTACGATGCCACGGCTGTAATCTTGTCCAGTTCCACGCATGTGTCGGTAGCATTCCTCCCATGAGATTGCTTGGCGTACATGGTTCTGGGCTCTTTTCTTGTTATAGGCAAATAGTTCTGGGGTCTTTAGGCTTTTGTCGTTTGCCGTCTGCGCTAGCCGTTGTTGATATTCAATGTAAACTTCAGGATCGACTGCATGAGGCGAAGGTTCCCTTGTGACCACATTGAAGCCGCGGCTTGTTAAGTATTCGAAGGCCTCGTCGAATTTTGAGAAGGCAGGCTGATGCTGAGCTCTTTGCTCAGAAACGACGGCCTTTGTATACAGAGCCTTGTTATCAGTGACTACCAATGCAATATCTACACTCCCACCAATATCTTCGCGAATGGGGTTCAACAGAGTTTCAACTTTGTTGTCGAGTTCAAGTCTTTCAAGCTGGCCATTGATACAGACAAATGACCTAATCGGAGAAGGCAGAGAATACTGTGCGTTCGATTCAGTGGTCGTGCCTATCATTGACACCTCTGTAACTTGTGGCGCTTTGGAGGTCCCATCCAAGAGCTCTATGTTCTCATCTTGTCGAGGGCAATCTGGTCGATATGACTTCCACCAAACGCGACATAGCCGGCGACTTTTTTCTTCCGATCTGAACACCCCTTGGCCATTAATTCTGAACATAGGTATCGGATACAGATCTCTTTCAGGGATGAATATGAATCCTTCTAGGTTGTATATATGTCGAAGGAACCGCTCATGGTTGCACACCCGATCTGATGGCAGCGGTAGCGCCCTAGTAAAGGCTGCAATCGAAGCCATGAAATAAGGATACGCCCCATCTGGATGTACAAAGGCACCTCGATCGTTTAGGCCTTGCCAATTTCGACAGTAGGGGGTCACCATCGTAGGACGCCAATTTTGTCCTTTTCGTACTACTCCAAGATCAACCTGCTCGTCTACAACTGGAGGGTTGCGCAGCATCTCATGGAATTTTGCAATTGGAAGGCGACGACGAAAGCCAACATCATCTCGCCAACGGGCAACAATTCCTTGGGAGTAATCTTTGCCAGTCGCAACCATTTGGCGGTAGCAGAGCTCCCCCGAGATCGCTTGGCGAACATGGTTTTGCCCTCTCCTTTTGTCATAGGCAAAAAATTCTGGATCTTGTAGATTAGCGTCAGACGCAGTTTGCGCGAGACGCTGCAAGTACTCACGGTAAACTGTAGGATCTTCCGCATGACCTACAGGTTCTGTTGTGACTACATTGAATCCAAGGTTTGTCAAGTAGGCAACAGCATCCTGATATTTTGTGAATGCCGGTTCGTGTTGGGCCCTCTCTGTGGAGATTTGAGCTTTGGTGTAAACTGCCTGATTTTCAGTGACTATCAATGCGATGTCAATAGTACCACCAATGTCCTCCCGAATGGGTTCCAAGAGCATTTGGACTTTGTTTTCGAGTTCAAGTCTTTCGAGTTGGCCATTGATACAAACAAATGAGGCCCTACGAGGAGACCTTGCTTCTGCTGGCAACTTTTCTTCTCCTGACGGCTTCACTTCATCCACTACAATGATTCGAGCCCGTGAAGAAGAAGAATGGAACATTGTAACATCGAAAGGTTCATTCGATACTTCTAGTTCTGATCGAAAGGGAAAGGACAGCACGACAAGTACAACGAGGAGGCCCAATACTGGAAGAAAATTCTTAAGGCAGCAGCGGGATGTTGTTGCCTGCTGGCGCTGGGGGGCTGCTCTCATCCCAGATACGCGCACCATGATGCTCTTCCACTTTGTTGTTGTTCTTCTTCAAAATAATCCCACTCTCGTAGTCCTAAATCATTCGAATAATGGACTGATGTATTTGAGGGAGAATGTACCGGTCTTGTTTCGTGTTCTTTTAGTCGTCCTTAGAACACCACCACATTCGATTGTGGCAATAAACGCCTGATGCATACCGGTACAGTTACAGTACTAGCGACGGAACAGTCTGCGTGCGTGCAGGGGGGGGTGTACGTACGGTAGAAGTACGCACTGGCGCGTGCAGTAGGAGTACGTTACGAAGTACCGTACACACGAGTACGGTGCGCGTGTACAGTGTAATGATAGTACAGCGTTTTCCCAAGGCCCGAAAGATGAAAAGTCTTCGAGTCGCATTCTCTAAACTCGCACACCCGCCACCGACCCGCCATGCACACATCTTGATGACTCTCCTCCTCTTGTATTGATAACTTCCATCGTCACAGTATTGTACTCACAGAAATCTAGACTGAAAATACATAGAAAGATGGCTAATATGTCGACAACAACATCTCCGCGTGGGAGAACGAAGAAGGGTTTAGAGGGCTTTCGGTGGTTCTGCTTCCTATTTTGTGTAGGAGTGCTGGCCTTGGGTGGGCCGGTGTCAATGGATCCTTCTGGCACTTATTATTTTTCAGCTCATGGTAAGGATAATCAGATGGATAGTCCTTCGATGTCTGGTTTTGATGCAAAACATTCATTTGGTATCGGGGCAGACCCTGGTACAAGTACTGCAAAGCCAGACGGACTCGAAGTTGCCACACAAAATGACCGGCCTCTAGACAATGTGTCCGTCGTAGAAAAGGTGCTTGGAAAGGTACCAAAATCCACGTCGGGGGCATCTAAAGTGACGTCTTTGGAAGGAAACGAAACTCAGATCTCTCCAAAGGTCTGGAAAAACGATTATGACGTCGTTCATGTTGTATACAGCCGTTTCATGCAGCACCAGCCGAACTTGCTTGCACTTGGCAAGGCAAGACTAGAGCTCTTCAAGACATTTTGTTTCCCGACAATGGCTCAACAGACAAACAAGCAGTTCCTTTGGATGATTCGGACTGACCCGGGGCTCCACCCGACTCTGAAGGAAGGGCTGATAGAAGCTCTAGACGGACTTCCAAACGTGGCTGTCGTAGGATCGACCGAAATCAGGAAAGGCTCTGTCGACCACGGTTTCCGCAGCCCAAGAGCCATCAACGACATTACTCCCGATACTCTATTCTATGGAGATATGGACTTGATCCGATCATTTCATGAATCAACTGCGGGCAGGACGGTGGTTGAGACGAATTTGGATGCCGATGACGGGCTCGGTTTGACATTTGTGGAACGAGCTCAAAAGCTTGCATTGAGCACGTTTGAGAGAATTCACGACGGGAGCGGCTGGATGAATCTGTGCGTCGGCCGTCACTTCGAATGGCAATTTTATGCGCCCTGGGATAAGAAGACTGAAAAGGGATCCTTGCGGGCTGGAAGCACACACATTTGTGTCACACCTGGCTTGAGTTGGGCCACGCAGGCTAATGCTCAGCCACGGTTTATCACAGGTCACCATTTGGTAAAAAAACAAACTCCATCTTGTGAGGAGAGCAATGAACCATTTCTCGGATGCTGGGCTGAGATTCCAGTTCCTGATCCGGATACCGACGTCATGGCAATTCGTGCTCGAACGCCCACTTCCACTGGAATGAACAGCGTCGTGCTCTCCGATGCCGGTTGGGACCAGACGGCGTTTAAATTGGACAAGCAAGCATGGCCGCTGTTGCAGCCATCGTTTGCGATAACGGAGACTTCAGTGAGAGTAGCTCACAAGCATTTGAGTGATCATTTGAAGGAACTAGTGGCCGAAAATCTGGCGGGACAATGTACCAAAGATCATTCATGCTCGGAAGCTATCAAGAAACAGCTGAAAAGTATATTTTTTACCAGTGGAAAATGGGAAAATAAGCACGACCTTGTTCATGTCGTGCATATGGAATTCCCTGCTGGCCTGGACGCTTCAAAACAACACTTTCTTGCATTTGAGCCCATGGAGGCACAGACAACATATGAGTTTTTATTGATTCTGTATATCCAAGATACTATGGATGCGAATTTCAGGAATAACCTTATGAAAATGCTCAAGAAGAGTCCTCTAGACATGATCGTGGTCGAGTCAAATGGAGGAGCCTCGACCATTGATTTTCGCAAGCCGGAAGCAATTGCTGGCTTTGCTAGCGAAAAGATCATTTACGGCAACGTGACATTACTTGAAGACTATCATCGGGCTGCTAAGAATCGAACTGTGTTAGAAACCTCGCTTTCTGCATTCGAGGCGATACGGAAGACCTTTATGGAGGAGATTGAAACAGAAACGGCGTCTCAATTGTCAAAGCTCGAGGGAAACGCTTGGTACTACCAATGCGTTTCTGACTACATCGAATGGAGGTATTATGATCCTCGAGGCCAAGAGTCGTCGCATGGCTTTTTGAAGGTTGCAGACCAACCGAATGAGAAGTGTGTTGAGCGGCCGGGTTCAACAAGAATCAGTTTGCCTGGTGCTGAGATTCCGGATGATTATAAAAAGACGGAATCCGAAGAGTGTCAACCGGCTGCGGCTGCCCCGAGAAGTGGATGCTTTGTTCGCTCGGGACGAAGGGAAGCCGTCCGAGCACTCTTCCCTGCGTTTGTCGCGCCTTCCAAAATCAGTCTGCAAGTTTCTGATAATGAGCTTGCAGTGTTGGAGGCGCAACAACAAGGTTTGCGAGCCGAACTTCACGGCACATACTCGATTGTTCGCGGTTATTTGAGCAAGCTATGTGAACTTGTGAAGCCAGATATGCAGAAAGGTCAGCAATAGATAACTCTGCTATGTGAAAGTTCGCCCACAACTCGAGCGCATACTCCCTCTTTGTGGCCTCGTTGTGTTGCCTCTTATGCCCGATCTTATTCTTACAGTGCCCTGTAGAACGTTTTAAAAATAAGTCCTTTCTCCACCCCACCAGCCGCCTTTCCCTTGTCCTCATCGATCAAGTCACTAGTTTTCCTCCCCACGCGCTCCGTCGAAATCGTGCGCACTTTTCCGAATCCACCTATACTTGCACATAATAAACTACGCATAAAAATCGATGGAAGCTCTATTACTCGAAGAGGAGGTGGGTTTGACGATGAATTTTATGGCAACAACAACCACTATGACTATAATGTCCATTCCAATCCAGCGGATATCACTTCGTCGCCTCGGAAATCTGCCCGAACTCCAGTCTGCTGCTGATTTTCAAACACACAATTCTCAACACGAAGTTCAGGAATATTGAGAGCATAAATGCCATTGAAAAAGCCAGAGAATGTGCTGTCTTTGACTTCCAGCGCCGCAGCGTTGTTAGAATCAGGAGTAATTGATTTTCCGAATAGGATTCCGTTCCCTTGAGTTGAAGCTGACGTGAAAGTGGAATTTTTGACACTCAGCTTTACGCTGAGACCTGCAACATCCAATGCTGTGGCTGGAGTGGTAGTAGAAGTCCAGGAATAACTGATTCCCTTCACTTTGACCTTGAGGAAGGCGGCGGCATTGCTGCCGGTAAAAGACACAGTCGAAGAAAAGATGGTCGGCACACCACTAAACGTGTTGCTTTCCAGTGTAATTCCCTGGTCGAGAAGGAGTTCTCTGCCATCGAAGTTCACGGCCAGGACCGCGATCTGAATGTTTTCGAACGCACAATCCACAACATTGATCTGGGAAATCCCTTCGTCCAAAATGGCCACATTAAAGCCTGAGAAAGTGCTGTCCTTTACTTCGACCGCCGGCGCCGTCAGAGCGACGGTGTTGCCGGCGCTGACGATCATGCCGTTGGCAGATTCTAGGCTGTTGGAAGATAAGAAACTGGACCTTTCGACGCTGAGCTTGATATGCCCACTCGTCGAGATGATGTAATGGTTCGATTGACTCTCAGAGTAAAACATTTGAGTCACGTTGATATAGATGGGCTGATCAATGATATTGCCGGCACTGAAGGAAAGACCGCATCCTACGTTGTCCAAGAAACGATTATTTTCAAAGGTGATAGAGTCACCCACTTCCTGCTGGGTGTTTGAGTTGAACTCGCCGCGAACAGCGTAGTTAAGGTTCTCGAACACACAGTTCTTTACTGTGGCGTTTGATGCTGATATCTGTATGGCTGTGGTCGCCGAACTTCCTTTGATGCTGTACCCAGCACAATCCAATTCTGCACCAGCGAAGAGCTCGAACATAACACAAGAAAGGTCTTCTGCTGCTACGTAGTTGGTAGACAACACGAGTCTTGTGGGTTCTTGAATCTTGATCGTCTCAGGACAAGTGGATTGGAGCTTTCGTCCGTTTTGCTCCGCATGATCTTTGAGGTCACCTTGTTGGAGGATATCATCCCCATGATCATCACGGTGATCATTTGCTTGAGGTCCAGTGCCAGCAGTAATAACACCAGCACCATCCACGGTGGCACTGTTGGAGCCTTGAGCGCCCGCCGCGTAAAGGCAGCAGGAGGTTACCAGCAAAAGAAGTGCAAAGAGCGGCGAGCAAGGACAAGAAAGCAACATGGTAATGAACAATCCTTGGCAGCAACTTTTACCTTGTTTCAAGCAGAGATGATGTGAGAGACAACAGAAAAATATGATCGATGTCATGCAAGGGTGCGTACCTGTATACTATCGGTATGGCAATACCGCAAACAATCGTCCAGAGTCCAGAGATAATGCCATAAGGTAGTCTACATCATCATTGTCGGAAGACAGTACCGTATGTCGGAAACAATAAGCGTCCGGAAACAGTCATTTGGGCAGGTGCCCGAAATGACCCGAGCGCTACCGGTACCGACGTGACTCACATGACCATAAATTCGCCCCAAAACGTCATGTAAGCTCCGCATCGCACCTACCGGTACCTGGTACAGTACTGCCATGCATGCTGCTGCGTTGCCACTACTTGTTTATTTTAAGGTGGAGTACGTGTAGTCTCCCCATTTTCTCCGGTCTAAATCCCCCATTCGCTCCCCTTTTCTCACGATCGTCGCGCCAAACAAAAGGACAACAACAACATGGCGACAATGGTGTTCTCTTGAGATAGAACGATCTACAGCTTGAAGAGACGGTTGTATTGCTTGAAATATGTATGCTATTGATTAGATTGTTGATGCGAAAGATAATTGTGCCATTGTCGATGCTTCTGTTGTTTCGGAATTTGGATTCACTTCGCTTCATAATGACCGTATGTATGTTTGTATGTATGATACACATGTAGGAATGGGTAGTGAGAGCAGACATTACCGCAGGTTGGCACTTGTCACGACATCCTCGCCGAATAACGCTCGGAATGTCGTACCCGGATCAACGCGCGTGCGCGTTGTAAAATATGTACTGCCCCTACGCTGTCCTGTGAATCGCCTCTATGGATCCCGAAGAGGAACGAATTTACTATGGTGGTAAGAGAGGACTATAATAAAGGGTCGCCACAGCGACCCTTAATCTAATTGGCGTTAAATACTGAAAACTTGCCCCGCGCGCTCTTTTCGCCCAATCAAGAGCAACTCTACACGACATCTACGGTTGCGCTACAGCGCTACAGTGGCTAAAACTCCTCTTCTACGCCTACGGTTCCTACGGCGGTCTCCTACTCTACCCGTACGACTACGTACATACCTCCTACAGTACACGAGACTGCGGGCCTTGCCTCTACAGTGCTTCTGCCAGTACCTCCGCAGTACAACTGCTACGTACACATCCACTGCACCACACTGTTCCGTCGCTACTCTACTCTCTAGTAGGCGTTTGCAACAATTGTCCTTTGATTCTCTCATCACTTCCACAGCTTGTTGTTTCAAGAACACTGTCATATTTACCACCAGTATCGTACCGGTAGGCCCGGAGTACTAAAGTCCCAACTATGGTCTCGATCACGAGAGCATCATCCCTGCTGGTCATGATGATTGGTTTCGTCGTTGCAGTCTTGATCGTAGTCCAGCAGCTATTCTTGATGCAAAATGCCACGACACCGATAGTATACAGCACTCAGGATGAGCCGACGAGCTTCCAGCAAGCGGTAATTGCAGGGCCACCCACCCACCCGGGCGATCTCTCAGGTCGCTTGGGTCAACCGCGCCCCGGTAACACGGAGCCACGGTCACGCCCAATCAATACTAGCTAGCACGTTCTGACACACTACAACTGACACACCGTAGAGAAGGGCAGGCGTAAGGGATTCGAGAACTACTAGAAACTCCAAAAGGGATTCGGAGCCTCGCGTCGTATTGCCTGCAGCACCTGACGCAACCTGACATGCAACGCACAGGCTCAAAAGGTCAAAAGTCAAAAGTTGACGATTCTTCCAGCTTCAACAACTAAGAGCACAACAAAACTAAACCAAACCAAACCCAAAAAACGATCTCAAAATGGTATTTTATTACCAAATTCGAGGTGGTCCCTGCCAGGGCGAATTGTCGCACGTCACCCTCCGATCACGAGATATTTGTTGCTATGTTGGTCGCGACAAGTACGAAAATGAACAATTGATCCAATACGGATGGCCAGGGGATGTTTGGTTTCACGTCGATGGATTGAGTAGTGCCCACGTCTATTTTCGTCTGAACTATAAAGATGCTGCCGCGCATTCGCCCGATATTCCGACAAATGGTGCGATTCCGTTGGATTGTTTGCCAGAAGATTCGGTGTATGATATGATGCAAATTGTCAAACACAATTCCATCCAGGGATGCAAAATGGCCTCGTGCAAAATTGTGTGGACTCCGCATTCGAATTTACTGAAAAAGACGATGGAAATGGAAGCCGGAACAGTGTCGTTTCAAACCACAAAATTGTGTCGATATGCGCGATGCCTGAAAGATCGAGCTCGAATCAAGGAGTTGGAAAAAACAAAGAGTCAAGACTTTACAAATGTCGATTTCTTTCAACAGCGACAAGACAATGAACGAGCTATGATTGACCGGCGCAAGCAACAAGCGAAACATGTAAAGACTCATCAAAATGCAGCGGGGGCAGGTGCCCCACTTTTTGATCCATTGGAGGCCGATAGACAGAATGTGGTCCGCAAATCGACACGACAAGGGGACGAACAATCAGGCCTCGATCAAGGCGTTGCCGCCCTTGAAGGATTGGCCTTATCGCGTACCACAACTGCATTTCATACCATTACTCAAGGAAGACCGTCCAACCATCGCAACAATAACAGTGGTGACGACAACAATAATTATGCTGGTGATAACGACGACATTCCACTGTGGAAACAGGAACAAGCGAAAGCAGAAGAAGTGTATGCCAAACAAGACACTGCCTTGTTTTTGTTCGAGCGCGGATATCCTTGCGAGAGCATTGATATCCTGTTGCCCACACTTGTCGTCAACCAAAGCAACCACAGCTTTAATCGTACGAGGCCCAACCTGCAAGCGCTAGAACACTTGTGGAAGGGGTTGGTGTCTACTACGTCCGTATCATCATCCATGCCAGAAGAACCCAGCAATGACACTCCTCTTGACGACATTCAACGGGTACGACAGGAAGAACGGGAAGTCCTGGCTGCCATTTTCGGGCAGGATATCGAGTGGTTTGTGGAAGTCAATGATAATGATAGTGAAGAGCACTCACCACCACCACCAGAAGGAGGTTCCATTTTGGACGCTTCCATTCCGATTACTACCTACGTGCCACCTGACCGGTACTTTCAAGGATCGAACCCTCCTCCAGAACTGCGATTGGAAATCTATCTGCCCCCTTGGAATAGATATCCTTTTGGCCACGATGCACCCATATTAGCTCTGGTGGGCGGAGGCATTCCCTTGTCGTGTTTGCATCGCATGACCCTACAGTTATACGAAGAGGTCATGACCAAAGTCATAGAACAGGAACCGGGAGATCCACAATTGTTTGATTTCATTAGTCATGTCGGTGAAATATGGGAAGCCATTGTCCAAGAAGAAGGTGTGGTGGCTGCAAAAGTGGAAGAAGCCGCACGACAAGCACGCTTTGCCAAATTCCGAGCCGAAGAAGAGGAACGACTGGCGCTACAAGGAGAAATTTCAGAGCAAGAACAGCTCCTTGCCTCGGGCACCAAATTCAAATCGGAACAGGAACGACATGAATATGCCGTTAGTATTGTGGCCAGGGGAGCACTAGAAGCCACGGTGTCCAGTAGCAAGGATAGATCCTCCGAAACACTTGCCAACAAGGGCAAAACCTACTACAATACAGGTGTCAGTGACGTGTCTCTAATAGAGGATTTGTTCTCTTGACGAACCAATCAGTTGTCCTTCCGACATGCGTCTTTCCTGCTTAGGGTACTGTAACTTATGGTGGGCGATATGCTTTACCAAAATAATGATTTCACTATGACGTAAAGGAACTGTATTACGACAAAATGTTTGTTGCTAGAAACTTATCATTGATACAGTTACGAGGGTTCGACATTCCGTTCCATTGACAAATAAGGGAAAAGCGAAGGAGAAGGAAACTTATTGGGTCTAATGACTGACGGAGTCGCTACAAATACGGCTGATGGATCAATGAAATCCGAGCTCACGATGTGATTTCGTAATGAGTCGAGCGAGGAGTCGCTGAAACAACGACAGTCTTCTCAACTTCTCGACCCTTGCATGAAGAAAGGAAGCCAAAAAACGTACGGCGTCGGCTTTTGCTTGTTGCAGTAGATCCATCGAGAGTGTCGGCTTCTGTGTTCCCTGAATCGTTGCTATCGTTGGCTGTCAGACCCTTCTGAGTTTCCTTTGCTTTGTTCATGGCAAGTTTGTCCAGAAGCTGCTGGCACGCATCAGCCGTATATTCGTCCTGGAGTATCATTTCTGCGTGCCGTGGTCCGCAGAGAATAATTCTGGATTCTTCTTCTTGGTTCAAGAGGATGGGGTCCAGTTCCACATTGGTAGTGTTGCCCGCTGAGCAAATAAGCTGTTCCGTGAAACCGAAGAATCGATCAATCGCATCAGGACGGTCGGTTGGTAGTTCAAGTTCAACAACTGGTGAATTTTCTTTTTTCACCACCTCAGCAAGCTCCGCTGCATCTTGTGCTTGAGTGCGTCCTTTGCCAAAAATCATTGTTATGCGATTGTTCTTTGCTGACTGAGAAGATATCAAGAAATACAGTAGGTAGAAGATGGGATTTTCGATTACAAGTGTATGAATTGTGAACGCTATCGTTGTCCTCTGTTGGTGGGAGAAGATTGGTCGGTGTTGGCGAAACAAAGACGAGGAATGGCGATGATGATGACGGATGGATGGCGAAGTAGGTGCTCGAAGAATTGAATATTCGATATACAGTTTTGATAATAAATATAAATGTTTATACATCTTCGTGTAAGTATGTCAATCAAACTCTAAAAGACGAGTTTCCTCATTAAACCGTTGTAAAGACGTTAAATTTGAATCTCCCGCGCACGCGAAAAACTTGTTTTAGGACTAACGGAGTACCGTCTGTCATCATCCTTCCTGCCTTTGTCCTGTCCATATGATACAAGTGACAAGTGGCATGCGTGGGCCACATTTCGCGCTACATTTTGCGGAACAGCGTTTAGGGTTCTGGCCAGAATTCGTGTGTACTCGTACTGTATTTTTCGCTGCTTTACGATATACTACAGTATTACTACAGCAGTAGACTATTACTCTTTTAAAAAACATGCTAGACGTTCAAGAACAAGCCAATCGTCTGTATAGAGGCAAGGCATTGGCCCCGATGGTCCGTGCCTCCACCACTCCCCTACGAACACTCGCATTGGAGTACGGCGCCGACTTGGTCTACACGGAAGAATTTGTCGATCGGAGTTTGAGTCAAACGATCCGACAGGAAAATCCGACGCTAGGAACCATTGATTATGTCAAGGATACTTCACTATTGTCCAAGAAATCCCAAAAGAAACTCTTGAGCGAGCAACGACCTTGCTTGATTTTCCGGATGGATCCTTCAGTCGAGAGAGGCAAAATTATATGTCAATTGGGCACAGGGGAACCCGAATTGGCCTTGGAGGCAGCAAAGCACGTCTATCAGGATTTTTGTGCGATCGATATTAATATGGGTTGTCCCAAGAAGTTTAGCGTCAGTGGGGGTATGGGCAGCGCTCTCTTGAATGATCCGAAACGGGCTGCCCGCATAATCGAGACGCTTCGAACGCACATCCCGCGCCCCATCTCCTGTAAAATTCGCCTGTTGAAAACCGCGGAGGATACGATAGACTTTGTACAGCAAATGATCCAAGCGGGAGCCAACGCCGTGGCAATTCATGCCCGAAGAGTCGGGCACGATGCGACTGTTCCTGCCGACTGGGAAACACTTGAGGTGGTCATGGCTAGCCTGCGAGCCCAGTATCCTTCCTTTCCGTTTTTGCTGAATGGAGACTTTTATGATCGGACCGAAATAGAAAAAATGCTCCAAAAGACTCAAGCGAGTGGGGTTCTTCTGGGACGACCTGCGCTATACAACACTTCTATCTTTCGACCTCTCGACATGGAGCTGGAAGATAAAGGCAAAGTCATCCAACGCTATTTACAACATGCCGCACGATACGATCAGCATTTCAAAAACCCAAAGTACACCGTTTGTGAGATGATGAACAATCGTAGGGCTCCGATCCCGCGAGTCCCGTACCTTCCTCAACTGTACGAGGGAGGCCAAACCATTGCGAAGACGTGTAATTGCAAGAATTTAGAGCAAATCTTTGATGTTTGGGAGCTTCCATGGAAGGGAACGGGCAAACCAGCACTGGCTGGGGACAAAACCGCGATGACTGGTGTTCCAAGCTTGGGTGACACAGCGCTGGCACCGGGGGAGCATTGTTACACAGATTCCTACTTTCTGAAGAAACGACCGAACTCTCCATCGGATGCTACGGAAGCGAATGTGGATGCAAAGCGTGTCAAGACAAACCACCAAACAGACCAAGAAGCGACAACAACCGAAAGCGCCACCAAGACGAAAAGAAAAAATGATTAATGCTCGCAGGAACTATTGTCATTGCTTCACTACAAGCCGATACAAAGTAGTAGACCGCCGCAGCTGCAGCAGGACCAGTTTTACTTCAGGGGCTCGCTGGCCTCTTTATTTAGCACCAATGGACCCCTCTCTAGGAGAGTTATTTCCGGTGGGGTTTCTGGGACGACCGAGAAGATCGAGATTTTTTAGAGTTGACTGGGATGACGCACTCAACGAGGAGGATGAAGATGACGACGAGGCCGAATCCACGGGCAGGCCCGTGTTAGCATCGGCCCATTCTCCGGACTGCTTGTCGACGACTGGTAGCCCAGTAGCTTCATCAATCCAAACTTCAGTCATATCATCGTCGTTGACGTCATTTTGACCCCATTCCTCGTCTAGCCCCCCGTGGTACTGATGCGGGAAATGATACTCCACTGGTGGTGGGGTATCCTCGTCATCGGTAAAGATCATTGGGGTCCCATCCCCTGACGACTCCATGAGCGAGGCCACACCGTCTGGGTCCGAAAACACAGAGCAGTCAAGAGGGCTAGGTCGGACTGTGTGGTAGTGGGGCGGTTTGATCTTGGGCACATATGAATTGTTGTCGGTAAGAGTGGAAGTGTCGTCATAGTCATAGCAAAGATTCGAACGAGGAGGCGTGATGGAATCTATCACCGACTGCAAGGAGGGCGGGAGAAAATCTACTTGGTCGGTGTGGGACGAGCTCGGTGTATGAATTGGTTGAGAAAAGAGTGCGCTTCTTGTGTCACAATCAGTTGTCCCTGTCCATTCCGAGTAGTGCACCGCCGGTATCTGGCTGGACAAACGTCCTTCGTCATCTGCCGGAACCGTTTCAATGTCCAGGTCGTCTCCTGGACCCGAATGCGGGATAAGAGAGAGACTATGCTGAATGGCTCTGTCCTCGGAATCCTTGCCTGATTGTTGTGGTGGTACAGAAGGAGCGGATGACGAGGTCATAGAAGTCACGATATCTTGCAGTGACGGTGGGGCTGGTAGGCATAGTTTGCGTTGATTGCTCGAACTCGTTGAGGCCGAAGTATATGATTTGGCGTCGTCTGGGTTGGTGACTTCCTGCATGCCTTCCAATTGCCGGCTTTGAAGATAGTTGTAAAACAGAGCGACTATCCAGTGGCCTACACTTGGAATCCAAACCGCCAAGAATAAAGTTTCAATGACGACACCATCCGCACGCATCGTCTCGGGTGGCATGGCCAAGGCCAAAAATTTCAAGCCTGTCAGACCGATGAGCGATGCTTGAAGAATTGTATCGACGGTTGTGGTTCGGAACCACCGATTCTGGTGCTCGCAATCTCCAAAAGGAGAGGCAAATCGTTGGATCAACTCCGATACCATGAGGATCACCAAAAAGGCCGTCAAAATCCATGACGGATGTTCCGAAAGTAAAACAGGAAGCGACGCGAGAAGAGTTCGGCGTATCATCCAAAAAGCCGGCCACCACCAAGAATCCCTATAGGCCAACAAGTCGCGACTCCATTCATTTCCCTCTGAAGGCTCGGAACAGGGGTATCGCTTCGAGAGTAACCACAACGGGAGAAGGCATCCGTACAATATAAGACCAATAATCCCCACGATCGAAGAGAGTAACGGCTCGTGACAAAACCAGTCGCTACCAGAACAATGCAGTGCCTCGAGAGACGTCACAATTATTTTCAAATGTGCGAGACTGAAGCCAACCGCTACGATGCTGCTGACGTGAATGGCTGGTATGGCTTGGGAAAGAATCCAGACTGAGCACGATACAATCATGGGAAACACAAGGACAAACATTTGGTCCAATGCGGGTGACAATCCCAACAAGCATTGCCAAGAGAGACCAGCATCAAGGTCCAAGGCAAACATGGACAAGATCCAGCGATGGAGATGTTCCAGAAGAACCAGGTTCTGCGGGGAGGACGAGGCAGATGGAACCAGTCCCAAAAAGTATACCATTTGGATGTATTCGACGCCCATCCATACAATCGTCGTGGAACGCGCTGGGAGAACAGAGAGAACCAATATCATAGCGACAACAAAGGACGTCATCCAGATGGGATGCAAGATTGTTCGCAGCGTCGAGGGACACTCCGTGCACTCTTCATGCCATTCGTATTCACTTGTACGACACCACCCATCGCCCTCTTCTGGACTCTTAAGCTGTTCGTCAGTCGCTTCCAATTGCACAAGGGTTTCGTTGAAAGAGGATCCCGCAAACGAGGCTGAAATCTCGACGGTAGCCGACGGGCTTTTCGAGCCTTCTGTCGGGGCCATTGTTGGTGTGGGCGTCTCTTCCTGAATCAATGCACAGTAGACTCTGCCATTCCACACTTGGATCGAGTTGGCCCCCTCGCCGTCATAGTGCTCGGGATCACAAGGCGAACAAAAAATGGATCTCGGAAGATTAGAATAGGCGCCTATCGGGCAAATTTCACAGTGGGAGGCCCTTGACGAAGAGGAAAACGTCCCGGCCGGGCAGTTGCTGCATGCCCCGGCTGTTTCGTTTGCTGAAAAGGTTCCAAACTCACAAGGGTAGCGTTGATTATCGTTAGATGGGCTATAATGGCCCTTACCTACTGGCCGACATGGACGAGTTCCATCTCCATTCGTTCCACCTGAGACATGGTGGCAACCGTGGGGACAGTACTCGTCATAGGCGACACGAGGGCATGGTCCACCATCACCTCTGGCTTTGTGGGTTGCGAGAAGAACAACAACGAGCAGTATAGTTAACAGTCGCATGATCGACCGACCGCTTATCCTTCTAATGATAAATTGTGAAGAATGCATCTGATATCTGACGGTATGAGGTTTGCCATGGTCAGTGGCGGTGATGGTGGTGGTGGGTAGATGGTTCGGCGGCAGGTTGGAGACTTGTTTGCTTTTCGTTTCTGCCGAGGTGCGCTACTGACATTACAGAATTTTCCAGTTTTTAAAACTCTCCAATATCTATTAGCTACATTAGACAATGCACCTTTTCGCGCTGCTTTACGATGGCTAATACTCTACTAATAGATACTCGTCAGTCTTTCAACGACTCCTCCTCCTCCCTGCCCATACCGTACGGTACCGGTACCGTAGGTACAGTATTCAGTATTGCTGTTACCGGTCAGGTGTTGAAAATCTCCGTAGTCTGTACGCTGTCAGCTGACGCTTTGACTAGTGGGACCACTTCCTCAGCCCCGCGTCGAGTATAGTGTTGATGCTACCAGCTAAAGTTCGTCTGCTCTTCTTCCGAGGCACGAACCTACCTCAAGTAAAGTAAACTTCCCTCTCAAACTTGAGATTAAGACACTTGTTATTCTACATTTGATAACTTTGCTTGTTGGTATCGGATCTTTGCTATCGCCGATCGATCTTGGAACTGACAGATTCAACTATGAACAATAGCTCTTCCACAATGAATCTTGTCCTCCTTTTGCAGACAACGACTAAATTGACTAAAGCTGTACGTTCCAGCCCACATTCGTACCGTTACGCCTACAGTATGTATTATTTTATCAGGGGTCCAGCATCCCTACTGTATCATAGCGCGAAGAGATCCATCGCATGCCAAATACCGACGCCGCGAAGTGACCAAAACTGCGAGAGAGGGAAACAATCGGTATCTTGGGCGTAAACTGCGGCACTTGCGAGATTTTGGAGATAGGAGCACCATATCAAGAAGCAAGAACTTCAGCTTATTGCTGCCCACTCTACCGGTGTATCCTACGAGTACTCCTAATTATAATAATAATGCCAGCAGAATGGTGAAGAAGGTAAAAGTCAAAATCACCGTAATGAAGGGCCGCGGGTTAGCAGCCAAGGATCGGAACTTACTGGGCCAGCGGACCTCGTCGGACCCCTACGTGGAAGTTTGGTCCAAGCAAAGGAACCCAGTCACTGACAATCTCATTGATGAGTTGATGGGAAAGACGCCAGTCATTAAGAAGACTTTGAACCCGGCCTGGACGACTGATAATCATTTTGAATTTAAAGTGGAAGGCCCGAATCCGGTCTTGAAGTTGAAAATCTGGGATGAGGATTTTATGTCGGACGACGATTTGATGGGAGTCGTTATGGTGCCTGTCCCCATGAAAAAGTCAGACTCGACTCGATGGTACGAGGTTCCCAAAGAGTCGGCCCCAAACGCCGAAGGAACCTTGTATTTGCGCGTGCAGACAGTCGGTTTGAAGAAAAAGAAAAAGACAGAGGGAACTTCCAAAAAGAAGAAGGAAACCACCAAGCGGGGCAACTCACCAAAGGGAGAAAAGTCGCCCAAACGAGACAAGTCTCCAGCTCCTCCTGGGAGTGCCTCGTCCGCAGCAAAAAATAGCGAAGACTGGATGGACGAAGAAGATTACGACTCTCCTCCCGATGAGGATGAATTCGATCTCGACGAAAAAGATGTAGTCTTGCCTCCTCTCAAAGTCCACGATTGTATCCAGCCGAATCGAGCCGTCTTACAAGCGGAAGAAGACGCATTCAACCAAATTCGAACACTCAAGGGCAATATTGCAAAACTCAGAGATACCCTGGGTAAGGCGGAGCCATACAGTGATCTCGAAAAACGAGGTGGAGGTAAACGAAATAGCATTTTGCCCATGGTGTCATATCTGCAGGAAGAAAATGCAAGGCTTAAAAAAGAAACCGAAGAGCTCTACCAGCGTATGGAAGACGAATTGCAACGTGATCTTTATGTCAGTGAACGAATGAGAGTGCAGATGACCATTGTGAGAGGATCCGGTCTGGCAGCGAAAGATCGAAATGCCTTGGGGCAACGAACAACCTCTGATCCATACTGTGAAGTATACGACTCGAACACGAAATTGTTGGGTAAAACCAGCACCATCGAAAAGACTCTGCATCCCATATGGAATGAGCGTTTCGATATGGAAATCCGAGTCAGCAAGGCGGTGGTGATTATCAAAATCTGGGATGAGGATTACATGTCGGAACCTGATGCCATGGGGACCATCCGAATCATGGTTCCCACTGAACGGGGAGAACACAAGGATTGGTATCAAGTACCTTCCTACAGTGCCAAGAATGCCACTGGTCGCGTGCAAGTGAAATTCAAAATTGAAATGATTCCCGATCCACGGTGGGAAGTGGAACGATTGGAGAAAGAAGTCGAGCGACTCAATGCCGAGCTGGCAACAACAACCTTGGAAGACGCAGACGAAGATGCAAATGCATTGCAACCAACCATGCAATTCTTGAAGGCAAAGAATAAGGAGCTGCTTCTACTCAAGCAAAAGTTGGAGACGCAACTCAAATACAACATGTAAAACGGCGGTTCTTGATATGACGTATGGAGTCGAATAAGGGAATCATAATCGTCGTCGCGTGGTGGTTATTTAATCAGTTCTTTATGTGCTCCCGTATTCCGTTGTAGTCATACGCTTCTGGTGCATATTCAGTCTTAGCAGGAGGCCCACTCCTATCAATCGTTCTCAGACGATGACGCATTTTTGTTTTTAATGTCTCAAAGCAAGCGCAAGTACCTGGTAGCACTTGCCGGAAACACAGCTTGGCCAATTTCCACGACCAGAATCCGTATGTATGATATGCATCCACTAAAGTTCTTGTTTCGACCTATCCGGCCAGTATTCAAAATTGTCGCTGCCATCTGTGCTCTCTGCGTCTTCTTCTTCTTCTTCATCATCATCATCATCATCGTCACCTTCGCCATAGTCTTCTAGTCCGAATACAGAGACACTCCCTTTATGTAATCCCAAGGTCGCCCATCCAGGGCTACGTTCCGAAAAAGAATAATCCACTCGCAACTCCTCGCCAGCTTCGATATCGCGAGCGGCGTGAAACTCCAAGCGACACCCCGAAGCACGTGGTACTGTGACCTCCATGTTACACTCCCATTCGGTACCGCACTCATTCACAAAACTTCCAGGATCCAAATCCACACAGGCCACCACGTAGGAATATCCGTCTTCTCTCGCTTCCATCCGTGTATACGCCCAATGCAAGACATCACACGCTAATGCGGGGGGCAACCCACGTAAATATTTACGATACTCTCCTCCCGTTTCAAAACGAGCCGTTTGGAAAGATTTCCAAATCAACGTTCCTTCGTCAATATCCTTGGTAGCAAATATCCCTCGACCATGTGGACCATGATCTACCTTGTAGGGAACATAAAAGCCATCCAGTCCTAAGAATCCACCCTCGGGCAAAGAACTCGTTTTCTTTCCTTGAACGACCATCACTTGATGGTAGATCGATTGCATAAATTTCCACGTGTCCGTGGAATGGACCTTCAACAATGCGGGTGGTACTAGTTCTTCATCAGAGTCGGAGTCGGAATCGGCATCAACAGCATCTCCCTCATTTTTGTTCTTGGATCGAACTTGGTCGCATTGCAAGGTCTTATACAAGTCGTTCAGATCGCCCTCTTCCCAAACGTCATACTCGTAGTGGTCGTCGGCGTCGGCTGATGCTGATGTCATTTCCTCTTGCTGTATCGTGAAAGTGACAAAATGATTCAGTAGCAACCACAACACGAAGAAAACATGCACAGATTTCGGAACAAGAGTTGGGAAAGTATTGACTGCGTGCCTTGCCATTTTCGATTAGGACAACAGCAAGGGGTGTCCTTCTAGTAATGAACAAGTACTACGGAATATGATGTCAAATGCTGCCAATCTGGATTGTGCCTATTGATGGGTACCTTGTCGATGATAAAGGTGAGCTACATAAATTATGGGGATGTCGCTATGATTCCATGATTTGTGTGCGAGCATTGGGAACCGCCACGTGTAACGGCTGAATGCTCTGATTGGCGGGTTTCGATGGGTCCGCTTGTTTGACGCTGAGGTAATGGTAGCCGGCGAAGCGGGAGCGAGCTTTGGTTTCGGATAAATAAGAAGTATCGCTTTCGACGTGCACGACAAAATGAATGTGCGCGAAACCCCCCCATTCTCGCCCTTTTTTGGCCCGCATTCGCGCACTTGCGCAAATGCCCTCCCATTCTCTCACTTCATTCTCGCACTTTTTAATATTCATTCGCGCCCCTCTTGAGACGGCGCGAAACCCCCCCCCATCCTCGCCAACCTTTCGCGCCCGGTCGCGAATCCTCCTAGTAAATTGTGACTACTAGTAAAATTTGAGTATATCTACTCTTCATCCTTCAGTATCCGCAGCAACAGTAATAGCCGGTTGTACTGGCTGTGCGAGTTGTGTACGTCTACTGGTAGTGCTATCGTCTGTGTCAGACATTGTAGTGAGCGAAAGAGGAAGTAGAAGAAGAAGAGTACAGACAAGCGAATTCGTTTATTGTATTGTTGTACTGTATTATTATTGTCGTCATTGCCGCACAGCCTTTTGATTTTTTGATCTTTTCAATTTGGAATTCTCCGAAGCTGCCGCCAAGGTTGGAGTCGTGGAAGTCAACTCCGGGACCGACAATTGTCGGTCGAGATGTCGGTCCCCAAGGCCCTATATCCGGGTGACTTGTAGGTCGGACCGACATCGACCGACAAATTGCCCAGACCGACGCATCTTCCAACAACAACAATAGTAATAAGACGGTCAAGCGATGGAGTGTTCCAGAAGCAGCTGATCGTAGGTGAGTTGCATAATTCCTTCAGGGCAAATGCTTACCATCTCGGTTGCGTAACGGTCAAAAAGAACCGACGCAACGCAACACGGAGACCAGTTCGCTTCTTGAGTATGCGCTTGCGGCAATTCTCCCTGACTACTTCAGCGGCGAGAGCCTTTTCTTCAGGAGTCGTGCTCGAACGGCCCATGACGACGACTTGTCCAAGGATAGCGATGATGATAGCGAGAGATCGGAAGACTTTCATGATTGTCAATTGTTGACAATCAGCAAACAATAGATAGATAGATAGATAGTTTGATCCTGTAATCAATGCTTCTATTTTATTTGTGACAATGATGTTGTTCTTTCGATCTTGCCATGGATCGAGCGCCGCCTTGCTTGCGATATTGTGATCGATCTCTTGTTGTGATGATGGGAGGAGAGCCGGCGTGCGTCGGCATCAAATAATCTGCACATCGAACACAACAATCCCGCAACATCAGCATTGCAAGTCGTAGCGACACCCTTTGGCCAACGAGAGACAACGAATAGCGATCCGACATCAATCAGTCACTACGAGACGTCCTAAACGACATTGTTCAGCCAACCAAAACACGAATAACTTGAGGACACTTTTCCCTTAAGTAAGGGGGTCACCGAAAAAAAAGGAAAAAAAAAACGTTGCCGAGTATTCACAAGAAAATGACTAATTTGACTACATCGCACGCACAGGATTGGATAGAAACGCTCGTGCGGGGCACTCGCAGACTACTTCGAATGATGTAGAGTCATCGTCTGTTAAGAAGAAGGAGAAGGCCTCCGTAGTAGCACCATGATCGAGATCCAAGAAACCTACAGTCCATGTACCATCCGATGAAGAAGATATGAGGACGAAGCCTCCTTCTGGTTCCAATGTCACACCCGTGTCAGCGGGCCTAACCGATCGTCTCGAACAATATCAGCAAGCCATCATGATGACTCCTGCGTTGTCTCCATCGGCGGCGACTCCACCATCCGTCGGAGTACCCGTCCGTTTGCAACGTTGGAGTCAAGCAGTGACGACCTCTTCTACTATTATTACTCCGCAGCAGCAACGGCAACCGCCCAAAGTTCAAACGCACAATGTGGCTCCGACATCATCATCATCATCAGTGGTCGAACAACAAGAAGAAGAACCATCATTATTTCCTCCCGCCAAAGGAAGTCCTTTGGAAAGGAAGTCCTTTGGGTATCGGATTGAAGGATCGTTTGAAACAATGGGACAAGCGACTAGTGGCGCTACTGCTACTGCTCCCCCTCCTCCTCCTCCAACTACAAGAAGTACAGGTACAGGTACCACATCATCACCGACTCGATCCATCCGATCGAGCACTGTTGTTGGTCGTGCTGCTGCTACTGCTGCTGCTGCTATTACTAGTAACAGTGCCTTGCAAGAAGAGACCATGTCTAGTCTGCATGCAAACAAGAAACCAGACGATCTTCATGCCTCGTCGCAACAACAAGTCTCAAGGATCGTATGAAGGCATGGGGCAATGCATCGAGTCAGTCCTTTTCCAAGAAGAACAAGCCAATCATCATCAGTAGTGAACCGCTTATTATTCTCAACAAGGCTAGTCATGATGCGCCGCCGCCAGCCTCTCCTGTTCCTATTATGGATCGCAAGTCTGCTCGAGCCGAATCGGATCGACGACGCAAAGCCAAAGAGACGTACTTGGAGCCTCTTCCAACTACTACTACTAGTAGTGACGCTCATGACTTTTGTTTGGATTTTCCAAGAAACTTGAACCATCGAGCCCAGGCGCGTGCGGTCCAGCTACAAACGTTTCCGGATACAGTGGCTGTCCACTATCGTTCCATGGTACCCAAAAAGGTTTCGGAAAAGGAATTCTGGGAACGATATTACTTTCGATGCGATGTGGATCGTATCATGGCTGAAGGACAAGGAGGAGGAGGAGGACGAAGAGTCTTTATCAATCAAGATCACCACCACCAGCATGGCAATAATGATACTCAGAGTATGGTCTCTTCAATTACTCATGAATTCGAACCGACCTCTTTCGAATCATCATCATCATCATTCCACTACCACAATAAGCCACCTACTTCTATTCCTGTTCCTACAAACGTACCGCAACGACGTACCAGCGCTCCAGTGGTGGTCTATGGGGCGGCATCATCCACCCAACTCAAGACGAGGACGATCCCCAAAGTGGAATTGCATTCAAAAGTAGTAGCCGAGTCGTCGTCGTCGTCGTACCACAAGAAACCGACTACTACTACCACGACCAACGGAACGGCATTGCTGTATGATTCTGCCCAATTGAAAACTGCTGCTGCTGCTCCCGTAGTATAGTACCTTCGTCTCATGGGAAAGTATTTCAGTCGAGTCATACGAATGTCGCATCTACCAGCAAGAGAGCGTCCCTCAAAAAGACAATTGCCAATATCCACGATCTCGACAAGAAGAAGCCCAAGGAACATCATCGTCAATCAGTCCTGCCCAAGACAGAGCTTCAGGCCCCTAGCGAAGAAGAGCTGCCCGAGATTGTCATTCCCGCAAGCGCCATCGAGCAAAAGGGATATTTGGTGTCCATGTACAAGTCCTTGGAAACTGTCACGGGAACGCCAACTCGACTTTCCATGGCTTCGCCGCCGCCACCATCATCATCAACATCAACATCATCGACGGTGATGGAACAAGTCGCTGACCAAGTCCGAAAACAATTGTTGTTTGATGAAGAAGTAGAAGAAGAAGAAGTTCCGCAAAAAGTCACGGAGGATCATCCACTAGCCGAGCCTCTCGCCGAAGTTGAGGAAGTCATCTCTAGTACTACTACACCGGAGGAAACCCTCATGAAGAGGAACGCGTCATTGCAGCGGCAACAGTTGAGACCACTGAGACCATCGATCTTGAAACTCCGGAAGATACTACTTCCTTGGTAGAAGGGGCACCTCGACGTTTTCGAAATCCGCTGCCGATGGGAGAGCTATGGCGCCGTACACATCCTCCTCCAGGGCGTCGGCCAAGGAAATGGCGCAGCTCTTTGTCCGTTCGAGCCGTCCCGCGTTACAATGTACTCTCCGGCAGCACGACATCGATGATGACAATAACACAAAATGCACATGCATCTCATAGTCAAATGATATAAACGTAAAATTACAGTAATTTCTTTAGACTACTGTTAAGGCTGCTGGGTATGTGCGTCGGAGTCGCCGTCGAACATATCGAATTGATGAGTACAAGTGCCATATTGTGCATGAATTCTCGCTGAATATGGAGTCCATCCGGCGATCCTTCTGGTAATCCTCTTGTAATTTGATTGGAGTTGAATATTTCGTATCCAAGTTCCGATTGGAGAAATGTTCCCAAAACCACCGAATAGTATGCCATTTGCGGTTCAAATAATTGCGGCTGCTGACGGTCATTCACGTAGTGGGGCAAGTAAAAAATGAATCGGGCTGTTTTGTTCCCACCATCAGCCCTAGCAGTACCGGTATGATTCTGGAACCATTGCTTGTGCAGCCATACTTGTCTTGCCAAATTACCTGGGCTGGATTCAAGCCCAGATAGCGTCCCTAGGGCTCCAAACCAAATCCGATGTACCAGCATGAAGTCGTCAATAAAGACTCCTCCTTGATCCATCGGGAAACTATGTCCATCGTGGAGATCGATAGAGGGCCCTCTTGGTTCCCCTTGTCCTTTCCAATCTCCACGTAATCTGATTGGAATGGACTGCTTGGCATAGTGGAAGATATATCTTCGCACCCCGGTAAATATATTTCGTATCAAGGAGTCTCCGACAAAGTACATGGTTTGGTCGATAGCTTCCAAACAGGGCTGTAGTTGAGTCGCATTCATGAATTCCCACGTGCATCCGGGAGTCTCATCGACGTATCCCATGCCAATATAGGTAGCGTCCCAAAAGTAACCACATCCTTGATGATATTTGGAACTCGTATTTCCCTGTTGTTGTTGGGTGTCATCGATAGTACAATTAACAGGAATCCGACGAAAATGTCCGGGTTTATGCGTATCCGAGATACCACACCACCTCTTTTTCTGTTTCGCTTCTTCTTGTTCCTTTATCCGTTGGGTTTGAAGTCGACGAAAGTTGCGAAAGGAGATGGTGAACAGCCCGCATATGGCGATGAAACGATTCCTGTCGAGAATTTCGAGGCAAACAACAACACTCAAGCACACATCCAGTCGTTTCTTTCGGATGCTTCTAGCGTGAGATTCCATATCTCTTCGCTCGTGGCTTATCTCTTCCTCCTGGCCAGACACACCAGGAACGCAAGGGCGGACACCATCACTGCTCACAACCCAGGTAGCTAGTCTATCACAAGCTGGCGCACTGGGAACTTTATTGGGTCGTTTCGCTTGGTCGGGTGCTGCGTATTGTCAGGGTGTCGACGTTCCTTGCAGTATTTGGTCATGCAACATTCCAGATTGGAGTATATGTATGATGTATATAAGATTGGTTATATCTGCGGACCACCCCGACAACCACATTCTCGCCACAAAGAGATTGGAACATTTTTTTGGGTTTCGAAACTGATGCAGGAAGACCTGGGTCAAATATTCTCGTTTGAATGGACTGGTTGAGAAATGAGTCATGGAAATCGTCATGCATTTCCACACAGGACATTCAGAAACCAATTGTTTATTTCCTCATTCACCCATGGTAAAAAGTGAACGTTATCCAGCCAGACATTATCAGTTTTGGGATCCAAGGAAAGTAACGTTTTCGTCAACCTTGCGGTATCAAAAGTCCGACAACCACCTCGAATAGCCTCTCTTTGAATAATTTCATCAGTTGCTTGTACACGGCTACTGGTGGTGCCACGTGGGGGGCCACCATCGTTTGGTTGGGTTGTGCTCTGCCAAAAACACTGGCCGCCGGGTCTGACCCAATCATTCAACGAATGAAAGACTTGCTCGGCAATGTCCCGACGCAGCCCACCATGGAGACCCCGGTTGTACACCACAACATCTAGATCAGGATACACGCTTTGGAATATCCCATCCGAGGCAGCACCTTCATTCAAGGGGACAGAGAAGTGTTTGGGGAGAGTCTCAAGTGACCAGATGGTTTCATTCGTGAATCGACAGGTGGCTCTATCGGCGCATCCAGAAGAATTCCATCCACTTATAGGCTGTGGTACATCTCCTTTCCCTCTCTCGCCCAAATATGACAGTCGAATTCCTTCTTTGGATACATATCTCAACTGGTCGGTGAAGCCATTCAATGGGTTCCGTGACGCGAAACATTCTAGTCGGCCATTAAATATTCCTCCATCACTACTACCTCCGATTTCCCTTTGAACTCCTCCGTGCGAATCAGGGAAATAAGTCCGATGAATCAATATATGGTGCGATCCATTGACACAGGCTGGTTGACCGTTTTCATTCACATGAGCACACTGGGGACTAGGTCCATATCGAGCAAGGTATTCGCCGTTTTCGACCAAATGGACAAGCGATAGGAACAAATACCGACTTACTGAATCTCCAATCGCCATGAGATGTTTACCGGCTAGACACTGTTTAGCGTCTTGTGCCGTGTACCGCTTCAAACGGCACAATGGCGACGACGATGCCGGTGAAGGTGCCATCGAAAGGTCGTATGAGCCATCGTGCCGTTTCACCCAGGTAATGTTGGTTGCGTTCAAGTCATCCCAACACTTATTCGGAACAATAGTTTCCTGAAAAGTCGATTGTCGCGGTGTTGATGATGTGTCATTTCGACGCCTTTCTCCCTTCACTATTGCCCCCCCCCCGCGGTGGAGTTCTTCTTTGTTCGGAACTTTTGGTTGAGATAGCATCAAAAGCGCTATCAATGCCAATAAGAAAGTTATGCTTCTGGCAACGAAGAGAAAGGAAAGAGGGTTGTTATATCTTCCACGCGGCTCGGTGGTCAGAGGAGAAGGTTCGTGTATCGACAACATCATCACTTTAAATTATTTGTCGCTGTCACGTGAACTAAAATTGCCTTCGCGCACTTTTCCCGTGGCGCCGAATAAATCTAGCCAAAGCGTGTAGGATAATTGCAAGTAGTAACATGAAAGTTATTGAAGTATTACGACCAGCAACTAACAAGCGATCGGTGACAGTCATTCTCAAAATGACCCGATGACCGCTACTAGTCTGACTAATATGACCACATGGAGAAAGCTCCTATGTCGTCGATAAAGGCTTCATGATCCTCAACACCACGCAAGGTATCTTCGATAATTTCCTGTGCAATATCGGGAGAAGGTTTGGCGCCCATCGGGAGCCGACAATACTGGTATTTTCCAAAGGGCGTAACGATCGTCCGCTGGGTCCAGCATGGATGGAAAATGCTCCGTCCAATCATCTATATCAAAAGCAGCAAACTTGTCAGCGCAATCCCTCACGAATTCATCGTAACAATGATAGAATCCTTCTACTCCTTGCTCCATTGAGAACACCTTGTTGGATTTGGATTCCTGTTTTCGCAGATCAATCTTGGAACCGTCGAATCCAATTAATCATATCTGCCGCGATGAAGATAGTAATATTCGCTCCCAACTGTCTATATCTCGATCCCACATTCTTTCTTGTTATGGTAGCCTTTCGCTCCGTTTAGGGAATCACAATCGTTGGATTGTATTGTTCATTCTTCATGTATAGTAAACAATAGTTTCCGCTGGAACGTCGCTTCCAAGACTACCGTCCGATTGAATCGCAGACTCATCCGATTGGATCTCCATTTGGGACTGTTTCTGTACATCGCGAATCCAATTCACGACAGGGTACCTGTACTGCAATGGTGCCTTCGGCAACGAGGAGTCATTCTTCCTAAAGTCCGAGCCCCCCCAACAAATTCTTCATTGACGAAAACGACACTGGACAATAATTGCTTGAACAGACAACAAGAGGAATTAATAACACAACCTTCTGCTGTACCTTGCGCCGTCTCCTTCCGTTCCTTCAAGGAATCATCATCGGTGCCACCTCGAACAATGGTGTCCCATCCAAGCCAGATTCGGGCCTTTATTGTCTTGACGAGTGTCATGTGCTTGTGCTGTCACTTCTACTACCACGGTCTTTTGACGATTGATGTTAGCACTACGGTAGAATTGGAACGGTTGGCAGGAGGAGCAGCGCCCTTTCGAGAAGCCGCTCGTCCTCTCGAGAAGAAGAGTCGAGAGGAGGTCTCATCCTCATTCCGCCCGTACCACGAGCTTGCTGAACAGGTCGACAACATCACTTTCAACGTGCGAGAGAACTCAAAAACATCGTTTGCTAGAGCGCATGTGATATCGAAGAGGCGATCCTGGTTTCAGCCAACGAAGCAATGTACGGAAACATGCTGCGTCAATACCGTGGCAATCAGTATGGGCAGTGACGAGTCGCTCCAGCTTTTGAATACGGTTGACGGTCTTGACCTTGCAGACATCCTTCTCGAGGACAACCCCTCGCCCCGGCATTTAAGTTTCCTTGCCAAGAGCTTTCATGACGATATGATTCCTTGTCTGCAACCAGGAACAATAATTTATCTGAACACGCATAAGAAAGTCCTTTCGTATTTTTGGCAGAAGATTCGACCCCGAATCCATGTTCCCTTTATCGTGATAAACAGTAATTCCGATTCGGACTCCCCTCCATATAAAGAATACGCCGACATAATTGAAGGGGACGACCCTTTGTTAATAAGATGGTATGGGCAGAATCCTCTTCTTCCGGGGCGCAATACAACCAATACGCCCAAGTTTCGACCCATGCCTCTTGGACTCAGTATTCACCACCCACAATCCAGGTACTTGGATCCCTATTTGGATCTCGTGAACAATGGCAATCCCTTCGCCGACATGAGTCGCTTTTTGAATGAGCCCCTTGATTGGGACCGCGATGTCCTTGTATTCTTCAACCGACGGCGAGCTCATCGGCAGAAGCTATGGGACGAGCTCTGCGGCTCCTCGTCCGGCGGGAACGCTACCACGAATTCTACCTCCCTTTCATGCTCGGAGAGTTCGATTTCGCCCAGTCAAATCTACACAGCAGCCAGTCACTTCAAGTTTGGAATCAGTCCACCAGGACGAGGTTGGGATTGCTATCGAACTTACGAATATCTTTATTTGGGTATCATTCCTATCATCGAGGAGCGCGCCCCCTACTCTGAGCTTCTATTTGAGGGACTCCCGGTGATTCATTTCCCTGGTCTTACCAATGAGAACACGACCAAAGCGGACTTGGTGAAAGCGATTGAAGATTTTGTCAAGGCGCCGGACTTTGCAACTAGATTCTCAGGGACCAAAGCAGGATGGAGCCGACTATTTTTGCCCTACTGGAGGCGAAAAATGCTACGAGAGGCCAATCGAAGCACGATATTCAATCGGGATGGAGACGAATACTTCGTTGGTTATCGCTACGAAACTTTCCAGGCCAGAGAGCCAATTTATTGCACTGACCCAAACAGCTGCCTGGTCAAGTAACATATCGTACGAGTAGATGTGACGACCCACGCACAAATTCGCTTTCGTGGTGCTCGTAGAGCATCATTTCTCTGGAGCTCTCTAGAGGGTATTCGTCCTTAGTTGTAAATCGAAATTCTAGAACAATCCTCATGTGCCCATCGATTTTTTATTACTACTGTACCATACTGCGTGATGATCTGGAAAAAGTCGAAACTAGAACGCGCTTTCACTTAATGTTTGGATGTGGACGAAGAATCGCATCAACACCAGAAGGGTGTATTGCCCCTACCCCCTGCCCCCGATTTCCGTGGGGAAAAGTTGCTGTGATGCTTCTTGCTATGACGCGTCCTATGTGGAAGTGGTTGTGGTAGGCTATTGCGTCGTTACTACTCCTAATCAAGACGAAGCCGCGGGGACAGAATCGCGGCCTACACCGTTTTGATCTAGCCACGAGCTCAAGGTGGGCCCAAATCGATCGTACTGGTGGATGACACGCGATTTTGATCCATCGAATTCAGTGAACCAACCATCCTCATTCGTCAAATTGAAACCCAAGCCCAGGAATCCCTTGCCTTCGACCGCTCCTGGATAAGGTAAACGTTTCGCCTGACTTTCAGTCAAGTTGGGGTTCGCCTTTTGCATGTTGGCCGTATGCTCCTTGAACAAGTTCGAAGCTTCCACGCCAACAGTATTTACGATTCCACCGGCTCTGTTCGGCCAGGCTGTTGCGAATGGTAACTGTCCCGAGTAATATAAATAATTATGAATAGTCTGATCGTCCCCATGGAATTCAAATCGGCATACCGGATCCAGACTCCATGCTTTCATTTCGGCGTGCATCACTTCGAAATACTTGATCATGGCCACTCTCGTCCCGATGGTCGATCCCGAACACAACATGACTTGATCCAAACGAATGCCTTTGCACGTTTTAAAGGGATGATCCGTCAGCCAATGGGTGTGAGTTCGTTGCGTCGCGTGCTCTTCAAAGACCTGTAGACCTTTCACCACCGGAGATCCGGGTCCGAAAGGGTCTTGCTGAAAGAAAGTATCACGGACATCCACGGTTAAAACTGGGCCCGTGCATGTCGGACACTCTTCCAACCAATCTCGTTGCAAAGGAAAGCGGCTCCATCGGGTCTTGATATCCAAGTACGGGATGGCACACTTGGTGCTGTTGTTGAAAGTACATGGCGCCATTTTCGGAATTTTATGGGTGACATTTCGATAGGCGAAATAGTCCAGCACCTCTTGGGAGACCTCCGGCGATACGCCCAAGATGATATGGCCTCGAAATCCTGATTTACGGAGCGAGCCGACAAAGCGTTGGTACACTTTCAATGAATAGCCAGTGGCCATTCCCATGACAGTCGCTGTCGAGGAATCTCCGTGATAGTCTTTGCCTACGTATAGATTGGGGTCACTAATGTCGACTCCCGCGGTGGTTCGCTTGAGACTCCTGTCGATAGGATTTCGGTCGACAAGCTTCGGATTCAAGCGCAATGCGGGCAATCGCTCAAACGATGTCTCGAGTGGCAGTGACGGGGGGTCTGCATTCTTCTGCTTCGTCTTCTTTGGAAGTTCGTGCACGCGTCCCTCTGAATTGGATGATGGATCCGTCGCGATCATTTTGCTATTTGTACTAGTACGAATGCGCTCACCCGAAGAAGCAACAGCAGCCTGCTTATCCATCTTGGTTTTATCAAACGCAGAATCGAACACTGTCACATCGAAAGGTTGTTGATTCGATGATTCCAATGTGGAGAGATACAACAACCCAATGGCGCTCACCACAACGAGAAAATATGCCGCCTTAGGGCTGGTTGCGCAGTAGCGGCACAATGTGCTTTGGTTGCGCCGGTTTGTTAGCGATGGCACTACCATGACTTGGTTATGTCTGTGTCTCTACTATACCAAGATTGGCACAATAAAGTGAGCTTTCCTCTGATCTTTTTCATCCGTTGTTGCTGTTGATTTGGGTGCTTTTTTTTCGAACTCTACAAGTAAACTGGTAATACCGGTACCATTGTGTACGTGCTGTACCGGTACATCAGTGAGGAGTGAAGATTAATAATATGGTCATCCCGTTCATCCATCCGTCATCAAAATGACTCTTTTGATTAACTGGACCATAGCGATAGTCAGGCATGACATGGAGGCAACCCTCCGGCCATGTACACAGCGGGAGGGTTTCGGAATAAGGGCGGGACAAGGATCGCTAAAAACAGTTCTTATATGCCTTGTCCCGGCGTTGTCCCGCCCCTCGAGATTTTTTGAGAGGCCATTTGGCACGTCAACACTGCGGACCCTTGTCCCGCCCTTGGTTGACCCAACAGTAGAGTGGTGGGCCACAATCCGTGGAAACCAAGGATTGCGATTACTTAAAAAGGGCGGGTACATGGCAGCTTACGTCACAATCCTTGGAAGCAACCTGACGGATTGCTTCCAAGGGTAAACTCGTGTCGGTCTTTTGGGGGCTGGCAAAGGCAAAATATCCGATCAAAAAACTCGTCTCGTAAACATTTGGACAAAGGCAGCACAGGCACTTGCATCCTTTTGTTCCAATTCCCCCGACCAAGCGCCGCCACTACCTCTTGTTGTCCCGCCCTGATCGCAACTACAATGGATAGTGGATCAGCCGAGCGAGCAAGAAATTGAAAACCGACACAAATCGTGCAGAAGCGCACAGTCGTTGACTCGCTTGACTGCATCGAGGGGAGGTGGACGAAATCGGAAGGACAGGAGAACAGACTTCAACCGGTGCAAGACGATAAAAGTTGCGCTACCATAAAATTATATTCAGGTATGAATATTTTTGAATGATCGTTAAAAGTTGTTTATGTAAACATTGCAGGTACCATACCGGTACAGTACTTGAACCTGTACGTGCCTGTTTGGCGCCCTGAAAATCGTGCGCACCGCTGCTATTGCTGCCGGTACCGGTAGAGAGGGTCCGCCTAATAACACCTTGCACATTTGCAATAAGAATTCTCATTGAAGCTACAGTACTGGTACTGGAATAGGGGTGGACCATGGCAACTACTCGTACCAGGGCTATGATCTCCACTTCCTCTGCAAATCTGGACCGCCAGTTGCCAGCGTACTTGCAAATGGCGGAGCCCCCGATGACGAATAAACGATCCTCGTCGAGTCCTTCGCTGGACTGTCTGTCTTTACAATCGAGTTTGAAACGCGTCCGTTTATCGTGCAGTCCAGGTGAGTTGCGATTGCAGCGGGACTTGCGATTCCTCCCCACCATGGGATGGCGGCTGGCAGAGGAAAATCCCGGCAGCAGCATTGCTGCTGTATCCTGGGACGCGAATCCTCGATGGCTCTTTCAAGGACCTGTAGGAGGCACACCGGTCCACGCCGAGCTGCAGCTCCTGGATCCGCTCCGCCTCGTTCTTCGGATTCAACGATGTCGCCTGTGGATTCAGATTCCACGCATGTATCCGCATCGGCCTCCGGTCATATCTCGCCTCGAAAACATGCCAATGGATCATATTATCATTGCCGAAGAACTTCCACTGCACTGCAACAGTAGCAGTAGTAGTGACATGCCGCAAGGACAAGATACCGTTTCCTCCTCGCCGGAAGAATCGTCCATGAACATACAAGGCTCCACACTGATTTACAAGGAATGGTCACCGGTCAGACACTTGGGCGATTTGCTTGTCTTTCTTTTACATACTGCGGCCCGGCGGCCCCTTTCCAGGTCCTCTTCCATGACGACGTCCGCTTCGACAAGCTCAATGACAGCGACTTCTAGTTCCATCAGGCGGACGCCTCTCACCTTCCCGCTCACGTCGGCAGCAACTTCCTCTTCGTCTTTGCCGGATGTCTCGTCGTCCGCCTCCACTGTACGGATGGGGCCAACAACTCCAAACAAGTACTTTTTCATGGAGGAGCACAAGATGGAAGACGTGGGCGGTGGCGGCTACGCCCAGCACCACTACCATGATGTGTCTACCAATATTAGTAAACCATGCACGATTAATACAGCGATGGCTCCCATACCGCCATTTGCTCCAAATCGATTTGACGCGGGGTATGGCAAATATAAAGACCCATTTGATCTTCGATCATCCTCCTCGTCGGGCCGGTCTTCCGGGGGGATGGTAGACGGTTCTTGCAATGCAATGGAATTGTAGAAACCGCATCATACTAATCCCGGTGGTAACTCTGCAACTTAGACCAATATACTAGACTACTAATTTTCGCACTATAGACTAGATCTTCCAAAAAGTCCTCTCAACTAAGCTCTACTAGCTAGGGCTATGGTCGTCTGGATGTGGCTTTTGGCCAACGACTGCATTTTCCGCAGTGATTACTGTACCCTTGACCAAAAAAAGCAGTCGGTCTACTTCAGACAATTCCTCACTCGTCTGATATTCGTAATCTTGCCAGTTGAAGTCGTCTTCCATGTAGATGATTTCCTCAAAATCATGGTGCTCAAGTATCTGGTCGTCCGGGAGATTCGTCGATGTGGGATCGTCATCGTCGTTGACGACATGATCCACTGGTGTCACGACGACATTATCGGCAGTCTCGCTCGTTGTTCCTGGCACCAGTCTGCTAGTGACTTCGATCGCCGCCACCGCCGCCGCTGCTTCTTCTTCTTGGCGTTGTCGTTTCTCAATTTCCGAGGTGAGTTGACCACATCCCGCATTGATATCGATACCTCGTCGTACTCGAGGTGTACAAGCCACTTTGTACTGTTGTTCCAAAATTTGACAAAAAACATTGACGCGATTACGACCGGACGGAGTACCTCCATAGCCTCCCGTCGGGTTCAATGGAATCACATTCACATGAATCATGTCTTTGCGAAGCCATTGATGGATCAATTTTCCTAGGTCATGTGCCGTCTCGGGAGTATCATTCTCGCCTTCAATCAAGGCCCATTCCAAGGTTATGCGTCGACCTGTCGTTTGAATATAGCTTTGCAACGTCTGCATCAACTCTTTCAATCCTCCATTTCGTTTATTAGCAGGAAGCAAGGCGGTGCGTTCGTCGTCTGTGGCACAATGTAAACTGACGGCCAATCGGACTTGGGGGAGATCGATAGCCAGTTTGGAAATATTGTTCACAATACCCACAGTTGAAACGGTAATTTTGCGATGACCAATGCCCAATTCGTCGTGGATGCGCTCAATAGCCGTTTTGACGTTGCGATAATTGGCGAGCGGTTCTCCCACTGTCAGAGGCAAGATAATAAGATCAGACGTGCACAGGTCAGAATATTTCCAATCGCCGAAAGAAGTCTGAAGTGTTTCTTCGTAGCACTTACTCCCCATAAACACAATATTCGAAAGACGTGTCGACCTTCCATGGTTCCTGGTAGGAGCACTGCTACCCCCGTTTTTCTTTTTCTTTCCTTTTGATTCTTCCTCCTGTTCTTTTCTTTCTCGCTTGTCCTGTGCCGCCAATTCCGACGCAAACCTGGACACCTGCTCCAAAATTTCATCAGGTGTCAGTTGCCGACTGAAGCCCATTTGCCCCGTAGCACAAAATACACACCCTTGCGCACAACCCGCCTGACTACTAATGCACGCCGTGTATCTTCCATCTTGATAGGGCATCAATACCGATTCAATCAATTGGCCATCGGACAACCGGTAGGCTCGTTTGATCGTCCCATCCTTCGACACCAACTCAGTATCCAGTTGAAGTGATCCCATCGTAGCATGCTCTTTTAATTGGGCCTTGAGATCTTTGGGAATATTTTTCATTTCATCAACATTGGTGACACCTTGTACACGGACCCAGTTCCAAATTTGTTGGGCCCGGTATTTGGGATGACCCCAACTTTTGAGAATGACTTCCAATTCTTCTACTGGAACGGTGTGCAAATTGATCATTTTGGTGGGGGCTGTCGTCATCGTCGTCATTGAATCATCGAGTGAAACCTTTTTGGTGCTCATACATAAACTTGATGAGGAAGCAGTTCTGGACGATGATGGTTCCAGCAACAGAGTTCTCGCACTGGTGACATGACCGCGTGAAAAGGAAGCGGACAACGGTCGCACCGGTTCCGTGTATCGAGAGGCTAAGTAGTCCGTTCTGGCGAATCTTCTTGACGATGTCCAAGCATAACATGGCCGTATGAAAGATAATTGTTGCTGCCACCTACCCATCATTTCCACAAGTAACAGTGCGGGGAGCGTAATAGTATTGAAAAGGGAGAAGATCGATTTCATCCCAATGGAAACTCAGGCAAAGAATGGAGAACGGAGAAGGTGCAGCAGTTTTTAGCAAAGATCAAAGATGCTTCTTTGCAGTTGGATGTTGGCTCGTACGAGTGCAACGCCAGCTTCAGTCCAAGTTATACTTCAACTTCAAAGGTACAAGTACCGAATAGAGATTTTTTGGAAAGCAGGGTTGTCCTGCATGAGAGGTCGATGTGTGCGATATTGAGATGATTTGTGATGCTGGGTGCGATTTGACGATGATGGGTGGTGAGACCATCACTCTTTAGCTATTTATCGGCTGACGTACAGAATGCTTTTAGGGTCCTGTTGGGGGATTATTTTGGGGACCAGTTTTTGCGCTATCCAGCACGTCCCCCCTTTTGGATAACGCGCCATTCTGGACGTCGGCCGCGAATACGTAAACGTATTCCCCGGCGCCGCGCATGGAAAAGCATTCACCGTACAATACAACTAACATCGGTGGATCGGATGTTGGTCGGAGCGGAGGTGTTGCTTTTCAAACTGCCCGGTAGAAATAATAAAGCTGCAAGCTACTGTAGCAAGTAGCGTGAGAAACAACACATTTCGACACGGTACATGTACAAGTACTGTACAAACAGTTCCATGAGTGGTACCCTCTATGAACCCGCTATTTTATTCTTTGTGCGTTACATGACGGTTATCGACTCCCTCCAGCAGACTGTGTTTTCATTGGACGAGAAGAGATTTACGAAGGTCGGGCATCCAGTAGATTATTTCCTTCGGTACCTCCTCTCCTCGACATCTTGTTCTAATGCTCTGTAAGCGCAGAGGAAGCGTGTGAATTGATATTGCTTTTTAAGGATGAGCTACGAATTAATTGTGACATCTATTAATATACATTCTGTATTGCTTGATTCTTCTCGCTTCTCGCAGAGGGTCATTCCGGAGGTCGAAGTGTCTTCATAGACCGCCTCGAGATGTTTATACAAGATCTTCTCCATTCAGTGCGCGTCATGCGCGTCACGTCATTCTCGGAGATCATATATTCTCACAAGGGGCAGATCGGCGCGTAAGGGTCGGCCTTAGATACCGCTACCTACAGTACATATCATCTTTCTGCTACCGACCACAAGAAGTATGGAATCTCCCCCCAATCCCATTGATTCGCCATCTCCATTTCCAAGGATGCTCAAAGTATTGTCAATTGGTGTTATACTATTAGTCAGCCAATTCTCCAGCGTTAAAGGCTACGGGCCGTCGCCGCCGATGAATCATCACGTCCACGAAAGTCCTCGGCGGAGATTCCTGCATCAATTTTTGGCCCTTGGCACAATCGTCGCTGTTCCGTGGCTACATCCAAGGGCCTCGGAAGCTCTCTCGCCCGAAGAAGCGGCAACCGCATACAATTCCTACGCCTCCAACTATGACGACTTGGACGGTGGCAAGGCGTCCACCCTGTTGGGCATCGATCAAGCCCGCGCCTCGCTATTTTCCAAGGCTACTGGTCGAGTTCTCGAAATTGGCGCCGGCACAGGCCTCAACTTGAGCAAGTACGATCCCTCTAAACTCACATCACTCGTCTTGCTTGACATTTCGCAAGGTATGCTCGATCAAGCTAACAAACGGTTCCGGGACGATTCAACATTCGGAGGAGGCGCATGGGATCGTGTCTCGGTGGAGTTTGTACAAGCCGATGCGACTTCACAGTTGGTGTCAACTTTTGGAGCATCCTCATTTGATACTGTCGTTGATAGTTTCTCTCTGTGTGTCATGGGCAATGAAGGGGCCTCACGATGTTTGGATCAGATACGACAGATTGTCAAGCCTGCAAATTGCCATGGGAAAATTTTGCTTCTGGAAAATTCTCGATCATCGAACCCACTACTTGGGAAATACCAAGATGCTACGGCCACTGCCGCGGCGTCGGCGGGTGGTAAAGGATGCGTCTACAACCAGGATGTTAGAGCCATGCTTGAGGCTACCATGGGTTTGACGGTCGAGCGCGAGGAGGCCTTTGCGGCCGGTTTGTTTCGGTCCTTTCAATGCTCGGCGGTGCAATCCCAATGAAACCGCACCGCTATGCATGGACTGCAAACAATGGCGTTTGAACCAGAAATGGCTATTATTATTATCGTTTCATGGTCCGCTGTTTCTCTGCTGCAACCACGGTGCGACTGGAGTCGACCAAAAGTCCCTTACGTTCCCTCACTTTTCGGATGTACTTCAAGGCGGTATTGTCCATCCCGGTCGATACATCCCCATTCTGCAAAATCTCACCAAAGTCTTCTCGTTCCTCCAACGAAGTCGGGATCCAAAACGGATCCTGTTCGAGACGTTCCCAATGACTAAACACCAACTCGGGGGCTGTCACTTCTCCGCTGGATTGACGAAAAAGTTCGGGTGCCAAGCCAAAGGATTCCGCATGAGGGATCGTAGCTGTAATCATTAAGAGATCAGTACCTTCGACCATCGAGTCCTCTACTACTTTTCCACGGCGTTTTGATAGCACCCCGTAGAGAGAACCGATCCCGGTCAACGAAGAATGCAAGGTCAACTTCAAATGACTTTCCACGAGTCGACTTGGTCTCGTTCTTTCAACATCACAAAGCGGAGACAAGAGTGAGAAAAAAGGCTCGAATTTCGATGATAATGTAGTCGCCGTGAGAAACTTACAACAGAGAGCAGCGAATGCCGGAGCGAAGTGCGGAGACGACCATGCCACCGCTAAGGGGTTTGGCGCAACTGTAACCAGCGGCGGCCTCTATTGATGATTGAACTGCCACCTCGACTCCTTCCAAAACTACCAAGATACCTCGAAGTGGTTCTTCGCAGATGGGACCGGCCCGCAAAGCCATTCGGAAACCTGCAGCCAATGATCCTCTCATCTGGCTCTTCCAGATGGCCACAGCACCTTCATTGGCCAAAGTTGTCGCGGTTTCGCTCGATCTTGCCTCCTTCTTGGAAAATCCAAGACTCTGAATTTTCTCTTTCACAGCCACATATTCTTCCACGCCACTTTCAATGGCGTGACCAGCGTCTTCTTCATCCTCACCATTATCCTCGCTACTTGTTTTCGAAGGGACATGAATTTCACCGTTGGAAGACTCCACGCCACGAATAGTTACCCCCTCTTGTAGTGTTATGGTTTCCATCATTGCACTCCCTTCTTCATCCATCGAGCACAACGATTCAAGCAAGATGCTCAAGATGGCTTCAGATGAATTTTCTTCCATGCCAAGCGCTTTGGCTAGCTGAAGAAGCTCCTCTTCGCAACCCTCCACCAGTTTCTTTTCCTTGAGCGCCTGAAATACTGTATCTTTCAATGGCACGGTTCGGATACTAATGGCCCCTAGGCGTCCAGTGATAATGGTCCGACAACGACCTCGATGAGCATACTCCAGACCCTCTTCCTCATTGTACGGAGGGATTTTGGTCTGTCGCAGTGGGACGGCCGCGGCACTTGCCGCCGCAAAGGCTCCAAAATCCGATGTTTCGTGTTCGAACCACTCCGTCGTTTCTCCAAACTCTACAATCGGATCAGATATTCGCAATTCCATTGACTCCTTTCCACAATACACGCGTTTCAGATCCAGAATGGACTGTTCCAAATGCAACTCTCCCAGACAGGCGAGCAAACGTTCTCCCTTGGCTGTGGCGGTAACCTCCACGGCTCCATCGGCCAAACTAAGCTTGATGAGACCACGTTCCAGAATTGGAGTATCGGCAGGATCCACAGATTCTACGTTCACTTTGACCAATGGTCGAACACCTCGGTCAAAGCCTTGAAGAGGTCTTCCATCTGGCGAGCTGCATAACGTCGCTGTCTTCAACTGCACATCTTCCAAGTTTTGAATCGCACAAAGGTGCCCTGCAGGAACCTCATTGACCAACACAAAGCTCGATCCCATTAACAAATACAATCGAACAGTCCGTTTGGGAGCTATCTGACCAGGAAGATGCTTTGGACCCAATACAAAATAGTTGTCTCCCGTTCGTAGTCGTCCACTTAATACTCTCGCCAATCCCAAAATGACACTCTCTGATGGTGAAGCAGTATCATCAGCAAGCTGCGGATCCCGAATATGAGACCGGTCCGTAGCCATAAACTTGCAAATATGTGCAACGCCGGGTGCTGTGGGTGAAATATCACAGTGTTGAACAGCCATTTGAATGGGAAGAAAGGATTCGGGATGGGGTAGTCTAAACGCCAGAGCGCGTGGTCTCACCTTGCTGGATGCTTGACTGGGGGAGGGACAAATATCGTACACAGTATCCAAGACAATCTCACTCAATGGTCGATATCTTCTCAGTATTGACCGCAGCACTGCATCCTCGGAAGAAGCCCCTGTTCGTTTCAATATTTCTTGTAAGGCTTCGGTTGTCGAAGGTGGGACCTGATTGGCGGTAGCTCCCTGTTGAAGTGTTGTCAGCACCTGATCCATTCCAGGTGTAGTGGCAGTGATTTTGGATTGGAAGGTTTTGCCATTGGTCGGCTGCTGGCTGTTCAATATTCTTCCATCGGCAAAGAGAGAAGATCCAACCCCCGACGATGCCGAGGCACTGGCGATGCCTTCGTAGAGCTCCCATAGTGCCTTCAAACCGAATTCCGCAAACATTGGCTCGTCCGAATGGTCTGGCTTCCACTTTAGAACCTTGGAATTGTCGGGCTTGAATTTGAAATCGCCAAATAAGTATTGTTTCAAGAGCATGGGCTTGATGGGAAGCATTTTTTGTCGAAACAACGATCTTGACAAGGACGGGACTGAAAAGCCCCACCCGTACAAGGCACTAGCAAAGATAACATTTCCCTTGGCAGGTTCAAAGGTCCATTGTTGAAGTTCCGTCTCATCTGGTTCGGTTTGGGTTGTCGAGGGTTCGAAAGCTTGTTCGGCATGCGCACGACTCGAGGTTAACATGGCTGAACACGTCGCATTGACCGACTCGATCAAGGATCGCAAGCGCAAGTAGGCCTCGGTCGGTGACAAGCACAAATTCGTACACAAACGATCCACCTTGTTGATGACCAAAATAGGAACTAGTTGGTGATGATGCGCCTCTCGCACCACTTGATGTGTTCGGGCGCACATTCCTTCGACGGCATCGACCACCAACAGACACCCGTCGCAACACTGCAAGCTCGAGGAGACTTCAGTCGAAAAATCCATATGCCCCGGAGAATCCAACAAATGCACAACCACGTTGGTCGGTTCGTTATTTTTGGGCGAGCGGTAGACGTGTCGCAATCCAATGGCGCTGGCCCGCATGGTGATGCCTCGCCGTTGCTCTTCTTCGAGGGAATCCAAGTAGCGAAGAGTCCCCGCCTGACGCTCGGAAATGATCCCGTTGGCTTCAATCAAACTGTCGGCCAGCGTAGTTTTTCCATGATCTACGTGGGCACATATTGTCACCAGTCGCGTCTGTTCGGGCGGCAGAAATACGGACGAGGCCATGGTGATGGGTGGGACAACTTCAAAAAATATAATGATTCTGATTCAAGCAGCAGCATGAATTTTTCAAGGGTCAGCAGGTTTGAGGTTTATCCCCCCCCGTCCTTAAAAATGGTGACGCACCGGCGCGTCACCAACACCTCTTTTTCAGTCCTACCACCAATTAGAGTGGACTTGAATCATTTCGTGGCTTGACATTTTGGCATCGAGAATTTCGGGCTTTTTAACACGGTGTATCGCGAGGAAACACAAATCTTTTTATTTTTCCGTCAAAATTGACTCGTTTTAGATGAAAAATATATGGAAATGTTCAGCTTTTCGAGATCTGTCCAAAACCGTCGAGAAAACTGTTTCGTGGTGCACGCGTGGGCGGGAAAATTGGGCGGGAAAATTGCTGCTAGTACCGCGTATGGGACTCCTTGCGGGTACACTCCAACACCCTCTGCCTACCGGTAGAGAGCAATGGACGACAATGACTTCCGCTTTCTAGCTCTACCTGGTGGGGATGTTGCGGCTCCAAATAATCCTGATACTGTCACTCCAAATGATGCTCTTCTTGCTCTTCTCGCTCCGAATGAAGGGCTTCTCGCTCCGAATGATGCTAGACCAGGATTGTACTACTAGTAATTGTGGCTCCCAACTGTCCAAATCTTGATCCCACGAGATTGTCTGTTATGATCACTATCCGTTGCAATTAGAGAATCTCATTCGTGGGGTAGTAATATAGAATCTTCAGGTATAGAAAACATCGTCTCCGCCGGCGCCTCGCTTCCAACAAGATAGCTTTCATTCCGATTGGATCGCAGACTCGTTCGATTGGATTTCCATTTGGGACTGTTTCTGTACATCGCGAATTCACGACAAAGAAGAATGCGCCGTCGACAATCGCGTATTTTATCGCCTATTGCCTATTTTCATGTTTTGTACCGGAACCGGTACTCATACTTTCTCCCAACCTCCTTTCTTCTCCTGCTAGAAGTAAGTACTGCAACATACGAGTACTCTGGTATGCCACAGTGAATGAACAGCATACTGTAGGCTACTTTACCTGGCAGTAGGAAAGATGTGGAAGTACGGATCCCTTTTGGTGTCCTTGAAACGCTCGTCGTCCTTGGCGGCTGGAGCTGCCTCAATAGCTGGCGGACCGTTCCTACTTTTGTTCCTGGGAGTTGCACAGCAGGATTCTCCCGAACCTTCGCGATTGGAAGCCCGCCCTCAGCCTCAGCGCTTGGTACATCGTCCTTCAGTGGCCTCATATGAACGCCAGAAAGGCAAAATTCCGCCCCGTCAAGCACAAATTGAAAAGCTGAAATCGAAGCAGTTTGATGTTCTGGTGGTCGGCGCGGGGGCCACGGGTGCTGGCACAGCGCTCGATGCCACCACCCGCGGGTTGTCCACTGCACTGATTGAGCGAGGCGATTTCGGTAACGAAACGAGCTCGCGTTCCACCAAGTTGATTTGGGCGGGAATTCGCTACATTGCCACCGCCTTTTCCTCCTTGCTGCGATTCAAGAATCTGACGCAGCCAGTGCAGGCAGTCTCGGACTTTTGGTCCGAATTTTCCATGGTGCAGTCGGCACATAACGAACGTCGACTCTTGCTAGAAAACAACCCCCATCTTACTAAATGGGTTCCGATTGCCATTCCTATCAAAGAATGGATTTCCTGGCCTGCTCCCTTTGGCCATCCAATTTTTGCCAGTGCACCAATTACTCTCCCTGCAGTCTTCAAGTTTTATGATTCCATGTCGGGATTTACATGCCCACCGAGTCACATCATGCGAGTATCGCGCGCCACACGTAAATTCCCACAATTGGATGAAGCTGTCAAGTACTTTCAAGTATTCTATGAAGCGACGCACAACGATGCTCGGACTGCCACCTACATTGCTCTCACGGCCGCTGAAGAAGGCGCTGCCGTAGCAAATTACGTCGAAATGATTGACGTAATTAAAGATGAAAGCGGAAAGGCGATTGGTGTCAAGTGCCGCGATAATGTTTCGGGACAAGAATTCAGCGTCCATGCAAAAGCCATCGTATTTGCTGGCGGTCCCTTTACAGATCAGTTGCGTCGAATGGAGGACCCGACCAGCCCCACCGCTGTCAACGCGGCGGCAGGAACACACATTGTACTGCCTGGATATTATTGCCCTGCTGGTATTGGAATGCTGGATATTAATACCTCGGATGGTCGATTTTTGTTCTTTTTGCCGTGGGAAGGCCACACCATCGTGGGAACGACGGATCGCAAGGGCCCGGCGGTCTCCACTCCTCAACCTCCCGAAGAAGAAATCCAATGGATTTTGAGAGAAGTTGAAAAATATCTCAGCTCAGATTTGCGGGTCCGTCGAGCCGATGTCTTGTCGGCCTGGCAAGGCTTTCGACCACTGGCCTCGGATCCACATGCCGAGCCAGGAGCTCCAGTATCTCGCGATCACGTCGTGTCGACAAACCCAGAAACAGGAATTACTTTTATTACGGGTGGAAAGTGGACCACCTATCGTCATATGGCAGAAGATGTGATTAATCGAGTCGTCAAGTTGCATGGTTTCAATGCCGGGCCGTGTGTGACGGGCAAGAAACGTCTCCGAGGAGGCGATGGCTACACGCGGAATGTACCGGTACAACTTGTGCAAGAATTTGGCGTGTCGGAAGACGTAGCCCAACACTTGGCGCACACGTATGGGATGCACGCCTTTGAGGTGTGCCGCCTCGCTCGACCGACGGGCAAGAATTGGCCTCGCTTTGGAAGCATTTTACTGGAAGGCTTTCCGTATTTGGAGTGTGAGGTTGAATATGCTTGCAAGAATGAAATGGTGTGTACCGTTAAGGATATGTTGACCTTGCGTATGCGTTTGGCCTTTTTAAACAAGGAGGCGGCTTTGGCAGTGGCTCCTCGTGTCGCAGATCTCATGGCCGAAGCCTTGGGTTGGAGTCGCCGTGAAAAGAAGCGTCAGCTGGCCGAGGCTATCGAATACATATCTCAATTTGGAGGTTCGCTTCCGGCTGACGGGGCCTTTGCTGTTGGAACGGTCAGTGATGTTCGCGATTTGTTCCATACCTTTGATTTGGGCGGTCATGGATACATTGACGCAATTGACTTGAGAAATGCAGCCAAAATGTTAGGATTTCCCTTCCAGAGCAAGAGCGAAGCCGAACGCACATTCAAAAACATCAACAAGAACAAGGACGGCAAGATCACCGAAGACGAGTTTGTGGCATGGTGGAACTCGACGACCCAAGATCGTCTGAAAAAGAACATCGGAGAAAAGTTCATCAAACGGGAGGCGACTCGCCTAGACTGGCTTGGATCACAGCCGGGCGGGAAATAAGTACAACTGAATGGATTGTAAATTTATAAAGAAATATTTTACGTTACTATAGTTGTTGGGGCAGAGAATGATACGACCCAAGAACAGCTACTCCAAGTAGTCAAACAAGCAATCCAGCGGCGGCCAGGCCGTGACACTAGTCAAACAAGCAATCCAGCTAGTCAAGAAAGCAATCCAGCTAGTCAAAACATCAATGACTCAATGGAGTAAACTCGAGTACAGAGTACTGTAGCTTTTACTGCTTTTGACATAGTACCGATGACAATGGATGATCAATTCAATTCAATTCAACTCAACTCATTCCACTTCTTCATTCCAAGTCCCCATAGGATACGAGTAAAGTAGATTACCGTAGGGCGTACGAAGTACTCATACGACATAGGTACCACTCATGATGCTGTTTCTGAAAGTTATTTCCTCTTGGCTATTTGTCCTTGGCAGAGAAAGAGTTGCCCCAGGAACGGCACTTGAGGGTGCAAAAACCTTCGAAGTTTGCTTATCGCCTGGTTGCATGGCCGATGGAGCGGACGGAACCCTTCTAAAATTGCAGGCATTGGCGCCATCCGATATGTCCGTCTTGCCAGGTGTGTGTTGCTCTCTTTGTGGTAGTGGGCCGGTTGTCATGGATACAGGAAACAATAAAAAATACCGAAAGGTGTCGTAAACGAAGATTCTAGAAATTATTACGGAAGATGAGACCTTGGATCCCGAGCGAGCCGCAGTCCTCGAGGGTTTCAATTTAGTTTTGGAGGGAGACAAAGATCTCGAAAACAATGAATATTCCAAAGCGATCGCAAAGTATTCAAGAGCAATGGATATTGGTCTCGAGGCTGCCCTTGCCATAGAGAAAAAACGACAATCGTCAGAAGAAGTATCAAACGCGCCGTCTGGGCTGAGGTGGGTTATCATGGCAAGATGTAACGAGGCCAGAGCAAAACTGGGTCTTGCAGATTCCCAGGGTGCAATTGCAGCAGCCGAGTCTGCGCATGATCTATCACGAAAAACTTGCGCACGGTCCCTGGAACTTGTACAAGAAGCTTGCCAGATGAAGGGCGACGATGCTGGGGAAATAAATGCACTGAAGGCTTTGTTTGATCTTCCAGAACCAAGCAAACTAAGTGTGAGGGAGGCAAATAAAAGACGTTCTTTGGGCTTTCGGCTGGCACGACTGGAAGCAGCAACCAAATCCTAGGACAGAAGCGATTTTTCCTCGGCCAGAACAAAACCATGCTGCGGGCATACAACAATGACGAAATTGGACAATTTCTCCAAAGCAGTAACCTACCAATCCTACACTATGACATATTGCAATCTATGCAGTTTGAGAGATGAAAAAATAGAGTCGCCATGCTGAGAGAAAAAAGCAAAATACGTTAGCGCTGATGTGACGAAACAGAAGATTGATCGGCAAGTCGTGCAATGAAGACTATCGTGAGAACGATCCAGACTACAAATTCCACTCTCATCACATGGTGCGAAATGCGTCAGAAGTAAAGGCTGATATTAATCGAGTAATGTTACTGTACGCTTTACAATATCTATACAAAAGGCATGGTGCCTCCATAGAGAGCAGCCAAAGCCTCCTTCATCTTTTCATCTCGACCGAGAGACAACGAAGAAGACGGGCGTCGAACTCCGAGTTCCTTATCTTTTTCTTTTCGCAGAGCCCACCGAACTTCCTCGGCGTAATCGAAAGTGGCACCGGGCAGCATTTCGGCCAGTGTATCATCTAGCATCACTTCCCCCTTGATCATCAAATCCTCCATGGCATTCGATGCTTTGTGAGAACGTCGTTCTTGTTTGCCCCCCAGACTCTTGGAACAGTCCAGGATTTTCGAGGTTCGGGGAACTCTCAATTTTTGGTACATCGCGGCAGCCCTGGCGAAATCGGTTAGATCCAATGCATCTGTCTTTTTGTTCCAACAAAGTGCCTTCATCAGCAAGACCAAAGTCCCCGCATCTTCGATTCCCATTTGAGCCCCTTGTCCCACATAGGGGACAGGAGGATGGGCGGCATCTCCGACCAGAACAATACGGCTATTTCGTCCATATACCCATTGCTTCAGACGAGGACTAAGTAAGGCAAATCCGACACGAACGGCGTGGTCAACTCGATACAATGGGTCAGTGTATTGCTTGTCCCAGCCATCGTCTTTCATATTTTGAGCAATTTTTTCAAACTGGACCTTTCCCTCGGCCTTGTTCAATTTCCCCCAGTCATTCTTGTTGGAGTCTTCTTCTTTGATTGGAAAGTGGATCTGAAAACACTGCTCATTCTTTCCTACAGGAAAATAAACAGCGTGAAAATTGGATGTAATTGAGCTCGGAAAGTGAATTCCTCGCTGCTGGATGGGGCATTCGGCCATGCCCATCAAGCACGTGACTCCAGTGTACTTAAATTGGACATTATGATCGGCCATACACTGTCGAACCATGGAGTGTGCTCCATCCACACCAAATAAGAGTCGAGTGAGACGGGAGGTCCCGTCGGCAAATTGAACTTCGACTAGTCCATCTTCGTCTCTCTCCACAACATTGGAGGTGGCCTTTCGAAAATGAATCGGTATCCTCGCTTTTGCCACTGCGGCATACAGGGCATCCTGGAGGCGCCATCTTTTAATTCCAATACTGAATAATTCTTCTTCGCCCCCTGCGAGAATGTCTTCTCGTGCCTTGGCAATTTCCGTGCCATCGTGCTTCTCCCAGAGACGATACAGGTACGGATAACCGGCATCTCGGACTCCCTTCAGGAGTTCCGGGTCAATATCTCGCAACACCCGTAGACCATTGGGGTAGATCCCAAGACCGGCGCCGACGTCTTCGGCGAAACTATGGGCTTTCTCATAAATCTCGGGTGTGATGCCAAGGTGCTTTTTCAGAGCGAGAGCTAGTACCAGCCCCACTATTCCTCCGCCTGAAATAAGAAACGTAGCTGGAGCGTCCGAGTCTCGATCACTAGAAATGGATGATGTCATTTTTGAGTCTGAATATTATCAAGAGATGTTCTGTCGATGAGGGACTGCTATAATATTCAAATATGTTTGTTGTGGTGGCTCTCTGTTGCGGAAATCAATAATGTGAGGGTTGGGGTCGATCCGACGTGCGACAGTATGCGACTGTGTCGTCCCATCCAGAAGAATATCATCTCATCATAAATCATCATGATATCTCGAGTTCGGATTTGCCTAGGAACAAAATGTCAATTGTCTGAACGCTATTCGAAGGCGTACAGTAGGGTTTGTACCAATCTCGCAGGTTCGGAGTTCGGTTTTTTTGTCAAAGGTCATTATCGAACTATGTGCCCTGCCTGTCTGACACACTGAGAACTTACTTCTTTGTTGAACTCAGAAATGTCGTGGGCCTGATCAAAGTTTGACTGCAGACTACAGTACATACTACTTGGTAGCAGGTAGAGACAAGTGGCCTTCTGGATTTTCCGAGCGAGAGTGGTGTAGGCGCTCGCTCCACATACGATCCGCTACCCACAGTACGTTGCTTATTGAATTGGGGGCGTCTGGTCTAGGAAAACGTGAATCCGGGGTGTGGCAGAAAGGGTGATTTTCTGTTGTAAGGTTCCCTGCAGGGGTCCATAGCTTGTTGGCGTCATTCTGCATTCTTCATCATCTTGTTTGCGGTCTTTCTTTTCTTCTCCGCCCTCTTTGCCGCCATCCTTTTCCGTCTGTCTTAGTAGATCGTTGCTTACTAACCCAAGAAGATCATCGATCGAACGAAGAACATCAGCACGCCGACTTCGAGTTACTAGCAAGAATAGATTAAAAAAACGCCCACCATCCCTTACACCTTTGAACAAGGCAAGGTGATGTACCAAAGGGTAACCCGAAAGACAGAGAACGGCTACGCAGTTCGAAGTCGAGTATGGGTTCTTAGGCCAATGAATTTGAAACACCAGCTACTAATATTCATCGGTCTAGATTGTCCGAGAAAGTTGAGGGCTGGTCGGCGCCTGCGCTATCCCCAAAATTATTCGCGTCTGTCCTCCAGCCGATGGCTACAGAGTGGGCTTCGGGTTGATGAAGACAGGAATCTCACTGGGCCTTTCATTGTACCACAGTACGAGTACAGCTACTACCAGCTCTCTCTCTCTCTACTAACTAAAACTAACTAACTCAATGATTTATCGTATTAATCGCTACTAGTAGAGAGAGAACATCATGATGTTTCCAGAGCATCTCAAGCAGCTATTGGGCACATGTGTGCGGGCAATAATATCATGATCTATCAACCCGAACTCACACCGCCTTGTTGTTGAACGTTTTCCCGAAACTGAAAACACGAGAATAAAGGTACCGCTGTGATGCATCCTGCATCAACCTGGTACTTTTGTAATTTGTAACCCTATCAATCTTTTCATTCTGGTCACATTCATAAATTCAAAAGGATCTGAAGTAACAGCAAATCGAAAACACAACATAAGATGAACAACAAGGGATTACTACTTGAGGAACCCGCCACCCCTGCACCGATTGTAATATCGGGTGCAGGAATTGTGGGACTGGTATTGGCCTTGGCTCTCAAGAAACACATTGGGATCACTGCCGAAATATACGAGAAGGCCGATGAGTTCCATGACGACGTTGGTGCCGCACTTGGTATGTATCCGAACGGACTACGTGTGCTGCGTGATATTGATGAAAAGCTCATGAAGAACGTCAAGGATCAAGGTTATCCCTACCTTTTCCGTCGATGGGAACGTCACGACGGTACCGAGATCGCCACGGCCAACGAGGATGTCTTGTCAAAGGATGACGAGGAACTATGCAGTTTGGGTATCCGCCGATGGCGGCTGCAAAAAGTATTATATCAAGCCGTGCTCGCGGCTGGTATCCCGGTCCATTTCTCCAAGGCGACATGTGGAGTAGTCGAGCACGACAACGGCTTGATCGAGATTCTGTTTGAGGATGGAGCTAGCAGATTCACAGAGCTTCTCTTTGGAGTCGATGGTGGCAAATCAGCTGTGCGACATATTGTAGCAGATCCAGAGGTCAAACTGGAATACACTGGCATCACCTGCTTGATGGGCATTTCCAATCGCCCAAGCTCTCGCCGCGGGATCAGCTTTCCAAGCTCGGCGGTATCCCATTGCCATGCTGTCTATTTTCCCACAGGACCCACCGAACAATGTTTTCAGGTGAGGAAAAAAACACTTGTCGAAACCCAAATTTCTTTCTCTATCACAACGTCTACCATGCTAATTTTTCTTGTTCTTGCTTCTTCGACAACGATGGCACCAGATTCACTTTCCGATTGATGCGGCTCATTCTGATAAGAACAACTGGGGAAATCTCACCAAAGCGGACGGACAAGCACAATTCGATATTTTGGCTAAACGAATGATAAAGGATGGGTGGCATGATAGGTTCATTCAACCACTCTCCAGTGTGGAACATGCCGTCCAAGTTGGCTTTGCTCTATTGAATCCGAGGCTCGACCGATGGGTCTACGGCAAGAACAGAAGAATCATTTTGGTCGGTGATGCAGCTCACCCCCCTGTGCCATATGTGGGCCAGGGAGCTCAAATGGGCGTGGAAGACGCAGGCACTATTTCCCTCTTGCTGAAACATTTGTGCATGGATCAGGATGGGAAATTCAATCTGAAACATGTCGGAGAGGCGTCGAAGGTTTACGAGAAAATTCGAATTCCGAGGACATCCGCAATTCTAGACTGCTCCAAAACTCTTGGCGTGCTCCAAGAACAGCGATGTCATGAGGGTGTTGAAGCGGAGCTGCGGGACCTCTTCATTGAAGGCGAAGTTATGATGAATGAAACCATACCAGTCATGTTCCCTGGTGCAACTTACGACTATCGAAGGGATATCATGGCAGCCATTTTGGAAGAACAAGCTCATATCAAAGATTTGGATATCTTTGATGATCTTATGCACCAGGCAGAAGCATTCTTTGGAGAGATCGAGTCGTAAGTACATTGAGATGTCTACTATTTTTCAGGGATTTCAAAAGTAAATAATTGGTACGATTTTGTTACTCAAATAAAGAATATGTATCACAAAAGCTAATATCCTATTTCAAACCTTTAGCCTCGTCTCCGTCCAGTTGTACCGCTTCGCCGCCAATCCCAAAGAATCCATTCTGTTTCTTCTTCTGCTCCTTCACTTCTGGTGGGGTCGTGTCTTCCAAAAGCATCTGTCCAACTTTCCCCATGGCCTTGAAAAAGTCACCAGGAGTGAGAGGCTTCCTTTCTTTGACTTCGATTACAACGGGGGTCTCGTAGTTTTCGTCCATGATAACTTCTTCGTCTCCTTCATCGTCGTCCCGAAGAAACTCGTCGTCCCCTAGTTGATTGGAAAATATGGTGTACATGTTGCTGACAGGACCGCGATACATGACAAGATCCAATCTGCCTGGAGCCGATTGCAACATTCCCATGATGGAATCGAAACCCATGCCGACAACCACCTTTCCATTGATTGCCATGAGCTGGTCACCTACCCGAAGGCCAGCCATGGCACCATTCTGTCCCTCTGCAATATCGTCGACCACAAGACCATAGTAGGGATCTGGATTTTCACCAAAGACAACACCAAGCGGCTTTGGCACTTGAGTACTGTATCCAATATCGAGACACGTTTCTAAGGGTATAGCACAAACTTGAGTCGAAGAAGCGTGTTTTTGGTGGAGGTGTGTTGGAAGGTGGGCAGCTTGAAAGCCAATCGCACCACCAATGAAGGTACTGCAGCCCCAGAGGAAGAGAGGTGATAGGGAGGTTGTTCTCATCGCGCTGGTTTTGTCCCTGTCAGTATTCTCGACAAATAAATACAATGCGCTGGGAGCTAATGGGGATAAATATAAAATGTAGGCCTACCGGTCAAGCATTTTTGCGTCTCGCGTCATGCGTCATCATCAGCATCGTCTTTTCTCGTCATTCGTCATCGACTTTAACTTTCCTCTCTCTCTGCATGCGGAGACTATTGAAGTAGGATTTGCACGAGCAAATACTTCCAGTACTTTCGGAAAAATATACAAATCTTGTCAGTCGCCCCTTCACTCCCAAATTTTTCCCCAAAGGCTGCGCAACTACGCGCGTGTGGGCAGTGGACCCACAATCGCGCTCCAATGGCTGTATTCAATGATCTCAAAACTAAACGAAGTGAACGAAAGGACAAAATCTGATTTAATAGGCTCTGATTTCCTTTCTATCTTCCTGAAAGCCAATCTGATTCCCCAAGGATATCTGGATGAAAATGATGCGGTTAATTCCGTTCTCCAGAGGTATTGTAAAGAGCAGCTTTTCCATTACCCAATCAAGTCGGAAACGACCATCGGTGCTAAAAGTACGATGCAGCTTCAACTGATGCTACGTGCGCTCCCCCGCGCCGACCCTTCAGCTGCCACGCACGTGCTTTCTGCGGTTACACCGCCCATCACGCGCTGCCAGCGCCCAAAAAACTCTCGGCTGAAAGAAGGCCCCTTATCAGAGAAAACCACGTGTCCACGACTCATCGGACTTGTATAACTTTCCGCAAGACTGTACCTGGTACCACCGTACGAACCGGTATGGAGTGGGGAGCCAGACATACAGACCGGGTTGGATCTTGGTTGGATGTGGCTTGTGGCTTCGCCCGCCGCTGCGCCCATTTCCCCCGCCCGTGCCAGCCCAATTCTATTCTTCTTGTACTCGTAGAGGTACATACATACAAGTACCGTACCGGTACAAGTGCGCACCAAAGCACTTCTTGGTTCTTGGTGCGAGTTTCGCTAATCGCCATGATGCTGCTGCATCATTTACATTTGACAAGGAAAGTAGAGGAAGCAGTTCACGATGAATCCCAGCGAGCACACTGAGTTGCTGAGTGATCTGAAGAAGCGTGAGGGGGTAAGATGAAAGTGGCGCCAACTGCCAAACTACTGTATTTTCGGCCGACAATAATTTCCCGGTTGTCGACCAGTGCAACTACTCGTACTCGTCTCACAGGTTGCTCTCTTTTCTAGTACGGTAATACCGACTTTGATCGTAGTCTTCGCAGTGCCAGTGCGGGTGCCTTGGGCGGCAGTTCTTCTCTGGGAAACTTTCGCTTCGCCGCAGTCCCCCAAATCGCGGGCTTGCCGAAATCTTATTCGGTCAGCGCGGACGGATCGCCGAGCACTTTGACGCCCTCCCAGTTGGGAAAACAAGAGTTGTACCAACAGGTTCCGTTCACAGCCGTATTTGGTCTGCAAAGGACCTCTCGGGAAATCTCTCAAGCTTTTGCCGAGTATGCCGCCGAGCTCGATGTGAGCACCCAAAAGGGATTGAGTGATGCGGAGAAGGAACTGCGCAGCTCTCGGGCGAGTATGATCATTTTGGATGAATTGGAGTTTGATGCGCAAGTCGTCACGACTCCCTTGGTCTTTGCCATTATTGTAGCGGCAGCGAGTCAATTTCTCGTTGGATACAATACGGGTACGTGCACCGAATGATTGTTTTCCGGCATGTGCGCCATTTTCATTTATCTCACTTTCGTTTCCGTTCGTCTTTAGGTGTCATGAATGCTCCCGAAAAGGTGGTCTTTCCTGGCCATTCCACTGGATTATGGTCTCTGGTAAGAACTGAGAAAAGTATCGGTCGTAGTGTTCTATTTTATCCGGGCTCTCACACAAGAATTCCTTCTTCGGAATATCAGGCCGTTGCTGCCTTTGCCGTCGGAGGGCCTTTCGGTGCTGTGGTGGGAGGCAACATGGCGGATGCGCGTGGACGCCGTGGAGCCTTGCTGTTGTGTACCTGGACATTTTTGTTGGGAGGTTGTTTGCAAACCTTTGCCCCGGACATGTACACCATTATTCTTTCCAGGTTCATTATTGGTTTCGCTTCGGGATACTCTTCAGTCTTGGTGCCTATTTATCTGGGAGAACTCGCCCCTCCGACTCTGCGTGGTATGCTTGGAACCTTGACACAGTTTGCCTTGGTGATTGGAATCTTGATCGCTGATCTTCTGGCCTTTCCCTTTGCCACGGAACATGGGTGGAGAGCTTTGTTCGGAATCACTTGCATCACTGCCCTTGCTCAGCTCTTATGCAGCCCATTCTTATTGGAAAGTCCCCGTTGGTTGCTCAACAAAGATCCCAAATCGTTACGTGCCCGATACATTATCAAGCGGTTGCGTGGGTTACGATACGATCATGAAGTAGAAGCCGAAGTTGGAAACTTTGTCATTGGAGAAGCCGCGCAACACCAAGAAAGCGCCAGTCAAGGTGATCTCTTCAAGGAAATGATTTCTCACCGCAAACTCCGAGCTTTGCTGATGGCATCCTTGGCCCTTCAAATGGCCCAACAATTGTGTGGTATCAACGCCGTCTTCTACTATTCGACTTCCTTTTTCGAAGGTGTCATTGATAATCCACTGGTGGGAACAACGATTGTCGGTGCCGTCAACGTCTTAGCGACCTACGTGGCCTTGTTGTTGATGGATTCTTGTGGTCGTCGAAGTTTAATTCTATGGTCGTCTGGGGGTATGTTCTTGTCGTGCTTGGTGATTGTCCTCTCGCTTCTTGGCTATTTCAGCAATATCCTTGCCTTGGTCGCGGTCAATACATATGTATCGTTCTTTGAGATCGGTCTGGGACCAATTCCATGGTTGATCGTAGCCGAGATGTTTGAAGGAAAGTATGTGGCGGTCGCCATGTCTCTCTGTTCCCAACTCAACTGGGCCTGCAACTTTATCATTGGTTTAATCTTTCCCTACATGAACCAATATTTGGGTCCCTATTCTTTCGGTCCCTTTGCGACCGTTTTGGCGTTGGTCTTTCTCTTTGCCTTATTCATTTTGCCGGAAACGCAAGGAAAGAGTCCTCAGGAATTGATCGCAGACATGACACGACGAAACTCCAGGAGTATGGTGTATGAAGTCAACGAAGAAGATGCGGGAGCGATTGACTTGGAATGGCGCAAGGCTATGGAACAGTTGATGCACGAAGAGCAAAGTCAAATGAAGAAAGGAACCTATGGTAAATCAGTCAGGCAGTCCATCTATAAGGGAAGAGAGTGTTATATTTGTCAAACTAACTCTGTGTTCGTTATTTCTCTAATTGCAGACTATGGCTTCAAGCCTATCGACAGTGAGCGTGAGGAAAATTCACTCATGATCTAAATATACTACCGTGCAGGCCTTGCATTCATAAACTAAATCCACACTGCTGTAAACACATCCATGGTAGTACTCTAGGGACCCTCTAGTAGAGAGAGCCTATTCGTCCGCCATCAAGGCATCTTGTCCTCATCATGTTTTCTCGTTCTTCGTGTACTTCTATTGTCATCTCTATAGTGGCTAGCGCTGTACAAGTAGTATCAAGCACGAATGCAATACATAACGCCGAGAGCCTTACTAAATCCTCGTGATTGCTGGAAGCAAATCCCAAAGTGAAGTGTTCAACAAAACTCTCACAGTCAAACAAAGTTCAGTAACTGAAAGCCCGTCTTATTTCCAGGTGTCAAGCTATTGGAATGAAGTGTAAAGGACGTCAATTCGGCGAGATATTCAAATTTCAAAATATTTTTTTGAGAACCATTCTCTGGTACTCATTCTACGTGGTTCTACGAAGAAATGCTTACTACCTGTGCTCCCCACTACTATTTTCATTTGTGTGCACCATTTTTAAAAATGGTACACTCCCCATCCTAAAGCAAGTTTGGTCATCCGAAGAGTATCAACTAACGGAAATTTCATTTAGGATGGGGAGTGTACCACTTTTGGAGGCTAGATGGATGAGTTGATGATCCATAGAGTTATCACGGAAATCCTCTAGAATAAATGTGGCGCGCCATGGATGGCCAGCGCGCGTTCCTTCACAGCATTTCTCTACAATATGTAGTCTACCATGCTAGTGCATAACGATTCTTGTGCGCGAAATTTCCTTCAAGGTGGCCAGCCTAAAAGTTGGGCAGCAGCTTTGAGCGTCGCGGTGACATCGCGGGCTTGGACTAGCTTGTGCTGCCCGGCCTCGTAAAAGGAGGCCAGTATTGTGTCCGGGGCGGCTTGGTGTGCGCGAAGGTGCCGGAGGCGCCTAACCATGACTTGGACCGAGCAGCGAACGGTCCGATGTAGTCTTCGTCCGGGCTCTGGTCGAGTAGTTCCCGGGCCCGTGTCAGGGTGGCCGGAACATTCTTGCTGGCGCCGAAACCGCGATGGGAATCAAATGCATTATCAGGTAGAGCGACGGTGGTGGCGGCGCCTTCGAACACATCACTTGCAAACCCATACTGTTGATCATCCCACGGTGTCGCCCTTCCGATGATACGAGGGAAGCGGCTACGGCGTGCATGATGTGGTAGTAGCGACTATCCCCTTGTCGTGGTCCTTTCAGTACCGATACAATACAATAGTAAAGTAGAGGTGCGGTGAAAAGAGTGAGCTATTTTAGATTGTTGTTGTTGTCGTTGCTGTTGCTGTTGTTGTTGCAAAAGCTTCTGGGCGGGCGAGGGATAGGTGCACCGTACATGCGGAGGTCATAGAATTGGTCTAATTGTCGTCGTTCTCCAGCTTCCCATAAAGGCCAGGTGTCAAGCTTCTTCAACTTTCGTCGAGTGAAGTGACCAACAAGTTGCTCGGCAGCTGTGGTCGCCTTAGATCGAATGGCAGAAATCGCAAGGTGCGCTTCCTGGGTTGAGATCGTGTCTTCAGAGAAGTCAAGGTCCGGATGTCGAACTGCTGAGATCGCTCTGATATCAGCAATATTCAGAGTATGGACATGCTCGTCTTCCGCATTGGGACGATGTAGATCATGCTCACGGATGACTCGTCGAAGAGCATTCGAGGTGAGCTTCCGTTCAGGCGCAAAGACGATATCAAAGGATTTGGCACCGGAGGACGAGAGTTCTTGGAGAGCATCAAGTGCTTCGTCACGGGTAAAGACCGGTTTCCCATTGATGCTGACGACATACGCACCACGAATCTTGTTGTTTGTTGCCTTGATCGACGAATAAAGCTTGGATGCACTGCTTCGGTGCAGGTCACAAACGCGCCAGTATCGATTTGGGCCCGAAGCTGTCCTTCATCTAGATATTGTGTGTTTTGTTCTTCTTGACGGACGTCTGAGTAACACGGTTTAGGTACGTGCTATACTTCGCATTGCGGATGAAAATGTCAAGTTCAGTTGTGTCATCAAGCACTGCGCCAACGTTGGCAATGAATGCGCGTAACTGTTCGTAGTCCAAGAAAATCTTGTAGTATTCCAGGATAGAAAGATCGCGCTGCATCGGGTAGGACGTGATGATGGTCATCGCTCTCTCTCGACTCTCTTGCTGCTCCGAGCGTTGGCTCTCTTGCTGCTCGAGAGAGGCCGAGAGAAGCGACTTGCGCGGCGGCTTTCAATATTGCCAAGGTCTGGCCCTCCTCCGTCCTTGTTCCCCGACTACGACGACTGGCTCACTACCCGGCTGACTCACTAAAAAAATAAGAACCGTTAATGACCCAAATTACATAGGTAGATTACCAAAAAGGAGTTACCCCCAAAGAGCGCGCATGGGAATCCAAAACCTTCCGCACCCACACCCAAAAACGAGAGTTCCAAGGTAGGAACTAATTGCCCCTCATGAGGCATGCATGAGGCCCATCAGAGGCTTCATCATTTCATTCCTTTCATCTTCTTCCCTAATACTTGTACTGTACCGGTACGACCGCTCACTCCACCGCTCATTCTTCCACTACAATGGCGTCAGAATCGTCGACTCAACAAGTCTTCCTAGTCTCGAAATGGTTCAAAGCCGCTCTCGATCGCTATATTGACCAGAACAAGCCCGATTCTCTGTCTCGACATCAACTGGAGAGCTGGGAGTTGAAATGGGAGGACGATGTTCTTAGAGAGACGAATGGTGACAGTAATTCTGGCGATAACGACGACAGCTTTTTGCCAGATCCGTCTCACCAATTACAGGGCACATTGGAGATTGGAGGAGATTATCTTGTGGTGATCCTACGCGTCTCCTGTAGGTGGAAGGCTGTTATAGAGAGTCAAAGTGGTGCTTCCTCCTCCTCAACCCAGTACGGTAAAATTTTCTTTTCCTGCCATGCAAAGGCCCGATTTCGGACCAAATCGGAACTAAGAGAAAAGGACAATGAAAATGGTGGCACTGACCGAGCGGATAGAAAAGTCCAAGACAAGATCCGATCCAAAGTGTTGGCTCGACTACGCGATGACGCTTATATTTGCAAACTTTTCGTTGAAAAGAACGATTCGTCGTCTCAAGAACTATTTTCAGTGAAAGAAGATGCCACGCATAGTAGGGGTCCTTTACTGGCCGAAGCCAAAATCAAATACAGTGCACTTGATTTGGAAGAACGGGTGGCAGTGGTAGAGGATGTTTGCGAAGCTATCAAACGAGCAGTGTGGTCTTCGGCCGAGTCTCCTTTGGATGTTGTAGAAATCATTTTGCAGATGCCGTTCCTTCCAACCACCGAACACAAATCGGAAGCCACAACAATAGCAGTAACACAGCTGGCGAATCGAGCAAAATTACGCCTACTGGAAGACGCCATGTGTGATGCTTGCGAGAAAGAAGGCGACGGGGAGATGTTGGACGATTTGAAGATTTCAGAGGGTGCAACAAATCCTTCGGATGTCCAGGAGGGGGGAGATGACGAGGAATCCTCTTGGAAGAATGGACCCTCAAAAAAGAAGAAGGACAGTAAGAGGACGCGCAAAAAGGCAAAGTCCGACTAATGACGCTTCAAATGACTGTACCAATTCTTGGCAACAAACATTATCATTGACATTACTGTAGAAGAAGAGTGGTTTTAGGAGGAATAAATGCACTAGCTGAATAAATGCACTAGCTGAATAATTCAAAGGCTCCAAGCCCCCTCGGGGCCTCTTCACCTTTCTTGTTTTTCTTCGTGACCATCGAGTGAGTCACCAACTTTTCCGGGATATCCTCTACATCCGCCTTGCCCCGGTGCAATAAGGATTCAGCTCCCGCCGCCCGATCCAACGCACCAGTCGAGTCTCCTATGGGGTGACTTTCGCTCCATTCGTCTGCAGCGACACGCAACAAATCCCGAATGAAGTCTTTCTGGTCCTTGGCGCCTCTCTTGCGTTTGAGATCTTCATCTAATTGCCGAATCATGTGCACGTCAATACCAGGTAAACTCACCAAAACTTGGTGAGGGAAATCGCTGGGAGTAGTCAGAATTCCTCCTCCTTGGAGCGGTCGGTCGGCCGTTTTAGCCTGTTCGTAAGTAAAGGGGTTCTGCGAGACGATAGCTTGTTGTATCCCTGCCCCCTGGCCACCTGGCTGAACTAGCTGCCCCAGCGTCAGTCGCCCATAGATGTCACGCACAACGTTGATCATGTCCCATTCAATGCCTACCATCCATTTGGGTTCCGTCACAAGATTCTGAACGGCCGCAGACATCATTCGCTGTCCTAGAATCTCCGTGTACCGTGGATGCCACGCTGTTGTCTCGAGAATTCGATGACAGATGCGAGTGAGACGCCTGCAAGTGTAGGCGTCGGGGTAGGCCAGGCACTGAATAACGGTAAGAGTCAAGAATCCTGCAATTTGCTCGTGTTCGAGGAAAAGGAAATGACACATGGCTGTAATTCGTGACAATTTTCGTGCATCGATCGCGGCTTGATTTGTCCGTTTCGGTGTACCATCCGCATTGATTTGACCATCGTGGAAACGATTGGCGAGTCCTTTGTTTTGTTTGTTGCTTGTACTGTCGACTCGCTTGTTATTCGTCTCTTCCCTGGAAATATTGGCTAGAACTAAAGCCCAATCACCTTTCAGTGCCAAGGCCGCTTGCAAGACGTCACTAAACGTTCTAGTAAGTTCCACCCGCTGTTTTTCCAAGGCGGCCTCCGCCGTTACACCGTCCAGATCTCCCACAAAGAGCCCTGAGCGAGCATAATATGAGAGAAACCAAGCCTCCCCCCCTTGATTCGCCAGACTCGCGGCAGCCTCACAATCGGAAGTGAAAAGAGGCTTGAGTCCGGCACCACCATGGCCGCTTTGTTGCAGAACTGGTCCCCACGACTTTTCGAGTCGATATTGAAGATGCTCGAATACTGGTCCAATGATTGGGGCAAGATGCGTCATGTAGAGTGTCTTGGGACAGGCCAGAAGAAGAAGCTCGATAAATTGCTTCAAGAATTGGTTGAAATGACGATGCTCCATGGCACGTAAATTCTGAGGATCCACCACGACGGCCACAAGCTGGGGAATCATGTTGGCAACTTCGGGGGCGAACATGACTCGTTGTGCCGCCAGAAGACCGAGCATCTGCAGGAGTGTGTTGCGAAGCTCGTTGAGCCAGCTACTCCACTTTGGAGCAAGATTTAAATCTCGTCGATCCGTACCAGCAATGACACTTCCCGCAGTGCCGCCTTCCGCAAACACACCCCCCGACTTTCCGTCGGTCTTCCGAGACAAGAACGCATCGTCGTCAGAAATCGCTAGAGCATAGCGCTGGATTCGATCTCGTAGAAGGATTGCTTGGTGCTCTGGATGCCATACTTTCATCATCACGTCGGTCAATTTGATCACCGACGGCAAGATTCGGGGCCAAAGTGGAACGAAAGGATCGTCAAAACTTAGGTCTCGAAGATTCACTGGGCCTTCGTCGGGGAAATTTTGATTATCTGGATCAATTGACAGCTGTTGTCCTGTTGGCACGAGATGCATTGGGATCCCGCCATTGGGGCGTTGCTTGACTGCCTCATGACACCGTCGTCCGACAGATAGCAATTGATTAAATGCTGAGAATATTCGTGAAAATCTTTCGCTAACCGTTTTGACATTGGCGGCGTCAGTGACGCTGCCTGGATTCTGGCCGGCCGAGGTAACTCCGACGGATGCCAGAAAGCCTTCGACGGAAGAGATTGCTTCTTGTATTTCCTGGGATTGTAGTGCATTCAGGGCATCAGCCAAGACGTTTTCGACAAAGTTGGCACGCTGCGCCGGGTCGTCCACAGCCGTAGCCACACAGGAAAGAAATTCGTAGAGATGCATTCGGTTGGGAGGCAAGAGATCCGTTGATGACAGAACGTTTCGCGTAGCCTCACTTAGTTGCGACAACCAAGGAACGAGATGGTGAGGAACTTTTTTGGCCACAGAAATCAATGCTGAGCTGCTTTTCTTCCGCAGAGCAGTAGTCTCTCCGCTTACGCGGTTGGTACCATCAGGTTCCAGTGCGATGTCGCCCCACTCGTCTGCAACTCGAATGTACCCAAGCAAAGAATCTATGCCTTGAAGCAAAGTCGACGGATCATGTTTCCAAAAGTACTTCAACCCCTCCAGTAGCTGGGCACGACGCATTTTAAGCCAGAGATAGGTGGGGTTCCAATTGACTATTGCCCGGGCCATGTCCGATAAGGCGGCAAGTGTCCGAGCCCGAATCTGCTCTCGAATCGCGGAGTTTTCGTCTGCAGGTTTGGACAGTGACCACGACGGCAGACCGCTCAGTATGTTTTCCATGGGATGTACCACACCTTCGATAAGTCGAACGGCTTCGCTGGCCATTGTCAATTGCTGGTTGGAAGAATGTAAATGGTCGTGCGGCTCTCCATTCCCATGAGTCGAAATCAGAGTTTGCAGCCGAGTACTTATGACTTGAGAAGCTATTTCGGGCTCGCAGTTGCCGACATATTTGAAGAACTGTGTCGCCTTGGATCGGTATTCCATGAACCAGTCATCGTATTCATCTTCGTCGTCCCAACTTGCCTCCATTAGCGAGCTGTAGGGGTGCGTCTGTTCTTCCACGTCTTCCCATCGTATCCTTATCATATGGTCCATGTAGCAGGACGCAAGTTCAGCTGCAAAAGGTCTCAAAATCTTGTATTTCTTGTTGGTAATTTGTGGGTCTCTATAGAGGTTGATCCACAGTCCAAGTTGTTCCATGGCAATTCTTCCCGAAGGGTGGTGTAGCATATCTACCAGCAACCTCAGAAAGTTCGAAAAACTTTTCGAATCAGCCGTTGTCTCGTCTAGAATCCTTTTGCCTTGGGTAATATGGCCCAGATGCCCAGACACCACCGACGAAAGCATTCTAGACAAGGACTTGTGAAAGTCCAGCTGGCTCGTCAATGGGTCCGGAGTGGACCCACCTCCTCGTCCAGCGGCCACCGCCTCCATCTGAAGAAATTCTTGTTCAAGATTCAATTGTTGATTAACTTGTTGTATGGCTGCCGGGAATTCTTGAATCCACTGCAACCATTTCGAGCATGTCAATTTTCCGCGTACACAAAGTTGCTCCAAACAGTCGACAGCCACGAGATGAATGTTTTCGGTTGGTTCCCGCATCAAATAAATAAATGCGGCACTGAAATCGTTGGGTGGATTCAGCATCCATTCCAACGGCATACTCCGACAAAACATTTCCAGGGTGGACAGTGTGTCTACGATCGCTAGGGCAATCCCACTGGCCCTGGCCCCTTCCCCTCGGTACGCACTGGCCTGGTCGGGAGTCATGCTTGATAGTGTTTGTTGATTTTGCACCAAATAGGTCCGCATATTGTGTAGACTAGCACGACACTGTGTCAAAACAACAATCTGTTCCAATGATCGAAATAAAAGTGGTAAGAACTGAGAGGATACTTCATTGAGACCTAGCAGAATATCGTTTCGGCGTTTGGTGGAAATCTGGAAAGAGAGCAAACGGCAAAAGAAAAAGGACAAGACAGTTGAAAGGTGAGCACTCTAACGTACTCAGTTATCACAAATCACACCGAGCTGGATAGTGGCTACACACTGTCCTTTCTACGCACCTTGGCGTTAAAGTCGCTGTCCGTACAGTCCTCCGCCACCAACTTGAGCACTTCCAGACACATTTTGTTGCCCATATGGGGTTGATCAGCATTCCACATGAAAAAAATGTCGTCCACACAAGTGGTCCATCGCTGAGGAAAGTCCCGCACCATGAGTGCCGCAAGTAGGCTGGCTAATTTGTTGGAGAGAATGCTGGAATCTGTCCGAGATTTCGACGCTTCCATTCGAGCCGCCGTCAAACTCGCTCGACGTAGTTCCAATCGCTCCGCTTCCGACAACTTGGAATACTGATGCTTTAAGAAATCAGCCAATATTTCACACGCATACAACTTGGTCGAGACCGTGCAGTCGTTTCCTTGCACCAGCAGAACGGGTCCCTCTTGCAACCATTTCAAACACAATGGGATCCGACCTGGATACTTGGCAAAGTCAGCCAGTACTTGGAAGGCAGTCTGTCGGTCACCTCCGCTGATCGGTTGACCCGACCAAGTGGTAGACGAGGAAACCACAATGGCCCGAAGAATGGTCTCCTCCTCTTGTGTCGTGGACGATGACGCCATCATTGACCGGGTCAAAACCGAACGAGAAAGATTGCTCAAAAAGTCCACACGATTTCTTCAATCAGGTTCAAACAGCAAGAGTTGAGTATCCGGAGTGGAGTGCCGTACTCTATTGATGCTAACACTTCTTGCAGCTCATGACGACCTGATGATTTTGCTTGATTGGCTGCTTCTATGATGCGAAATCTTCGTCACAGGTCCTCGTCTTCGTTCATCATTCATCCTTCAAATCATCGTGACGAATTCATCAACAGCATCCATCCAATCCGCCCGGGTCGGGTTCGTCGTTGTGGACAACACGACAAAATGAACGTACGGGAAACCCCCCCCCCCAATCCCGGCAGGTGGTCAAATACTGTGGGCAAAGACACATAGGGAAACAGTGATAATTCGTTAAGTAATGGTATCCTGTGTGAGATAGTAAATAATTCCTATCTCACATAGGACCTCCGTGTCGCTACACGACATCATACATATCACAGGGAGTCTCATATGACATGATGACGCGCTATGTGAGATACAACTTTAACAACACACATAGGGAGATGCCCCTTGGCGAAACCCGTAAATTCGATGGTTTTCCATAGTTTTCATTTTGCATGTGCTATTTATTTAGTACGATCTTTGACCACCACTTGGTTCGAAAGCAGGCGCAAGAATCACATCCTTTCGTGCATCTGCTATTATTATCATAGCGTACTCACCGCGGTAAATCGCACGATATTTTCTATTGTTACTATTATTATCATAGCGTACTCATCGCGGTAAATCACGCGATACTTTCTCACCGTGGCAAATCATGCGATGTCTTTGATTCATACAGGGGCAGTGTTCTTCGATTTCGTAGGCAGATTGGTCGTTTTCGCTGGTAGTAGTAGAAACAAGTTGGTTAGAGAAACGAAGACAAATGGGTCATTGGATAGACGGCAAGACCGAGGACAGCGAAAAAAGAGCTAAAGAGCTAAAGTAGGCTTTTTCTGCCTTTCTTTTTCAGCGAGCGCGCATGCACGCAAGCAATGGAATGTCTGGCAGGCTCGCCAAAGAAGGCATTCGTGCCAGAGAAGCAATATCGATCATCAATCATCATCATCATCATCAATTCCCTCAATTGGACGTAGGAATCGGTACAAAGTGTACAGGCATTCGTGTGTGGCGATCCAGTGTAGAAACAATACTGATTCCCACGTACCGCTAGCTTGGCACGGCCGTTCTGGTCTTCGAAGACGACGACTGACTGACGACTCCCACGATTGATCGATGATCCGAGCTTGCTGATGATTTTTTATTCATTCTGATTCGTGCAATAATAATTCGAACCCGATGGAGTTTTTCGGAGCCCTTTGGCTTCCGTAGAAAATCCTACGGAGAAAGAAAGAACAAGGAACCAACGCAGGCGATCGCCTGTTGCCTTCGGAAAGGTCATCATGGCCAGTTTCATAAATTCTGAGATTTCAGATTGGAACGCATCATCTCCCTTTGAACTTTTTTCATCATGCAGGTACGTCTTGCAACCATGGTATTCCTGATCCAATGGCCCGAGGGTTTAAGCATGAGAAGATGTGGCAAAGCGTTTGAAGCGTTGTGCTTGGATGTGAATGGATTCGACAAGCATCGAGCCAACGGCAGCTGCTGCGGTTGACACGCACAGACAGGTTTGGGGGAAATGCCGACTAGTAGTAGGAACTAGCTTTCCAGCTGCGCCATCATCTGCCTCTATCATCTTTCCATCCTCTACCCACTACCGCTGGATTGCATCAGAGCTGTGCTACAGCTGTAGTGGAGGTCCGAGCTTGTTGGTTGCACTGTACGCCTCACGTGTGTGTCTCCATCTGCTTTATTCGCTTTTAGATTTTTGTCAAGACTTTGACCGGTAAGACCATCACCTTGGATGTTGAGCCCTCGGACACCATCGACAACGTCAAGGCTAAGATCCAGGACAAGGAAGGTATCCCCCCTGACCAGCAGCGTTTGATCTTCGCTGGAAAGCAGCTCGAGGACGGACGCACTCTTAGCGACTACAACATCCAAAAGGAGTCCACCCTTCACTTGGTGCTTCGTCTCCGTGGAGGTATGCAGATCTTCGTCAAGACCTTGACCGGTAAGACCATCACCTTGGATGTTGAGCCCTCGGACACCATCGACAACGTCAAGGCTAAGATCCAGGACAAGGAAGGTATCCCCCCTGATCAGCAGCGTTTGATCTTCGCTGGAAAGCAGCTCGAGGACGGACGTACTCTTAGCGACTACAACATCCAAAAGGAGTCGACCCTTCACTTGGTGCTTCGTCTCCGTGGAGGTATGCAGATCTTCGTCAAGACCTTGACCGGTAAGACCATCACCTTGGATGTTGAGCCCTCGGACACCATCGACAACGTCAAGGCTAAGATCCAGGACAAGGAAGGTATCCCCCCTGACCAGCAGCGTTTGATCTTCGCTGGAAAGCAGCTCGAGGACGGACGTACTCTTAGCGACTACAACATCCAAAAGGAGTCGACCCTTCACTTGGTGCTTCGTCTCCGTGGAGGTATGCAGATCTTCGTCAAGACCTTGACCGGTAAGACCATCACCTTGGATGTTGAGCCCTCGGACACCATCGACAACGTCAAGGCTAAGATCCAGGACAAGGAAGGTATCCCCCCTGACCAGCAGCGTTTGATCTTCGCTGGAAAGCAGCTCGAGGACGGACGCACTCTTAGCGACTACAACATCCAAAAGGAGTCGACCCTTCACTTGGTGCTTCGTCTCCGTGGAGGTATGCAGATCTTCGTCAAGACCTTGACCGGTAAGACCATCACCTTGGATGTTGAGCCCTCGGACACCATCGACAACGTCAAGGCTAAGATCCAGGACAAGGAAGGTATCCCCCCTGACCAGCAGCGTTTGATCTTCGCTGGAAAGCAGCTCGAGGACGGACGCACTCTTAGCGACTACAACATCCAAAAGGAGTCCACCCTTCACTTGGTGCTTCGTCTCCGTGGGGGAAACTAAGTCGTAGCGGACTTAACGGTTTTTAGGTCAGCCAAATGATTCGAAGTAGAAATTTAGATTCCATTGGCTTGAAACTCTGCTGGACTTAAATCTCACTTATCCACTAAGAGAAAATGAATTCCGAAGTGATTCTCTAAGTAGAAGTTTACTTTCCATTATCTTGAAACTACTAGAGAACATAAATGTAATATGCGCAACTAGTCTAGAGATCGTCGGTGGTTCCGAGGACAGTTTCTTCCTTCAGCATCAAGCCGTCCTGCTCCGCTGTTTTGACGCCGACATGTTCGTGTGGAAATGATTTACAGCAGCCATCCAGACCGCAATCGTATCGCTCCTCCGCCCGCGCAGGCTTTTGTTGTGCCAAGTAGTCCATCAGTGCCTCCTCTTCTGGTCGAATGTAGCACAAAGTCTCAAACAGTGGCGGCTGCGCTCGCAAGACGCCCGACTGCTCGAGCCACATTTCGACGGCAGATGTGTCAATGGGTCCACCCTCTTCTGTCGACAGCCCTCGAAGATTGGGACAAATATTCACAGCCACACCGTCTCGAATAGCCACCAATGCCGGCACGTCCCGATCTGCTTGCAGCCGATTGCCAAATGCCTTTCGGGCTATGGCGGCATCCATCAAGAGGGTCGAGCGGCCACCACATCTCATGAAAACCGTTCCGGGATTCTTTGATGCCAACTCTGTTTCAAAGAAGTAATCGAGCGATGCGGACGAGATTGAATCTGGGTCTACCATGTGGAGGACGACAGCCGGTGGTGGAGAGCGAGCTGGATTCGCAGCGAAACCTGCGGCCTTCAGAACGCGAGCAGGATGCAGCTGCCGATGAGTCCCGTATCCATGCTGCAACGCTACCTGACGCTTCAAGATTTCAAATTCTAACTCTGCCCTTCGTTGCTCCTCCACATCTTTCAATCCGTTGCCATCACCACCTGGCAGATCTTCATCTAGCAAATAATCAAACTCGTCGTCCGAATCCTCCTCGTCCATTTCGTTATTCTTGAGACTACCAGGATCCTTCTTTTCCTCTTTTTCTTCCATTCGCTGATCCATTCTTGGATGAGCTTCCTTATACTCCAGCAACGCTTGGTACTCTCCATGCCCATCCGAGTTGGGGTCGTAGCAGCATCGACAACCCTCAAAGGCCGGCGTCGTGACCAAATTCCGGCGACGTCGCTCAGCGAGAGCTGCCACATCATGGCGCCTCAACGTCGAAGTCAAGGCATTGTATTTCCGATTGGACTCAACCTTTTAGATTTATCAAGATTGACCACGAATGAGACTTGGCTTGTGTCTTTAAGATAAAAATCGTACGAAAGCACTTACCTCTCGCTGACAGCACGAATCCAAAGTTGGATCGATCCCCTCAAAATGATACGGATCCACACGAACGGGAGCTCCCAGCCCTTCTAGCGTTCCTCCTTCATAACTTTTACTCGCCATGGTGAATTCTGATGTTTTGTCAAATACGCCGTGTTCAACAGTACCTTACGAACACTCGCTCGTAGACTACCGGTACAGTTAATAGCGTTAGAAACAAAATACAAAATAATAGCATACCGGTACCTGTATGTTTTAAAATCCGTGAGTTCTAGGCAGTGGCTAGCGGCTCAGGGATTCGGGCTAAAGGACTAATTTGACTGTGGGTTAACGAAGTGCGCTAACATAAATTAATCCTTTAGCCCGAATCCCTGAGCCGCAACTCACGGATTTTAACACGCTTCCTCTGCGCTAAAGTAAAACTAACGAACATCGACCATGGCTGATGCCAACAACCACCCTCCTGCTGCCGCTGCAGCAACTCACTTAGCTCTGACGCCAGCCAAGGCAACAGACGACGTCATCGATTACAACACCAAGCAAGGTGCTGCGATCTGGCAAAGCGGATCCAATAAACTCTCGGAAGAGCTCTTCGACTGTGTCCCGCCCAAAGGGCTCCGCGACTTCCTCGAGCTAACTAAGAAGCGATCCAAACTCATGGGATGGGACACCTCCGTCATGTCCATCTTGGATGACCCGGACGACGTCGCAGGTCCAGCCAAGGACTACTTGGACCACTACTGCAGTATCTCGCTAGAAAACTTGCACGCACAAATCTACGCGGACACTCCAACTAGAGTGGCCCAAGACTCGATGATGCTGTTCACCACGCTTCACGACAATGGCGGGCCGGATGCCCATCTTGTCATTAGCTTCGAAACGACCTCCTACCCGACAATGAAGAACATCGGAAAGTGGCAGGGAGTGACGCAAATCCAAGGTCAAAGAAAATGTGACGATAGCCGCCTCTCTCTGAGAGGGAGTGTGAGAATATAGGATCTCCGAGAATGACGTGACGCGCAATCGGATGCATGACTGCCATGGGGCAACGGGCAGGCACACTCTCCGGATGGTGATTTGGAGAGGTGTGAAGAGGCAAAGGCAGCATGGAGACGGGTTGCGAAGCATCAAGAAAGGATGTGGCAACCGGAGCTGAGGCTCGAGCAGGCATTGTTGGGTGCACTTCACAGCGAGTGAGAAGGTAGTGGATCCACCGTCGATGATGGTCGCGAAGGAATGGAATGAATCCGTAGGAGCATGCATTCAGGACCTCAAGAACCGCACCGGGAGGGTAGCGATTGAGAGAGTCGAACAAGAAAACATACTGGTAGAAGGCATACCAAGCATCATCACAGTCAGGAATGTTGAATTCGTCTGGAGAAGCCAGTTGAGAAGCAAGCAAGTGAAATCAAGGGGGGCACCTTGCAAGGGAGAGAGATTTGTGAGCCATTTCTCGTGTTCATTGATGTTGCGGAACGTCGCAGAATCATGACGGGCTTGACGGATCAAAGAGGCGAAAGCAGGCATGATATCGATGTCGACGGGAGATGAGTCGGTCATGGTTGGAAAAGGTGCGTGGAAACTGTACCAGAGTACACGTAGAAAATAAAAGAAATCGAGGAAGCAATAGTTGGTGTAGTAGGACGAGTGTAGGTGCTCGAACGGCCTTCTTAGACTATTATGGGGCTCGAAAAACACAAGAGAGCGTAAACGGGCTGCATAACCTGTCAAACAACCTAGAGTAATATCTAATGGGTTGTTTTTAAGAAAGTGAGCTATTTTAGATGGAGGGATTTTAGTGGATTTGAGAGTGGATTCGAGAAGCTTTTTGAGAAGCTTTTTGTAGATTGAGAAGCTTTCTCGGTGAGAAGCTTTTAGGTGAAAATATTCGGTTGACAACTGAAACACTTGACACTCTCTAGAGTAGAGTGGAAGAAAAGGCATCTCCAGGGTGCGATCTAATGCTAAAGTTTATCAGCAATCTGTGCTCTTTACCCCTTCAAAATCTCGGGGCCGTCGTCGTCATCATCCTTCTTCTTTTCGTCACTTCGTTTTTGAGCCTGCTGGCTGCCCCATCCTCCGCCACCTTCCTTACCCTGGTATTTCTGAACATCGTCACCTTCAAATGCTCCTAGATCGGCGGCTCCTCCACGAGCTGCCCGCTTGAGAGGCGCAGGCAACAAAACTTGATCGATCAATCCATACTGGACCGCCTCATCCGAAGTAAGATAAAAGTCCCGCTTGAGATCTTTCTGAATACGCTCGATCGGTTGACCAGTCAACTTGGACAGCTCGACTTCTGTACGATCGTTCCATGCTTTGATGTTTTTGACTTCTAGCACAATATCGACCGCTTGTCCCCGAACTACTTCATCCAAACCAGTTCGTTGCAACAAGAATCGAGAGTTGGGCATGGCGGAGCGCTTTCCTTTGGTTCCCGCCGCACACAAGAAGGCACCCATTCCAGTGCACAATCCCAGATTGACAGTTTCGACATCGCAATTTTCCTTGGTTTGTTGAATCAAATCGTAAATCGCCAAGGAGGGTCGCAACAAGGCACCAGGTACGTTGAAATAAATGCTAATGTCTCGACGGGGATCTTCCTTGCGCATGTATAAAATGATACTAATGATTTCGTTGGCGGCTTCTTCGTCAATGAATTTTCCGATCATCAGAGTGCGGTCACGATACATGGCAGAATACAAATCCACAAATTGAGCCACATCGGAACCAGGAGGCTAAAGCAAGATATAAGTTTTAGTGAGAGACAGACACCAACCAGAGTTGCATTGTACCAGGGATTTACTCATCCATCCATATAAAGTACTCACTCTCCAGGGCACCATGGGTGTTTGACTAGGCATTTGGATCGTGTCGCGTCGAGTGGCCATACGTGTGACCTCCTTTTGCGTCAACATTGGCATTTCGCCGACGGCAAGCCCAGGTTTCTTGTGACTTTTTAGATCATTCAGAGAAAAGGCTTGGCTCGAAGTGACCAGCAACAAAGCCGAAAGCGTACATTGGGAAAAAATTTTCATTGTCGTTTTTGTAGACACTGTCTGTGGCGTGGTGAATCTGCAACCTGAGATGTATGGAACAACACTGAAGGGAGGAGATGATCCTTCGAAACTTTGCCTTTGACACGCCACCATCATGTTGCATGTTGCCGCAGTCCGCAGTTGCGATTGCCCATGGTCGGCCAGGTGGAAGGTGGAAGGAGGAGACGCGCATCATGCAGGCAGCGGATTATTGTTTTATTGCTCTGCGCGCGCTTCGCTTGCGCTTCGCGACACAACGAAAACTGCGCTAGTGTTACTACGATAGTGTATGGTATTATTTTCCGACAAAGCGGATCAAAAAAGAATCGCGTCATCATGCTTAGAAAGAAGTGGTCTCTGGTGGAAGAGAGATTAATTGCTCTCGACCGTCAAAGTACCAGTAGTAGCTAAATTAGATAGTGCGCCTTTTCGCTGCTTTACGATACATGGTCTACTAGTAGTACTGTACTAGTACTGCACATTCCCACACTACTCTGGAATGCTGGTAGTCTGGTAGAGTAGAAACGAGACACCACCCCGTGCATGGATCTCTACTAGTAGAGTGTACAGTACAAGTGCTACCAGGTAAGGAGTGCAAGTGTCGGCTGACGTACAGACCATACAGACCAGGAACCTTGTTACGAAAGATCAACCACGTTATTTGTATATCGCAGTAAATGGTATTTTTAGCTTATCAAGTGTTGCTTCTGTAAAAGAGTAAGCTTATCAAGACTCTTGTCTTTTTCTCCTGTACCATAGTCTTCTCGTTTATTGTGTATGTCTTCTCGTTTATGGGGTTCTCGGGTTCCCATATGTAGGGTTCTTGGGTGTCTCATATATGTGTTCTCATAAGGGTTCTCGCATACCCTTCTCACATAGTGTTCTCGGTGAGCTCCCTTATATTAGACCTCTTGATATGTATAGACTGACGTGTCCATTTCAGTTAGTCCTATGAGTCTGATATCAACATATCGCAACACCCTTCCTGTTGGTGTAAGACTCAACCGTTGAAGGACTGACTCATTTATCGTCGTCTTCTTTCTTGTTTTGAGTTTCTCGCTCTTTGATGAATGCATGCTTGTGATCATCATAAATCAGCGAACTCACATTTTTCGTAAACCAGTCGCTGAGGTTTTCAGTAGTCTTCACGAAAATAATCTTGACGAATCCATCATCAATGAATTCGGTAATGTATCTTGCTCGTAGATCGAGATGCTTGGCTCTGGAGGAAGTCGTAATGTTTTCTGCCATGAAGATGGCTCCAATGTTGTCCACGCGACAAATTATTGGAAGCTTGACTTTCATTCCCATAGTCATCAATAATTGGGCGATGAACTTGACTTCTTTTGCAGCTTCTGATAGCGCAACAAGTTCTGCTTCCGATGAGCTCAACGTTATCGATTTTTGAGCTTTCGATTTCCAACTTATCGGGACTCCCAGCAAAAAGATTACGAATCCGGATACACTGATTCGAGTTTCTTTGTCGCCAGCCCAATCGCTGTCTGAATAAGCCACTAGATTCCACATCTTGTCAGTTGTGTCTGGGAATCTTGGCTCCATCTTCAATCCGTAATTTTCTGTATCGAGTACGAACTTCATTGTTCGTTTCATTTCTTGGAATGCTGCTTCGGTCGGGCAGTCTAGAACCTTGGAGAGTTCGCGAACAACATTCGCGATGTCGGGTCTTGAGTGCTTTACGAGATATAAAAGCATCCCGACTCCTCGAATGTGCGCATTCCTTCGCGCGACATTTTATTTTTCTTGTTATTTTCTTCGACTCCATCTTCACTCAACTCACTCATCATCGTCTCGACGATTTCTCTGTCCACGCTTGTTGACGTGTGCGAGTTTGGAGTAACGATAATTATATCGCTACCAGCGATGTCTTGTACCTGTAAGTTATTGGTGTTCAGAGGTGGTGGAGTTACACATGTTGATCCTTCAAACATGTCTTCGTCGTCGAATAAATTGACGGATAGTTCGTCGTCGGCCAACATATCCTCGTCGACGGAACTGTCGCAGCACAAGAGTACGACGTCGTTTCCTTTGCCCTTTTCTCGAATATTCATACTTTTTCTTTTGTTTTCGATGTGCGCAAACGCTCGTTCCCTTTGTGGCTGAATTTGAGTAGTCGCTTTGTATTTTTCGCAGTTCGGTTTTATGTGACCGATTTCGTTGCAAAAATAACATCGGACTCCGGCAGCCTGTTGTTCTCTCTGAAGTTGATTACCTGTCGATGACACCGATCGACAGTTGACACCCTTGTGTCCATATTTTCCGCAACGGGTGCACTTACCTTTAAACTGTCTCTTGAAATATCTCTTCGGTGCGGCCGAAGTGCCGCCTTCCGTAAAAAGTACGGTTTCTTGTTGCCCTTGGCTATATCGAGTGGCACTACTCGATTTACCGTAGCCTTGGCGTTCGTACTTGAGCATAAGTTTCGTCTCAAGTAAATCCAATGTGAGTGGGTCTTCTGATATGCCCACCTTATCTTCAAGTGCCTCAACCACTGTTGAGTACTGTTCCGGGAGAGAACTCAATATCCTCTCCATTAACTGATCGTCAGAGATCTCTGGCGCATCAGCTTCTTCTAATTTCAGTCGTAGATCGTCCATGTACGTTATGTAATCTTCTGGAGGTGTTCTCATGGAGCACTTCGCCCCGTAGTACAGCTCCATGAGTCTCGCTCTTGTGGGAGCTGACTTCGACTCGAACTTCTTTATCATTCTGTGCCATGCGTCGGCGGCATTCCCCGAGGCATATTCGTCTGTAATGCATCTCCTTAGTGCCTTCAAGGCTACCCTCCCAGCTTGTGTGCTGCTGTCCATTGACAGAGTGAGATCATTAAATGCTGTAGCATTCTTCATTCTTAGGGTCTCTCTTGCGGTCCCTTCTTCTGTACTGACGTCGATCCTTTCGGCGTCTCTGGGGATGTCTTCTGGAGCCGACAGTAGTACGACACGTAGTGCCTTCATAGAGGCCCTTGCCTCATACTGTTGCTTCCATACTCCCCAATCTTTCTTAAGTCCGGAGAAGGGCAATATCCTAATTGACCTCTCTCCCGTTGTAGTTCCGTTAGTGTTTGACATCTTTTCCTATCTCGATAACTTGTACTTATCTTCTTTACTCGGTATCAATTTACGTGCACAATTGTCTTACGTCTTGTACCGATCGGTATGTTACGAAAGATCAACCACGTTATTTGTATATCGCAGTAAATGGTATTTTTAGCTTATCAAGTGTTGCTTCTGTAAAAGAGTAAGCTTATCAAGACTCTTGTCTTTTTCTCCTGTACCATAGTCTTCTCGTTTATTGTGTATGTCTTCTCGTTTATGGGGTTCTCGGGTTCCCATATGTAGGGTTCTTGGGTGTCTCATATATGTGTTCTCATAAGGGTTCTCGCATACCCTTCTCACATAGTGTTCTCGGTGAGCTCCCTTATATTAGACCTCTTGATATGTATAGACTGACGTGTCCATTTCAGTTAGTCCTATGAGTCTGATATCAACATATCGCAACAGAACCTCTCTCCCGTATTTTTTTTCTTTCCTTGTCTCCTCCCATGGATCGACTTGCCCATTTCTACAAGTACTCCTACTATGGTCCATAGTTCTATGCCTGTTTGATGATCCCTGTTGTGATCAGGGGAGTGTGTCGGCTGACGTACAGACCATACAGACCAGTAGAATAGCGTAATCTTAAGAGGTTCGACCATGATCCTCACTTTCTTTAGAACAACGTATTTGAGACTATACTCTACGTTGTTTGACAGCAAGTACGGTGATCATGCCTCTCATGTATACTACTGCTGGGCGCTTCTCCTCCTACCAGCTAGAGTCGGTAAAACAACATGTCAGGTTATGATGCCGTCAGAAATCATCATCACTACGACTATTGGAAGATACAAGCAGTCTACAGTTGCCAAAGCGTATGATATCATGTCTCTCTCTCTCTCTTTCTCTGGCGACTACCAGCGCCGCCTACCAAATCCACCCATTCCACCAAATCCACCGCCCATTCCACCCATTCCACCGCCCATTCCACCCATACCCCGCCCATAACCGAACATTCCTCGATTCCGAAAACCACCGCGACGGCCATTCATCATGTTGAGAAAGAAAAGGATTTGCATGGGATTGACCCCATTCCGATGGCAAAGATAGAATATACCTCCTAAGATCAACATGCTCTGTAAACTTCCATCAAACAAATTTGGCAGATGGAAGGAGGTCCCACCTCCTCCTCTTGTTTGGGGCGACGAATACGTGTTCTCATCGTAGTTGTTGGAGCTGTAGTCGTTGCGGGCATTGTGGTCGTTTCTTGATGCATGCCTTCCATAGTTATCGCGATTGTCGGTTTGGTATTGATACTCCCCGCGCCGAGTTTCACTAGTCGTCGTTCGTCGTTGTCCCTCATAGTATTGGTCGTAGGCGTTTCCAGAATGATAATTCCCTCGCCTGGGCTGGTTTTCTCCGCGCAATGCTTCCAGCCCAAATCGTCCTCCAAACGCAACATACAAAATCAGTATGCCCACCAATACTTTAAGCAGAGTCTGGACATCGTCTGATTGAGAAAAATACCACATTCTAGCGCGATGAAAGGAAAACAAAATTCTGTCTTGGAGTGAAATTTGATCATCCAATGGAGGCTGCTGTTGACCTTGATACGGATTGAAGGGTCGTCGATTTTGCTCCTCCTGTGTTTGTCGATCATTGTCGGTGGCAGCTGTTCTGGTGCTGTAACCCTGATTATCAAAGTGTTCTGGCGGGGCTGACGGCTCCGGTGGAGTATGGCCAGTGCCGGAACAATCACTATTATTTGCTCGACTTTGACTACTAGCTTCAGCATGTCCACGCCGCAATTCTCTAATTAGCATGTCTCTCGCCGAAGGATATCCTGGATCCAATTGTAAAGCTCGTTGCAACGAATTACACGCAGCGTTCGAATGACCTCCCAAGGCAATATACGCCGAAGCTAATCGAACGTGACCCTTTGCCCACCGATCGTTCAAAGCAACACACTGAAAATAACGAGTGTAAGAGTTGTGAATTATACATAGAATAGGATTGAGGAGTATGTGGTTATGAAGGTCAACCGGCATCCAAAAATTTGGGGTAAACTAGATCCATTCCCCTCACCTTACCTGCTTGGCGTTCTCGACTGCTGCTTCGGATTGTGCCGGCCCTCCGATCTTTAGACGAGCGGCCACCATATTGCTCAACAAGATTTGTCGTTCCGCTGCAGGACAGTTTCGATCCGGTTGTAAAGCCAAACCATACTTGGAAATAGCACACTGGTAGTCACCTCGCTCAAAGGCCGACTTGCCCTGTTCCTTCAGAATGACCCATGAAACGTTCGACGAGGGGGAGGCGGGGCCGTTGAGATTCTCGTCGTCGTCGTCGATGATTCTCATAATGTCAACGTCTACTCTACTAGTATAATATTGTGTGGAGCTAGCAGCGATGTTACGGCTCGGAAATGTTAGACACGGAACCAGAAGTAGGGCATTACGTGTATGGAATAAAAGACGACACACCATCATGGGCTCTCTTATTGATCTTCGAAGGCCATCGTCGATCACCAGTACCAGTAGTGTAAATAAGGGAACAGCATACCGGTACCGTGCGTAGTAGCAGAAAACATACGAATACAGAACACGGACCACTTTTGCGTGATTACTTCTATCTTCAAATGGCGCTTGTGCTCTGTGGAAAAATGTTGGATGACGCAATCGAGAAAAGAAGAAAATAAAAAATCATCGCATCATCTCATCATCATCTGCGACGACCTGCTCGCTGTGACCCCTTTTGTTCTGTGAAGAACTTGAAGTCCATAGATTTTGTACTGTAATACTGTACGGGTAGCGCATTTTTTCGGGACGTCTGCAATTGGCCGCAAGGGGCAGGGGCGGCAGGGGGGCATCTGCCTGCATTATTTCGTTCTGTTCTTCCCCCTTGCTTCGCGTGCGGTATGTACGAGTACAGCACCGGTACGTACTGTTGGTACTTGTACTTGGTGTACCGCTATAGCTATCATCAAAATACTTGTAAATACGGCGGCGGGGCGCGGACGCAAGTACTGGTACCGGTAGCGGAGTGAAGATTCTTCTTCTTCGACGACTGCTGACGACGACTCGATTCTCGATTATTTCAAGTTCGAAGAATCTGTCACGAACGAGATGTGAGAATAAAAATTCGATTCGAATGACGACTACAGCGCAGATCACAGCATTTTTAATATTTTGTCGTCATTTCCATCTCCCTGAGACGAGAACGAGTGGAAATACTGGTAAATATCAAACAGCTGCTCTACAGGTACAGATCTGAAATCCCGCGCCGTTTTTCTTCTCGTCCTCTTTTCTAGGTGCTGGGCCGCATTGGTTATTCTCGGGCAGTTTCGCCACAATACACAAAGTTGCCGTTTTGCGATTGAATCAACTATGCGGTTTTCTCCCCTTCTTTTGCCATTGCTTCCCCTCCTGGAACCCTCTCATGGGTTCCAGCCCCTTCCTGCGAACCGAGCTTCGACCAACAGTAGAAGTAGCCGCAGTGCACCGCCCTTGGCACTTTCCTACAATCTCCGCGATGCCGACATGATGGAGTCGCTAGTGGGAGGCATCCGTTACGAAATGGTTCCCTTGCCCGACAGTATGATGGACACCACTTTGTTTGTGGGGAACCTGTGTGAATTTTGCAAGGACGAAGACCTATCGAATCTCTTTCAAACGGTGAGCACCCTGCAAAGTGTGCCCGCCTGCGTGGTGCGAAAGCCCAACATGTCGAGTCTCCGCTATGGGTTTGTCACCTTTTTGACGGCTCAAGAAAAAGAGGTGAGAAGACTGCAAAGTCTCGCTAGTCTACGAAGTACTATCAGCGATGATTTGATTCGATTCGATTCGATTCGATTCGATTCGATCTATGCTTTTCTTGCCGTTGTTGTGTCCAAATCGCTCATTTTTTCGCTCTTTGTTCTCTTCTTTTAAGACCGCTATTGTAAGATTCCATGGACGTGATTTTTTGGGACGATCCATCAAAGTGGAACCCATCCGCGATCATCCCAAGATGGGACGAGTCAAAGTCCCCGATCGTCTCGTTACGTATGTGTTAGGAGTTGCCAAAACAAAACCCAAGAACAGTAGCACCAGTAACAACAGCAGCAGCAGCAGCAGCAGCAATAACATCTCTAGTCTGCGCAGCATTGCTCCTCGATTGGACGATACCACCAAGAAGGAAATCTCCTTGGCGAGAAAGCGCTTTCAAGAACAACAAGAACAAAAATCACGACTTGCCTCCCAACTGTCATTTCCATTGAACACGGTCCAGCAAGATGAACTACTCCGAGCTGCACGGCGAGGCTATTTGACGCTGGAGGGACGCACCCAGAGTCGGGCTCGCGAATCGAACGCTCTGGCGTGTGCGCATCGACAGTACTGTGACGAACGAGAGCAGCCCCAAATTGTCTTGTGCAAGGCGGCGGGGCGTGAAGGCCAACGTTCTCCACTCGATTGTCTCATTGTGGATTTGAGCCCGTTGCGACTCACCAAGGCAGTGGGCGATGATTGGGTAGACGACTTTATGATCAAATGGAAAACACAGATTTTAACCGCGGCTGCCAACGCCGGAATGGAATTGCGGCGAGATCTCAGGGAAGATAATTGCCAAAGCCTTTCCGTTGTAGAGGAAGAAGAAACTGTGACCGATAACGAACATTGCGACTATAAGGATATGGACGAGGGAATCACGGAGCAAATAGCAAGGTCGAACAACGAATTCAACGAGGCTCCGGAAGAAATAACCACCGAATCTATCATGGAGTATATTATTACTTTGACAGACGATGATTCCTGGGCCACGGAGCCCATTTCTCGATTGCCAGTTGTCAGTATGGGCATATTTGAGGGAGAACGTAGCAATGCCAAAGCCATGGCGAAGGAGCTGGCTGACTTGTGGGGCATCCCCAGAGAGCCATTGGACGATAGTTTTCAAGAAAAAAAACCTGTCGGAGACAAGAAAAAGGCGGACACAAAGAAGCAACGGGGAAACAAGGCGCGAAGACTACGACGAAACGAGAATAAACGGGAACGGCGGAACAATCAACGTGATCTCGACATGTACATTCGGTAGCAGATCGTCATTTCGGGCCATGCCTGGGTGGGTTGTTACCACACATCGGATGAGATCCAGATGATTCTTCATGCAATGCATACTCATGTAAGCACAGGCATTTTAGGCAATACTGTAGATTTCACTCGTTCCTAGCTAGGTACAGTATCCTTCGAAAGCTCCCGTTTCATCTAAAATCTACAAAGATCCACACAATAGAGACGAGCCAGGAGCAACACCATAAAAACATGCAACACCGACAGCCAATACAATAGAACCAATCCTCGTAGATACAAGGATTTAGAAAGGGGGGTGATTGATTCGCTTGGCTTCGCGGTACTTGTATAGGTAGTCATGTACCATGCATACATTTGTACGGTAGATCTTGCGTGCCATCTTTGAGCGTTGATGATCTTCCATAACCTCATTACTTCTTACATTTGTGACCCTACGCTGTCGCCCTTTTCCCATGATGGCTTGCGTTCTGAAGTACGAGTATCGTGGACTATACTACCTCTCCACTACCGGTACCGTAGAGTCGACGAGGTACAGTACAGGTGCAGTACAGGCGCAGCACAGGAACATCCAAGGATCGAGCGATCACGCTCGCTCCACCTTCCTCCACTGAACTCAAAAGCGCGTTAAATCGAAACCGCGGTGTCTGCTTCGCAGCGTGGCCCACGGTTCTTGGCCTGGGCCAAGATTCTTGGCCTACTAGAGCCCCTTCTCTGTGCTCCCCCCCATTTTTTAAAAATCCAATCTCTCAACGAGATCAACGAGAGTACGTACATACCGGTACATTAGGTTCAAGCGTCAAAAGCGCATCGCGGCACAACACACAACACTCTTCATTCGCAAGACAATCTTGGCCTAGGCCAAGATTCTTGGCCCAGGCCAAGCGGGCTTTGCCACGGAGCGTGGCTAGCGCGAAATAGCATTGTCCAAGCGTGCCTGTAAAGCGAGTTCCACGTTACTGCGCGGTGACCCGCACCCTTGGATGTTCCAGGTATGGATACAGACCGTACCGGTACCATAAAATATGTACTACGGTACAGGTACCGGTACTGTACGGTAGGCAGACAAGATGAAATATTCGAGGGAGACTGACGGACGATGATGATATGTTCGCTCTGTTTTCGAATGCAGAACTGAGATAGAACTGCACATTCTCTCGAATTCTTTCTGCTTTCTGCTGGTAGGCAGGATCGGGGATGTTTGCGAACTTTTTCAAGCCGGATCGACGGAAGATGGAAGGTGCACAATCCACCACAACCATAATGGCAGAGGCGGTCATTCCAACTCGACTTGATAATAGTACAGTACAAGTATCACCAATCATCATACATCGTACCCACGTGGTCCCTTTCTAGAGAAAAAACTTCCCTTGATGGCTGAAAGCCAGAACAACGAGATGGAAGGCAATGACTACTATGACTACGATGTCATCGTCGTTGGTGCCGGCGTGGCCGGGGCATCGGCAGTGCACCATTTACTTCAAGACAGTTTAGTGTTTCCGTCGAAGGGGACCCGGGATACGAGTGATATTCACATACTGGTGGTAGATTCAGGCCCTGCCCCCGGGGAAGGACGTGGTGATGACGGTCGCAAGAGCGGAAGTGCCACCATGACACATCTAGCCATTTCCAAAATCAAAATGATGGTCCAAGTCTTTAATTGCGCCTCGCAAGAATTTGTGAAGCATCATGGCAAAGAAGGCGCACGGCGATACTTTCAAGCTACCAAGGAAGGGCTAGAAATACAAAAGCGAATCGCCAAGGCCTTGCAGAACAAAGGCACAAACAGCCCCGAAATTATGTCAGAACTGGGTTCCTACTATGTGTCTCCTATCCACCAGCAAGGGGAGCTACACGCCGAATTTGACTTTTATAGGTCTCTCGGAGAATGTTGTGAAGACGTGGAATTTATCGATGGTGTCACACGTACCATGGACCAAGTACCTGGAGCGAGTGTCGATTTTCCTTGCGCTATTTACTTTCCCAAGGAAGCGATTATTGATTCGTCGGAGTATGCCAAACGGTTGTTGGCGGCAGCAGTTGCGACTGGAAAGGTGACAAGGCGGAGCAATACTCGAGTTCAGCACATCGTTACTCCAAGTCGTGGAAAAGCCAGTGTGATTTTGGATGGATCGGGAGAGACCATTTCATCTCGTTTCGGAGTGGTGGTGGCTACAGGTGCTATGGACTCCTTACCGCCCGAATTGAATGGACTCATCAGACCTTGTTATTCCTACTTGGCGCATGTACCCATTGAAACACCTGCAAAGGTAGAAGAATCTCCAAACTTTTTCACTTGGGGATTTTCTCATGATTGGTGTTTTGCAGGTGGTCAAGTCCGAGTATCTGGAGAAGACCACTTTTGTGCCTACAAGAATCCCAAAGTAAAGGAACGATGCGGTCGCTTGATCAATTGGGCGCGTGGGATTTACGGGTGTCCTTCTACTAATGACAATGACCACGGAACGATGATGATTCCTCAGCAGTATGGACTGTATTCAGAAACACCCGATCACGTTCCATTGATCGGAACAACGCATGACGACTCTGCCGTGTGTTACCTGCTGGGATGCAACGCATGGGGACAAACCATCTTATCCTACTCGGCTTCCTTGGTTCCAGGTCTTTTGGGATTTCGTTCTGCCACTGACGGCAAAGTCTGTCTTTCCGAGTCGCAACGTGACTCTTTAAAGTTGTTGTCGATTCGACGCTTTAGCGAGCTTCCAGCGCTGAAGAGAAAGTAGAAGCAAACGAATAATCATACCGTACCGACAGGGTGATGAGCGCTGCTCCTCCCTTTTTGGTACGGGGTGCTCTGGAAGTCTCTGGTCGACGCTACGAAGAGTAGTACGCGTCACAGCGCTCTAATAGGAACGCCGAACAAAAATAATTTCATCAACGAAGAAAATAAGAGTGTATGCTAGATAAAGAATTGAAGGGGGACTCGGCGACAGCAATAATCCTAGTAGCCGCTGACTTCCTTGTAACAGCCATTCACAAAGAAGCACAGTGCAGTAGGACCCCACGCAAGAACAATGTAAGCAGGAGTAATTACTTGGTGAGTTCGGGGTTCTCGGCTTCGTTCTTGATCAAACCGAATGGAGACAAGACCTTGATGACAATGGGCTTGACAAAGCCTTCAGTGCTACTGGCAGCATTCATCACGATAGTAATCACAGCCTTGATAGCCGGGTCCACAACCTCGTGGTCGAATTTTTCCAGCTGAGGTTTGATTTGCTTGTCCAGAGTTTCAAAGTCGGTTCCGGCAACGGAGATGGCCTTTCCCACGACGGCCTCGGTGATCCCAAGGCCGACCTTGACGAGGGGAACACCCTTGCCCCAGGCCCAGATACCCTTGGCTTTTTCGTACACGTGTTCAGCAACATCCATGCCTTCCTTGGGGGCAGGGGTTGCTTCGACGGCTTTCTTCACGCCGTTATTGCTTTTCTTGGAGGAGGTGGAGGTCGTAGAATTCATCTTTTGTCTGGAGCTGCTTCTGAAAATGCTAAAAAAAGTTGTGTCGTCTTCTTCGTCGTGTTCGTCGTCTGTAATAGGAAAATCCAAGTCGTCAGAAAATTGCGCACACGATTGAAAGTCATCGGTTAACACACTTCGGATGGACGCCGCGGAAATCGACCGCCTCTCTACCGAACCGGGGTACTTTTGCACCTGCCGCAGTCGGGTGGACAGGGCGTCGGCACTGATCTTGGAGGTCGCGAGACCAGCGAGAAACAGCGACTCGGCACCACCGGCTGGAGACAGAGGCGGCTGACCTTCAACTGGAGTATCGTCTTGGTCGTAGCTCTCCATTTCACTGATCGTATCGCGAATCATCGTGGGCACTGCGTCGACATTCAATGGATTACAGCTTGCTAGAATTGTTCGATCGATCTCGATCAATCGATTGCTGAACACAATATCAAGGGACCTGGTATCGGTACGGGTACGTTATGTTACTGTGGTAATGATGAAAAAAAGGAATGACGCGAAGAGGTGTAAGAGGGTGCATCATCGTGGCAAGAGAAGACGCAACTCGTCGCGTCGTCGACGACGACGTTCTCATCGTGGGCTAGCTGGCCCATACAGACTGGTTTCCAGGCTATAACTAAGAAACTCGCCAGCATTGTGATTGGACAATTCGAAATATGGCGAAAAAAATCGCGTCGAAAATAATTGGCTTCGGACTGAAATGGACTTGATCGACCCGCCAAGAAAGAGACAACAGGGGAAGACGAAATCATCATCATAACCATGGTGGTCGAAATGGGCGTCCCAGTGGTAACATGCCTATTGAAAGTGACGGAACGGTTGCACTACCGATACACAAAAAACTGGAATGCCACAGAAAAGAACTCCGAGGTCGACCGAAACGAGCATTCCAAGGCAAATACCGAACTCAAAAGTTCGTTCCACACCCATGCTTTTTTGTCTGTCATCCAGCATTGTTCACAACGTACAATTCGAAATCATCACGACAACAACAGTTATCTTGAAAATATGTGCTCACCTTACTTTGTTTCCAGAATGAGAATGGTTGTCCAGTACTCATACAGGTGGTTGGTTGTGAGTTATTGTTTTGCTTTGTGTTCCTGCGAGCTGCGAGGATGGGAACTTCGAACTGAAAAAAGAGGAACATGACCGACAGAGAAAAGCACAGCAGCAAAACTGCCGGTAACGGAGTGGAATGCTTTTTTTCGCGTTGGGCCAATGAAATAGAGGGATTGCGTTTCGGTGGGCGCGGTGTCGCACGATGCATGAGAGTGTCGTCGTCATCAGTCGTGCGAGGCCATCATGCGCGCCGGCAGGCTCACCGATTGCCACATACTATAGTTCCGGTAGCTACGAGTACCGGTACAGCAGTATGTGCTTGTAGCAGCTACTCGTACAGCACAGTAGTAGCGTAACAGCAGTAAGCAAAATTGGAAACTTCTGAATACCGGTGGAGACTACTGCATGCATTCTGAAAACGCGGATCAGATGATGATTCATTCAGGAAGAATTAACATCAACATGATCACCATCATCCGATTTCTGGCTACTACTAAATACTCGTACTGTGGAAGTACGATACTGCGGTAATTGTCCCTATTTGACAACCCAGCAATTTGAACCAGTGCGCGTCACATGCGAGAGCCATGATTTTTCACATTGTCCATTTGCATTTGACGACTCCTCATTCTGATATGAAGTAGGAATAGAATCATACTCGTAGCAGTCAGGTCTTCGTGAGCTCGGGCACATCTAAATTCTGTTCGATAATGTTGGAGAACAGTTAAGATGCTCAATCAATGAGGTCCATGGCCAAACAAATATGTTGACAGGAAAATAACCTGGGTAGACTAATTTCACGCAAATTTCCCTTCACACTATGTACAGCTGACGCCATTCTGCACTGATTTGCACTATTAGAGGTAGATCATACTCTTTTTCACGAGTAGTAGACCGATTCCTAGTAGAAAGAGTAGCATATCTCTTTTAGCTCAACTTGTACGTCTAGTAGGGCTGCCACCTGAAACAAGGGAGAAACAGTAAAAAGTGAGATAAAGACCGTCCCCATTTCTTCACAATCCCAGACGTCTCTGTTTGCCGGTCAATCATCCATCAGATTTGGACGTGGTTATTCTATCATCAGAACTTGCTCAGAGAATGTAGATAAAATTGTATGCATCACTTGGATTTTGACCGGCCCACCCGCGAATGTAGAGTAGATGAGCCGATGGAGACATGACATGACACTGTTCGGTTTTGTTTTGGCTTCTTCTCAGATTGAAATTTTGTACACATTAGCGTCGGATCAACACAGTAGTTCAGTCCGCCCGACGAAACTATCGTCCCTGAAGGACCAAAACGAAACCAGACAGTACCTGTGGCGTATCCATCTACTATCCCCCATCAGCACCTTCTTGCCGCGGCATCTTGATCTCGAGCAGTTGAGTTCACTTACATTGATTGTTTGAACTTCCAATGAGCATTCAAATGTCAATATCGTCGTTATCTTCAGTCAGGCCACTGCCATCTGGAGGATGATAGACATCCCGCAAACCAAAGCATCCTTCCATGGCTTCTTGGCAATCTTCGGCTTCTGGAAACACTCCATTCAGCACATCCCGTTGATAATAGCCTCGATACCTTGAACCCATGACCAGTTTCATGTCTGAAGAAACTTGATGCAAATGAGGGAAAATGCGAGTGGTGTTTCCCAAAACAGCGAGCGTGGGCTGCTCGACACTTGCCAACAGTGACTTCCAATAGGCGCCAGCACCTCCACTCGTTGGACTGGCAAAAGTCAACTGACCAATACTTTGGGGTCCAATAGTAGCGACGGATCGTTCGGGGCGGTGAGCAATACCCATTCCCTGAATTGTGGCCGTCAAGTAGTGGGGCAGTGTTTCGGCAGTGGGATCGTATTGGTAGCGTGGATCCGATGTGTCATATTCCAACCGAGCGGGTCGAACGGCTGTGCTAAGTGCAAAATGATGGTGCAAGGAACGATCTCGAAATCGAGGATCTGGTGATGGGTTGGGCGATAAACAAGTCAAGAGACCGGGCCCGTTCTTGGTAGAAGAGTCTTGTAGCCATCCACCAGGAGGAACATCGCGGGGCCGAAAACGCCCATTGCCAGTGTCGCGTACTCTTGCATCTCGTTCCAGGCTGGTCCCTGAAAGGAGGGCCTGCCATAGCTGCTCATTGTCCGCGGCTGCAGAGGAAAGAGTATCGAGTTCGAGTAGTTTGTATTGACTGGAAGGCACGATACATTGAATATATTCCGACATGGTCAATCGCTGTGCGGTGGATCCCCACTGCATGTCATATTCTCCTCTTTCTCCCAAAAAGGGAGCATTGGTCAAACCAATCCTTCGTGGGATATTGGATGATGATGCCAAACGAATAGGCAAGGTAGAGGCTTCCAGGGCAATGGCAACTTGAGCGCTCGCCTGAAATAACGAGGTCCGGTCCTCGGCTAGTTTCAACGGGATTACTCCATGGGCATTTTGAGTGAAATCATGCAGTGCCAACCCGAAAGAAACGTGCTGACGAACTCGTTCGACATGAGCTGGCTGCCATGACTGGTTTTGCGTATCAGCTTCGTCGTTTTCTGTAGAGATGTTGGACTGCGGGTTGTTAATATGAAATACCAAGCGTCCCGCACTTTTGGTTTCCTGCTGTAGCTGGTGCAACAGGGCCGTGGTAAGACCAGCATAGATGCCATGGCCTTGAGTTGTTATCATGACGCCCTGACAAGAGTCAGACTCTTCCAACAATCGTCGAAGACGGTCGAACAAAACATCTTCCATCCAATCACTGTCATTACCATTGCTATTCGAGTGCGGATGGTACGAATCCCAATGAGGAGTCAGTTGTGATTGATGGGAGTATTCCAAGGCAACATTGGATCGATCCGAATACGGTGGCATCCAATAATCCATCCAAGTCAATGAAGCTTCTCGTGTTTCAATACTCGATTCTTCTTCTATGACTTCCAGCAGCCGAGCATGCAAAGGCTCCAGAGTTTCACGGGTCCAATTCGTATACTCTTCTTGCTTGCGAAGTCGGTGCTGCTCTTCATCTTCAACTTGTTCTTCTTCTTCCTCCTCGTCGCTGCCCATGTCATCCCAATTGACATGGCGTGCATTGTCTTGACTCGCTCGATAGATCGGTTGGACTGCGGCCGGCTCTCGATAGTAACGAGACTGAGTGGAATACGCCAGAGTGGAAGATATGGACTGGTATTGTTGACTCCGAACATTTTGTTCGACATGTTGGAGAGTCAAAGAGGTGTCCAAGGGCTGAATTGCAAACGACTTACTTTGAGGCCGAAGCAGCCCCATCTGGGAGACCTGAGAAGAGGCAAAAAAACGAGTGGGTTCGTCCACCAACAGGCAACGTGGAACCCAATGATTTTGTTCTAGACGATGTGTGGTTGGGGCATCACATTCATCGTGAGAATCGGTCACTGCCAAGCCTTGTAAATTCAAGAAATGAGCAGTCACAGCGTTGGCAGACGATCCCAAGGAGATTTGGATCACATCGCGGGAAGGCATGGTTCTGTGCTGCTTCAAGAATTAGGAACGACGACGTCCCCGGTTCAATCTACAGTACAATAATTCATTCACAGCGAGAAAGAATGAACAGGTTATCAGAATACGATATTCAGTCTTCAACTCATCTTTTCGTCGAATGGAGAAACCTTGAATAGTGAATTGCTGGGCATTCATTCACCTTGGGTCTATATGGTGCTTTTGCTTTGCTATAGTTCGATTAGTCAACTAGCTCTGCTACCGAGAGAGACTAATAATAACAAGCCGGGAAGAAGATGGATCCGGTGTCTGTTGTGTCAGGGCCACGGGCCGAAAGAGAGAGGGATGCGAGAGCAGGAGATGTAGTGAGAGAGCCGCAGCGGGACAATTCTGCGGACCAGGTTTGTTCCATTGACGCACGCACAAATGGGTACTAATTTAGCCCAAAGAAGGTTCCACGTGGCCAAATTGGAATCCTCCTCAGTACCTCTAGTACTACTGTATGATTGAATTCTCGAAATGTAGCAAATAGCAAACCAAAAGGAGAACAACAACAACGACCGCGCTAATCGTCATGCTAGGTCTCGCCTTTGGGGGGTCTCCCAACCCTGCCAATTGGACGGCCATTTCGGAAATGGTAACCGACCTCCCGAACGAGATAGTGATAGATGAAAATTGGGACCCGAAGAAGAAGACGTTGTTCCCTCCATTCCGAGAAAGTGCGCCCAACCTTGGCCCAACAACTACGTGTACCTTCGTATTTCGAAGTGCAGCGAGACCGGACACCTCGTCTGTACGCCATCGGAATCTCGGAGAACGGGTCTCCTGTCTCCGACCGGTATTTACCAGTACCGTGCTGGTACCAGGTACCTGGTACCGTAAAAGTAACGATACCCTCCCGCCGGTACGTAGACTTTCCTCTGACGACGACTCCAATAAACGCGCCAAGGCGGGCACTTCTATTCTGTTACAACGACCACCCACGCGCTGCCAGCGCCTACCCACTCTCGGGACAATCCAGAAGGCCACTTGTACATTTCGTACTTATCTTCTCTGCAAGCTGTGCCTGAACTTGACGAGTACTCTAGTAGTAGTAGAGTACGAAGCAGAGAGCCTTGATTGATCAATGAATCATCATAAGCAGATCATTGCAGCAGAGCGGAGGACTTATCTTGATCGACAATTCCGTGTTCGTGATCTCGATTTATCACCCGAGAACTGAGAAGGGCTCACCTCTCATCGAACATTTTCCAAATAGGATAAGTCGTCGTCGTCCTTAAACCCTCCAAACAAGAGCAAGGACATAATGGTCGAATTCGGACTCAAACTCGAAGACAACAAGGTTTCAGAATGGAGCGAATTTTATCTGGATTACGATAGTTTGAAGACACTGCTAAAGAAAGCTAAGAATGCGGAAAAGAAGTACGAGGAACAAGCCAAGCGAAGGCCCAACGACACGGCCAAAATCATTGAAGCCCATCGCGCTGGCAACAAGGAACATGTGACGATTACTCCCTCCGGGTCTGCCGTGAACCTGGCGGCGCTAGGATCATCCCCACGCGATGACCGTCAGGGTCAAATTGTTTCGGAACGCACTGCGCTTCTGCCCGCCTTGACACCAGATGATGGCACGCGGCCCGAAGGGAGATTTGCGTCACCCCACCCCCCCAAGCTACCCGAAAAACAAGAGTCGTCACACTCATATCACAAGGCACTCTCGGGTCTAAACGACTATTTTGGAAGCCGTTATGAACGAACTTTGAGAGGCTATTTGAAAGAAATTGATGAAAGTGCAGATACGTTCGGTGATTTGTTGGTGCACGAACAGAAAAAAGTAGTCACGTTTTACGTTGATAAACTCAATGAATTGGAAAAACGATTGACTTTCTTGCTGGATACAGTGACTCATTCGCCCCTATTCAAACGAGCACTGCAAGCTTTGGACGAGGAAGACGTTACAAACAGTGCCAGGATCGTCACGCTCACCCACCATCGACGGCGGAGCTCCACGGCCCGCGAACGTCTCGATTCCCTCTTCAACAAATTACATTCCAAAATTCTCCCGAACCATTCTGGAAGTGTACCATTGGCCGCCCATACAAAACTAGCCAATGAGGACTCCGATGACGAGGGCAATGAAATCGACGATGATAAAGCCTTTGCCGAGTCCGATTCTATCAAACGAGCCTTGATCGACCAATACAGGACGGCCAAACTCCTGCAAAATTTTGCCATTCTGAATTACACTGGTTTTGTCAAAATTATCAAAAAGTACGACAAAACTCTCAAAGAGCACAAGGGCCGATTCGCAAGTATCCTCGAACCAGAAAATCTCTTCAATAATGGGCAGGCGGTCGAAAAGCTTGCCACGCAATACGAAACCTACTATGCTAATTGGTTCTGCGATGGCGATATCCGAGCGGCACACGCCCAAATGCTACCGAAACGAGGGGATGGTTTAGAAATGGACTGGTCTCAACTACGTTTGGGATATCGAATGGGCATGTGTGCTGTCTTGGCACTGTGGGTGTGTTGGGACTCTGTGTGGGGATTGGTCGCTGACGGAAACAGTACAATTGGTGGTCGTTCCGCCTTTCCTGTTTTTCGAGCCTGTGGAGGTATCTTACTACTGCAATGGTGTTGGGGCTCGAGTGTCTTTATTTGGACGCGCTATCGGATCAACTACATCTATTTATTTGACTTTAATCCCAAGATTGTGGCGACACCCTTGGGTATTTTTGAAGATGCGGTCGACAATTCCTTGGTATTCATGCTGCTCATGCTCTTGTATTATAAGGTACGTTGAAATGGGAAAAGAACAATGGTTACATGCATTCCGTTTGTACTCGAAATCTTAACGGAGTTGCCAATCTGTTTTCTGGATCCAGTCTGGAGCGCACGATATTCCCCAAATTCTACCTGATGGCGCGTATCCCTTCGTGTTGGTGCTTTATACTATGTATCAACTTGTGTTCCCACTCAAGAGCCGACTGCCCATGTGGGAGGCTATCGGGATGGTCGTAACTGCCCCATTCCATTCTCCCACCTTTTTCCACGGCTATGTCGGTGATATTTTTACGAGTATGGTCAAGGTGTTTCAAGATATTGCCTGGACGGCTTGCTGGGTACTTTCGGGTGATTTTACAAGAAGTGAAGACATGAAGAACCATACAACCTTTCATTGGTCGACTTCTCACTGGTACAAGAATTTCTTGATTCCGGTGCTTTGTCTGCTTCCGCTCTTGATTCGATTCAATCAATGTTTGCGAAGGTACATGGACACGGGGGATCGATTTCCCCACTTGGCAAATGCTACCAAGTATGCTCTATCACAGACCGTCACGCTCTTTGGAGCCTTTCATCCGTTGTATATGGAATATTTGCCCGAAACAAGGAATCAAGAACTAAATTTGTTCCAGATATTTTGGATGATCGTCTTTGTCTCCAGTTCGTTGTACAGTTTCACATGGGACGTCTTTATGGATTGGGGTCTCGGTCGTCGCGAATACAATTTTTTAGGCCCAAGCCTAATGTATCCACGACGATACTATTACTACGCCGTCATGGCCATCGATCTTGGTACGTACAATAACCTCCCGCTCGTCCTACATACTGTATGGGATTTTACTCACCCATGTCTTTTTCTCTCCAGTTCTCCGTTTCATGTGGGTCTTGACCTTGGTTCCTCCGTCTTCTGGAGCCAAATTTGAAGTTCCTTCTTATTTGACGGCCGTGACAATGATGCTTGAACTGTTCCGCAGGACCGCTTGGGGTTTTTTCCGTTTGGAGAATGAACACCGCAGCAACGCGGCAGGATTCCGTCGGGTTGGCTTTGTCCCTCTCCATTTCAATACTGGTCACCAGCACGGGTACAAGGACAAAAAGGAAAAGAGTGGTACGTCGGTCTTGAGGGAAGTGGTTTTGATTGCCGTCGCTGTCGGGGGAGTCTGCGTCTGGAGCGTCATTTCGGCCCAACGTGCCAATCGATTTGCTGCTGACGTCAAGGACCACATGGAACTATAGCATTACCGCCATTATAACAACAGCACTTGCAAACTATCGTGAATGGATACTTCTTGTTGATCTCTATAGTTAAGAAGTAGTCGAGATGTGGGTTGGATACGACTCCAATAGAAAACATTCACGCGAAAATGGATGTGTCAGCTGGGTTCGCCTTGGAGTCGCCTAGGTCCTTGGGATCGCCTCTGTTGGACAGGATTTAAACATGGAGAACACAGAATCATCGTCGTAGTGACATGTTGTATTGTTCTCTCTTCGATTAATTTATTTAACCATAATGACCGAACCGACCAACAATTATTATCCCCCCAGTCGAACAGATCAACCCACAACCCGCAAAAGCAAGCATTTTGCTGCTGCATCATCTTGAATCTGCAGCATCTTGCTTCTTGTTGTCTCGCATCGCATCCATTTTCATTACAACTCCCATTGGTACCGGTAGATGATGATGATGATTCTATGGCTGCCACTTCCTACCACATAAGAGAATCTGCTCTTGATCCAGAAGAAGGATTAGACGGTGTCAACGACCAAACCGAATTGGACATGGACAGCGGTCACACTTTTGACCATATCGTGGACCACAAGTTTAAAGACGGACGGCGGGTGGTCAACTGGTGTGTTGCATAGCAAAGCATGACAGCGGTATAAAAATAGACTTATTTACTCATGCTGTTGTATTATTATAATGATACCACTACTCCATTATTTCTCACTCGTATGCAACCACCATTACCAATTTTGTAGCACTAACTCCTCCGTACTGTCGGTAAGCATCGTGAAGAATTTGTTGATGTCGATGTCGATGGTGGTTCCATCTGTGGAATCGCCGTCAGCTACATTGTGACAAGGAATGAATTTCCGCCTGGTGCTCCCTCTTCGTAGCTTCTTTATCTATTATCAATAGAGCGATCTACAAGTCGGGGCAAGCTAGCTCAATATGTTGTCATGGAGTCAACACCGACCGAAGTCGACCTTCTCAACGAAGAATTGCAATGATGTTGTTGTTGCCGCCGACCGCCGACGCCGCGCTTTCACCGCGGGAACAATGTTCTGATGGCTAGCAGAGGGGAGCACAGAAAACTAAAGTTGTTAGAAATTTGGCTAATCAGAGTAGTCAAGTGATTTCCATGTGTTTTCCATGTGCCCCGATTTATATACATATTAATGTATGTTTATTGATCATTTGGGGGTATTTTCTACGGAATGTGTCGTCAGCCATAGATTCGTCGCCTCGTCCCTGTAACGTCAATTACCGTTATCTACATAAGTAAATATCCGAAGAGGAAGTCGTACGAAGTGGAAGTTTACTTAGGGAGCCTCGGAAATGCTCAGATGATGGAACGCAATTTTTGCACTGTACATACCTGGTACAGTTAGTACGAACCTGAAGCATTACAGTATTATGATGTGTCGGAAGAAAATGTACTGTAGTAGAAAATGTACCAGTACGTGGTACGCATGGAATTGGCGAGACAGCCGGATAATACACCAGTCTTCCGTACCGATACAGTAGCTACAGTACCCCCCAGGTAAAAGGCGGGTACCAGCGGTACCGGTACAGTAGACTGGCACGTACCGGTACCTCTACTTACGGAGCTACCGTTACCGGCAGGTAGAGTAGGGGAGCGAACACAGTCAACTGCTACAGTACGAGACGTACCTGGTACCTGGTACATCAGGTACAGAACGAAGGACGATTAGCGACAATCGTACATAGATTGTTTTGCTTGGTGCACCTTCTGTCTTCACTGTCGTCGTTGCCAACAACACACTACTATCATACTGTTCTCCTTTCCAATCAGAGCCTCCATCAATCGTACCTGGTACTCTCTCGCCAAACACAGAAGGACACGATTACTCACGCGGAGCAAAATAGTATCTCCATTGGCATCTTTCCATTCCTGTCGAACAACGCTAACTTATCATCACTTTCATTCACCACGTTCACGCATTGAAAAGCACCAAGTGCTCGTCCAACCGGAAACCATTGATTCCCTCAAAGAATTTCAGACGCCACTCGGCAACCACAGTACGGATAATATCCCCGCAATCACAATGAAGCAGTCTCAGACAGACAGTAACTCGCTCCTCAGTCATCACCAGCATCCCAGTGCGGCGGAAGCAGAAGGCGAGGGCTCCACCATTGAAGCTCATCCGGACCCCACGGAATCGAAGCGCTACGGACCGGACGGCGCGACATTCCGCGACGAGCACGATGTTTCCGCCAGCAAGCACCAGCACTCGGTCTCTTCCGTCCAAGTCGGCGTGTTGGTGGAGCGAGAAGTGGACAAGTTGACGAGGCATAGCCGCATGCTGATGGAAGAAAAGGAGCAGCGTGCGCCTACCGGTACTGCTTGCATCATTCGTGAAGAAGAGTGCAAGTACGAGGATGCAGAGGCAATGGAGCGGGCCGATGCATTAGTGACCAAGAAAACCGCAGAGGATGATCTTCCGGAAGAAGTCCCGCTCTTTGACCGGAGCGAAGTGCAAGCATGGACACTCCTGGGGAACGGCGCCTTTTCCGAAGTGTATCAAATCTGGGACTTTCGGCTAAACGACGTCCCTACCAACAATCCGTTGCAAGATCTAGCCCGGCAGAAAATCAAAGACACTGCCATGGACGAACACAGTCGCTGCAATTATGTTATTAAGCACCTCAGAAATGACTTGCTGGGTCCTGACAAGACACGCTTTGTGCATGCGGCGTCTGATCTCGTCATGGAAGCCCTCTTTCTCTCAAAATTGAATCATCCCAATATTATCAAACTTAGGGGAACCTCCCGAGGAATTGATACTTTTGGGGATGGCGAACACGATGGATTCTTTTTGATTCTGGATCGATTGGATTGTACGTTATCCGACAAGATTGGACAGTGGGCCCGCCACTCTTCGTGTCGCCGCAAGGTCTACTCGCGGAATCTCTATGATTATCACGAGAAGGTCGATGTTGCGTTGCAAATTGCCCGGGGATTGGACTTTTTACATGATCGAGATATCATCTACAGGGATTTGAAACCTGACAATATAGGAATTCAGAACCGAACGGTCAAGATTTTTGATTTCGGATTGTGTCGGGAACTTCCAGAAGAATGTCCCGTCGAAAACAAGGTCTTTCATATGAGTGGAGTCGGGACAAGGCGATACAGTGAGTAGCAAGAGGAGTTTTACTTATGCTGGAAGAGTACAAGCATATCGGAAATTATCGCTCGCCGCTGTCAGAAAAATTACTCACATTCCACTCTCCTCCTCCCTCTCCAGTGGCCCCTGAAATTTTTCTCACGCAACATTACAATCTTAAGGTGGACGTTTACAGTTTTGCCATTGTCTTGCATTGCATGCTTTCGCTGGCGCGCCCCTTTGAAAAATTCAATGCCCAACTCCACACACTACTCGTCTGCAAGGAAGGAGTCCGACCTCCGATCCCACATGAGTGGCCGGTGGAACTCCGAGACTTGCTTCGCTATGGTTGGGCCCACAAGCCATCCGACCGACCGTCCATCAAGGAAGCAAGACAGACACTGGAACGATTAGCGCAAAGGATCGACCAAGAGGGCGTCCCACCTAGTCCCAAACACAATGATCCGCTACTACTCGGTTCCCCCAATCATCTAGTAGCGGATACGGCCCAATTCGTGGACCGGGTCTGTGCGCATCCGATCAATCAAAAGGCCGGAAAACTATTGCGCAAAATGGAACGACAACTCATCAGGGGGGCAGTCTCGGCCTATCCTATTCGATCGTCCCTCATGAGATCTAGCAACAATGGGACGCCAAAAGAATACCCCCAATATCGCAAACATTTGCGGTCGGCGTATCGTCTGTAAATTCGAATACACAATACCACGAAAAATCTAGGGTTGTGTAGATCGTCTTAGTCTCATGTACGAAGTAGGCGGAGTCGATGATTTCGTAGATAGGCCAAGAGACGCGATCGTGTCCTGGGTAGTTTTGACAAAAGACTAGTATGATGGGTACCTCAAGGTATGGGCAGCTACCCCCGCCCGTAACTTGCAGTTACGGCTGGGTTCGATAGAGGGGTTACTTGGTTCGATAGAGGGGTACAGGCAGTATGTAAAATATAAAATAATGTCTATTACTAGCGCTACTTTCCCCAGCTTCCGTAGAATAAAACGCGTACGTAGAATCCCTACTGAAAGTCGTTCGGGTTCTTTTGTCATCCGAACGTAGGCTCCACGTACCAAATCTACACACCACCTACGCAACTCCATCTACGACCAAATTCTCATCGACAATAGCGAAAACAAACAGAAATAACAACGATACTAACAAACCAGACGAATCGCCGAACCCTCGCGATAAGAAAGTAAACCGCAGCAATCCCAACGCATTAAGTGCGGTCAAAATCGCACAAGAATCAAGTTCTCAACGACTTGACAAAAAATTCATGGCGATGGATGTTGATGGCGGCACGCCACTCGATAACTCAGCCTCTCGTCCCTGAAGACGACAGCTGGCACGAGCGCCTCTTCGGCAAACTTTGTAAATCAGTCAGCAAACTATCCTGGAACAGCAACGAACCAGACCGCTCCTTAGTTGTTCTTTCCGGATTCCGGTTCCGGCTGGCAAGTGCCGCACATCCTTGCCACGCTCTTTGTTGACATGGTAGATTGCCGACATATCCGCACCAACCACATGTACATACTATCTACACTTCTATCATCATACTCGACGATCCTAAGATTCCTCACGAATCCACAGTCATCCATGGGGTGACGTTCTGCCTACCCAACGACAGGCGTCATTAAAACCCTCCCAAAGGGGAGTTGACGGCTCTAGCTTAAGCCTATATACTTAATCATTGTGTCATTATTATTATCTATTACTAGCGCTAGCGCGTGAATGAAGGTCCCAGATGTTTGGCGAGCCCTGCCGGCCTTCAGGATGATCGATTGATGGTCACAATGATAGAATCACTTTAAGGGGGAGTACTCGCCCCTTTTTAGAGGCATCTCTGTCCCTCGTCAGTCGCCCCTTCAATCCCAAAATTTCCCCCAGAGGCGGCGCATATCCCAGCTCTTTTCTTATCTTGCCAGGGGGTGGCAAGATAACTGTAGAAACTGGTAGGCTTCTACGTGCGAGAAAAGCACGAGAATGCATGGATATTATTATTTGGTATGATGCATCACTTGCACGCGATAGCGCTAGTAATAGACATTATTGTACATTCGTTCACGCGATAGCGCTAGTAATAGACATTATTGTACATTCATTCACGCGATAGCGCTAGTAATAGACATTATTGTACATTCATTCACGCGATAGCGCTAGTAATAGACATTATTGTACATTCATTCACGCGATAGCGCTAGTAATAGACATTATGGTACATTCATTCACGCGATAGCGCTAGTAATAGACATTATTGTACATTCATTCACGCGATAGCGCTAGTAATAGACATTATGGTGCATTCATTCACGCGATAGCGCTAGTAATAGCAAATCTTTCACGCGATAGCACTATGAGTACGACGATGATATCTACCGGTACTTGCATTGTCTTCACGAGTTCCAGTCGCGACGAGTCAAGGGTAAGTCGTGTCTTACCGTTTTTGATTGGCGGAAGAAATGTAATCTCATTTAAGTGAACCCCTCTTGGGCTATATTATGGGAAATCCCTATGACGCCTAGGCCTATTTCAAAGAAGAATGGTATTAAACGGAAAAACGAATTCTCCGATGACTGCAAGAATGGATGGGAATCCTGTCAAAGGAATCTTCGAATTCCTTCCTTTTCTTTTCTCTCTCCCCTTTTTCCCCCTCCCTTTACCGCCTTTTCCCTAAAAAATTTCATCATCAGTCATCATCAGTCATCAGACATTCAGTCATCGCTCCTTCTCTGAACACTCGTCCGGTTTTTCCATACCGGTACTTGTACAGGTAGAATGTGTCGACCTACCGACCCGCCCACCCGCGGCCTTGCCCGTTTCATCTGCTCTACCATCTACCATGTACGTACTGGTGCCGGCAGCTACTAGTAGAGAGAGTAGCAATACTGCTTGGACACAATCGTTGCCAATTGCCAACCTTTTGCTATCTTTTCACTTCTAGCAAAACCCTTCTACTTCAGCAAGTCAGTGTCATATTTGTACTTGTCCTCCTCTAGATATAGCATCTTCTAACCCTACGGGAACTTTTCATATTATTCCTCATCAGTAGTACATCATGGTGTTGCCGGGATCTCGTTCACAAAAAAGATGCCCTCCTGGTGGAGGAAGAATTCTATCACCGTACATGAAACGTTTTCTTGGATTGCCGGCAATCCTCGCTGCTTTGTTAGTATGCGCAAGTAGCCTTTACGTGCTCTACACGTCCATCTTCTTCGCAGAGGAGAACGTAGTAGTGGGCATCGAGGTTGCGTCTGTAAAAACAAGTGGTGCCTTCGATATACGAAAGGTGTGTCAATCATCATCTTCTTCGATGAAAATCAGCACCAATGATCGTCGACTATTGCCATACTCGGAGCTAATGGGACTGGAGGAGATACGCTCGGTACTGAATGATTGGTATAAATCCAACTGTCAAAAAGGAATGGGCGAAGCCAACAAACACTCCTGTAGCTTTGCCTCGATTGGTCAGCACTTACTACACCACGCCATTGAACTCAACCAAACCCTCCTTACTGTCCAGGTCGGAGCCATGGACGGGAAAAGCAACGATCCCATGTATGAAATGTTTGTAGGTGACGGGCGAAAACGCGTCGGGACTATGAAATTCGGCAACTTAATTAATTGGTTACCTGTTTTGATTGAACCAGTGCCAAGGAATTTTGAACTGATGGTAGAAACATACATTGACATTTCCAAGACCAGGGGTCTGGGATGTGCAGTACCCATCAATGCAGTTGTCTCGTATGATCATGATTCGTCTCCCAACCAAAAGACAACCTGTCCATTTTGTCGCATCAATACAGCCGAGGATGCCCCAAAGGAATGCGCCGACCTTCCGAGTTGGATGAAGTTCCAGCTTGGAACACTAAATTGCGAATATGCAAGAAAATTCTTTGGGAAGAAGAATTTTGGTCTTTGCGTCCTTCAGGATCCTCTGCCTTGCTCCTCTATTACCAATTTACTATCTAAAAGATCCTTGCCATCTGACAACATTGGCATGCTTCAGGTTGATATCGAAGGCTATGAACATCGTTTATTTGAGGGCTTCCTTGAAGAGCTTCCGGAGCAAAAGTTACCTTGCATTATTCATTTCGAACATAAGGTAATGAAGAAACAAGATCAAACCCTACTAAAGATGGTGGAAGAACTGATGGCAAGCAAAGGATATGCATTGATTGATGAAGGCGAGGATTATCTTGCAGTCCGACTCTAGTGGTGCGCTGGCGCGGACGAAGCTCTGCCGATTCCTCGCCACTGATGTGTGGCCGACGATACCTACTTCATTTGCCAAATTCAATTCGTTTCTTTCGGCACTATATGGTGCAAGATTTCTTGTAAAGTACTAGCATCATCATCGTTTCTTGTTATTTTCTCCCGCGATGGTGTGTGCCTGTCACGTGCCACTACTAGTAGGGTTGTTGCGGTACCAGGTACAGGTAATACCGGTAGGCAACATTCGACATGCTGCGCGGTGGAATGGTTGATTGTGGCGAGGCTCATAGCAACGTGTAAGAGAGATACGTTCTACTACTCGTCGCCTGCGAATCAGACTTTCCACGGCTACGCAAACCGCGTCGTGCTGAACGGCTAGCGAAGACCTTAGACTAGCAGACCTTCGGTGAGATCAAAGAACCAAGCTGCGGGAAACCTGATCTACCTCATAAATTTTGGTCATGACCATATCGTCGAATGTGCATTCGTCGACTGTTGACCATGAGGAAGAGACGGACCCCGGAGTGTTGTGCAAAGTGATGTCATGTTCTTTCTTGTGTGGAGAAATTGTGTCCCCCGCTAGAGTTTCACGTACCAAAGAAGAAAGAAGAACTACTACTAGACCTTCTCAACAAAGAATTGCAATGATCTTGTTGTTTCCGCCGACCGCCGACGCCGCGCTTTCACCGCGGGAACAATGTTCTGATGGCTTCTCAAGGAGAGCACAGAAAACTAAAGTTGTTAGAAATTTGGCTAATCAGAGTAGTCAAGTGTTTTCCATGTGCCCCGAATTATATACATATTTAATGTATGTTTATTGATCATTTGGGGGTATTTTCTACGGGATGTGTCAGCCATAGATTAGTAAAGCTACGTTGGTGGCACATCGAAGCGAAGCCACCTTCCCCCACGCGCAAAGTCATCCCACGCCGGCCCTTCCCCCACGCAGGAATGCAGTTGAGATGTCGGACACGTCCGACATCATTATTTATTCGATTAAGTCGGACACGACTGAAGGCGGAAACTATACTCGGAAGCTTGGAATCTTGTTCGAATCCTGCTTGGAAACTTTTATTTATGAACACTGGTATTCGCAAAGATCCTATGTTAACAATGGATCTTGTGTCCTCGTCTCGCCAGTATTATCGCAAGAGTATCCAGAAGGTGATGAGTCCCAGAAGACGAGTAGTTTCTAGAACCTAGTCCAACTGAAGGCGGAAACTATACTCGGAAGCTTGGAATCTTGTTCGAATCCTGCTTGGAAACTTTTATTTATGAACACTGGTATTCGCAAAGATCCTATGTTAACAATGGATCTTGTGTCCTCGTCTCGCCAGTATTATCGCAAGAGTATCCAGAAGGTGATGAGTCCCAGAAGACGAGTAGTTTCTAGAACCTAGTCCAGACTAAACTGTTATAAAATTGGAATCTACTAATTTAGTAACACCGTACATTCTAAGTAATGCTAATACCGGTACCAGGTACCGGTTCTCTGTACGAGTACAGTAGTCCAACTGTACTGTACCGGTACCAGCCGGCCACGCCTCACGCGCCCCGCCCGGCGCAACTATACGTGTACTAGAGCAACGATAACGCTGCTTGGCTGTCATAGACGACTCGAAATAAATCCTCTACTAGCATAAACCGCTTTGCGCGAGAGCGGGGCCACAAAAATATTTTTCACCTTTTTCCGCTTTCTCCGCGCATTTGCGTGTTGAGCGTTTTACCCAAAAATGGAAATCGCGGTTTTGGTTTCACCGCGCAAATGCGCGTTGAAATCGGAATAAGGTGAAAAATATTTTTGTCTCGCGCAAAGCGGTTTATGCTACGGTACGGTTTAAAAAGAAGAAGAAGAAGAATCAATCATCGTCCGTTAAAATTCTGAGATTCTTCCTTCCTTTTGCAGCTTGCAGCTTGCTTGGCTATCTTCGCATTTCACAATGAAACCAGTTGGGCAAACACCCGCAGAGGAGGCACAGACGGAACAAGAAGCATCGGTGGCGCCCAATGATGATGAGTCACAAACAAAAAACCCAAAGATGTTGAGGGATCAGCCCTCATCCGATCAGGGTGTGCATCGTCGTCGCACACTATACCTAGTGCGGCACGGGGAGGCGGTTCACAACGTGTTGGAAGCCAAGGCGCAAGAGACAGCGAGACTGGAGTCGCAATCCATGAATCTTTCGAAAGAAGAAACCCACGCTCGCATGGAGGCACAACGCCAGGCCATACTGCAAGATCCATCCCTTCGAGATGCACGTTTGACAGATAAAGGAAGACAACAGGCTCGTGATTGCGGAAAGCGATTACAGGAACTCATTGATCAGGGTCTTACCCATCCTCCAACGGAAGCCATGGTATCTCCGCTGGCTAGGACCTTGGAGACCTGCCAATTAATACTGGACAGCGTCAACCCAGATATTAAGGCCCACATCCGGCCCGAATTGCAAGAGCGACAGACCCACTTCCCACCAGATACACCAAGACGACATAGTTCCATGTATCGGCCATCGAATCGAGAGAAAAGCTCCGAGAGCGAGCCTCGCACCTATTTGATTTGTTGATGGAAATGAGTAGCCGACATGTATTGATTGTAAGCCACAAAGGATATTTGAGAGAGCTTGAGCGTGGTCTCCTCGGATTGAAAGACAGCGCCTTATTTGGAAATGCCGAGGTGCGAGTCTACCGTGTGGAATTTACAAAAGGGAAACGAAAACTAGAGTCACTGGAACGTTTGGTGTAGGCAAGAAATTCTCACAAAGAGTATTATAAAGGAACAACGACATTGCCAGAGACTTCCGGAACAATGAGTAGTGGAACGGGTGGTCAGCTCTCAAGACAGGAGGTCTGGAAAGGCCGCTTTTTTTCAAGTCGAGGTGAAAAGACAAGTTACATAGCAAAATCCATATGCCTCGATACCTTCGATGCATACTGATGAAGCTCAACGGAAACTTTTTAATAAGCTAGTCTATCCTTGATCACCTGGTTGATAATTCTTGTGGCTTCCAGATTGATTCCGACCGTCGCGTGTCGACAGAGTAGAGTAGAGTCTGCGGCAGAAGCAGCATAACAACTATCATTATTTATGCGTGCTTTTCACGTGATAATAAAAATATAGGAGATGTTGGAAGAAGAGAGCGTTGTAGTTTTCCTCTCTTAGTCGTATCGGCATCTCCTCTCCTCGAAGTGTACCAGTACTGTACCGGTAGACGGAAGTTTACTTTACTTGAGATAGGTGCGTGCCTCGGAAGAGCAGACGAACTTTTGCTAACACTCGTACAAGTACACCACGTGGGGCCGGGGAAGTGGTCCCACTAGTCGAAGCGAGTGGTGCCGAGGAAGTGGTCCCACTAGTCGAAGCGTCAGCTGACAGCGTACCGGTACAGACTACGGAGATTTTTCGCACCCCCAACGAAAGACGGACAGACCAGAAGTCGACCAGAGCGAAATGTCAGTGTTAGTTGATCATAATCTCATTGAAAAAGTCGCCGTGTTCAGTGAACGAGGCAAGGTGATGTACCGAAGGGTAACCCGAAAGACAGAGAACAGCTACGCAGTTGGAAGTCGAGTAGGGTCTTAGGCCAACGAATTTGAAACACTAGATAGTAATATTGTTGAGGGCTGGTTGGCGCCTGCGCCACAACAACTGACAAGTACGGTATGTACTTGTACCGGTACAGTGCTGGTACTGGGTACCAGGTACCACTGGTTCGTACAATAGTACCGGTATGGGGGCGCGGGCGCATACGATTACCAGGTACAAGTACATACAGTACGGGTACAGCACTCTGACGAAGTGTTTCGTGTCAACGGCCTTATTTTTAGCGGTATTCTAACGCTTAGTATAAGTTCTTGACCTGGCGTGTGCGTGTGTAAAGCTCTCGCACGCGCCTCTACTACTGTAGCTTCATAATAATAAACAATAATTATTAATACGTAAAAAATAATGACAACCACAACATAATATCTCATCTGATGCCAATCTCCTCCGCCCATGCATCATTGGGTTCGCGCGGCCGGCATTGCTTCCGCGAGTTTGTACCGTAGACTACGAACCGATCGTACAGTACCGCGATACTCTCGTACAGGTAGACTACAAATCCGGTACATCATACCGCTCTCCCTCCCTCTCTTCTTTCATTCATCCCGTCCATCGTTGGATCTTGTCCACAAGAAGTCATCCACCACTTCTCGTTTGGCTTGGTCATCAAGGCACCTCCACCGTAGTCCATCGAAGCAGGAGATACGACACATACGTACAGTCAAGGTACAACCAGTGACGATGAGAGTGCATTGGTTTGCCTTCGTGGCAGCACTTGTGAGCAGCGGAGGTGGGAGTTTGTCGTCGGCGCAAGAGGCCTCCCGCCCCGTCACGGACCACGGAGTCCTCGAATGGATCCACAATTCTGAGGGGGGATACATCCACCCTGACCAAGAGTTGCGTGTGGACCCGGAAATTGGCTCTTTGGGTATCTTTGCCACGAAATTCATTCCCAAGGGAACTGTTTTGTGCCAGGTGCCTTGGAGCATCGTCATCAAAAGCGACGACCCCGAGGAAGAAGGGCAAATGTGCTGTGGCACTGTCAAGTCCGTGGCCCGCGAAATGAAAAAGGGCAACGAGTCCGAGTTCGGGCCGTACGTCGAGTACTTGAATGCGCAGCCCAACGACGATATACCCAGCGCGTGGAGTGATATGGGACAAGAGTTGTTCCGAGCCATCGCTGGCGGCAAAGTCGAAGATACGCTAATCCCTCCGGAGGAACCGACTGAGTGGCTGATCTATGATTGGTATGGTAGATGTCGAGGAAGCCGGGTCGACAAGCTTGCGGCCAAAGCGGCCATGCTAGTCGTCCAGCGAAGTGACGACGCCATCATGATTCCAGGTAAATATGCACTTGCTTGCTTTCTTCGCCGCGTGTGGCGGATCCTCGGTGTCGTTGGGCTCGTTCTCATTATTTCGTCGTTCGACTCTATACCACCCAGGCTACGACATGTACAACCACCGCAATGGAAAATATCTCAACACGGAGGTCACCACGTACGAAGGAGAAAAGCACGTCACCGCAGCCGCCCGGGACATTCAACCTGGGGAGCAAATTCACAACAGCTACAATCGATGCAAAGAATGTTCTGGTCGTAGAATTGGATATGGAACTGCAGGTGAGTGGGGGACTTTGCCTGCGAGTGTCCAGATGTTGTTCTCTTGAACTTACCTTGCTGCTGCTGCTGCTACTACTGCTACTGCGCTTCAACAACTACTTGTACGATAGAAATCCTTCGGGACTATGGCTTCGTCGAGGCGTTTCCTCAGATTTGGCATTACCAGGGAGACATGCAATTCGAGCTCGACGTCAATGAGCACGGAGGATTCGATTTGAAGTGGATGTACAAAAAAATCCCCAACAACGACGATCGCCCAGGGGCTATTGTGTGGTTCCGCCGCCAAATCCGTCGATTGCGACAAGTTCGAAATGTCAACTACAAGGATGGCAACCCAGGCATGCCGGAACATGAATGGAAAACGGCTTGGGAGTTCCAAAGAGCCAACATTCAAGCCATGACGGTGGCAGCAGCCTCCCTAGAGGCGATTGAAGCCGGAAAGACCGACGACAAGGAGATGGCAGAACTACAGTCGTCGATTCTCGTCAGTGACTTTGATGAAGACATGCCGCACTACGACAAGCTTGACTGGGAATTCGACGATCTCGAGTATGTCAACCCAACCTGCAATAACCGGAAAATCATGAAATTCCTAGATCATGTCGTGGTCGAAGAGCTCAAAACGCACTACCAACGTCTGAATTTTGCCATTCATCCTGATACAATGGACGTGGTGATGGACCTGGACAATATTGTTCAAATTTCGAGCAACTATCGTCCTCAGTACCATGAATACGTCACTCATGCAGCCGCAAGATTCGTCAAAGATATCAAGCGCGTCATTTTCATCGGTGGAGGAGATTCCATGCTGCTTCACGAAACCCTCAAGTATCCCGATTTGGAGTTGGTGGTCGGTTTGGAATTGGACCAGATGGTTACTCGTAAATGCTTCAAGTACTTCCGATCCTCCCCTCACTTTGAAGATCCTCGAGTCGAATGGTGGTTTGGAGACGCAACCAAGAGCTTGCTCTTGTTGTCGAAAGAATACTGGCAGAGCTTTGACCTGGTTCTGGTCGATCTTTCTGAGACTGTCATGTCCCTCTCTGTGACCTCTGAACTTGACGTGTTCGACGCCCTCGCTCTCTTACTGAAGCATGACGGCGTCATGGTCAAGAACGAATTGTACATGGAACCATTCAGCAAGGTCTTTGATTACACTATGGATATTCTTTACGAAAGCCCTGTCATCTGCAGCCAAGTTCTAGCCTTTGGAAGCAACAAGGTCGATTTCATGCACGACGAAGTCTACGATCACGGAATCGAAACTTTCTTGTACAAGAACATGCACGATCCTGACACAAGACACAACTTTACTCATGATTATCGTATCAACAATGCCACCAAACTGGGCAAATGTGGCAGTCTTCCGAAAATCGAAAAGTTGGAAGAGCAGATTAAGAGTGCCGGTATTGTTGAAATCGTCGAAGCCGAGAAGGTTACTGTGACTTTGGATGAATCTCTTGGAGAGGTATTTACTCACGTCATTGAGCGAGAAGGGTTCCGACCGCTCGCCGCTCCAGTATATGAAAGTGGCATGATGATGATTGTCATGAAAGAAGGATATGTCATGACTCGAATGTGGCCGGGGGAGAAATATTGCAACCTTGACGTCAACCTATGGGGTAAATTCCACAAATTGCACGATTTGAGACAATCCTTGACGGATGCCATGGGAAGTGAATTGGTCTCGCGCTTCCGAATTGTCGTCGGCGGCATGTACGGTTCCGACACCTGGACTGAGGACCGTGACATCATTGGGCCTCAGATTGTTCAGACTCGTAACTGCGATATTCCAACGCACGGCGATGCTCCGGACGTTAGCGAGGAGCTCATCACGGCGGCTTTTGACAAATCCATTGGGCTGGTCAATGGTGAGGAAATCACAGCGATTGTTGTCTGCGAGGATACTGACGATTGCTTGGCAACCAGACTTGTCAGCAAGCACAACACCGTCCGGAAGATTGTCAAGCTAAAGGCATGCAAGAGGCTACGAGAGTCGCCCGATAGCGTTGATTCTCAGTATGCTTGCGAAGTCGACTTGACGCTCGAAATCAAACAGAAGCTTGCAAACGACAAGGCTGATCTTGTCGTAGTCGACTCGAGCGCGTCCTACCAACTAGTCCAGATCTTGAACAGTATTTTGAGTCGCGATGAATATCGCAAGGACATTATTCGTGAGGAGAATGTCTTCATGGCCTGGACTATGAATGCGGAGGAAGAGGAACACCAACGATTCTTCTTGGATCGTTACCGCAAGCAACACGAATGGGATCCCATGGCCCGCGCCGAAATCTGGATGCAAGACGGAAAGAAGGCTCTTGAATTCGGCGTCCTCTCAGCCGGTGACAAGAAGATTGTGTACAAAATTGACGAGATTGAGACCAGTCTCAAGAAGTCTTTCAAGGGCAAGGAGAATATCAAAATTGAACTTCGTGGTATCTATGGCGGTTTGTACGAGTTCAAGGATGTCTGGGAGCCCCAAGAATTTCTGCAATCAGACTATGATACTGACGCCGGGTACGACCATTACTTTGGACAGAAACCTTTGGCTCGACACACAGTATTCCAGTTGGAAGAAAAAGAAAACATGTCATTCGACTTCAATAAGGACTCGTTGAACCATGCGCTGGCCAAGGCTTTGGAAGCGGTGGCCTTTGAATGTACGGCGCGCTATTCATATGTCGGCGTTGGTGAAGGTGTGGTGATGCTCTGCATGAATCCGTACAAGGGAAGCACGGTCCTAGTGTGGGACGGTCGCAAGCACGTCGACATTAGCTACTATTTGATGGGTGACGAGGAGGGAGAGCCTGAACGATTCATGGGAGCCTTTTTGCATCACGTCGGCAGGAAGTTGACAGTGGCCCTTCGCGACGAAATGCCACGCGGAACCGGAAGGGTCATCAACTTTGCGGGAGACCTGAGAACCCGCGAGGAACTGAAAGATTTCTACGAGAATCTGGAATCATATGAATTCAATTCGAAGGCGAAGCCGGAAGCGGGTGGAGATGATGAGGAAGGTGATGAGGAGGATGACGACGACGATGAAAATGAAAATGACGAAGAGGAAGACGCAACGGTTCCTGACATGTACGCCTTTGACGTCAAGGACCCAGCCAAAGCAGAACTGTAGCGGACTCTACAAGCTGCCCAGCTCCACCTACTCCTGTCTGGCGTAGCTACTGCCGTTCCGGCGCAAGAGGGATTCATCGCTCTGGAGCGTCAAGGTACCTGGTAGTAGATAAATTAGACAGTGCACTTTTTCGCTGCCTTACGATATACTCCGTGGAGTACCGGTATATAGTCTAATACATCCGCAACAGTGAAATCCTTCATACTTTTAAAATAGTTATTCCCGTATTGTTTTTGGCAATTTCCTATATCTTTGCATCATCTGATTTGATCGGGATCGAATAGAAGTTCAATAGTGAAACTAAAGTAGCGATGACAATGTTGATAGAATCAGTCTATTTCATAGAATTGCGAGAAAAGCTATCTAGGAACCAATGCTGCTGTTCGATGTTGGAAGAAGAGATCGATCAAGAAGATCTTGATTTTGATTTTGTTCTTCCTCGTAACGGTCAGAAACGTCCGCATGAAACGGGCGCGCACGAATGAAATCGGTCGACGACAGACGAAAGATTCGCATGAGTCCTGCTGCGATCTTGTTGTTCTGCGACACTCCCTCTCGAACCGAGGTCTTCCATCCAAGTAGTAATAAAGCAAAACTAGTGTTGCTAATCGATTGCTTTCTAACATTGTGAGCTTTAAACTATTTGCTTTTGGTTTGCTTGTAAGATGTCGGTCGTCGAGATCTTTGTATTTTCAGTTCTACAATCTACGTAGAAAGTGTAACAGAGTCTACGTGAGATTCGTCTGGATCTTCGTCTTCGTCGAGGGAGCACAGAGCACCCCGCGCTGTAGATTGTTTCCTTCGGTACCTCCTCTCCTCGACATCTTGTGCTAATCCTCAGTAAGCGCCATCTAGGGGCCTGGCCACCGTCTTGTTTTTCACTGCCGTTAGAATCGCTTTATTGATAGAACCGGTCAACATTAATTAATGTGCGCGACTTCTCCCTTTCAAAAACTCCCGCGCTTTATTAGGGCATCACACGTAAAGCGAGACGTGGGAAAATCTGCTTTCGCGGGAAAAGCAAATTTTCCCACGTCTCGCTGTACGTGTGATGCCCTACCAGGAATCATTCGGACATTGCGGGCGAGAATTGAATTTATGACTATTTGGGTGGTGTGTGAAAAATAGGTGTAAAGGGGAATGTACAGGGTCAATTTTAGGGGGCGGATAATCAGTTAGGCGCCAAAGGAGGTGGTTTGCAGTTTATGTGCGGTTGTTGCAGTAAAAAAACTGCAGAGGTGCGGAAAGGAATTTATTTAGAGTTGAGGATTTTTATTCAGCGCGGAAACTTTTATTTTGCAGTTGTGGGACTGTGACGTAGCGGGTTGTGTAGTAGAGGATAGTAATATGTCACGTACACCCGTATTGTCAACGTTCCGTATAAAGTGGCGTGTATAAGTACTTACTGTTTTAGGCCAATGTTTTCAGGTGCGACATGAGTTTGGGCCGCTATGGCCTTTTTTCAGCAGGCCTCTAGATGGCAGAGGAAGCGTGCTGTGAATTGATATTGCTTTTTAAGGTTGAGCTACGTATTGATTGTGACATCTACTGTTACATTCTGCATCGCTTAATCTCTCTCTTACTTCTTGCAGAGTCATTCCGGAGGTGTCAATCGAAGTGTCAAACTAGACCGCCTCGAGATGTCAATATCGAGATCTTTTCCGTTCAGTGCGCGTCATGCGCATCACGTCATTCTTGAAGATATCCATATTCTCACAGAGACAAGCACGCACAAAAATTCCAAACGTCTGGCCGCCAATCAGCTGTGGTCACTTTCGCGCAACACCACTCACCGCAAGCTCCACAAGAAACCAGCAAGCTATTAAAAAGCAAGCCCGGGTTTTCAGTTTTCACCTTTTGAGCTTTGAGCAAAGTACATACTACAGGTAGAGTGACGATGACGAACAATTGCCATGGTACCAGGTACACAAGTAGCAAACGACGAAGTAAGTGCCCCAGACACTCATACTCAGATTGGCGATATGCTTGCTGGTTCCGATGAAGGGAATCATCACTCAACACGTGCGGCGGCAGCCTCCGAAGTCAAGACTCCATCACACGGAAACACTTCTGAAAGCCAAACCACAGACGTTTTCTCTAAGGCGCAGAGCAATCAAGAGACATCCATAGAAAATGACGCTCCATCCTCTGAAAAATCGAACGGCGCTCCTCATCAGTTGTCCAAAAAGCAACGAAAACGTCTCCTCAAACGAGAAAAAATCCAAGACAAGAAACGTCAAATGAAGGAGGAGCGCCGCGCCCAAGCGATTGCCGACGGAAGAGATCTGGTGGCCGAACAACGACTACAAGCCGAGCGCACGGCACTGGGGTACCGAAAACGGCGATTAGAGCTACTATGGCAAACGGAAAAGTTACCCTTGGCTAGGCAATCCTTTCAGATTTGCGTCGATTGTTCTTTTGAACCACAAATGCAGCCACGGGAAATCGCCAGTCTGGCACAGCAATTGAAATATTGCTATTCGTACAATAAAAATGCTCCGAATCCTTGTCTGGTGGCGGCGACTAGTTTGCAAGAAGGCGACACTACCTTGACATTGCTCCGAAAAGAAGTAGGTCTCGCTGAATGGGCCCAGCGACTTTTTACATGTACAAGCGAATCACTTGAGGATTATTATCGCAGTCAATCATCAAAGGTCATCTATCTGACCAGCGACTCGGACACTATACTTGAAAAGCTAGAAGATGACAAAATTTATGTGATTGGGGGGATCGTCGATCGGAACCGATTGAAACGAGTGGCAGTCGACCGAGCGGAGCGTTTGGGTTTGGCAACGGCCAAACTTCCTCTAGATTCCCACTTGGCGCAAATGGATTCCACTCCTGTCTTGGCTTGCAATCATGTATTTAATATTCTCCTCAAATGTCGGCAATATGGAAACGATTGGTCAAAAGCCCTTCAAGACGTCCTTCCCAGCAGGAAGGATGCCAAATTTGGTCGAGGCAAGGAGCAAGCCAAGGACGAGGATACCACACCAACAACAACCGATCCAAAAACTGAGACGGAACAAGACTGTACCACTACGAGAAATTTTAAGAATGCCTGATTGATTTGCTCATCGGTCGCCATGGTGCTGTGCATATTGACAAACGTGTAATAGGATTACTTGTACCGGTAGCAATGTGCCGGTAGCCATGCCTTTAACCGTTTCACACCGACGTGGGCTTTTTCAGCCCACGCGCTTTTTTTGTGCGCCGCAACACAAAAATCAAAACACGTCGACAGTAACACTTCAACTTCTCGCTTCCTATTGTCATCATTATCAGAGCAATCGACATCGTAAAGCATGTAATATATGATTTAATTAGTTGCATTTGACTGTAGAATGGTTAAAGGTAAGCCAACAGATCTCACAAACATGTCCACATTCGTGGCAGCCTTTGGTAGTCCTCTTGCGTCTGTTGCGTGCTTTTTGTGCACTCATTCCTTCATCTCGTAGTCTCTTATAACAGCATATGCAATGTTCGGAGTCGCCAATTTCCACTCTTGTACGGTCGTGACCTCGAGGAACACTGGTAATATTTACTGGACGGGCAGTAGCAGCATGGGCCTTCCCTGTGGTCAAATTTTCCTTGCAGAAAAAACACTGCTTGCAGTCGCAAGGAATATAATTCTGTTGCCGCATCCACTTTGGTTTGCCTGTCGGATCATTGATGTCATTCCAATCCATCCGAATGCCCTCCTCTATCAACGCAAGCGCAAGGTCAATTTGAAATTGATACCTCCCCATATGAGCATTGGCATATTTCTTGTATCCTTCCGGCCCTGTCCCAGTCTTCGCCATACTGAGAACAACAGTGAACATTGCATGAATAACAGAGTCAAAGGACCAGAAGAAGATACGAAGGTAGTATCTGTTGGTTCGGATTGATACTGTGTAGTCTGCCGTATCACGATCTTTGTGGTCAACACCACTCATGAAAGTGCTGTACTCTGTGATGATCGGGGGGCTCGGAACTTCTTCTCGCTTCCTTTTGTTCTTATTGTATCGCAGCACTTTGTGTCCATCATTGGGTTGAACCATATGATTATGCAAGACCGCGACTTCTTTTCTGTCTTCCCAGACAGTAGCTTGGGCAGTAATATTTCCTCTCTTTGAGGATATAGAGCGCGTTGCCCGTCGATACCAGCCCCTGTCAATTCTTCTCTAGGATGTCCCCGGAACCGGGGCGTACCACCATGGAAGAAAAGCTTTGACTACTAGATTGCAATATCTATGCACCTTTTTACTTTAACCCGCTTTGAATCCTTTTTCTCTTCCTCCAATTTTCTCTTTTGCTCTTCATCAGAGGCGCAGAATCGGCAGGATTGGCAGGATGTTCCCGATATTATTTATATAGTAGGCAGAATTCTCTTAAGACAAAACTTCAGATTTAATTAAGGTACTTTTTCTCTGCCAAATTCTCCAGGGAGCTTGCAAATTCCGCCTGCAGATTTTCTCTGGCGAATGCTCCTGGCGATCCCTCACTGAGGTACTTTTTCTCTGCCAAATTCTCCAGGGAGCTTGCAAATTCCGCCTGCAGATTTTCTCTGGCGAATGCTCCTGGCTATCCCCCACTATCGTATTTTTGGCCTCCCGCTACTCCATAGAAATCTCCTGGAGATTCTGCGCCTCAGATGTTCTTCCTCTTCTTTCTTGATGTCCTCTGGATCCATCTCGGCAGTATCCTTTGTAAAAGGGAGTATTTGAAATGTGTAGAGGGCCACAGAGAGTAACGGTAAAGTTCAAATCATGGCCTAACACCCTTGTCTGGCCGTCAGCCGTCTCTACGCGATAAATAATACTGTAACGGTATGTGTCGTTGTCATGCACAGGCATATATGTCACCGTTCCATGGAACTGTCCTAACGTGTGCCCTCGCCAAAATCCAAAATCCAAAGGGAGCCCCTCAATGCCACCTTTTTGTAGCCGGCCCGGTCCTGTTCAAACCAACTCGTCCTGGCCTACTCCGACTAAACAGTGGTACTCCGACCGTCCGGCACACTCACCAATCAGGAATTAGGAATCAGAAAATTCAATAGAAAAATCAGATAATTCCCAAAATTCCGCTTTCGAATTTCCAAGCAACAACATCCAACCATTGCGCCCCGCAAGTTTTGTGTTTATTTTGTGTTCATTCTCTGCATCACTCTCACATCACATCATCTCTACATTACTCCATCAAACACACCTCACCATTATCATGTCAACCTATGACGAGCTCCTTTCATCACTGGATGAGGAGAATACTTGGAGGGCTGATGGTATTTTCCTTGACCTCCATGAGGACCTGACATCAACAGCTACAGTCAGGTATGATGTCGCGTCGACCATTGTTGATTCTGCGTCTAAGTCTGACCGTGTAAGTACTGCACTCAGATTGTTCGAATTCGAAAAATAGTATTTTCTCTCGAAAGTTCGAATTTCCCTTACGTTTTTTACCCCGATGTAGGAACAACACAAGCTCTGGTTTCCCCCCCAATACAACGAGGATAGCGCTTCCGTCAGAGAACTAGTTGTTGCCCTCTGCGCCAAGGCATGCATCCCTGTGGGCTTTTCTCTTGTAACGAGGACTGTTGAAAAGCAAGGTGCCTTTAGGAAAATTAGACTTATTTGCAGCAGGGGGTTTCTGCTACGAGAGGTAAGCACTTCGGAAATATGAAAATTGAATTCGAAATATCGAATTCGAATTCGAATACGTAATTCAACATCGAATTCGAATTCGATGTGGAGACATGGTATTGCTGTGACTTTGCCAATAGAGGAGGAATATGGAAGGGAATCATTTGACAAGAGATGGTTCCTGGAATCTCTCGATAAGATCGTGGAGAGAAACCCAACAAGGCAAAATGAGGAAAGTGAATCAGGGGATGACGGATTTGACTTCAGCTGCACCAACAATGATTCAGATGGAGAAGCATCTACGAATACAGAGCACAAGGAGTCCTCGGGAGATGCAGAGTTGGAAGAGTGGAAAAGAGACCCTTTTGCCAAATTCATGCCGATGTACAAGGTTGTTATGCAACAAATAAAGACAACAGATGACGTGAAGAAGGTTCAGGAACAATTCAACATTATGCACCAAATAGTCCTGGCAGGAAAGCCAAAAGAGAAAGGAAACAATAAAGGAGTAGCGTCCCTCCCCAATACAGAAACACGAACCAAGGCACCTAGGAAGCGGGCGAGGGGGAATAGTCATACAGATAATTCTAAATTCTAATTAGAATTAGAACTCTAATTAGAATTCGAAATGTTAATTCGAATTCGAAATTTGGAAATACGTAAACCTTACGTGTCGCAATACACCGACATTAGCTACTCTTGGCCTTGACACGTTGGGAAGAGTGCATAGCACAATAATCCTTCAATTTCATCCCAGCCTTGCATGGATGCCCTGTGAGGGTAGTGCACCAGAGGCGAGGGCCATCATCAGCACCATCCTCATCCATGTTGTTCTGTTGCAATAATTCGATGTTGTGAGAAACAGTCTGGAGGAAACAGACTGTTTCACGCTAGTCGACAACTCACCTTGGCCTCACCCTCATCATCGTCATCATGAGGAGTAGGAACATCATCATCGTCGTCACTAGCAGGAGGATTCTTCTTCAACTTCTTCTTGGGCGCTTCTTCTTCATTTACGTCTTCATCATCATCATCATCATCAGCATCAGCATCGGCACTAGCAGGCGGAGGAGGATTCTTCTTCTTCTTCAACTTCTTCTTGGTCTTGGGCGCTTCTTCTTCTTTTTCTTCTTCATCATCATCTTCATCATCATCATCATCATCAGCATCGGCACTAGCAGGAGGAGGAGGAGGATTCTTCTTCTTCAACTTCTTCTTGGTCTTGGACACTTCTTCTTCTTCTTCTTCCTCATCATCAGTGGCGGGCGAATCGGATTTTTTAGCCTAAAGTCAAAAGTAACAATTGGAGAATTCGAATTCGAATTAGAATTAGAATTCGAATTCAAGCCTGCAGTAAAGACGCACACACTAGTCGAGAACTTACTTTGGCTGATTTCTTCTTCTTGTTCTTTGACTTCTTCTTGCTCTTGGGCACTTCTTCTTCTTCCTCATCATCATCATCATCATCATCATCACTCTCATCGTCACCGCCATCATCATTACCCGAATCGGATTTTTTAGCCTAAAGTCAAAAGTAACAATTAGAGAATTCGAATTAGAATTAGAATTCGAATTCAAGCCTGCAGTAAAGACGCACACACTAGTCGAGAACTTACTTTGGCTGATTTCTTCTTCTTGTTCTTTGACTTCTTCTTGCTCTTGGGCACTTCTTCTTCTTCCTCATCATCATCATCATCATCATCGTCGTCATCACTATCATCATCACTCTCCTCGTCACCATCATCATCACTATCAGAATCGGTTTTTTTTACCTAAAGTGAAAAGTAATAATTAGAAAATTCGAATTCGAATTCGAAATCGAATTCGCAGGAACTGCAGTAGAGTTGGTTTGAACAGGACCGGGCCGGCTACAAAAAGGTGGCATTGAGGGGCTCCCAACCAGCGAAGAACGGCCGGCCGGCCGCGGGCGGCATGCGCAGAAATTCAAACAACGAATCATAATCATCATCACATCAAACGGCCGTCGTGGCTATGATATGTACATAGCATTGTGCATTGAGTGATGATGAATGGAATGATCTACCATTCTTCCCCATTTGCATCTCTTCGATATTATGGGAGGCGAGCGAATGCGATCACCCGCCTCAAAAATCGAAACAATCTCACACGGACCCCGCACGACCCCCGTTACGAAAAAGAGGATGACAAAAATGGCGAGATGGTTGCTAGTGTTCCTAGTAGTTGCGGTCGCAGCGAGGTGCAATGGAACAGCACACGTACCAACGCCCGACGGTGATGATTTGGAGACTTGTGAGAAGCCTTCCGCCCCTGCTCATGGCTGTGATGACGATGTTTACGATACGAGTACAACTACCGAAAAAGTAGCGAACAAGTTCTCTCCTTTAACGCTGGACAAAGGTGTCCTGTCGTGGATCCACAACACCGAGAAGGGATACTACAACCGGAAACAGCAGTTTCGACACCAAGATCCAAACGACCCCTCTACACTCGCAGGAATATTTGCCAAGGAGCGCATTGAAAAAGGAGAATTGCTGTGTCGAGTTCCATGGGAGTATGTGGTAACGAGTCGGAGTCAAAGATTCGACGACGACGACGACGAGCAACTGTCGTGTTCGACAGTTCGAGAACTGGCGCGGCAGATGCGCTTGGGCAAGAAATCCAAATTCGGCCCCTACATCGAGTATCTCAAGGAGCAGCCCGAGAATCAGTTGCCCTCTATGTGGTCGAATGCGGGTAAAGCGCTGCTGCTGAAAGTTCTGGGACAAACGCAAGAAGAAAATAGTCTTTCCTTTGACGATGAATATCACCCTGGAGTCGTCGACCTGCAGGTTTTCCATTTTCCTCCTGATGGCGCCTTGAACTGGATCGAAAGTGGTTGGTATGGCGGTTGTAAAGGCGACCCCTCTGACAAAGTGGGGAGGAAGGCTGCCATGATGGCAATTTTGCGAGCCGACGACTCTCTGATGATTCCAGCGTATGACTTTGTAAGTTGCTGATGGACTCTGAGGGATCATACCAGTACACAGCTGCTACTGGTGTATTCACCCATCAATTTATTCTTGCTCACACTCTTTTCATTGTGTCGCGTTTTATTTCCTCTAAAAGTACAACCACCGAAATGGGGAGTATCACAATGCAGACACGACAATTGAGCACGGTCGCTTTCATGAGACTCGAGCTTTGCGAGACATCGAACGAGGGGAGCAAATTTACATAAGCTACAACCGATGCTCGGAGTGCGGAGGTCGAAAGGATGGTTATGGAACTGCTGGTACGTGCGTTTGCTGACTTTATCGTCATAATTATGAGTCGAATTACTTTTCGATTCTGATCTTCTTTTTCCTTTGGATGAAAAAGAAATGTTTCGAGACTATGGCTTTGTCGAAGCATTTCCTCAACGATGGCATTACTACAATCACAATGAGCTGGAGTTTGAATTGATACATGACGAGGAGAGTGGATATTACTCTGTGGAATGGGTTATTCGGCCGGAAGATGACCGTGTCGAGATTATTCGAGAATGGCTACTCGGTCAGGTCCGTCGACTGGAACGGCTGCGCCATGTGACTTCCCCAACTCAAGAAAGCGAACAAAGTGGTGTCCCTAAAAATGAGTGGGACATGATCTGGTCATTTCACAAGGCAAACATAGTGGCAATGCGGTCCGCCATCAAAGCCTTGGATGGGATCGATCGAACTTCGGCGACAGACGAGCCGGAAGTGTCTGTGAGCGATCTGTATCACGAGTTGGTAGATAATTCGTGGAAAGCTGTCGACCTGGAGGTTTATTATTGCAACATGGACACGTTTGAACAATATCATCATGCTGAATCGGTCTCTACCTTCCTTCAAGACATTGACTTTTCTTTCAGTCGGCGTCAGCACCTTGATGTCTGTATGCACCGAAATGAAAAGACGGCTGTGTGCTCAAGCTTCCGACCGGCGTACTACGAGTATATCGTGCATCCGGCAGCCAGTTTGGTCAAATCTGTTCGGCGCGTTATGGTCATGGGTAGCGGTGCCTCCTTCTTGGTTCACGAGGTCATGAAATACGCTTCTACCCTGGAGTTGTTGGTGGCCATCGAGGTGGATCAAACGGTGGCCCGGAAGGCCTTCCAACACTTCTACGTCGACCCTCACTTCGACGACTTACGAGTGGAATGGTGGTTTGGAGATTTCGGAGAAATTCTTTCGGTACTCCCGGAAGATTACTGGAACTCTTTCGACCTGGTACTCATCGACACGGCCAAATCAAATTTCCGTTCGATCTTCCTGGATGGCATGGGGTACGCCGATCTTGTCCACAAGCAGGGGATCGTGGTATCTCACAACAATCACATTGGCGAATTGAGTGAATCATTTGCCTTTGCAAGTCGACTGGCCTACCATCTCAAACCGAATTGTATCCAGGTTCTGACGCTGGGCAGCCACTCGGTTGACTTCTTGCATTCAACTTCTGTGGATCACAAAATTGACTCCCTGGTCTACGAAGCTTCGTTGATGGAGGACCATCGTCTCAGGATCTTCCATGACTTTGAACACCGTTCGGTCAACTCATCGGGAAGTAGAGGCATTGCCGCTGAAGATGAGGAATTATCCTCTAGCCTCCTTGTTGGAGTGATCGAAATGGTGGAAGTTGTCAACGTGACCAAGAATCTCGCCGATACTGTGGATGTGATACAAGCTGCCGTCACGAAACAAGGGCTCAACATTCTCTCAGCAAGTCAGCTTACATCTAGTGATTCTGCTGTCGTGGTCATGAAGGAAGGTTATATTGTTGCCCGATTGGACATCCAGCACCAGTATGTTGGGCTCGATATTAGCCTCTCGGCTAGAGTGTCGAAACTCGCCGCCTTGAAATCGTCTTTAGTCGACAATCTAGGTTCTCCGGTTTCGTCATATCATTTTGTGACCAATGGATTGGAGCAACTCGAAAGAAAGTCTCTCAGTGCTGAACAGCTTGATGATTCCGTCATGCAAAAAGCTCTAGGGTCACTTGATGCTCCTGTCGTTGAGGTCATTGTCGATGAAATACTTCAAACCAAGCTCAATTCGCTCCCAAAGCAGGCGTTGTTGATTTGTGAAAACACGACCAATTGTCTGAGTCGCGATCGGATCACAGACCTCAATGCTACAGAATCCTTACACCGACTTTTCATGTGTCGAAATCTACAAGATCAAAGAACGGAAGCATCTCTCCGGGATGCCATGATCGCCTGTGAACATCAAACCCGGGAGTGGATCGAGTCGACATTGGTTTCCAAGGAGATTCGTGTAGGCTTAATTGTTCTGGACGGGGGGCTATCCCGTCGATCGCTTCAAATCCTGGATGCGATTTTCAACATGGAAACAGAACCGTGGCAATCATGGATTCCTGGGCAAACTCTCTTGTTGACCTTGCCTGCCCGCCGAGATACATGGCAGGAACATCGATCATTTAGAGATCGATTTCATCCCATGGGAAGGGAGTGGAAAACGCCTCAAACTACAGATGCTTCGGTCAAGGCCGAGTTCCTCGTCACTGACAGAGACGAGCTGCCGCTCGCTAAGTTTGGCGTGGTCTCGCACGGAGGAGAAGATACCCTTGGTTCGATACAAGACTTAGAGGCCAATCTCGCTCAGAAACTAAGTCAGTTGGAGTACAAAGTCCAACTCATCCAGCTGCAAGGGCAACCGCTTGAAACGAGCGACATTCCTCCGGCACGCAACTTTGATCACTACGAATATGCTCCCTCCGATAAAACTCCCAGCTCTCCTATCATTCTAGGTGGAGCCCAGGCCCTTTTCCAAGTCGACTTTGTGCAGAAAGTCTCCCCGCATATAACGGTGGATATGCTTTCGACGTTTGTTGGCGACGCTCTCCAAGTCATGGGCGCGACGACGATTCTTCAGACGCATATCTCTGGCGACAACCACAACGTGGTGGTTGTCGAATGCGAAAAGGGAAATGTGGTTGTGGTCTTGGATCCAGAACACAACAGCATGGATTTCAACTTTTTTTCTCCGTGCCATAAGTACGAAGCGTGTGTCGCTGACGATTTGTTCCTTTTTGTCAATGCGCTGGTCCGTCAGTCCTCCGAGTTGGCGATATTTTCACTGGAATTTTTTCCGCGAGGCACTGGAAAAGTCATGAACTTTGCTCCCGGCCAAAAGGGTAATGTTGAGGAGGAATAGGGCATGCAGTGGCATAATGATAATATTGTTCAGCTAGAATAGGATAGGGGATGGAGCATTTGTGAATTCTTGAAAATGTTATTTGATACTGTACGCACTACATTATTTACGTTTTCCACGCGTGTCCGATGAAAACGGAACACTGGTCCTGCTACCGACAGAACCAAGTGCCGATGGTAGTCTACTGGGTGCTGTCGGCTTGCTTTTCCACATTGACCATGTTGCACACAATTGCGACGATACAATGCAAGGCTATGTCGGACCCCTTTGCCAAATGCATTTTGAGTTGGTGTCGACGACTGGTGTGTTCCCAGACCCACCAGCCGACGAGCGGCGGATGCAAGGCGTTGTCCAGCAGCACGGGCACTTGTTTGGAGGGCACAAAAGATTGAAATTGGGCGGTAAGACTAGATATTTCTTCGCATTTCAAAATGGGTGGCTCTTCTTCCTTCTTGACTTCTCCCTTGGGGTCCGCTTCGCTCGGGGCATAGAGGTGAACTTCCCCGTGATATTTGTTCCAAGTAATATCGATTTGGGCCTTAGCATAGAGTCCGTTGAACGACGCTTCTTGATCGGCCCAGTTGGGAGCGTACGAGTAAATGATCCATTCGGCGCGCGCCTTGTCGGTTTGAACGCAAAAGAGCTTGTTGCCCTTGGGATCCATCAAATCGAACCATTTCGTGGTTCCTTCAATGCCCTTCGAACCGTACAGAAATGCGTCAGCATCGTCGCGAACTTCGAAATCTCGCTGATTTACAACGTTGTCCTTCTTTAGAGTCAAAATAGTGTGCTCCGAAGTGGGTGGACGACCATCCAACGTCTCGCTCGCTTCCCGCAAGCCTCCGTCGTTCTTGTCCCAGTCCGTGTCTGCAAAGTGTGAAGAAGCTCCGCCCATGATATGCAATATTATGTTGTGTGGTAATTGAACTTTGCAGGAAGGAAACGCCGAATTATTTTACCGGTATGGGTGGATCATTGTGTTTGACGCCGCCGCAACGATCGATTGTGGCAAACGCCTGTAGCGACGGAACAGTGGGGGGTGCAGCGGACAGTAGCTGTTGTACTGTGGTCGTAGTCGGGGAACAAGGACGGAGGAGGGCCAGACCTTGGCAATATTGAAAGCCGCCGCGCAAGTCGCTTCTCTCGGCCTCTCTCGAGCAGCAAGAGAGCCAACGCTCGGAGCAGCAAGAGAGTCGAGAGAGAGCGATGACCAATGTATGATGTGGTGTGCGACGTGTGTTTTAGTCCGAACGCATTCATACATACCCATGCATGGAATCTTACTTTTTCAAAAGGAGAAAAAATTTTGATCAGTTTGTCTGTCGGATTGGATGAAGAGTCCTCGTGAGGCCAATTGGACCCGACCTTTTGTACTGGGGTCTACGTAAATCGTCGTAGGAGGGGCCAATTTGGGCCAATAATGCGATTCAAGGGTATACATATCCAATCGATAGAATAGGCAAATCCAATCTCTAAAATTACTCAACGGTTCTATGTCCTAAGCGACTCTGACTAATCTCGAGTTTGAGACGAAAGTTTACTTTACTTGAGACAGGTTCGTGTATCGGAAGATCAGACGAACTACTAGTACTACTACACGACACGGGACTGAGGAAGTGGTCCCACGAGTCATCAGTCAGCTGACGAAGTACAGACTACGGAGATTTCAACAGAGTGACAAGACCGCGCGTCGATAGAATGGGTCCTGACCTTGTCCCGTGCGCCTGATCATCGCAACATGACCAAAGCAGCCCATCATCATCATCATCATCATCATCATCCGCTGGCCCCGCGGCCATTGTGGTGCTGCTGGATCACGAACGATCTTCAATTGGCAGTAAAGAGTCAATGATGATCGAGCCGCTGCTGCTTCCGTCGTCGTCGCAAGACGAAGAGAGAAGCAAACCTTCCGCTGGTAGTTTCTCGTTCGTCTTCCGGAAAGCCAAAAGTGTACTTCGACTCAAGTTCCTAATGGTTGGCTTGGTCCTAGGTCTCACTGTAGAGCTGCTCCTGGTATTGAAGTCGACGAAAGTTATGAAAGGAGATGGTGAACAGGCCGCGTTCACCGCATATGGCGATGTCACGATTCCTTTCGAGAACCACGAGGCAAACAACAACAGTCAAGCACACATCCAGTGGTTTCTTTCGGGATGCTTCTGGCATGAGATTTCATATCTCTGTGCAGACGTATTGCTCGTGACCTATCTCTTCCTCTTGGCTAGACACACGAGGAACGCTTGGGTGGACACCATCACGGCCAACAACCCAGCAAATACTAATACTGGTCGAGATGATTCGTGTATCCCCTGGGCCATGTCAAGTCCTGTTGGCTGGGAACATGCCGTCGCAGCCTCGAACTTTCTCACCGGAGTAGTCCTCGGTGCTATGACAACCCTCACCACTATATTTGGACCCAAGATCCTCCCCACAAAGCTGCCGCATGCGATCTTGGCTATCTTCGTGGGTATCTTTACATGCTTCCTCGCAAAGGCGACGATGCTTGCGACGTTTGCGGCCTTTGCAAGTTGGAAGAGTAGCGCTGAGGACGAGGATCACGACGAGCAGAAAAAAGGTCCTCATCAATACGAAGGTCCACCACCCTCGTACAGTATTGCATCTATCGTACGAGGACGATCCCAACGAGGATAGGAAACCTGCCTTCGGCCTCTTTTTGAAGGGGTACGTGGCGTTTTGAAGTGGTCATCACAAGTCGTCCTTCGCCGGTTTATCGGACCATCACATACTATTGTTACGACCCCTATCTATGGCTCACCAAACGTGTCTCTTTAAAAAGTAATGCACCAACATCGAGTATATAATACTATAGCTTTACTCAATTCAAATCGTAATCCGATTTCTCTACCACCTGCTCAAGTGAGATCTAGCTAGTTGAATATACGCTCCTTTTGTACGAGGAAGAAATAGATGTGCCAGCAGAGGACTCTTGATTGGACGACCGTTGACCGCATAGTTTAAAAAGGTGAGTTATGATGCCATAGCAGTGTTTCGTCTGGCGTAGGACTGCCCTTTTTGGATGACATTGTTTGTACTTGCTGTTTGCCTTTTTATTAATGGCAGTTGTGCTCAAATATATGCATGGTGCGGAACGGCCGCCCGACTTCTACAAGTCATGAGCAAACCGACAGCTCGATGGTTTTACGTTCTTACGCCGAGTTTCAAAGATAACAAAACTTGAAAAGATCCGAGCAGTTCTACTAGAGTAGTAAATGCTGTGATGTACTCGTACAATACGCAGTAGCCGGAATGTTCGACAACGCTATGATTCTTCCACGAGAGTCTCAGGTTAGGTACCGTTAGGGACGAGGACGGTCGGTTGATAAAACGATGATTTTGAAATGATAGAGGCCACCAGCTTGGGAATATTGATACTGGCGGAAGAGGAGTCACCATTTGTCATGCCGCACTTTGTGAGCACAGCTTTGGAAGCTTGATTCTTCTCTTCCAGCATTTTATCCAGCTGAGAGTCAAACTCAAAGGCAGTCATCCAAATGGACCTGGTGTGCTTCTCTTGACCGATTCGACGGATTCTATCTTCGGCTTGTAAAAGCTCTCCCGGTGTCCATGGTCGATCAAGAAAAATAATAGTTCTGGCTTTGGTCAATGTAATACCGACACCACCAGCGCCAAAAGTGGCGACAAATACTGCATAGTGCTCATTCTGTTGAGTCAAGCAACGTCGAGGTGAGAAACTGCATACTCGATCGATTGAGAAAAGGTCCATACTGTATTACATGAGACTCACCTGAAAGCCATCCACCAGGTCTTGTCGCTTCTTTGCTGGCGTTTCACCGGTGAGAAGTGCCGTTGTCCATCCACAGCCTTCTAAATGTTTGTATATCGACGATGCCGCCTTAGCAAAGTTAGTAAATATGACGATCGAGGCCTCGTCCTCCAAAATCTTCTTAGCGACTTCTGCCGTGGCCCCAATTTTTGCAAAGGTACAGATAACTCTCAATTCCTGAGTCGAACCCAATAATGCTTTGTTATCGAGATCCTTGTTAGACTTCATGGCCTCTTTGAGCTGTGCCAGGTTCTTCACTTTCTCGTTGTATTGCTTCTGGAAGCTAGCGCTCACTGGTACATTGCGCGTCTCCCGTTTCATGGGTGGCAATTCCTTGAGGTATTCATCTTTGGTCATGTGTAGGAGGTTAGACTCGATCATTCGATGTAGTTGCTTCAAGTTTGCTTGTCCACTGGCGATCCACTGCTGGCCCCGACCAAAGGAGGCCATACGACCTTGGCAGAAATGGCGTTCGTAGGCTTTCTGGTGTCTCCCCAGTGGATGGCAAACAGCTTTCAACAGAGGGAACAAGTTGCAAGGTTTTCCATTCTTCATGGGAGTCCCAGTAAGAAGCAGCACGCCCACGCACCTTTTGTCTTCAACAAGTTTGAGGGCTGCCCGAGTGCGATTAGAATCCATCGACTGCATGTTGTGGGCCTCGTCGAAAATAGCCACGAAATTCTCCACAGCTCGATCGACTGCGTTTGGAATCTTTGCCCAGGTGGCGATCGACATATCCAAGGAGTCTTTGGACGCTTTCTTTTCATCTTCGACTCGAAGACCAGCAGCCGCTTCGGCGGTTCGTTTCCATTCACTCTTAACAGAAACCGGACAAACAACAAGTATTTTGAGTCCATTGAAAGACTCTTTGAACGCTCTAGACCACACGCATCCAATCAGGGTCTTTCCAAGACCCATATCCAACGCGAGAATAACGCGACGCTTCATCAATCCCTTGAGAATGGCTCGCTTTTGATGGCGGTACAGAGTCCAGCCGTTCAAGAGGGGCTGTTCCAGCCTGGCATTTGTTGTCAATTTATTTCGATATTCGTCTTTGATGGGCTTGATGCTGCTTGGGTCGTAGACGAGTTCAGGAGGTAATTGCGCCTCCCCAGGGAGCTCGGGTCGGCAACTGGTGGCGGATGCACTTTGAAAGGACTTTTGACTCGAAATAGGGTTACTTGGGGCGGCACCTTCGGTTTTTGCTGTTGTCCAAGAAATTGGACGCATCAATGCCGCCATTTGGTTGCTGTTGTTGGACTTAGCCGGTGGCAATAAGGTGTCCACAGCCTTTTGGGCCACTGTTGCGCGGGACGGGGTGTCGATGACTACAACCTCTGCTTCCTTCGATCCACTTGTCACTGGAGCAGTAGCTTGTGTGCGAGCGGGTGGGTCGATGACAAAAATCTGGGGGTCCGTTGACGAGGATTCATTGGGGGTGCGACTATTCGTCATGGGAGATCGCTTTGTCGGCGTACCCGAACTGGTCAAAGCCTCTCGTGATTGATATGGATTGTTGGAAACGGGAACCGCTCTTTGACCCGAGCGGCACGGATTACATGAAACCAGAGACCCTTTTGGGGCTGGTGGATGGATAGCAACAACAGCCTCGGATTCCGTCGATGATTCTCCCGAAGAACGATTATCCATCGATTTTGGCTGCCTTGTCGGAGAACATGAGGACGCAATCGTATCGTTGCGCGATTGATAGGGGTTGAAAGTGATTTGCTTCGGCAGAGAAGTGACTGGATGGGACGGCATTTTTGGAGTTTCCGGGAGATCAACAAATAGTTCCCTTGGTTTGGAAGCATTTGTGCCAGTAGGTCGAGACTTGTATGGATTGTTTGTAGGTGGCAAGAAAGGGACGCAAACTGAGTTGACTACGGTCGACGAGTTCGGTAGGGTGCGTCTGATGGGTCCTCTGGCGGATGACTTAATGTAAGGATTGATCGGAGAGGAAGAAGGGGGTTTTCGTATACTGCTGAGGCCACTACTAGCACCCGCACCCTTGGGTTTCAAATAAGGATTTACGCTAGGCAAGGTAGCATGTACAGGCGCTGAGCCGGGCAGGTTGTTGTCCAGACTAGCCGTCTTCTCCGATGATTGATAAAATCCAGCGACCTGATGACTCGGAGGGCGATAGACATTCTGTCCGTTTCGGAATTGGTTACCACTGCTGTTTGTTGACCCTTCGTTTGATTCCAAGGCCTGAGGGCGTTTCGACAGAAGAGGCTTCGAGCTGCCCTCTCGAGGGCGCTTCAACGAAACTGATGATTCCTTCATGTTTTGAAGATTTTCCACCATACTTCGTTGCAGCTATTTTCAAAGTAAGAAGTAGTCCAATTGATGTTCGCTACTACCGGTAGAGTAGTCTAGATAATGAATACCAGAGGTGCGTGGATGGAGTATGCGATATGAAACAAGAGACAAGCACAAAACACAAAACACAAAACATAATATTTTTGAATCCCCATGTCGGTCGGGGTGTTTAAATATCTACCAACAACGGACAGACGCGAGATGCATTCACGATTGTGGCAATGAGCAAACGCCTACAGTACCAGGTACACATACGGTGGTAGCGACGGAACAGTGTGGTGCATCGGATGTGTACGTGACCAGGTACCGTACCAGTACTCGTACCGTACCGCACCGGTACTGTATGTAGCTCTGTTGTACCGGTAGCAACAACCTTGAAACCGTCAAAACCGTGGTGACGTCACCGGCGCTCCAAGGTCTGTCTGTCACCCACACCCACCATCATTCTTGCGCTGCCAGCGCCAAACCACTCTCGGACTCGGACATTCAAAAGGTTACTATTAGTATATCTACTACTACTACCGGTACTACAACTACTACTCACTCTGGTAGTAGAGAGAGCTGTTTTGTCTTCTGAAGCCGCTTAGCTCCTTCCTCTCCCACATCCAACACAAAAGCATCCCTAAATTATACATATCAACCCCAGGCGATTGTTACCGAGATGAATTTTCAGTTTGAGGAGACTCCCCACGGCGGCTGCTTCGGTCTGTTCGGCAAGCAGCCCAAGAAATCGATACTGAGCCAGTTCCAGAAAGAGCGGCCCATCAAGTTAGAGCGCAAGGAATCAGGCAGTGAAAGTAGCCCTTCTCCTGACGAGGTGATCTCCTTGATTGCCCAGGATATGACTCGTATGTCTTTGCAAGAAAGAGAGAAGGCTGAAAACGATGTGCATGGCATATGTGACGGAGACATTGAAACGCCCGAAATATTGGATCGATGCGTCGCCGAGTTGGGTGGCTACTTAGAGGAAAACAAACGCGGGACCGCCTTTGAACTGGCGGAAGCGTTGGATCGATCCTACACTTCCAACTTTGATTTGCGGGCGATGTTTGTTCGTGCAGAGCGCTACCATTCTGCGGAGGCAGCCCAGAGGATGATTCGATTCTTCGAATGCAAGAGGGACCTTTTCGGAGTCGGGCGTTTGACCAAGGATATTACCCTGGATGACCTAGATGTAGATGATATGGAGGCTCTGGAAAGCGGGGGTTTACAGCTTTGTCCTGCAAAAGATAGTGCTGGTAGAAACATCATCACTATCATGCTGGGGCTGCGCAAGTTTAAGGAGGCAGAAAACATGGTAAGTCTATCAAGTGGCATCCAGAAGTGGCTCATAAATAATGGTGTGCACGTCATGAAAAGCCTAAACAGTCGTTTCTTTCTCCTGCTTCCTGGCAACAATAGCAACGGGCTTGCTTCTATATTTATATGGTAGTTGCCCAGGACCAAGATGCTCAGCGCCGTGGGATCGTGGTCGTTTCCTATTCTGTTGGCGTCAAAGTGTTCAAATCGGTCCAGAACAAACTTCGCATTAGCATCCCCCTCCATATTGCGTCTCAACATTTTGCTCATGATGATCCTGTTGCGTATGTGTCGGCAAGCAAGCCTATTTTTTTGTTGACCAAATTTTCTAGAGTCCGCTTCCGATCTCACATGGGTAAGTCGATGATTTGTGGAAACTGCCTTCAACATACTCATAGTCTCCCGCAAACATACTCAGGCACTGACACGCCTTGAACTGTGACACAGGTACACATGTTGAGTGCCAATATGCACTCACGACATTCGGAATCCCCCGACACGCGCTTCCTGTCGATACCAACGGTTATCTATCAAGGGACTTTCATTTGGCTTGGTTGCAAAAACGACGAGAACTGGAGGAATCGCAGCCGATTCCCTACTTGCCTCAAACATCTCCAGCCTTTCCGGGAGTCTCTAGTGCCCATGTGACTTCAGGTCCCTTGTTTCCGTCATCGGGTGCCATCACACCTCCCGATGGTACCTCGCTGCAAGTCAGGGACCCTCGTTTGTCGGATATCCTGGTGAGTACTATTTTATATTTCGTCAGGTTATAGATTGGACCTTCCTTTCAATCCTCTGGGACGACTTCTCTTACTCGATTCCGTTTTTAATTAAGTTTGGGCGAGGAAAAACAGTGGTCGAGCACCCAGGGAATGCCTGGTTCCGAGATCTTGTGGACCGGACCATGTTGAAGTACGAGGCATGCTCACGGATGGAAAAAGCCAATATCGCCGAAATGATTGTCAACATGGTGAAGGACGCAGGTGGCCGCTTTCTCAAGTCAGAGGACGAGGGAGACTTTTGGGAGGAAGTAGACGATCATACAGCACGAAAGAAGGTGGCCCACACGTTTCGAAACCGACGAAAGTTTCACGTTGGAATCATGAGGGTGAATAGTCCCATGCAAACAAGCAGTAACTCCGCTGGCTCCTCATGATGGTAATTGTGAACAACCGTTTGGGCCCACCGCCGAAAAGTCAATTCAGAGTTCATGAGTTATCACAAATAATGTTCCATCTTGCCTACTAGACAAATCTTTCGTAGACCTTGACAGTTTGAATAATGCATTGACATTTTCCGGTCCATTACGTAAATTATGAATCTACCGAAAATCGACTTTTAAAAATTGGACACATTCTTCCTCGAGCTTTTGGCAAAATCGTAGAACTTCGCCAGGCTTAGTACCCGTTTTTACCGAAACGTACTCGACAAGTGTCCCAAACGGGCGAGGAGGGACCATTCCCTTGACGGATGAGTTGGCTTCACAAGGGACACCGATGTGTTCCTGCGGATCAGACTTCTCATGGTGGAACTGACGAGCTCTCAAAAGTTTCAAGCAAGGTAGTACGGTGCTTGCTTTACGGGTCTTGTCCTTTTTGTGGATCAATACCGGTTGCATGTCGGAAGGAAAGTCCTGTTCGTCGTTCAAGAAAATAGAATCTTCAACATTAATCAGGTTATCTTCGAGAACTTCCAGATGCTCCTTTGTAACCGAGCCCAAGTGCCGGCTCAGACTTTCATTCCACGGGACAAAACGCGTTGTTGGTTCCGCGTTGTTGGATGCGGTCCCAGATGTTTTAGCAGGAGGAGTGGACAGTAGAACGTACCAGTGGTTTTCCCACTGACCGATAAATTTGGATGCCGTTACAACCACTCCCAGTAGCTCGGGCATCCCCCAGATTTGATCGCTCCGGCAAGCCCTGAGGGGTTTCGGAAGCTGTGGTGGATTTTCGTTGTCTAGCTTGTTCCCCTTGTTAGAAGGTTGACTGGAAGCAATGGGTAGACCCATCAACGTCAAAGAGTAGTCCAATACTTTTTGAGATAAACCAAGTTGTGAAACGATCCGAGCCAAGGCTAGTGGCAATGACCGCGGTGTGAGAAGACGTCCCAAGTGTTGATTCTTTTGCGCTTTTATTGGTTGCGAGATCTCTTCCTTTTCTGAACCCTTTTTGCGAAGTAGAAACGTTTTTGGCTCGTACCCGCAAGCAATTTGTATATTTGTCACTAGTTTCCCGAGTTGAGATGCTGATGGTGGCTCGTTGAGATGAAAGAATCTTTTGATTCTCTTGAGTCGTTTTTGTTCCTGGGGTGTCAGCAGCGGAAAGGCATTCAGGAGTGGTAGACTCCCATCTTCAATCCAGACTTGAATATTTGCACAAGTGATACCGAACGGGGCAAAGGCCATGCACAGAATTGCCGCTACCATTGGCAAAGAAGGTGACAAACAAAGAGCAACAGCTTTTCTACCCAATGTCTTCTTTCCAGCAAGTTTTTGATGACGAAGAATCATCCTTCCGATTGGATTCATCATGCCACCACGGTCCTCACTCATTGCCTGGCTCTGTTGTATCTTGCTTGTCTGAGTCACGGAATAAACGGATCTCGACATGCCATCATCATCGTCACCATCAACCCTATCATCGCTGGGGTTACCTCTTTGAACAAATTCGACATCTGGAGGAGAAAATCCCTCCTTGGATGTTGCCATGCTTTTGTTCGTTTCCACAACATATCGTTGCTCATTTCCGATTTCCGCACGAATCTTCTTGCTTGCCTCGTGTGTCAAGACCCTCAATATCTTCATTCTAAGAAAAGTAGATAAGAACAAATCTCGAAAGCAGAATCTGACTTCGGGGTAAATCGCACCGTAATAGTCGGCGCCTTCCATCCAAGAACACATATATGCCTTCCAAACCGTTCGAGTGGTCTCCATGGCAACACTCCGTACACCTTTTTTGCCAATCAGCTTCTTGGCGACGATATCAGTGGCTTCCTTGAGTATACGCTGCATTCCCAGAATACACTCTTCCACATCCGGTAAGCGCGTGGACTGGTCTAATTCTGCGAGCCGTTTGCGTTTTCGAGAGGACCGATTGCGAGTGGTCGTGGACGTTGTGGATCGAAGATGGCCGCTGACACGACCTGCCAGCGCCATGGACTCGTCATAGTCTATCAGCTCTTGGGACGCGGCAATCATCGTTTGCGACTGAGTAAAGCAATCCACGCAGACGAGACCGCCGCTGGTGTCATCGAGATATGATTCCGTGCCACCGCAATTGTCGCAGATAAACCCATGCTGTTCGGCCGTGGCGACATCGGATTTGGCTTCCTTGTTTTTCGTCGACGATAGCACTTCTCCTGTGGAGAATGCCTCGTCATCGCTGTCATCGAGATAAAACGACATGTCAACTCTTATTGCAGCTCCCTCTCAGAGAGGGACAGAGACAACGAGAAGACTTGACAGAGTAAGATGTGCCGGTAAGATCCCATCGTGCTTTATTGTAGCCTGCCGGTGTCAATGTTTTTATTTGACTCAGAATTTTTCTTGTTGCAGTTGTACTGCGAAGGTACCGGTACTGGCAGAAGCACTGTAGTCGTAGTCGGGGAACAAGGACGGAGGAGGGACAGACCTGGCAGTCTTGAAAGCCGCCGTGCGAATCATCTCTCCGGCACTCGAGCAGCGAGAAAGAACCAACTCTCGAGCAGCGAGAGAGAGTCGAGAGAGAGCGATGACGCAGATCAATCTTGGAACTGCCGAATCATCTAGCTATTCGTATCTTCCACGATGAAGATAGTAATATTCGCTCCCAACTGTCTATATCTAGATCCCACATACCTTCTTGTTATGGTAGCCTTTCGCTCCGTTTAGGGAATCTCATTCGTTGGATTGTATTGTTTATTCTTCATGTATAGTAAACAATACTAGTTTCCGCCGGAACGTCGCTTCCAAGACTACCGTCCGATTGAATCGCAGACTCATCCGATTGGGCCTCCATTTGGGACTGTTTCTGTACATCGCGAATCCAATTCACGACAATATGGAGGAGTCGTTCTCACACGACACACGATATTGGGTACCGTAGACGGAGTTCGAAGTGTTTGATGATGTAGCAGGTACCGTACTGGAGAGGGAGAGAGAGAGAGAGAGAGAGAGGGAGAGAGAGAGGGAGAGAGAGAGAACTGAGCAAAGGTGAAGACCATGGCGACTTACTATTGTAGGTCTACTCTTGTCATTATACTAGCGTTGCTGGGATTTGACTTCCTGTCGACTGTACAAGTATCCTTTGCCTTTGCGACGTTTCCGACTCGATCCGCGTCAACATCGTCGCTGTCGCCGTCGCCCATCGTTCTACTCGCAAAAGATGCCAATAGTAAAAAGAGAAAGACCAAGAAAACCGGAGGTGGAGGGGGGTTCGGTGCCGTCGCAAACAAGGCCAGTGGTAGCAGTAGCACCAAGGAAAAGCCCGCTTCGCTTACGAACAAGCGGCGACAAGAACTCATCCCTCTGTCAGCCGCCGATACCGCCAAGTTGAATACTCTCACCACACGACAACGCGAAGCACAAAACAAAGAGCCGCCGATTGCTGATGAGCTGGTCCCCCCAGAAACTATTATTGATAAGACTACAAATACGAATACGATAGCTCGAAAGACGCGGCGTCAAAAATGGAGCCAACGAAGTGAAGCCGTCGATCACTCGGTGGAAACAACCCAGTTGAAAGGACTCTATACTCAAGAGTCTCAGCAGCAACTTGAAAACCAAGGCAGAAACAACAAGAGTCGACTTGTGAAAGTTTCTACAAACCCTCTCATATTTACTATTGAGGAATTCATAGATCCAGAAGCCTGTCGGAGAGTACAAAACAACGCCGACGGTTGTTTTGATCTGCTATTCCCAGAGCGGCTATCAGATGCATTATTCGATGGACAAGAAAGCGAACTGGACAGTCTCTTATTCAATACAGCCAATTCTCGTGAGCATGACATGAATACAGCACTTCACTATCCCGATGGCCTTCACATGGACACCAATAACCAATGCTTGTTTCGGCACGTCACGTGTATTCTATATCTCAATGATGTCCCCGAGGAATGCGGTGGTGCCACTGTTTTTCCCTTGGCGCGGACCCTGCCGGGTGACCCCGCTTTGGCGGCGGCTTGTCGATTGCTCGACCAAAAACTCAGTCATACTCGGAGCAGATCCTGTGCCACGTTGGGGCTCGAGGCAGATGCTCGCGTCATCGAGACTCGGGTGGGAACAGATTTCATCCAACGACCTGATACCGACACGGCCCTGCGGATACAGCCTCGAGCGGGACGATTGTTGATATTCTTTTCACGAGACGAAAAGGGCCGGGAGGACCCTCGAACTTGGCATGCTGGGGAGCGGATTCAGGCAGGGAGAAATGGCGAAATGACAGAAAAAAGAATTCTGACGCTGTTCAAAGAGGTCGACTATGAGGGTATCCCAGATCCTGGCCAAGGCGAGACTACCTTTGAAGGCTTCTTGGCCCCTCTAGTCGAAAAACAGCGGAAATGGCTACATGCAAAGACTCAATCACAAAGTGCTATACTGCAGCAATATGGCTTTAGTCCAAGGCAGTAGCGTGGAATTTTGTTAGCAGAATCATAGAACGTTTGTTGGGCGATCATTAGGCTGGATTGTAGATGATGCAGCAACGACTACTTCCTCGGTCAACTAGACTAATAACTTGAGATCGGCGCGACCATGGGTCTGATGCTATGGAATTTCTGTCGAGTCTTGAAAAAGGCCACCACTCGTTTGGGCCGGAGCTCTAGTAGTATATCCCACTTCTTCCCACCCCTTGTTGCTTTCTTTCACCAGAAAGCGACCGGAACAGAAGATTGCCGGGACGGTCTTGGGTCTTGGCCCGCCTTGCCACGGCCAGGGCCTCACTCATCGTGAGGGAGTGAGATGAAATTCGACTTCCTGAGTCCCTTATATGGAGTCCCGTACGTACATATTGTACGTACGCGATACTTTGCCTACATTCGGAAGCCTTCATCACCATTCGTTGACTACGATGGGATAAGACTTTACTGTACCGTTTAATTCATAGTTTTTAATTACGATATCTTCTCATGCAATTATCCAACACTCCTTGGCTAGATTTGTTCCATTAGAGGACCAGTGAGTCACTCATTCAATTTCCTTGTATTCTTTTCCACGCCCAAGGAAAAGGGAATAACCATCGCACCAACCCTCAGTCCTGTTACTTCCAAAGTGTTAAAAATCCATTGGTCCTACCGTTCGCTGCATCGCCATGCCAAGCCGAATCAATAATGGTGGCCCCGATGGCGACGAAGGACTGGCATCTACAACTAGTGCTAAACCGAGATGGTCGAGGTCACTTTTTGTCGTCGCACTGACGTGCTGTGCCCTATTTTTTTTTCAAGTTGCGTCCGTAGCCGAAGAAAAGGGAGAGTATGCAGAAGATGTTGAACTCCGAACCAAAGGTATTGTGCGAGAAAATGATGAAGCATGTCGCGGAATTTGCAGCAACAAAACCAGAGCGCGTACCGAAAAGTTCGGAGGGAACCTGTTGGATCGTGCGGATCTTCTTCATCTGGCCAAACAAGCCAAGGAAAAGCTCATCAAAAACCTGAAAAAAGATTATGGCGATTATTTCGAGGCGATTTTTGTGACATCTGGAAAGGCATTTACGCCCGCGTCGGAAGGAGGCTCGTCGATGGATCGCCTGAAACGGAAACTTATGATCAAGGTTTTGGAGGTACAAGCGAAAATTCTGAAACAAGACAAGAATGTTGCCAGTAGCTGTGACTGCACCATTGATGGTGGTAAGGCGCTGGTGGCAAAAGTGGAACCACTGGGTAACGAGACTCTTCCGATAGACGACACTTATGCTCGATATATTTGGGCAACTGGAGGTCATAGTTCATCGGCAGGTCATGGGAATCTGTTCAGTGAAAGCTATACTGCAAACATGGGTCGAGATGCGCGCACTGTATTTGGAGCCATTGGTATTGAGTTTCAAGATCGAAACTACGCCATGGGTGGTACAAGTTCTGCGTTGGAAGTCAGTATGTGCTGGAAACAGATCTTTGGAGATGATATTGACGCGTTCTCGTGGGACTATGGTATGACGGATGGAAAGGCGTACCAGAGAATGATGCATTTTGGCTATCGAGGTGGCCTTAGTCCTAGTGTACCAGCATTCTTTGGGGTCCATGCCGGGGGGAAAGAACGAGAAGCTGTGTTTCTAGCCTTGGAGGAGCACGGATTGCCTACGTTTGGTTGGTCCGACATATCAAATCGCTTAAGAAATGCCGCCGTTCCCGATAGCGCTGGTATCACCCAGGAGGAGATTGATGCGCTTCCGAAGTATGTGCGAAATTTCAAATGTGGTGACCAGTTCGAGAAAGGTGATCCCTTCTGCGATGCTGAAAAGTACTCAAAAGATCTTTGTTCCCCACGTGCGTTACAGACGAGTTGGCATCCAGGATTGTGAGTCATAGGATGGAACATGGCTACGCTGCATGGGATAATGGATGCAACGCGCTCAACTCATTTCTATTTTCTGTTTCATACCCTCAGCAAGTCCCATGCCATGGATGGTCATGCCATGGGGCTCTTCATGGTTGACGCTCTCATCGATGCGCTGACTGATCTGGCGAATTACAATATCACTGACGCGAGTGCGATTTTCCTCCTCAAACAGGAGCTCCAAACCCAAGAAGATGAAATACACAAACAGCTGCAAAACGCTACGTTGTCCGAAAAAATGGTGGCTTCGCTTGTTTCGGACGCTACGACGACATTCCCAACGTTGGACGTGAACCTGTTGTGGCAAGGGCCAAGTGTCTGTAGGACTGGGAGAACACCAGCTCAGTCTCGATACCTGGGTTACGCTACGAACACAGACAAAGTTGGCGGTATCAGTGTTCTTGGATCTGAATCGTACGATGTTGGTATACCGCTAGGAGAGGCCAGCAAAGCTAACACAAGTGACGGTTCCATGCCGCTTGTGTACGAACCAGGTGGCAAGGAACGTGAAAATTGCGAGGTTTTACTGAAACCGGATTACAAGGATTTTTTCTACGCCAACAAGGCTTATGGACTGAGCAAGCTTTCTTTTCCAAACGAAAAAGAGAAAAAAGCCTATGGTTACGTTGCTTCGCACTACAAGGGACTGATTGTTATAGTTTTTGCAGCTTGCAATTGGGGGAAATGCAAAAAGGGAGAATTGAAAGCGGTGGATCATTCGTTGGGTAAACTTGAGGTGTCGGTCAACGGACAGAATGTCACCGAGTTTCTGTCTGCGGGCTTTGAGGCTTGGATACTGAAAGGCGAGCATGGTCTGTATTGGCAGCCGGACCCGAGTGGCGTATTTGATGTTGGTTTCTTGGTGAAGGAGGACGATGAATATGTCAGGATATCGAGCATAATACTTTACTAAAAAACTCGCTCTCTGCCACCTCCCGTACTTTCAAGGACATGGGTGTCATTTCTTTCGCCATCAAAGAATCAATATTTGCAGGGAACGGGTTATTGGACTCAAACTGTCAGCAGTTCATCCCGCCGAGCGTATGCAGATCGGAAGAATCTAACGTGTAAAGTGCGAGTACCACGACTACACGTCGTAGTAGCTCGAACTATTTCCGCAAAAAATGTTGAAGCTTGAAGTATCCTTGGCATTGATCCGGCTTGTGTCTCTGGATTCACCATTTTAATGCTTATATTGTGTCGGTGTAGTCTATGAAAAAGGAAGATGATGAGGTTGTTGTTGGTTTTGGCGGCTGGATACTCTTCCTGCACAAAAAGGCCATTTTTGCACATGGTCGGGAAATTATGCGGTCCAGCCCGCCTCCCGAGGCAAAAGGGCCCGAGCATCTCAAACTCAGATAATACTTTGGATAGAGTGAGTCGTCAATTCTAGTACAGAGTAGACAACGAAAGGCTGGAGCTACAACTACGAAGTACTTCTATCCGATGAGGACCAAACTACCAAACGCAGGATGCCATTTTTTTATGAAAGGAGTCGTCTAGTATGAAATTACACACAGCCAGCCAGCAATATAGGCACGCCTCTGCTCGATTTCCGGTGACACAATGTGTTTGGTTCATTCAATCTTGACCTTCTGGAAGGCGTAGCAAATCGTGAATCCGGCCACTTTCAAATTCGAGACGCAAGCACAAGTACGATTTCGTATCCTCGAGCGTCAAATCCCAGTTGCCCTTCCGTTTGGAGGCTGTGACCAAATCCAAGACATCTTCCAAGTCATCCACGTTCAAAAGTTTGGCAATCTGCATTAATCGAGCCAAGGGAGTACATGCCCGAACCAAGACAACGTTGGAATGATACTCCTGAGCATCCAATCGATCTTTGGCGTAATTGAGCAAGTCACGCATGTCCGAATCCAAACTGAGAGCTCCCAAGGCAGTGAAACGGCACTGCAAGAAGTAGAAAAAATAAAAACTAGATTGTGAACAGATTCCATATGCCAACAGCACACATGCGCGCGCGTAATGGATGTTTTCAGAGAGGAGCAAGTCGTACCTTTTTCAGCGAAACTTCGAGGCGTTTGGCGACAGTTCCAAGAACTTCCAAGACCAATTCATCTGAAAGACGAGGTGCCAAGTGGGAGCAAAGCGGAAGAATCAAGTCGTCTAGACAAGTGCACCTGTCGAGAGGAAGAAACCACACACAATAAGACGAGGTGAACATATTCTTCCAAAATGATGAATCTCACGTACAATCGAGAAATATATCCTTCACTGACTTCCAACAAGTGATAGGCTTCTTCGTCCAAATCGTAATTCATACGGACCATATGCCGGTCGGCTGCTTTGGTTCCTCCCATGACAGACGTAAATCCTGCAGCTCCGACTTGATCTCCCCCTACAGCATCCGTGACAATTGCACGGATCCGTGGTTTCATGACACCCACCAGCGATTCGACAGCGTTCTTGCTGGAAACTTCAAAGACTTGGGCGACGGGCGATAAGGAAGTCACACACATTTGCAATTGCTCCGTTTCGTGTGTATTAGGTGGAAATCCCTTGGCGACTTGATTTTTCAAGATCGTTTCGAGTTCGGCCGTGTGCTGGGCGGCCACATACAAATCATTCAAGGTTGCACACGCCAAGGCGATGCCTTGTTGAATTTCCAATTGCCGTTGGGCGGTATCCAATTTCTTTTTGGCAGCTGTTGCTGCCGCTACGGTTTGTTGTCCTTGTCGAATAATTTGGGTCGTGGCATAGTTGAAGAGCCCGGCCGACCCTTCCAGCAAACCTTCCCCCGGTTTCAACGCCGTGACGCCCCAGTCTTCAGCGCGACGGGCCAAAAACTCCACCAGCACCCCCCGTAAGCAATCGACGCAATAGTTGGTCATGGCCGAGGCCGTCCCGGTGTGGCCCGTGGCAAAGGCACGTTGGACCGCCCGACGAGCTGCATACAAACAAGATTCCACGACGGACGTCTGGGCGGCCCGATTCCCGACGGAGGGAGAGTGGGCCTTGGAGGCAGCACCGAGTGGAGAAAGGTATCGGGAGGGATCCTCTTCGATGGGAGTCACAAATGCCCGTTGCATGGATGCCAACAAAAGACAGCGCTCGATGACACTGTAGTAGCCCCCGACTTCGGCCAAAATTTCTTGTAATTGCGTATGCGCCGGCAAAATCTCCAACGGTTGGTAGTCTTCATTTTCGTCATCTTCTTCTTCCTTCTGCTCGGCCGCTGACATGCCCGTGGACCATTCCTTGCGCTCGCGTTCTCGTTGGCGTTCGTCTTTTTGTTGTTCATAGCGCATAGCCCTTGCCTTGTTGACCTCCTTCACTGTATGTTGAATGAAGCGTGTGTAGGATTCCGCATGTTGCAACATGAGAGCGGCTTCTTCCATAGCCGCATCAACATCTCCCAGCGTCCCCACCTGGCTGGTAAATCCACAATCGTCTCCTTCTTCTAATTCGTCTTGGGAAAAGCCACCTGCACTGTATCGATCTTCCAGCAACACATATACCTGTTGGGCATTTTTGCTACACACCCCAAGTTGGCGACTGGAAATGTAGGCCTGAAAGAGTGGCGACACGGCTTGTTCGACTTGGACATGGACAAGCTGTACGACGGCCGCATCTCCCGCCGCCTTGTGCAAACAGTGACTGACCATGGGCAAATGATGTCGCAAGGTGGTGACGGCGGCATTGTAGACGCGCGCCATTGGAACATACGGCGGTTTCTTGTTGTCGTCAGGATTGACGGTCGCCGCTTGACCCAATTGTTGCGACAAGATGTTTCTGAGAAATCGCAAATACAATTCGACTGCTTCTTGTTCCAACTGTACCATTTGCACGAGAGGAGTCAGCTTGCCGAGTTTCATCATATCTGACTCTTCGACGGCGGCTTGATAGTCCTGTAAGAGCGTCTGTTTCAAGGCCCGTTGCGTGGATTCCAGCTGCGTGACGGTATATTCTCCCGCATACGCCTTGGCTCGCTCCGTCAATCGTTTCCAATCGTCTCTTTGGAGGGTGTACTCGCGAATCGCTTTGGCGGCATCTTCCCAGCGCTGCGCACTCAACGCTTGCGCCGCCGTATCGGAAGCCTTGCGCAAAATGAGCGCCGTCTCGACATCCAGAGCGTGCTCTTCCAAGTCTCGTTTCTCTTGTTCCAGCAGCTTGATTTCCTGCGAGGCCTGTGATCCTCCCGACGCGATTTTGGTAAGGGAATGCAAGATGGAATCGCTGCACGCCGTGGCGGTGGCAACGGGGTGCGAATCGAGATCTTGCGTATTGGGCAGTCGATGCAACAATTCTGGCAATTCCACCGTTTGATAGTGATCAAGTTCCTGGTACAATTGTGTTGCCAGATATTCTGCCCTCGCAGAAGAATGATTGGCGAGGGCCAAGAGGGCTTGGTAAGGATCGGGTGAATCCAAGGCCTCAACCATGTTTTGGGGCACTGAATGATCTTGACGATCTACTACTAGATCTGCTTCATAGGACCCTGCGGCTTTGGCGGATGTCGCCGTGTCTGCCGTCATGGTACTGTATTTTAAAAGCACAAGCAGAGGCGGTGGGACACGCACTACTCCCGATAGTTTAAGACTGTGCAATGAGTAGTCGACGGGTTAGTTTGATTGATTATGGCAAATGGCTAATAATGACAGAGAGAGAGAAACCAGAGGAAAGAAGGTACGAGTACGAGTACGAGTACTCGTACCGTCCAGGAGTACAAGAGTACCTGGTACCAGGTACGGTAGACAGAAGACCAGGAACGGTTCACAAACTCGCAAAAACTGAATCTGTCACGTCTGTCCATCGCGCAAGTTTTAGAAGATTGGGCATATATATATTTGGGTACGACATCTTTAGGACACACGACGGATTACAAGCAATGCGAGGTCTGTCATCAATCACGAGGTTTGTGACGCCTCGCGAATACATATCATACATCGCGACGCGTCGCGTGGCGCGTCGCGACGCGCCACGAGCGCCACGATCCACGATGATGATGTGATCAAGATACATAGAACGAATGGATGATGCGGAATTTTCGATTCTTCTTGCGGTCTCTCGTTTCTTCCTCTTGCCCGCAGATAGTACCTGGGACGTACCATTCAAAAAACGAACGGCCCACAAAACTATCAAGAAAATGACCTACTTCAGAAAAAACGACCCCCTCAAACCACCTGCTTCAGAAATAACACCCTATAGCACCCCCCCCCCCCCCCCCCCAAAACCACCTACTTCAGAAAAAATGACCCCCTTTGTGGGTGGTTTTATGGGTCTTTTTGTTGCCCTAAAGAAGTCAACAAGGTACCTGGTTTAACGACCAGCGAAGAGGAGTCGGAGTTTTTGCGTGACTGACGTACGGACCAGATGTTCGCCTGATTCACGTTCGTTAACGCGTATGAGCACTCTGTCTAGTCTCGTAGTGAATGTACGTACAAACGTACCGGTACCGGTAGACCCACTGTACAGTTACTATTATCAGTCAGTGCTGGTAGACGGTAGACGAGTTGGAACACGGAGATGAAACGCATTCCTTCGTTCATTATTTCGTGCTTGTTGCGTTGTTCCATGGATGGAGTTAGGGTCTAGAGTACTCGTAGAAGTTCCCAGTAATTCCTCAACCATGGCACCCAGAGACCCAAGCACCCTCTACGGGCTAGCGACTTCTCCAAATGGCCACATCGAAATGGAAGAAAAAAGGAATTTCAGTTTTGACAAGGAAAGGCACCGCCAGAAGTGCAGATATTCCTGGATCGAACTCAATCGCCTCGAGCAACGCCGTCGGGCCATTTTGAAACGAGTGGAACTCCCCTTTCGGCGAATCATTTTTTATTGGGATGGAACCTGCTTGCGAGCTCTCTCGAGGGATTGGCTGATATGGATCACCATTGTTCTCTATGTTTTTATTCGCACGCTGGCGTGGCTGGATATGGTGCCAAGGGTGGTGGACGAACTCGGGAGCCGAGACACCGGCGTGCTAGGGGGCTTTCTCTCTTTCTTCTTGGTATTATTCGTCAATCAAACCAACAGTCGATTTAACTCAATGTACATGGAATCGATGTCGTGTGAAAAGTTTATCACGGATATTGCTTCCATTGCGACGACTAGCTTTCCTCGCGCCAATGCTTTGAGGATTGTCCGCTACTTGAATGCTGCCCATGTGGCAGGATACACGGGGTTGTCCAAAATTTACAGCAAGGCTTCCTTTTTCGACGAGATTAACAGGCGTCTCAAGCTTTTGACGCCACGAGAAATGATGAGAATGGACGAACTGGATATGGATAACGGGAGTGATGCCGCGAGAGAGATCTTGACATGGTGCATGCGAGAAGTGAAAGTGGCGAGACAGAAAGGATACATTGAGCCCCGGGATGCTTCCGGGTTGAGCGAAAAGGTACTGGGTTTGGGAACCCATATGGACAATCTCTACGCGTACACGGACCAGCCAGTTCATTTTTATTACATTCACTTTCTCTGTCTCTTGTCGGCACTCTATCTACCCTTGTTTGCCTTGAGTAGCGCCTACTCGGCTGGATTTGGAGAAGATATGCACGTGACGACGGATCTTCTTTTGGGTCTCATTGTGCTGTTGCAGGCCTTTTTTGTCATTGGGTTGCGTCTTTTGGGGCAACAGATGGTGGATCCCTACGGTAAGTGAGGTGTTGAACGGAAATTGTTTTGTTGATGTGGCAAACAAACGCCAAAGATAGACTACTGAAGTTTTCAGTGCTAACTGCAACCTCCCAACAACACAGGCGACGACCTGGAAGATTTGAGTGTTTTGTATTATGTCTGGTCCACTGCTGGAGCTACAAAGAATATCTTGAATGCCCAATATCCTGACGAGGTGGATCCGCAAGAAGAAGAAAATCTCGCGCGGGGACAAGCTCCTGTTGACACGAGTTGTGGGCCATCGGAACACTTTCCATTGAACCCTGACACTAGGCCCCTTGTATGATTGGTATTTCCGGTTGGTACAAGTTCATTTTCACCAGAACACGAGTACGCGGTTGTACCAGCCAACGAAGTGATATACCCGTACGAGTGCCGACACACTGTAGCGGTAATGGTGGCTTGCCACTTCTTGTGGCCCTGAGATCGTTATTCATTAAATACCAAACGTACACCGCCAGAGGCTAGAACATCTCCATATGAGTGCTGTGAAGTAGTGAAGATGAGATATCAGATATCATGGTTGATATCTTCGCACGACCAGTGTCACAGTAGATGGCGCCGACTTGACCAGTGTCAAGGCCTTTTGTAGGTCTGGATTGTCGAGAAAATTGATGCCATTGATAGATTCCACCAAGTCTTTCACTTGGAGATCGGTGTTAGCAAACAGACTCGTGGGAGCAATCGATTGAACATATAATCTCCCATCTCCGACTAGCAAGGAAACTCCCAATCGTTCCTCTGGTGAATCTTTGCATATGGTGATTATCAGTTGTTTGCCTTCACCCGCAATGTGGCGAAAGCCATAGTCTTTACGAGAAGAGATGATAGTATAAGAGAAAAACAAGAAAAGAATGGATGTCTATAGACGGGAGCCACTCACCATAATCTCCTTCTTTCATTTGTCGCCGCTCTTGGCTTTGTAGTTGATCCAATGCGTTGCCCCAGGCAATTGCCGTCGGATCTGCCTCGGTGTCAAAAAAGACACTGGTCGAGTTGCGTCGCACCATCTCGGCAATCAATTTTTCAGGAGTCGTGCCCTGAGTCTCCGGCAAGACCAATAATGCATACAGAAAGCAGCATGCCAAGATCAAAGCAAAGGGGGCAAAGGAAAAGGCGCCCAAATATTTGTTCATGTAGGGAAACACCAAGCCCACGATAAAGTTGCATGCCCAGTTGAGTTGTGAACACAGGGACATGGCAGTTGCCACGTACTTCCCTTCAAACATCTCGGCAACAATCAACCAAGGAATTGGTCCAAGACCGATCTCGAAAAAGGACACATACGTATTGACTGCCACAAGAGCCAGAGCGTTGCTGAAGTAACCAAGAAGCGACATGACAATAACGATGCAAGAAAGAAACATCCCCCCCGACGACCAGAGAATTAACGCCCGACGCCCTGTCGAGTCCATTAAGAGCAGTGCAATGTAGGTTGCGATGACATTGACGCCCCCGACAATCGTCGTTCCTACCAGTGGGTTGTCAATGACCCCCTCGAAGAAAGACGTGGAATAGTAAAACACTGCGTTGATACCGGAAAACTGCTGGGACATTTGTAGAACGAGACTTGAGAAGAGTAGTATCCGAATATTCTTGCGGGCAATCATTTCTCGAATAATAGAATGTTGCGATTTTCGCTCGTCTTGATGCTGTGCAGCTTCGCCAAGAATGTAATTTCCAATTTCGTGCTCCACCTCGTGTTCATGCTGGTGACCGCGGAGCCGTTGAATGATGGAACGCGCCAGTTGAGACTTTGGATCGTGATTCAAGAGCCATCTTGGACTCTCGAGCAAGTAGGGGGACGCAAGAATCTGAATTAGTGCCATTATAGGTGTGACGGCAAAAAGGTAACGCCACTTTGACTCGGTGGCAAACGGAAAGGCCAGAACATCCGCAATAAAAATACCGATCACCATGGCAAACTGAGTCAACGTTCCCAAAGCTCCCCGAAGCCGCGGCGGAGCTATTTCCCCGAGGTAAATCGGAACCAACACGGAAGAGAATCCACTGGCGAAACCAATTATGAATCTCGACAATACAATGATATACATATTCGACGCACAGGTTTGTAGCACCCCCCCCAACAGGAACGACCAAACATCAATTAAAAGAGCTCCTCGACGTCCACGATGATCTGCCATTTTCCCTCCGACCACCGCGCCCAAGGGTCCGCCTACAGCAAAAGCAGCAACAGCCTGTGTGAAGACATGCAAACAATATTCTACGTGAGCGCCAGCATCGGAGCAAAGCAATTAAATGAACACCACATCAGTTTTCAATGCTTACGAGAGACCATAATCCAGTCGAATGGCCTGGAAAGACCACTTTTTCGGGAGCATTCATCACGCCTGTATTGTAGCCGACACTGAACTGCGAAGCCGTCGCCACAATTACAGCCAGCAGAAACGACGCTGTCAAGCGGTCGGTGGAATCCACTTTGTCGAGTTCGTCAAGAATCATGGCACTGGCCTTGCTTGACATCTTCTTCTTTTCTTTCTCATCCCATTCGGGGTGGCTCTGTACATTAATCTTTGCTGCATAGGAAGCAAATGCTTGTCGCACCTCCCTTTCTCTGGCCTGCAACCCAAAGACGGCGGTAAACGGAACTTGGGTGTACAATTCTTGTCGACCTAGCTCGACCGGTGTAAGATACGACGGCTTGCCATCACCAGATATGCTGTACGATTTCGGCAGCATCCCAGGTGCGACTGGAAATGGCGGTTCGACAAATCGAAAGGTACCCATCGTGATGGCTCGAGTGTGCCCGCGGCTGCTTCGTTGCTTTTCTCGCTCGAAGGCTGCGACGGTCGGGTCGGCAGTGCCATACCGAACTACTGGATCTATTGCCCTACCATTGTTATCCTCGAGTAAGCTTTGCTTCTCTACTTCATCGTTGTTACCACTCATCTTTGGTCGAACTATGTTTTCGATGCATGTAGACTAGTGCAAGAAGAATTCGAATGGAAATTTTAATGGCAAAACAGGCAAAAGGCAAAAGGCGAAAGGCAAAAGAACAAGAACCATGCAAGGCGGGAAAACGGAGACCAGAACGAACTGGGAGAAGATCTGGTTGCCGCGTGCGCCGGCCGGCCGACGAGAATGGTGGATCTTTGGATAGAAGGTCGGCTGGCTCGCAGTTGTCTTTTTAATCGGATGGTTCGAGCGACTGTACGTACTGTACAACATACAGTACCTCTAGAGGCCATAAATTTTTGGAAGACATAAAATCAGTCGACGAGTATAAGTAGAGTGGGGAGCGCTCTAGATTGCAAATACTGTCTAGCCTCAACAATTTTCTACTGAGCAGCAGCAACAGCAAGCTCAGGCGAATCAATAGGAAGTTCTACGAGTAGCACGTTGTTATTGGCTGGTACACAGGGCTGCAACTATTGAAAGCGACAGGTCGTGACGACAAGAAGAGGCATCTATGCACCACTGCTTGGACTTGCCGTGCAATATGCTATTCCTTTGCTGACGGCCACAACACTGGAGCGTTCTGAGCTCTGCTTCAATGAAGATTCACAAAGTTGCGTCCTTGGACCATGCCTATCCCCGAATTAACTAGCCCAACGACTTGGCATCAAACTCAATACCCTTCTTAGAAATAACCCAAATATCCTTCAAATCCCGATACAATTCATTGTAGTCCAACCCATATCCAATGATGAAATGATTTGGGATTGAAAAGCCCGCATACTTGGCCTGGCATTTGGCCGGCTCGTCCAACCGTTTGACCAAAAGCGCGCATACTTCCAGAGATCTCATGGTTTTCGCCTGTTCCTTCAAGATGGGCGCTAGATGAAACAATGTTGTTCCAGTATCAATAATATCTTCCACCAGAATCACATCCTTCTCCTCCAATTCTCCAGCTTTGAGTCCACCACCAATTTGGATTTTCCCCGTCGTGGATGCTCCTTCGTAGGACGAAACGCGCAAGAATTCCATATAAAAACCTTGTTTCAAATCCATCAATGCATCCAAGAGATGTTGATAGAACTAAGCAATCCCAGACATCATTTTAGATAATTTCTTGTGGAGGAAAGCAATACACCCAACCGACACTAGTGATTGGAAATAACCTACCGGGTTGGCACCCTTCAAGACGCAGAGCAAAACTGGTCGACGGCCCTTGTAGTCATCATGAATGAGTTTGGCAAGATCGCGAACTCGTGCTAATATCGTCTCACGTTTGATCATGAGGCTCTCCAAGTGACCTTCATATTCAGGAGGATAGAAGCAGCCCTATGTTATGGAAATTAAAGAGGTGAGAGGACGCGAGTTGTCAGCAACATGCGGCATGACGTACGCGAATTGTACAAGTATGCGTATGTGACGGGATCGCCACGAAGGCTTAAACAAATCATACTTCATTGACTGACTCACAGAGAAACCGCCTGTTTGCGGCTCTTCGGGGATGATAATTGGCTCCAACATGGCACTGGGAAGAGAGTGAGTGAAAGCTGTGAAAAGGTGAACTACTACCTGTTTGTTGTTGTTCCGCATACCGGTATGTACCTACCGGTATGAGTACCAGTGTTTTACTGGTTTTCGGCGTTACAAAACGACCCAATCTTACGTACTTTCGACAGGCACAATCGACCCCTTCAGACTGTCCAGCCCCTTTCGTACGAACATGGTTGCAATCACTGATAATAAACGAAGTCATCGAACTATTACTTGGGGGTATCGCCTCCCTCTACCGGTAGTAATTGTCTGGAGAACGAAAGAGACCCAAAATTTTTTAATAATTTCTCCGAACCGGTTTTCGGCCTTACCACGTAGGAGCTGGTACATTAACCAGGGGTCCATAGCGCGCGAAGAGCTCAGACGGGGTATGAAGCTTCGAGCTCCGGCAACTTCAGCAATCGTAGGGAGGGTGCTTCACTAATTTACTTAACGAAATCATTCTCAATACGTTAAGTAATGGCGAATAGTGAGGCAGTTCGTTCCGAACTGCCTCAGTTCTTTGACGAACTGCCTCACCTAACTTGAGCTTGTGATTGGCTATCTAGAGCTCGCCGAGGAATCATCGTCGTCATCAATAACGCTCGTCCTCAATAACGCTCGCGTCATCATACGAACGAATGTACAACAATGTCTATTACTAGCGCTATCGCGTGAATGAATGTACAACAATGTCTATTACTAGCGCTATCGCGCGAACGAATGTACAAAAATGTCTATTACTAGCGCTATCGCGCGAACGAATAGACAATAACGCTATTCGTACTCGTAATGCAATGTTCATGATCATGAAGACAGACAATGGACGATGCTTCCAAATAATCATGAACAATCCTTACATCAACAAAGATAAAAGTTATAAGTCAAAGGAGGCTGCTGCCAAGTCCCAAGAACGACTGGAGCAGCAGCAGCAGCAGCAGCAGCAGCAAAGACGCAACACGGCAGAGCCTGACAATGTGTGGGGTAAGAGTGGAACTTGACGCCAATCGATTGCGAGAATTGGGCGTCAGAATAAAGAAAACGCTTTGTTTGTGGCAACTGGGAAAGAAACTCCAGCCAGAAGCAGCCTCCTATGGCATGGTAGCACTATGCAAGCGGTATCTTGCTCGGACCGTGGACAAGGAAACCGCCCGATCCGACTGGACGCAGTATCCACTGCCAACAACAACATCTCAAGCACCATGGATGCCAAGACAAAGGCCAAAAACGAATACTACAACTACGGTCTCGACTATGCCGGCGACGCTGTTCCCGATCCAATGGATCAGATTATGGGGAAGGCCTTGGCGATCACCTATGCGTACAACCAGCTTCGGCAAGGTAAGAAGCCCAAAAAGGAGGGCATTGTTTCATCCCGTCCTCCGTCCTCTCACAAACATGACTGGCCACCGTTGCTTTCCCCAATTTCCATCTGACGTCACGTAGACGTACTACGCACGTACATAATAATTCGCGGACGGAGTCTTGTATTGGATCTCGGTGCACGCGCGAGGACAGTGCGATGCCGATGACGTCAAAATCGGAGGCCATCTCAATCAATAAGTTCACTCATCACCGCACCCGACCCGCGCATCGGATCATCAACGGATTTTGGGGCCCATATAAACCGACTCTGGACTCTGGAGACTGGAGAGTGGATAGTACGGTAGGTCGTACTACTGTACCTTTAGAGACTTGTTTTCCCACTTTTTCACACAACTGGTTTAGGTCTGTCGTCAAGTTGTTTACATCCTTCATCTCTCGTTTCATATCGAAGAAGGAGTCAGTAATTCAAACAGTTTTCAAAATGCTAAAGTTGCCACGGAATGCCGTGTTCATAGCAGTGACGATTCTGCTGGTCGCCGTCGTGATTGGAAGTTTGCGCGCCGAAGCATGGATCGCATCGCCTCTGGCGAGACAATGTGCGCTGAGACCACCAAGAACAGAACCACCACAGCCACGTAGCCCCATCCGACGCCACGAGGGTGGTGATGTTGGTGGTGAACAGGAAAGGGAGAAAGGCTTCTTTGAACGGCTCAATCCCTACGAGACAAACATTCCTCCCGAACTCCGCGATGAGATTTACGCCGCCGAAGCCAACACTCCCGCCGCCAGGGAACGTGGACAACGTGTGGCTATGTATATTCTCATTGCTTTTGTTGGTATCATGGGGGCTTTTTTCAATGGATTTTTGACGGAACTGCGGGGGAACGGTCCAGATGGAAGCGGGGTCGATATCGTAGATGCTGGATTTGGCTGGGTGGTTGACAACCCCTTCCTGAGCTTTCTCTTTTTAAACAAGATTGGCGGGGCAATTTTATTGTTAGGTGGAGGAGGAGCGGGACTCTTGGCAGAAGCGGAAATCGATACGAAGCGAATCAATGCCGAAAAGATTTTTGAAGAACTGGAACGTCGGCGATTAGCCAAGAATAAGAAGGCGCGCCCAGCTTCATCGAAAAAGAAACGAAGGGGCGGGAAAGAAGCCCAACGCCTGGAGGCTCTTTCGGAAGTCTTTTTTGAGGACGAAAAAGCAGGTGTCATCGCAGAAGAAAACACAGTACCACAAGCCGAAACCACGGAGTCGACTTTGGAGAAGGAAGGCGAAACGTCCAAGAATGAAGGAATCTTGGGCACACTTAAATCCCTCTACGAGAAGGCGGATACAATGGCAGCTTCGCAAGCATTATTGTTGAATAAGAAACTGGAGGATGTAGGAGTAGTTGATAAAATTACCGATGAGACGGGGCTGAAGGTGATTGGAAAGGAAGAGGCAGCCAAACTGAAGAACGAAAAAGAACAAGCTGAAAACTAAAAAGTCCAGATTCTTGCGCGAAGAAGACTATGCGTCGCATACGGCCATGATGCAGACAACGCGCTATCATAAAGGATCAATGTACCAAAACTCACGCCCCAAGAATGCACACGGCCCCTGTGCTAACCAACCCCTTGTAATCGGAGTCTACATAAAGACCGCCAAGTCAATAACTCAAACAGAATATCGTTTGACCTACTGTAGCGTACAGGCAGATGGGTGATATTAGAAACTTATTTGGAAACGTTCATTCAAATGAACCGGACGCTTCGCCTCCCATCGAAGGGGTGCGAGATCCCCATGCGGCCATTTGCTTCTCCAACAACGCCTTTCGGATCCCGCTGCCGTGCGTCTGGGGAACATCTTGCATGATCGCTTTCCATTCTTTTACAATTGTACTTCGGATTTCGATAATACTCTCAGCCAAGCCCATTGGATCGGCCAGACCTGCTATACCATCCGACGCCTTGCACACCGATGGAGGTGAAAGAAGCAAATCTTCTAGAAAATCATCGGCTCTTCCATATCGTTGGTCCCCGTCAAAGTATTCTGCGACTCGGCCCACGTAAAATTCCCTCAGAAAATTAAAAGATACTTCCTTGGCTCTCCCCCCCTCTCTCAACTGCCTCAGCAAGCGATGGACACTTGCTTGTGTACACAGGTTGCAAAGGAGATCGAAATTCCCCTTGCGAAAGGGCGACGATGTTTGTTCATGATCAAATGCGGTCTGATCGTTGAAAGCAACAACCGCAGTACGTTCAAATGCAATCGGTGGAGTGGTTTGCAGCTCCTTATCCTTCTTTTCCCGTTCTTTCTTCGCTATTTCTGTATACGATTCAATGATTCGTCGGTTGGCGTGTTCAATAATGTCCAAGTCGGTCACCCACTCATTGGCGATCTGTTCTCGGACCGAGATGATTCGGCTTGCCAACGACACTGGATCAATATCAATATTGAATTCCACATATCGATCCTCCAAATATGGATTGTTTTTGCTCCATCCTTTATGGCCCTTGCCAGATCGTTTGGCACTGACTACCACAACCTCCTTTTCTTGCTGCATCATTGCCAGCAAGGGAGCATCCCAAGTCCCACCAAATCTTTCCATATAACCAGCACCTGTTCCATGATACTCTAATTGATTGGAGGTGCCCAAGAAGTCTTCGATCCACTTGCCACTGTGAGGGTCTCGAACTGTTTCGCATAAGTACATGAAAGACTGAATCGCTCGCTGTGTTAGCAAATTTCGGACATCGATCCTAGCATCGTTTCGTGCCCGGGAAAGAGCGTCGTCTTCTGTATCCCCATCTGACGGAACTATATACCTCACAAGCATCGGATATCTCACGATGGTGGTTCGTGCACCAGCTGACGCATGAAGGGCAGTGTTTCGTATCTTGGAAGTAACGAAAGCATGAGAGCACTCATCAAACAGCACGGCAACCCATGCCGTCAACTTCAACAATGAAATCATGTTTCCGATTCACTTAAAATAAATGATATTTTGACTGATTGCCCAAACCTTTGAATGTTGATGCGCTCTACAGTACTGTTTGTAGGTGGTCGAGAGCGTGGCGTCAACGGTGCAGATGGCCGATGATGCGATGATGTGTTGTATTCGTACCGGTATTCGTATGGATCTTTACCGGCGTAAAAAAATACCGGTAGATCTGTTATGCGTGAAATCCAGGGAGCTGGGAGCACTTTCGATTGCACGCGTGGAAAGCGTGCGTACATTGGGTCATTCCCGAAATTGTCGTACCCAGATCCGAGTCTGGGTACGCGCGCACCAGATCTGGGTCCGGTCTGTTAGTCTGTCAGTAGAAGGGAATCTTCCTCTCGATCAGAGGCGAACCTGAGTTCTCGTCCCCCAAAAAACTGTCGAGCCAGTCGAGCCAAAGCTGTGAAGGAAATGCTGTTGGATGCCCCGAAAACACGCGAAGAGTTTGAAAGAATGGAAGCAGACAGCAACTTGGCCTTTCGTGGACTCCAAAATGGAGATCCCACGGGATAACGATATCGTGGATTTGTCGTAACAGGCCCACATAGGGGATTCGAAAGGGGGGCGATCGGATTGGCGCTACGCTAGAGTTGGGGGATGTCCCCTATTTGACTAAGTTGATTCGTATGCCTTCTCATATTCTCCAACAATTGATCGAACCCACAGACGACCACAGAACGGGTACTATGATATGTACCAGGTACTTTCGTAACTCGTAACCACTCTATCGAAGCTGCCCATACCTTCAGGTACCCATCATATTCAATTGTTTGCATGGAGCATATCACTGAAGCTAAATGGCCCGTAAATCAGGAACATGATCCGAAGGCTTCGACTAAAGTATGGAGCATGCGCAGTCGTCGTTATCGCGGTCTTTTGGGTGCTGGAAAGTTCCAGCTTCGTATGGCGATTTGATGGTCAGCCTATGCGTATCTTTTCGAAAGAACAAGCCAGCGTGTCAGAGCGGGTCGGTTCAAGGATGACTCCTCGGTGCCAGGAGTACAAGTATCGCAAGATAGAACCGATAGAACCGATCCTTTTTCCAAAAATACCCGATCGCGCGCTCGTTGACAATCTCCGTCACAATTTGAGCAGTTCTGCTTTCGGCGAAATCTTCTCTTCCTGTTCGCCAACATCTCAGGTACAGGTCGTTCCGAAATGTCCAAACTGGGAACTTCAGACGTTCGATGAGCAGGGCAATCCCAAAACCATTGGCGGAGACGAGTTCTACATTACCTACACAGACAAGGCGAGGTACGAATACCAAAACCAAAATTCAAGCAAATACTTCCACATGCTACCATTCACCGCAGCAGCATGGGTTACTGATTTGATGAACGGGCGATATCTGTTGGACTTTCAAGCATCACCTTTCTTCACGGACAGTTTCACTGATCTTGTAGAGAGTGGCGTGTTGGCGATCTATTTCCAGTATACTTGTCAGACCGGTCGTATGGGGCCACAACGGAAACTAGAATGGACCTTCGGCGGAAATACGGTCGCATCGTACAAGAGTGGCATTTTGCCGGCACCACCCATTCGCTCATTTGACATACCAGTTGAAGTAGGCAGACCGCAATTTCATGATTTCGATACGATAATTCCTATTGGGGATTCTCTTTTACAACAATTTCTAGAACCATTTGGCCTGCATTTCGACAACATTTGGAAAAGCCTGAACTCGAGCAATGTCGTGCGCTGGAAGAGAGCGCTGAGAGAGGAAATTGGAAAGAAGAAGCACCTTGTCCAGGAAACGACTGCCATAGTTACAGGGAGCTGTATCTGGGACATTCTCGAGGACCAAAATGTAACCACATCGACTACGGATGGGAGTTCAGAGTGGTCGGACCACCGATTCGCCCTACAAGAGTTTCTGGGCCACGTGAGACTAAAATATCCAAATGTGACACTGTTTTGGAAGTCTTGTACAGGAGTCCACATCCACGTCCCCGTTCTTTACAGAGAGCACGAGGAGTATCAGAGAAGACACATGCATAGGCGACTCAGGTGTATGAGTACCTCCAGAGCAGCGGGTTTGTATTCCATTCAGAAAGAGACCATTCAGAGGGAGATACTTCGTCGCGAAAAAGAAGGAGAAGTATCATCAAGTTGCAAACAGAGGCTCTTCTTTCTGGATGTATATCCCGCATACTATTTGTCTGCATATCATGCGCGGGACGGTGATGGACTACACTACGGCTGGGGAATGAATCGACAGGCTTTGTCCTGGTTTGCAAATGCGTCACTTGACTAAAGAGCTCATGATACCGTGCCGAATAATTCCATGTAGAAAGCTATCTAATCTACTGCTTTCGCTACTACTCGTAGTAGACTGGTGCCGATCTAACAAGGACCTCCAAGCGTCGTCGTCGAGCCCGCTCGTCCAGTACCTTGAGCAACGAAACAAACGTGTGACAGGATACAATAGGGCGTGGCGCAGATTTCGTCTCGGTATTCGCAATCTTCCGAAAGATCGCGCCGAAGATTCCACCTTGAGTGGTTTTGGCGGAGGAAACGGCGTCGGCCGTCAGCCTAACTTTACGCCCGTCCTTGTCAGAATCTCCAGAGTATTTAAAGCTCGTTCTCTCCTGATGTCAATTCTTTCATTGTTTTAGCTCCGTGCGCTCTCAATAGCTTTTCCAGTTGCACAAATCTTGCATCTCCCTCTTCGTTCTTGGTAAGCTGCAACACAACATCCAAGGCTGTCACTGGTGCTTTCGATCCGTCCATGCTGTCGAAGTCCAAATTCACGTCGGCGCCGTGTTTCAACAAGAGATCGACGTTGGCAACGTGCCCACCATATATGTTCCAGCTTAACGGATGCATCCGAAGACCTTGATCATAGGTCGATCGAACATTTGGATCGGCCCCCCCCACCACCAGTAGATATTCGGTCGCGTCCGAGTACCCATGAATTCCTGTCAGGTGCAGACACGCCTCCCCGTTGTCCGTTCTTGCATTGACCCAGCCAGGATGTTCCTTGAGGAACGACTTGATATCATCAAGCTTCCCCCCACTACAGGCAAAGAAGAAATCGGAGTCCACCAATTCTTCATCCGACATGACGACCGGTGGCAGCGTCAAGAACAGCACGAACAGACTAATCTTGATGACCCATATGAGAAAGTGATCGATACGGTCCAGCTTTTTCATTGAGGGAACCAGTTGTTCCTGCAAAAAGGCCAAAATCAGCAATATCATCGTTTTTTGTTTGAAATACTTAGCAGCAAGAATGCAAAATAGCAAGAGGGCAATGGGCACCCATCAGCAACAAACAACAAAAGCAAGAACAACAATTTTTGTGTTACTTCGTTTTGAAATTGAAAATGCGACCATGCAGCGACGAAACTTGAAAATACAATTATTTTGTCGGAGTGAGATTTGGTGGGCATAATATCCTGAATGAAATATCTTCGTGTCTGTAGATTGGCATTCAAATTTTTCGGGAAAATGTGTGGACAAAAATTCGAAATCACACCAAAACAAAAGGTGTCTCCTGTCGGGTGTGGTCGGTCGTCGTCGAATCCAAGTAATCGCTAAGTCGTTAGAATACAATACTGTTTCTCCTATCGGTATCCAAGATCCATATGTGACGTCACTGTCCGTCCGGCGTCCGTCAACGACCGATACCGGAGCCATAATGCTCTCATCACCACTAGTCTCATAAATCTACTACTATAATACTCCCTTTTCTACTTATACGATCCATTTTCATGCAAACATTCGCAATAAATAATTATTTCTCATCGATAATGGTTACTTACACATTATCGTTCGCTGAAGCGTTCGCTTACTGCATTTCTGAATTTTCCACTGCACGATGACATTGTCTACTACAAAACGGTAGACATATGTCACATCACAGTTGTTCTACTACAAAAATTGCAAGAAAAACTGCAAATCCCCAACTCATGTTGTTATCACGCACCATATGCCCGTAACCCGTCCAGGCACGGACAATCAGCCCTCTCTCTCCCATGCAACCATTCCGGTCATAAATTCAGTATGGCCCACTGATGACCCCACCACAATTCCTGGTAGGGAATTACGCGTAGGCCGAGACGTTGACAAATTTGGTATACCTGCTCAAAGCAAATTTGTCAACGTCTCGGCCTACGCGTAATTCCCTAGCAGGAATCGTGGGGCCACTCTTTTACACTCTTCTCCAACCTTTCTTCTGTCGACCATGAGGGCTTCCGAGAAAACCCTCCGCTTCCACGGTCCATTTCAATTCACTTGATCACCAAATCTATGCGACCCTGCAGCTGCCACGCACGTGCTTTCTGCGGTTACACCGCCCATCACGCGCTGCCAGCGCCCAAAAAACTCTCGGCTCAAAGAAGGCCCCTTGTTGTGGTAGCCTTTCGCTCCGTTTAGGGAATCTCAATGGTTGGATTGTATTGTTCATTCTTCATATAGTAAACAATAGTTTCCGCCGGAACGTCGCTTCCAAGACTACCGTCCGATTGAACCGCAGACTCATCCGATTGGATCTCCATTTGGGACTGTTTCTGTACATCGCGAATCCAATTCACGACATTTGTGAGTTTGTCAACCGTTCCTGGGCACTCTGACAGTTTCGGGAATGACCCACTGTACCAGTACTGTAGAACCTTCACTCATGACTCTTGCATCTCTTCTGTTCTTGATTGACACCCCACTCTTCTGCTTATATTCTTTGAAGACTTGACACAAACTTTTTACTAGTAGAGTAGAGACTTTGTTATTTCAGCATTCCTCACCTGCCCAAAATGAAGACGCATGTCGCCAACATCTCAATTGTCCTATCGCTGGTATGCTTGGCCTTGCCAACGTCCACTCAAGCCTTTGTGGGCCACAACCGAAAATTGACATTCACGCAGCAGCACAGATTGTCTGCACCTACTAGTACCACGACCGTAATGCGGCCTCGTCATGATACGCCCCCCACGACGACCCGACTCTATGCAACGACCCCCCAAATGAAACCAAAAAACGACCTGAAGAAATCGGACACTCAACCCATCAATTTCGGATTGATTGGACAAAATGTTGCCAACCAAGCATTGATTGGTGCCACCATTTGGACCGGTGGACCGGGTTACCAAGTCTTGACAGACACGGCCAATTTCGGTGCTCTTGGCGTTCTGCTAGGCATTATCGGCGTTTTACCCATGCTGGCTTTATCGCGGCAGATTGAAAACTCAGAGTCCTATTTGGTTTCGGGTTTGAACTTGTCAACCAATATGGCCGTACTGCGATTGTTTGGACCGACCCCCAAGCCTGTTTTGGTGTTGCTTCTTTCTGCCCTTTTGGCTGGCTTGACGGGTGTGGTCGAAGAGGTGACTTTTCGAGGACAGCTCATCCCGTTCTTTGCCAATCGATTTGCCGAGGGAGATATTCTGACAGGGGCTGCAATGGCGACCTTCTTGTTTGCCTTTTTGCATACCAATCCTTTGAGCTTCTTTAAAGGGGGCGAGGCCTTTTTGGATAATGCTGTCTTGCTGGTCCTGCAACTGATCAATGGGGCATTTTTTGCCTTATTGTACTTAGCGACTGGCAACCTGGCCGTCCCCATTGTGGCCCACGCGTTGTATGACTTTTACACGTTCTACAAAACGCACATGGTGGATGTTGCAGGCCAGATGCAATATGCACAAGCGCAAAAGGACATGCCAGCCTTTAAAGATCAACGTCTGGAACAACGTTGGATCAATGAGAGGGGACAAGACTTTGTGGACGGTGTCAAACAAACCTTTTATTTGATGGATACGAATCGGAATGGTGTCCTGTCGCGCAAGGAGCTGCGAGTCGCTCTCTTCTCATACGGCATCAATCTCTCGCCCCAACAAAGCGCCCAGGTGGCTCAAGAAGCTGATTTGGACAACAGTGGTGCCATTGATCTGGATGAGTTTCTAGAATTTGTGGGGCCGACCGGAAGCGCCGGTAAAGCTATCCGAAATACCTTGTTCGGGCCATTGTAGAGCACGAAAAAAAGCACCACGAAGTGTCAGGTGGAACCTCTGGCGGAAAGCCTTGGGAAACCAAGCACGGAAATCTCATTTCGAATTCACACAGTGCCATGGACCCGCCAACGTATCAAGTAATGCTCCTCCCGGGGGGCCAAAATGGGCGGGCAAGCCGAGACAACTACTGCCAATATGTGACAGCAAGAGCCCACCTCTTGCCCTTACCCCCGCTGCAGCACTTCCATTATGCACGCTATTAGATAACACAATAAGTGCTGTGAATATGTAGAAAAATATGGCCGTGCTATTCTTTTCTACTACTAAGTAGTAGAGGGTCCTTATTATTGAAATGCCTTGGTGGTGGCTTCTTGAAACTCACCAAATGTCGATCGATACCGAGTTCGAAGCGAATCATCCGCAGTCATGGGACATTCGGGCAAGGGGTGACTAGGCTCTGGCTGTAAAAATACTGCCAGTGAGGATCTTCCACCCATGGGCACACCCTTGGACATGACGGCATGCGGAGTCGCTACTAGAAGTCCACCGCTCATGATTTCGACCGATTCCCCTACTTGAATTCCGATAGAGGTGGAAGGAAGCTGGACATGAATTTGATTTCCATCGCGCGTTTGAATATATAGACCAGATTTGCGATTGGAGTTAGAGGGTGATGACGGTTGCTCATTCAAGAGCATACCTGGCAAAAGCGCAGTCAAACTCCCGTGGTCCTTATGCCAGCTGCACCAATCACCATCCTCGCTTGTCGCGTCAAATTCGGTCGGAAAGTAGTACAGTAACCTGGCCTTTGTATTGACACGAGACGCAAGACTCTTATAAACCAAATTGTCTCGTTGTTGTAGATATGCATCACAGAGTTTGGATACCCATAGAGCCACCTGAGACATGGCATGTGTCACCTCCAAGAGAGCTGGTTCCAAAGCAGGAAGCGATCGAGGGAAAATGTTGTTGCTTCGAAAGGGATCCAAATAGAAACTTCCCTTGCGTGTATCATAGATTGGCTGTCCCGTGGCGCTGTCGATCCCAAACTGTTCCTTTCCGTGGGACCATCCGATCGTATAGTCTTGGTCGGGCCGTGTCAATTCTTCCAATTCCTCGGCAGGCAGGTTTGCCAGCTGCGGCGCCAGCGACAGAACGGTTGCCCGCAATTCTACCACACGCTCAGGAACATTGGCAATTTCTAGAAATCCCAGGCCATTGGGACCAAATGCCTCGGACACTGCTGCCAACAAGTGTTGGGGACAGAAATCCTGGTCATTGCCATCGAAGGCAGCCGCCAAATCTTGGTAGTCCACGGACACCACGCCTTGTTGGCTAGCAGCCCTCCCACTTGAAAGGACGGATAATACCACAAAAACTACAAAATTTAGGAAATTCATTTTCAGAACTGCCTGTAGGCTTGTGAATTTTGAATTAAGATGTAGGGATACTGTACCCGGTAATGTACTTCTTGCGACGACTCCTCACTCCTCTCGAAGCTACAGGTAGACTATGACAATAGCGAACTGCCCGAATCCCTAAGCCGCTCACCACCACTGAGAACTTGCGGATTTTAAAAGGTACGGGATTCCAATTCGTGAAGAAAACAAAAGTCGGCGCAGTCAAGTGAGTCAAATCATCATTTTGGGTGGCGCGTGTTACAAACTCTCGTGTCTCTTTAGCGTAATGTCCGCTTACTAAAATTATGAGCACTTCTACTCTACTATTTTCTTCTCATGTACTTTCGGTCAAACGTGTGTCGTTCTTCATATCGTTTCTCCGATGTTCTCCGGGGGTCTTCGATTCTCTCCGAATCCTTCAGAATCATATAGAATCATTCGCCGCGTGTCTCAATGTTCGATTCCTTCGAATCATCATGAGCAACACTCTCCAACACCCTTCCTGTTGCAACTTGATCCTCATCCAAATCGCGAATTTCGGTTTTGCCGATATTTTCAATATCACGTCGGTCGGCAAGGAACTTGACCTTGTGTTTATCATGTAGGTCTCCACTCAAGTTCTTCGTAAAACCATCACTGTCATTTTCTTCACTTTTGACAAATTTAATCGTCACCAATCCTTCTTCGTCGATCAACGCATTGACTTATCTGTACCTGACGTCCAGGATCCTCATGATCCCAAGCTTCACGGAATGTTTTCGGTTCATCAAATTGCTCCTGCTTTGCGTCAATCGCCTCAAGTAGTAGCTCTCTCGCAATGAACGAATATTCTACCGGTTTGGGAAACAAAAGATTAGCCTGTTCCTGTACTGGCGTTTCATCCCTTCCTGTTTCCAAAACTCGTGTCACATTTTCAAGTGCTTCATTTGCGGTAGGATTTCCGTTTCCGCTGTCAAATTGTAGGTTCCTCAACTCACGTAACACTCTTGGAACTGGTGTCGTAGTCTCGTTTGGCTCTGCATTGATCTCTTCATTTGACATTACTTCGGCTGGTTGTGGTTCATCATCTTCTTGTTCAGTATCGGATTCATGCGAAATTTCTGTCGTGTGAACTCCCGATAATCCCTTCCAGTCTTGCTGCCACTAGTAAGCTCAACCGGTTGATTTTCAAGCAAGACCCTGGCACTAAGTGCACTGTGTGCTGTGTTGATATCTAAGTGGAAGATTCCTGCTATGAAGCTTGGAGCCATTACTCTTGCCAGCCGTTTTGATGGATTCTCTGACCTGAAGCATTGATCTTGTACCAGGTGGAAACCGCGCGCGGTGGGTTGTATGGTGTCTACTATACAAGCTTACGGAGATAGTTGTATGGTGCCAACCATACAGCCAACTGCCATACGTTGTATGGTGGATACCATACAGTGCGTATATAGGCATTGTATGGTGCTCACGATACAACTGTGTTTAGTCGAATGAATCTTGTAAAGGAGACACAGGCAGTCGTGGGAGTAAATTTTGGTTGATGTGCAGGGGGTGCAACGGGTGCATCTCATAAGTGAGCCCTGCAACAGCGGTGCATCACCCTCCTGGTACTGATTCTACATACATAAAGGTCTACTACCATTAGTAGTAGAGAATATGCAACATATGCTGCTTATCAGTAGTAGTGAGTAGCAGCAGCACTACGTACGACTAATAGTAGCAGCGGTAGCAGTCATGATTGCCTTTCACGTAATAAACAAGGTTCCGGGGTTTGAGCACGGGGGGAACTGGAAGTAAAAGCTAATCCTACTTCAAGATAATCTAGACGCCAAGAAACTGTGCTGATTTTATGCCGATAGTGACATTCATTGAAGTTAGTGTGTCTACCAAAAAGCGTTCTTTCTGGTCCCAAGGGCGATCATAGTACAATATATGTGCATGTTGTAAAACCCGCAGTCCGGTCACTGTTGTCCAAGCATCAAAATCCTGTAGACTACTAGAGTATTCGTGCAGTGACCTGGGGAGTTCCTCGAGGCGTTTTTCGGATTTCATTTTTCGATGCAGCGAGTTCACTTTGGAAGGTAGGGCATACCACCTTCGTCCAACAACGCCTTTTCAAACAAACCCACGTAGGTATCAGCGGACAATTCTTTACCGCTCGGTATTTTGAATTCGGGTTGGAGTTTCGTGGCCGTTTTCTTGCGGTAGGCTTCTACTGTGATGCCATCCTTGTTGGGAATTTGCAAGGCCGCCACCGCTAATTGTGCCAACTCATCCCGACTCAAGCCTCCTCCTATGGTATCACCTTGATTCAATTCCAAATCTTGCGCGCTCCCACTGCCCTTCCCACTGAACAAAAAACCTGGCCGAATAATCACATAATTCTTCTTCATGACTTGTCGAACCTTTTCCTCTCCCTGACGTTTGGCATCCATAATTCCATTGAAATTCCCGCCAATTGTGTTGGTGATTTGGAAACTTTTAGAGTCTGGTCGATCCACAGCGAGTGCCGATATGACCACAAGCTTCGCCTTGAGTGCCTGCGCCACTTGAGCCGCTACACCGACTCCTACGTCGTCTACTTGGGAGGAAGTTCCTCCCTGCTTTGAAGCCGAAGCACAGTAAATTAAAGCCGAAGCATGCGTTGCAATCATGGCATCCTGCAAAGCATCTTGGGATGGTAAAGCGACGGGAGCATCGTAGTGTCCGACGAAGGGCTTGAGAGTCGAGGGTAGCTTGACCAATCGAAAGGGGTCCGTTCCAGTGCGAGTCAAAGTCACAGCATATATGCCGTGTTCGGCCAAGGCTTGGACGACTTCCATTCCTGTTCGGCCACTCGCTCCAATGACGGCTACTGGGTGGTCGGGAGAATCCCCGTATTTGGATGAAGCAGCGATTGCAGCTGATGGTGACGCCGTAGGCAGAGCTGTCGCCACCAAAGCACGACTGGCAGTGGAGATTACAAATGTCCTTCGATCCACCAATGAAAGAGCATCATCATTTGCTCCTGAAGGAGGACTCTTCATGCGAAGCCAGGAGCGGCACATAGCTTGTAGTGACCCACTAGGACGACTTCTGGTGCACGTACCGGAAGTGGAGCTGGGAGAAAATGCACACACCGGTGATATTAACTGGAGACCACCACCGACCAAAGCCAATATACAAATCAGAAGCCCCTGTTTGCTCGCCATGGTCCTCACAACGTCTAGAACGACACGCAAGGAGCTTTAGGGGTCTTGATATACAACGATCTACAGCTTGAAGAGACGGTTGTATTGCCTGAAATATGAATGCTCTTGATTTGTTTGTTGATGTTATAAAATAATATGAGTGCCATTGTTGATGTTTCCGTCGTTTCGGAATTTGGAATTTGGATACGAGCGTCCTTGCTACCGGAGGACAAAAGTGACTCCCGGAGCTCCACCGCTCAAATACGCGTGAAAAATGGACAAAAGTGACGCCATTCGGCGAGAAAATTCACAAATGCAACGTCCGGGTTGGTTTTCAGGCCAACAAGTCATTTCATGGCTACTTCCACCAGCATATCATTGTCCCATTATCATCGAAGGATGGTGCAACTTTCAATAGCAGCAGTAGTTATTTCAGATATTAGTATGGGACAGACGAACGAAGGTCGACATGATTGACTAAAGGAAGAATCATCATCGAAACAAAAAGAGCACAGGCGCCTATTGTTGGTTGATATCAGGTACGATGCCTGGCCTTCGTCAATTTGAAGTTTCAGTTCGTTCCACCCATTTTCGTCCCTTCGTCGTCGTCCGTCGCCCGTCGCGTCATACCGGTAGACTACGGTACATTGTGTTCATTTTATTTGTCTTTCGCGATGTTCTTCCGCAAGTCCGCAAGCGCTTTCAATCCATTCTCATCTGGTCTGTCTTTTCGACGTGTTTGCGCACACTAAACTACAATTGTGGCAGTATCTCGTTTACCGAATTACTTTGCGCAATGTCAAGTAAGGAGTTTGAAGGAGATGCGGGGGCACCGTTGCCCGATTTTTCAACGGGTCAAATCCGGCTAGACACGGTCGCTCCAGCGTTGGGCGTTAGCAGTCGGCAGCAGCCCGACTATCTGGACTATGATCAAAAGGGGCGAGGCGTGGTGGTCACAATGTTTGCGAATACTGGAGTGAGCTACCTCTTAGGCATTGCTGGAGGTGGTTTGTACGGCTTTCAAAAGGGCATCTCGTCGACCCCCAGTTCAAAACTCAAGGTCCAAGTCAACTCCGTACTCAACCATTGTGGAAGATATGGTAGCAAGGCTGGAAACACCCTTGGAGTCTTTGCTGTCATGTATTCCTTATATGAAGGTGTTTTGGATCAAGTGAGTACAATATAGTTTTTCTATTGGATGGAGAATTTTCGGCAATCTTTCCCGCTCGACCTGCATCCTGCAGTTATACCCTTCCTCGGTCTAGGTTTCTCACGCTGTGCATGGTTTTGTCCAAAATAACAGATCGACTTGGAACAATACACTGGAGTAGATTCGCTTTCTCCACCTTTAGCAGCAATGATGACTGGAGCTACCTATTATGCCCCTTCTGGAGTCCGAGTGGCGGCCCTTGGAGGAGCCCTGGGACTTGGTGCAGTCGGAGCCACTTATGCTAGTTACACGGTGTTGGGCAAACCCTTTGGAAGTTATGGATACTTATTCCTGTAGAGGAATTCTTGTGGTGATAGGCGGTGTTCCGAGAATACCGCGTCGGGAGTTTGGACGAAGGCCGTCGTTTAGCCTCCACTAGGAGAATTCCATCTGGGATTTTAATCTGTTTCTGCTGCACTATAATTGTCTACAAATGGTTCGATACCGTACGGTGGTACTGGTAGTGCTATGTGTAGGATTAAGCGTACTGTATAAACGCGACACTGGAGTAGCTGTTAGACGCATTGCTCCTTTCGGAGCTCGGGCATCGCGTGGCCTGTCCCTTGACGGCGAACGTGCATTTGATCGCTTGACCTAGAAACTTCCGAGAACTTTGTCAGTTTGCTCACTTCACTCTAGTATGGTATCGTATCTCTTTTAGATTATCGAGAATAGAGTCACAAGTTGTACTGTACTGGTACTTGTACATACGGATGATCGGATGTCGGACAGATTATCTTCTTGCTGTCGCTCGATACACGGCAATTCTCAACTCTCATCAACTCTGGACGACCTCTCTAGAGAGTCGTCAAGGGAGTGAGTCAGTTGTTGTCCGTTGTTTCATTCCCATGCAAACGGCTTACTATCCAACTGGAGAAGTGGTTGCCGACTACTACAGTATACCAAGTCACTAAGTCAAGTCACAACTAGACTATTATTGTAGACATACCAAGGACAACAATTTGCGGGCCGATTTTCGGCAATTAACGCCAATCGGAAGCACCCCATAAAGTATACAAATACTGTATTATACTTGGTAGTAGTGTCTGCCACGCGCCCGTCGGTCGTGCCTAATTTCAATTCCAAAATTTTCCAAAACAAAAAATGAAGAAAGGAGGAAAGCAGGTATTTTCTTATTTCCTCACCCTCTGTTCCTCCCTACCGGTAACTCCGACCGCGATCGTGCATAAGTTCAGCAATAACGACTGCCTCCCCACCGACCTGAGCGTCTTCGTTCCCTCAAAAACATACACCCACTGTATCATTATCACATACATACATACATACTTGTAGCGATATTTTTCAATAGCTGACTTCAACGTGTGTCTTCATTCTTCACATCGAACATGAACGCTACAGATGATCTCGAGAGCGGTTCTCCTCAACCGTTGTCGACGATCCATGAGAATGATAAGCATCATCTTGTACATGGCGTCTCACATGCCAGTACCATCGGGACTTGCGGGTATGGTGAAGATGGCGACACATTAGCAGAATTTGTGGAAGTTACGATTCCAACAGCACCGACAGATTCGACGAGGTCTGCAAGGCGCTGCCGGTGGAGAGAAACCGGAAACAACAAGTTTCGTTGCACACTCTGTCTCTCAGCGTCGATTTTTCTGGTGATTTCCTTTGCCTTGATTTGCGGTGCAGTCCTTTTTACGGGCCAGGAGACGAGTGGCAGTACGACTTTCAAACTAGGCGATTTTTACGGGGACAAAGACAACGATGGCTATGAATCCTTTTGGAACCCAGTCGTTGATCTTCAGGTGGTATATGATCCAAGCAATTCCTCCCAATACATCCTCCGCGATAACGAAGATGTCTGCCATCCAACAATTGTCACAAGCTCAGACCGTGCAGGCAGTCAGCTCGACTGGGCGGGAGTTCAACCAACAGACCGATCAATCTCTGCACTTGGCATTCTACCGCATATTCAAACGAGCGAAAAACACTTCTTCGGGTTATCAAACAGCAGCATTATCGCACCGGGACCCGAAAGCGACTGGACGTTATCCTTTTCAGGAGCTCGATTAAATCGAGAGGACGAAAGCGCCGTTGACATCATCTTCATGGGCGAGAGCGAGAACAATGCCAGCAAGTCTTCGTTTGCAGTATGTTATGACTCCGAGAACTCGATTCGTCTAGGTTCTTGCAGCAACGATAGAAGCCACGACGACATATCCGTTCCTCTACCCTATTCGGTGACAGAATTCCACGTGCTTACTCTAACATACTGTCAGGAAGAAGGTCGACTCCAGGTCTATCAAAACACCAAGCTAACCGCCGACTTCGAATATTGGAGTCGTATGGAACATCCAACAAAAGTTTCATGGATTGGACCCCCTCAGTATGACGCGGAAAGTGCTTCACCATCCAATAACGTCTCCTCCAACATTGCTCTTCGACACCTTGCATACCTTGAAAAGCACATTCGGGGAGGGAATGTTGTGGAAATCGCGGATTTAGCCTTACACATGAGTGTATGATCGAGTCAGTCATGAGTGTTGCCGTGCAGTGGAAAGGTCAGGAATTGATTGAATCAATCCGATAACGGTATCACTAACTCGGGAATGGGCGCCGCTCCCTCATGAACGCATTGGACCAAACCACAATACAGCAGCGTCCGGCTTGGCGTCAACTCTTCTGAATCTTGTTCCCCCCAAGAAGCATAGTTGGGCCGACATGTATTGCAAACCAAAATGAGCATTCGGCAGGTGTTGCATCGTGCTTCTTTCTGCTCATTGGGTGCATGCCCGTTATCGTAATCATCATGAGCAGTCGAACAAACCACGCATTTCCCCACCACGGCAGTAGGACCATGAAGGGGATCCGTGCGACGTGGATCAAAAACAAAATTTTTGCCTTGGAATAAATCGGCTGTCGATCGACGACCTCTGTTCGTGCTGCTATCAACGTGCTCGCCACAACTTGCAGATTCCGCTGTGCCGTTATTACTTTTGGCATACTGCGACGTCAAGTAGGTTTGAATGCCTCCTTGCAACTGATAGACACGTTTTTCGGGATATAAAGTTTGTACCAACATAGAAACACGTTCACAACGGACACCCCCTGTGCAGTACATGTAGATTTCTTCCTTTTCTTGGATATGCGGATTGGTTGCCAGTAGCTGAGGCAAATCGGAATACTTTCGAGTATTGGTCAACAACGTGGGGACACCAGGAGCAGTGAAATACCCGACACGGGATTCATAGACATTGCGAACATCCAAAAGCAAGGCAGAATGCTTCTTTTCGCCCAACAAGTGTTCATTCCATTCTTCGGCTGTTAGACTAGGAGAGGGAGCACGTTGCATCATTTCTTTCTGGATCCTTGCGACGTCAATCGACGAGGAACCATTTGTTTCAGAAGGTGGCGTTTCCTGCCGCTGCTTCTGGGCCTGTCGTTTGCGGCATCTTTTCGATTTTATAGTCGGCTCTGAATCAAAGAGACTAATAACTGATTGTGTCTTCTTTACAATGAGATTATCAAAGAGCTGCGAATCTAGGGAAAGATCCTCTCTCAACGAACAATATTTTAGATCCAAATCGATTCTTTCTTGACACACACTTTCCAGTCGTTGCGCTACCAGTCTTTCGTATTCTTGCAAAAGCTCATATGGCCCACTCAGGACACCGTTGATACCTTCATAGCTAATACGAATTCGACCCTTCAAGTCCCACTGCTCGCAGAGCTCACGATGATAGCTCACTTGTTCTTCCACTTGATTATCCGCCGAGAGATCCACGTAGATATAATACAAGGCAATTCTCCAGGCAGAAAACTCTTCCTCCCCAACTTGTTGCGTGGCGCCTTTCGATTCAACGGCGTTCTCGCCTTTATTGTCGGGGATTCGTAGGGGTGGATTCGTACTAGTAGCAGTGACAATCATCGTCGCCATCATTGACACTGGAGTGTGTACTCGTAGTTAGTGCCTAAAAATAAGTTGAACGTTGAACAAGTGATGTGGAGGAGGTCGCTGCTAAAAGGGTGCCGAGCGACGCCGTGGTGCTGCGTGTAATTTTCAAACCCCATTTCTACACTGAGTAATTCCACCTGGCATACGGATCGACCAATAATAATATAATAATATCAATGCAGTCAATAACCGATAATAATTGTTACCGTACAAAACTGAAACTGTAGCTTGGCTGGCGGGTGCCCCCACTAGCTAGAGGTACCGTAGTTATCTGCAGTCCCTCTCTACTACTACTAGCTAGTAGTAGTAGAGAGTAGAGTCACTCGTGACCATCTACTCTAGATATCCCGTGTTGTAGGTTGTAGAGCTACCGAACGGGTAAGTTGGCGACAAAGTCACAAGTCACGAAATAGTAACTACAAGCTCAGCAACAAGCAACATCAAATTGGAAATACTGTAGGGCTGAACCATGGCATCCGGCAACGATATTATGCCGGTGAAAATGGATAATAATGTCATCAAATGGAACATCCACTCGGCCATCGAAGAACTGGAAACGGTCCAGAATGGATTCTATCCCGACTTGACTCCTCGCATTGTGCCTATCCTTCGCGATTGGGCTGAGAAGTGGGACGGGCATCCCGAATGGAGGTCGCTACTGAACAAAAAAACACTTCACAAAGAATTGGAGGAATCAATAGTCGCCATCGATCAGTTGTTGAAGGCTACGTCCGAACGAGGACAAAGCAGTATTATTGTAATGGACATCTGTGCTGGCAAGGGCTTATTTTCGTTTCTACTCTCGTATTTGAAGCCACCACATGTCCAAGAAATCATCATGCTGGAAAAGGCCGCCATTAATTGGCACCATGTTGTGCAAGGGGCAAATCCGACAGCCAAAGAAGAAGGCCGGCCGTATATTACTATATGGGGAAACACCAACTTGCATGACTATGACGATGTGTTGGATCGTATCATGGCGTTGCCACTTCCAGTAGCCATGACGGGTATTCATTTGTGCAAGGAACTCGGTCCATCTTTCTGTGGTCTGGTTAATGGATTAGGCGCGAAATGTATTTACGCTTGTTTGGCGCCTTGCTGTTTGCCCCGACAAGTAACAGCCCACAAGAATCAAATCCCAGAAGACAAGAAAAACTCATTCGTCTTGACGGTGCAATTGAACGAAACACACGAGGAACGCAAAACTCGAAAAGGCTACATGGAACGCAGGGGGCGACTGAAGAAGAAACCTAGCGGTGGACCGTGTTTTTATTGCCACAACAAACAACACGGACTGATTGACTGCCCTCTATTGCCACTATTGCCAGTTTTGGAGCAAAAACGAATTCGCCGCTCATTCCATGCAGCTACAATTCCTTGTTGGAACTGTTTAACACTGGGCCATTACAAAGAAGCATGCCCCGACGCCGTGGAAAGAGCCAATCCGCTTTCTGTACAAGCTCCTCACATGGAACTTGATGTCTCGAAAGTGTTGAGCTCGAACAAGCCTTACCACACATACTGTCACTTACTAGCGGGTTGCTTCCTAGGCAGAACACCCATGGTGATCGAGACGGACCTCGAAAATGACGACAAACATCAAGATGGCAACTGGAATAGTGAGCGAAAGTCAATTTTCATTGTCGCCAGATGATATTGACTACCCCGGGGTCTCAAAGACGGATTTCGTCGAGTTGCATATCCCTTGCAGACATATCATGGTCCTTCTGACATTTGTTGTCGACTGACGTTGCAGCTTCGTTGCAGTCTTCATCGTCATCCCGAGTTGGGTTTGCTCATTCCCACTAATTCCTTGCACTGTACCCGAGGACGTGGCATCTCGGCTCGATGGAGACTGCACTGCGTTGCGTTGCGAAGAGCATCTCGGATTAGCCTATTGGGTTCGTATCCCGCATCCCGCATCGGTGACCGTTTGCAGGATAAGGGTCTACGATGAACCATCATCATCCTAGCTTTCTTGGGGAGAACTATCGCCAGGGCCAACGGATTCTCTTAGCAGCGTCTCTCGAACGACAGTGCTACAGGTGACAACAAAGTGTCCCTTCAAATCTAGGGTAGAAGTAACGTGAGGGGTAGGATCACGTATCCAACTAGACAGTTAGAAAGTGATCTCTAAAACACTCCCTACTTTGCTGCTCCTTTGCTATACTTCGTCGCTGCTGGTGGCCAAAGAAATGCGGTGGGATGGGTTTTTAGTTGTTTCATGGTTCGAACCAGCTCCTCGTCCAAGCGCTGTTGTAGAGTGGTGAAACTGGGTTGTCCCGCGACATTGTTATTCTCCAATGGATCCTTAGTCAAATCATACAACTCCCAGTCAGCATCCTTTCCATCCGGTGTAAAATAGACGGAATATTTGAATCGTATCGTTCGTAGGCATCGCACAGTGGAGGGGGCTTGGCGACACGGAATATCATCGTAGGTAAAATGAATACTGGACTGGACTTCTGGTAAGGGTGCCAACGAATCAGCTACTGTGAGATCCAGAATGGGAGTCAAATCTTGCCCCACAAAGTGGTCGTTGGGCGAGCCTTTGTCAACGGGTAAGGGTGAGCCTATCGTCAGTAAGCGTTGGAGAGTGGGCAGCAGATCGACGTGCGATGCAAGAGCCGGTGTCTGGAGAGGATTTGGAAAGGCAATGGGATTGCTTACAATAAGTGGAATATGAATACTTTCCTCGTAGGCATTGTAGAACTTTTCCACCAAGGAATGACTCAGAGCTTGTTCGCCGTGATCGGCCGTTCGAAGGATAAGTGTGTTTTCCGTCAGTTGAAGCCGATCGAAGGCATCCAAGACTTTGCCAATTTGGCCATCCACCACCGTATGCAGGTATGCATAGAAATTGACATACTCTTGCGGCTGATTCAAAAAGGTCACGAAGGGTATCGACATCTGTCCCTGAGCCCTGGGTTTGTTGTTGGCGTCTGGATCTTCTTGCCAATTGGTAGGAAGTGGGACAGTCACTTTATAAAAATCCTCGTGTGTATATCCAAGCGTGGGTTCGTGCTGAGCGACATAGACATCATGGGGGTTCACAAAACTGGCTACCAATAAAAAAGGCTTGGCATCTTCCTGACGGCAATGCCGCTCCAAAAAGGTACAAATTTCATTGAGAAATCGCGTGTCATTGTCAGGATCTCCTCCTCCCAAAGTCTCGTTGACAGTCAAATAATTTCCAGCATCTGGGGGTTGCCATCCTTGAAATCCGTAATCGGACGGCTTTCCACCCAAATGCCATTTGCCGTGCCATTCGGCATGATATCCTGCTTGCTGAAAGACTGTCGCCAAGTTCGTCAACTCCGAGGGTAATTTTGTGCGAGGTTCTGGTGAACCGGTCGTGGTGACTCCCGTTTGAACTGGAAACTGGCTCGTCAAGAGTGTGGCTCGACTGGGAGAGCACATGCAGGAATTGGTGAAGTAGTTGGTGAATTCCAATCCATGATTCAACAATCGACACATGTTGGGTAGATTCTCTTCATAAAAGCTCCTCGGCCAATGCTGCAAAGATCGTTCTTGGTCTGTGATGATAAGCAAGACATTAGGCCGTTTTCCACTCTCAAATAGCTGAGAAACTGACATGGTGATGGGCGATGTTGGCATTGGCAATCAGTTTTTCTGTGATGGCAGTACGGGTACTAGGGTACGATCACTTGTACTGTACGAGCATTGCATTGCAGATTGTAGAAGAGAGGTGCTTGTGCTTCTTCTGTCGGCCGATGATTGATTGATTGATTGATTGATTGCGATGATTCGCCGCCCAGCCGCATACTTGTTAAAGTTCTGATACCACTCGTGACTCGTCACGTGTCTCAACTCAATATCTCCGCTCAGATATACTTATACTTGTTACTACTACTGTGTGATCAAATACAGCAGGCACAATCCAGAATACGCTCGTCAGTATATCCCTTTTCGAATTGTGAGCTAAAGTAAATTAATTCTATTCTACCTTTTGTCGTTTCATCCTGACTTCACGAATAGAATAAGATCATCCAAGACTAACTTGTCATAGATCTTCAGTTCACTTTATCTCCTTTCCCATATATCTCTCCAACACATATCGTCGATCTGATCTTACTTTGTTTCCAATCCGGTCTTACTTTTGTATTCCAAGATCACAATCAGTTTAGTTCATATATCTTGATCATAGCATCCGAATCGATTAAATCAGTAGATTCAAGTCCCGAGTGAATCTCCAGTATATTGTATGACTCGTTTGATACGCCCGGTCGGATGCCATCCGACTTCGCTCATTGTCTAATCATACATCAATCCGAACTTCGCCCATCTCGCGTTAGGACCAATCACTTCATTTAGATGAGTTCGCGAGTAGTGCCCGTATACTTCAAGTTGGCAACATCTCTTTGGTCGTCTGCAGCTGGTCTGCAGACGCTCGAGAAATGGAAAGGGTTGGCCATATGTCAACTGACTCTAGCTGGTAGATCGCTCTAATACAATAAAATCGGCTTCTTCAAATTTGAGAATGCGCGCTTGCGAAGCGCCTAACCCCACATTCGACTGTCCTTTTGAAAATGGTTGACGGGTTGGCGATGACGGCAACTTGATTTCCGCGCATGAGCGCGGAAAAAATATTTAGGCTCATAACCTATTGAATTCTTGCCGGCGACGCCCATTTCTCGCGATAGTAGAAATCTTTCACGCGATAGCACGCGCGGAAAAATCACTTTCATCCGGTCTAGGGTTCTGAAGTTTCTGGTTTTCTGATTTTAGAATGAATAATGCTATAATGGGTACTTGTAGTAGCGCACAAGGTGGTGTGTTATTATTATGGTGTGTGTGTGGTGTGTTGCTCTGATTGTGTGGTCGGTGATCGGATGCGGACCAACCGATCGCGTGATAGCGACCTTTCGCTTCTCACAATATCTCAAGCAACTGGTATATTACTAGCGCTATCGCGTGAATGGAAAGTGGGCGTGCCAATCTACTCCGGTATGGATCCAGCATGAAGGCCCAAATGTGATTTGGGCTCAATAAGCCCACTTTCCGGCCAAGAGGTTCTCTTCCATCCATATTGAAGCGTTCTCGAACGAATGAGCACAGATTGGCAGCAGTGCGCTGCCCAAAAAGATCGTCAAGTCGCTCTTTGCTAGCAGCGATGACTTTGTTGAATTCATTCCTTAGTACCTGGACAAGGGGTAGATAAATAGAAATGCTGTGCTCGGTGGAGCTGGCAACATTTTGAGCTCGTTCGATCGGACGAAACCAGTCTGCACCAATCTAACTACCATCCGGTTCACGTGCGACTACAGAAGATCTGGAAACTGAAAGACATGTACGAGTAGTACTTATACTCGTGCCAAAACTTTATTTCGACCCTGACTGAAGAGTAGTACTAGTAGAGCAGTACTAGAGCAGTAGAGGTTTTTGTGGGATTGATTCAATGTAAGATGCTGTTGGCACTGATGTACAACTGATGATTGATTCTTCTTCAGTATTGAACATATAATTATAGGCACGGTTAGAGCCGGCGGTGGGAGGCGCACAATGATATCTCCAAAGAACCTTCGGTCCTTCATGAGATCACACGAGTAGATAGTAGCTACTAAACGATCGTATATCGCTATGCAAGTTTGGTGTTTCCTCCTTTAGTTTTTGTAGTTTCCATGGGGTGTTTGGATATCCCAAAATGGCCCGCAAGCCTTCTCGGTAGGAGGGATACGCAAGAACTTCCTCCAACAACAGCTCGGCCTTCATTCGTTCATTAGAAACTAACGTTCGATCAGAAAGTCGTCGTCGTTCCCCTCTTTAGCTATCGGATCATGACAATGAGGACGAGACTATTACTACTATGATATATTATCCTGCAATACTCGTATTGTCTTGTGGCGAGGCTCAATGCCAACTGCAATAGCCTGTCCGAGATAAGCGAAAGTCGGTTGCAACAGTCGGCGTCAGAGAAAATGAGAGAAGGAATGAGAATGTTTCAAAAATGATGAAGAAGATATGTAGACGGACCTAACGTAGATGGGTGTGCGATTTTTCGCAGAAGGATGCGCGGGCCCCTGCAGGTGGGCTGCCAGATTGGACTCCCTCCCTCGATGAAAGGAGCTCAGAGTAGACTCTCGCTCTACCACTCCCAACTCGTCAAGAGTGTGGCTCGACTTGGAGAGCACATACAAGCACTTCAAAAGATTCCCGTTGTTATCAGCTTCGATGCTCCCGCTCGGCCTGTTTTCGTTCTATTGCTCCTGCGTCTGGTTCGCCTGGTCGTCCCTGAAAAGTTCCTTCCCTGGCTTTGATCAGCCCTTCTGAAGCTTCTTCCAACGTCGTTCGATGCTTGATCCAAAATTTGTTCTCCAAATGGAGCACAGGAATGTCATATTTGTACTTTGAAAACCAATCTGAATGATCTGCGTCGGTAATATCCACTTGCTCCAAAGAATGAGGATACTCATCTCGTAACTCCACCAAGACGTCCTTGACTTTGTCACACAACGTACACCCCTCTTTGGTAAAGAGCTTGACCGTTGGTGCCATCTCATCAGGGGATTTGTAAACAGTTCCCGTCACGCTAGCCAACAGGCGATGGGAGGATCGAATCTGAGAATTTGCCAGTCGAGAAGCTAGCGAGGAAGATCGGACAAAGCAATGAGCCAAGGGGACTGTAGAAAGCTTCAACATAATTATTATCGCTATTATCCTTGTTGCCAATAGATGCATTGCTGGTTTCATGGTCGCTTTAGGGGCAAGAGGTAATAAAGGCGTCATTCATCATGTTATCCTCGCTTGCAAAAAATGTAAAATATCCTCGTAATCTCTCGGCTCTATCATCGCATCACAAATACGTGCGTCGCGCGGTCCATCCTCGCGTCTGCTTCCTCAAATGGCCGCGACGTCATTATCTCGCGATGACGCGAGATTTCGCGAAAGATGATGAAAAAGGGTTGTACTCGTACATCAGTTGTTGCAGTACGTAGGCAGTATGATGCCCGGGCCGGGTTGTGGTGGTTAGAAGCCCCCTGCCGGATTAATAAATAGATTTCATTTTTTTTAATCCATAAACCAATTCTGCTTTGCCCGACATTCAGCATGACACTAGCATTACTACAACGGTCTGCTCTTCCTTTGAGGCAGAGATCCAGCTCTGTTTTCTATAAAAATATCACTTTTCCTCTCGGCACCATCCTAATTTCTCCTGCTCCGAAGCACCGATCAGACAGCCACTGCTTCATTTGGAAAGGCACGTTTTCGACGGCATCATCAGGCGCCGACAAGCACGACAGCCCTGTTTCAAATTCATCTACTTCAGATCCCCCCATTTTGACATGGGTTGATGATTACCTGCCTACCAAAGTTCAGCCGTATGCCAGATTGGCGAGAATTGACAAACCGATTGGAACTTGGCTACTGCTATGGCCCTGCGCGTGGTCAACTGCGATCGCTGCCGAGGCTGGCCATCTTCCGGATCCAAAACTATTGGGCTTATTTACGGCTGGCGCCTTTATAATGCGGGGAGCAGGCTGTACCATTAATGACCTGTGGGATAGAGATATTGATGCTCAGGTGTCCAGGACAGCGAGGCGGCCCTTGGCGGCAGGGGATCTGACTATCTCACAAGCCTTTGGATTTTTGGCCCTGCAGCTTAGTGCTGGCCTGGGAGTCTTGGTGAGCTTGCCGCATCTGGAATATTGTTTTGTATGGGGCGCCTCATCTTTGCCACTGGTCGTGGCGTATCCATTAATGAAACGATATACCGACTATCCACAACTCGTTCTGGGATTGACGTTCAATTGGGGAGCGTGGATGGGATGGGCCGCCACATATGGGAGTATGGATTACAGCATCATTGCTCCTCTTTACTTGTCGGGTGTCACATGGACGCTGGTGTATGATACGATTTATGCCCATCAAGATGCCAAAGAGGATGCCGCGTTAGGATTGAAATCGACGGCACTGACCTTTGGGAGAGACGAGCAGCAGCAAAAACGGATACTTCGTGGATTGGCGGCAATGACTTATCTACAATGGCTATTGGTCGGCTACAATTGCAGTTTCGATGACTCGTCGTCTACCTTGTCGCTCTTGCCCTACACGCTGGGAGTTTCCTCGGCGTATGGGCATTTGGTTTGGCAAATTCAAACGGCAGAACTGGATAACCCCCAAAACGTGGCCGAGCGGTTTCGATCCAATACAACCGTGGGGGCGATAGTGTTTGGCTCTATTATTGCTGGTAAATTATTGCAATATTCATTACTGCAGTAAACTGCGAGTTTCTTCTTTCTCTTCTCCCAAAGCCACATCAAATCGTTTAGATACATGTAAATCAAATCTTAGTTCCAAAGAATCAATCAGACTTGGAAATTGCAATGACGACCTTTCCTTCTCCATGGCGAGTCTCTTGTACGCGGAACGCCTTTCGAATACCCTCAGTGGTGAATGGAAAGGGACCCCTAGAATCCACAACGGCCTTGATAACTCCCTTCTTTGCCATATCCAAGGTTCTCGTCAAGTGACTGCGTTCTTGATCCAGCGACATGGCAAAAGTGTACTTGGGAAGTTTAAATCGCCCCCAGAGTCGAGACTTGAGGAACCTCCATAGAGGAATCCACATGAAAATTTGTGATGCCTTCGACAACGAATGGATTTCAAAAATAGCGCTATCGGGAGTAAGGGTAAGATAACGACCTCCTTCCGAAGCAGGCTTGACAATAGCTGGAATCTTATTTTGCGAGGACTTGACAAGGGACAGCCATCCTCCTACTCCGGCAAGATCCACAACTGTGTCAAAGGGGTTCTCGTGGAATTCCTTGACGGTAAACGGGTCTTCTTTTGTATAGTCGACGATCTTATCGTAGAACATGGGAGCTTTCAAGAGACGCTCTGGCGACTGCTGCGAAGCTCCAGCAATGTATGAAGCTCCCTGAGCCCTCATGATTTGACAGGCCAAGCTTCCAATACCACCTCCAGCTCCCAGAATCAAGACTCGTTCTCCTTTCTGGATGCGTTCTGCGAGCAAAGTAGCAGGACAGGCTCCAGCCAAGGCAGCGGCGTCCACAGAAGAAATTTCCTCGGGAACCTTCTCGCAAACGGATTGATGAACCAATGCATACTCAGCAAGAGCATCACGGGGACCCACGACAAAACGTGCTGCGACACGGTCTCCCACTTGAAAAGGGAAATCTTCAACGCCTTCTGGGACTTCAACAACGTCGCCGGAACAATCACCACAAGGGACGTATGGAAATTTCGGTGGACCTTGCAATTCCCTGGTAAGACCCGATAGGACGCGACAGTCTCCACATGCCACTGCAACTGCATGTGTACGCACAATCATAAACTCCTTGCGCTTTTTCATGTCGGGGAAAAGCTCCGCCAACGACGGGTAAGGCACCGAATCTTCCACGGTCAACATTTCGTCGATGTCACCGTAGTCTTTGCCCTGGGCTGCCTTCATGGTTTTGGGTTTGGCTGTTTCTTCTTTGGTGATGTGCATGGTCAGGGAAGAGCCCTCGTAATTGTTACACAGATGAGAACGGGTTGCGTTGCGACTGACGACGACTCGCTGTTTTTTATGACCAACGATGACGAATTTTGACTTCGCAAACCTTTTTGGGCACTCGGCACTCGGAGTTCGTCGGTTGACGCTGATCGCTAGCTGATGCTGTCATCAACATCTGGGAATCCGTGGGAAGTTCCATATCCACTCGTGCATGCTTCCGCTTTTGCACCCCCAACGAAAGACGGACAGACCAGAAGTCGACCAGAGCGCGCCAAGAATTCGAGATCACCGAACCGACCGACGACGACAGACGACCGCTTGAGACAGGTTCGTGCATCGGAAGATCAGACGAACTACTACTAGTATGATGGGTACCTGAAGGTATGGGCTGCTACCCCCGCCCGTAACTTGCAGTTAAGGCTGGGTTCGATAGAGGGGGTTACTTCTTGGTTCGATAGAGGGGTTACTTGGTTCGATAGAGGGGTTAGTTGGTACCCATCAAGGGGATAAACCATACCCTAGACCCTCAAAAGGGTTAACACCTAAATGCACCGCCCCCAAAACACCCCATTTGGTTCGATCACTAGGAATCAATGCTAGGTTCGATCACTAGGAATCAATACTTGGTTCGATCGATTCGACTGAAATCCTTGGTTCGATCGATTCGACTGAAATCCTTGGTTCGGTCTACCGGGAGACGGACAGACGCTACTTTACTACGGTAGTAGACTACTGCTAGCTAGTAGAGAGAGTGAAGGAAAGGACCCAAAGCAGTAAAACGATACTGAAAATATGACATTATCAAGCGTGCGCAAAGAGCCCGCAGACAAGACCTTCTACCGCGACCCCCATAAACGCATTAAATATGCCCAACCTTTCGGATGACCAGCCGTCGTAACCGTAAGATGCAAGTTCTCGGGCAAATGGAAACAAAAAGGGGTAAAGATGATTATGGTCGGCTACTCGGCCAACCACCCAGCGGACACCTACAGAATGTACAATCCTGAAACACGCGCCGTAATCGACTTGCGCAATATTCAGTGGCTCACTTTTAAAAGGCTTGAGACAGGTTCGTGCATCGGAAGATCAGACGAACTACTAGTACTACTACACGACACGGAACTGAGGAAGTAGTCCCACGAGTCATCAGTCAGCTGACGAAGTACAGACTACGGAGATTTCAACAAGTCGCTAGGATCCCGTCACCCGTCTGTCTGTTGTCGGCCGCATCTGACTTGTTTATTATTCCGAGGGTGCGGAAGAGATGGTGGCGTTAGCCACTACCGGTACCAGGGTATGCACCGGCAGGGAGCGTATTTCAACAACCAACAACCATCAAAACAACGAACCCAACACACAACTCTCTCTTCTCCTGCCTATGCCTCTGTCACGCTAAGGCGAAAGAGTAGCTATTGCGTAGCAACGTAGCTGCCATACCGGCACAGTACATTTTTGGGTGAGGATACTCTCACTGTAGGTCCCGATTTCCAAAATCTCCACAACGCAACAAGCAATAAAAGTCAACCATGGCATCGCCTTGGATGGCAGTCGCTCGGACGGCTCGATTGGCATTCCAGCAATATGGCGCACCCACGCTGGCAGCGGGAGGCTTGCTTGTGTCCGCTTCGCCTTCTCTATTACCGCAGTGGCAATACGGGTACGGCTACGGGTATGAGTATCCATGTCTTGCCAGAAGCAGCAACATGGCGACGGCGTGCGAAGCAGCACCGAAAACTGGTCCCCCCAAGACACCTCATACCGCCGGCGGCACGGGTGCGGGTAGTACTACATTTACATCCCTCCGTCGGCGCCTCACCAATGTGGGTCGGTTCAGCTTGTTGTCCGAGACGCCTACGAATCCTTCCGTTCCAGTCCTAGTTTTGTGTTTGAGTGGAAAACCGTGGATGGCTCGGGATTTTAACCAGTTGTACAAAGAGCGCCACATTGGTGACAAACATGAACGCTTTCGATCCGTCTTGTTGGACCCGAAGAATTCTCAGTACTTTGTGGTACCGCCTCCCGAAACATCCTCCTCCTTGCCGGTGCAGGATATATTGGCATACCCTCAGGTCTATCGAAATGAACTCAAAGGCATGATTACGGATGCACTTTTGCTTCCAATGGATTTGAGTAAGAGTTTGTGGCAGGCTTGGGCAGCGACGGGTGGAAAGGTGGGGCAATCTGGAGCTATTCCAGCCACCTCCAGTCCGTCGGCCGCAAATGCGGTTGAATCTCTTTTGTTGTTTCGGGCCCATCATTGTATGGCCGATGGAGTTTCCTTAGGTGCCATCTTTGGAGATTTGATGGACGAAGGTAACCACTTCCAAGAAATGATACAAGAAAAACTGAAGGCATTTCGACGACAAAAGAAGTCTTGGTGGAAACGTCTTCAGATCTTCTTGTATTATTGGTGCTGGGGTACCATTCGTGCATTTGGGTATCAATTTTACTTGTATCTCTCTTCTCTTGTATCCACAAATCCCTGGAAGATCCTCCAAGCCGCAGCATCGGATCAAGTATCTTCGTCGGAGGATGAGGACCACCCGCATGTTCGCACTCTTTCTTGGATTCAAATCGCAACTGTCGACGAAGTCAAGCAAGTGGCAGAGTATTTCACAAAGCAGCACAAGAAAATAAATCCAAATGCTAGCAAGCAACAAAAGATGACGGTCAATGACATTTTTTGCAGTTGTATCACTGGAGCGACGGCGAAGCTGATGCAGTACCATCGACAACAAACGAATTCTGAATCGTCGTCTCTCGTGCTGCCATATTTGAACCTAGTCATGCCTGTCCATATGCAGGGGGGTCTTCTCCTTCCAGGACAATCCATGGGAAACAAGATTGGGGCCATTGTGAGTCAAGTTCCGGCAGAAGCTGCCGAAGGGGCCTCGGAACGCTTGCACCAAGTCCACGACACACTGTGGAATCGGAAACAAACTCCAACGGCAGCACTCTCATATATTATTGCACAAACCTTTGGGGGTACACTAGGAACACTTCTAGGCCCCCGCTTGACATCCTGGCTGTTTTCCAAAGCTCATGCCAACGCGTCGGTCGTCGTCACGAACGTTCGAGGCCCCGAAACGGCTGCTCACTTGGGCGGTCGCAAGGTGGAGGCCAACCTTGGATTTTTGCCGCTACCACCTGGAGTCCCGATCGGTCTCGTGGTAATGTCCTACGACCAAAAGATAACCTTGACAGTCATGGCAGAACCTTGGGCAGTTCCGGACGCGGATCGTTTCTTGACATGGGTCGTTGAAGAGTATCAGGAACTCGTGCAAGAAGCCCAAGCCGAGAATAAAGCCACATAGGATTGTATTGTACTATTCATACTACTTAGAAAGGTTTCTGCACAGTATGGTATCAGTACTCACACAAACAAATAATGATACTTTGTCGTTTATACTCTGTCCGCGCTTGTCGATACCACACGTTCCAAACTTGGGTTGCCGGATATCCTTGACCAAGTGACTGCTGGGCTTGCTGGTGCCCTGTATCGGCATGATCCTTTGATTTCTGTGCGGACGCGACTCGCTTACAAAACCCACAATGATATGGTTCCGCTGGTAGGGTTGAAATATTTTGATCACAAAGCTCATCCCTCAGTGCTTCCTGCACATCATGGATCGGTAAATTTTATGTGGGATTAGTAGTGCGCACTAATTTTGCGCGCGGCTGGCGCATGTTGCGAAGTCTCTAGTCTAATAAGTCGTACGATATGTCCTACGAATCTCTCGTTTTCCAAATTATGACTATTTTAGTTGTCTACTTTCTGCTGCTTCTTTTACTTTCCAGACCCGCACTTTAGGTCGTGTTTCGGAGTATAAATCGTGTTTAGGTCGGAGTGTAGTTCGTGTTTAGGTCGGAGTATAATTCGTGCTTCTTGGTCTGTCTAGTTCATCGATATAGTCTAGTAGATATCGATCTCGTATTGTTTGAGTAACGAGTCGAGTCACGACGTCTGTACGTCGTTCGCTGTAACGCTTGTTCTTCGTCTGCTTCTCTTTCTGGCATGTGTGGAGGGCTTAGTAATTCCACGTCACCGTCCAGCACATTGATGACATAGTTCGATGCGAGCGAATCGCGGGCTCGGTCGCCCATGTATTCGCCGTATAATTTATTGAGCCACAAGATGTTGCGTGTTTTTATGATTTTACCAGTCTGTACCTCCAAAACGTACTACTACTACTACTCGTACTACTACTACTACTCGTACTACTACTACTACTACTACTCGTACTACTACTACTACTACTACTACTACTACTCGTACTACTACTACTCGTACTACTACTACTCGTAAAGACTATGTCAACGTACTGTAGTGCGCGAAAAACGGACGGCGGACAGACGCAATCACCATTTTGACTCGATCGAATAGAATTCGACCCAAATGACTCGAATAATCGGTCGGAGGAAGTAGCTTTGGGTCGACCCCCTCTAGAGTCAGAAATACCAAAGAGATAAACTTTCCAAGTAAAGAGCACGTTACCATAGTATCTTAAGAGTATATAATCGCTGGATAGAGTTTGTAGGTACTACTATCTGGCATTTCCACTAGCTTCTCTCTGAGCACTTTCTACAAGACGTAATAATTAGAGTCACGAGTCACTAGTGACTGCCTATAACTACGGTAGTGGGGGCACCCATGCTACCAAATGTTATTCGTAATTGACTGCATTGATGTTATTGGTAGATACGTATGCCAGGTGGAAGTAGAAATGGGGTTTGAAAATTACACGTAGTACCACGGCATCGGCACCCATAGCAGCCAAGAGCCCAGAAAGCCCAGCCGCCCGCGCGCCCGCCCAATCAGAAACCACACAATCCGACTAGAAGGAATCGGAAAGAAAGGAGCCCAGGCGCCTATTATTGAAACCGTTCCTCGTCACGCGCAAAGCTTTATGAAGAAGAAGAACTCACAAATCTATGATGATAACAAGAATAAATTCATCACAGATTCCAATAACTCTCTAGTAGTTTACGATGAGAAGAGTCTCAAACCAACAGGAAGGGTGTGGAAGGACATGGATCCTCAACTAATTGGATCAGAAATCAATTGTACTGATTACTTGACTGGATGAGAAGTAGTCGACGTAACGAACTCGTATGGAATACTGGACAAGAAGGATAGACGAGAAGCATATAAACACAAGAAGGACTGGACGAAAATACATGCATGAATGATAAAGAGTTGGAGAAGAACAGAACCTTGCTCACTCTTTAGATAGCTGAACATTGAACAAGCAAGACAACCTAAAATAACAAGCACTTACAAATCACGGTGTGACCTTTCGTACGACGTCTACTAATCGTGGAAGCACCCCTCCCGGCGGGAATTCGATCTGGTCGACGCTGCTGGCTTCCAACATTTGGTATTACGGACAGAAAGATCGCAACCAAGCCTAGGGGTCAAATTCGGTCATGTTCTAGATGATGGTGATGGTGACAACCCCATTACTTTATGCTCCCGCTCAGCTATCACATGGGTCCTTTCTATCTGAAGAATCTGAGTAACAATGGCCATGGAAACAAATTGTAACATAATTTTGTTCCAGATTATATGATTCTCCCGTCGTGATGATACGGTGTCTAGGAATCAGCCTCTTGGGCTTGTTCGGTTTCTTCCATTTCACCATCCTCTTCCTCTCCCTCTTCGCCCTCCTCCTTTTCTTCATCTTTAGCTTCTTCCCTCTTCACACTAAACAAAGGCTTTGCGGTAAATGAGGGTGCCTGGTTCTGCGAAGAGAATGCACTGAACATGTTCGCCTGTGGGGAAGGATTGGCAGGAGTTGGGAGCACGATAGACGATGAAGACCCGAATGTAAACGTTGGTGCAGCCGTGGAGCTTCCCGGTGGCTTCATGCTGAGGAAGCCTGACCCGCTGCCAAACCCACTACTAGTAGATGCACCAGTCGCAGGCTTGACGCCGAAGAGGCTTCCGCCCGAAGAAGCAGACCCAAACCCACTGACTTGGCCAAATGTACTGCCCTGTCCCGAGGACTGACCGAAACCGGATGCAGAGCTCCTTTGGCCGAAGCCACCGGTTGACGAGCCGAAGGTAACAGGCTGGCTCGGCACGCCCGCAGGGAGAGTGAATGGAGCTGCCAAAGGGTTAAGAGCAGAAAGTGCAGGAGCACTGGTAGCGTCACCTTTTTCCTTCGAAGCTTCGCCTGCGTCCTTCTCCCCTCCTAGTTCGGCATTGCCACCCTCCTTATGATCTTGCTCTTTCCCGTCAGCTCCAGATACTTCAGACACCACCGATTCCTTCGATAAAGATGCCTCGAGTGGCGGGGCTTCCTCGACCTTTGTCTTCTTGGCGGCCGGTTCTTCTTTTGTGTCGTGGTCTTTTTCCATTTGCTCTTTCTTCTTTTGCATGGCGAGCATCAGCTTGCGTTTCTTCTCCAGCAATTTCTCCTTCATGGAAAGTTCTTTTGTCTCGCCCGAACCTCGTCTCTCTATGGCCGATTTCGCAGCATCGGCAGTGTCGCCCACTCGACTTTCCCAAACGGCTTGCTCACCTGCACTTTGACTTGCATCGGCTGCTGCAGGAGGTTTTGCTTTCTTGGGCTCCGCCAATTCTTCCAAAGATTCAGCGGGTCTCTTGTTGGAAGGATGGGTTGAGGTAGCATCTGGCTCCGGAACTTCTCCAGTGGCTGCAGGTGAATCCCTCGAAGTCGACTTGGGTCCCGGGGCGTCAACCTTGGCGGACGGCTGGGGCGACTCGTTTGGTAAGCTTGGTGCAAACTTAAACCCACCAGGTGGTACTGTCAGCACGGAGGCCTTCGTCACAGCACAATCCAATGCTGCTTCTTTCGTTGTTTCTTTGGGGGGCAAAGGAGCAGGTTTCTCGCTGCTAGTAGTTTCCTGCTCGTGGGCTTTCGTGTCGGCTGGGAGCGTGGACTTATTGCTGTCTTCCCTGGGTGTGGCGGCCACAAGAGCTTGCTTTTCCTTTTCCAGGTCATCTTTGGTGTCCTTGAGGTCCTTCTCCAAAGCTGATTCTTTCTTTTTCATCTCAAAAATCTGCTTTTGGAATTGCCGGAGTCTCTCTCTGAGCTTGTCGTTCATCTCCTGGGCACCGGTGAGTTGAATCTTTTCGTTCGCCCTTTCACCTTCGAGCTTCGTCAATTTTTCCTTGGCTTCAGTGAGCTCCTTCTTAAAAGCTCCGTCCTTTTGCGCTTTTTCTAGGGCTTCCTTTTCCAAAGTCAACGTAGAAATTGCTTTCTTGTGAGTTTCTACTAAAGCCTTGTTTTGCATCAATTCTTTGCTGGCGCGAGTGGCCAGGGCTCTGATCCTCATAGAATCCTCCTCGGCGGACTTCTTCTGCGATTCGAGGCTCTTGACTTGCGCCTCCAGTAGCTCGGCCTTTTTGACCAGCGATGCATGCTCCGCGGGGTCGACTTGATTGAATTTGGAAACCAAACTTTGGACTCTGCCCTTCCAGTCGTCGACTTCACGAAGCAGACTCTCCTTTTCAGCAAGAAGACCAGCCTTTTCTGTCTCCATTTCTTTGATGCGCTTTTCTGATGGAATCGAGTAGAATTTCGAGGTTTCCAGTTCTTTCTTCGCTGCAGCAAGACTGGCTACAAGTTTCTGCATCTCCTCCCGCAGGTGCGAGTTGCTTTCACCGAGAAGTTTGGCCTGCTGCTCAGCACTCTTGAGCTTGTCTTTCAGCACATCGATGTCCGAGCCAGCAGAATATTCACTTCCAATACAATCTTGGAATACCTTGAGTTCAGCGCGAGCCTCCTCCAGACTGCGTTTCGCAACAGCCGAAGCAGCACGCTCTCTTTCCGCAGCGCGACGGGCCGCATCAAGCTGAGCTTGAACCATCTCCTTATCGGCTCGGACAAATTTGACAACTTCTCGAAGCTCCGAAATTGTTTTTTGGAGCGCTCCAGCATCATGCGTGGAACCTTCGGCAGCGGAAATGTCCCACGAATCACCTCCAGTTGGCTGCATCTTCTCAATTTGCTCTCCAATCTTCTCCAGTTGGTTGTGAAGCAGTGTATTCTGAGTGCGAGTTTCCTCCAAGTTCTTCTCGTATTCCTTGAATATCTTTTCCATTGATGCCTTTTCTTGTTCGAAGAACGATCGTCCTTCTTCAAGTTCATTCTTCACAGCGGCAGCTTGTTCCTCGGCGGCCTTTCGCAATCGTGATTCTGCCTCAGCCTCTTCCTTCGCCGCCCGAAGCTCGGTCCTAGCAGCTGAGTGAAGCGCAAGTTCACGTTCATAGTTTGTTTGGGCGTTGGTGACATCGGTACGTAGAACTAGCACTTCAGCCTCGAGTTGCGAGTATCGGTCTAACGCTGATTCCGCGTCTTTTTTATACTTTTCGGATTGACTCTCCAGTTCAACAGTTCTCTTTTTCATGTCGTCGAGTTCCTTTGCACGGTCGCCACGTTGAGAAGCCAAATCATTCGTGAGTTCCGTAATTATTTCCCTGCTCTTGGCGGATTGGGTGGTCGCCGCTTCGAGCTGGCTTTGAAGAGCCACTATTTCCTCTTCGTGAGCTTGTTTTGCCGCAGTTGATGCCTTAGTTTGTTCTGCAACTGCGGCTTCATTGTCATTTGCCATCTTTTCATAAGTTGCTGCACGATCCGCTAGGGTTGCAACTTCTTTGCGGGTCGTCATCAGTTCTTCGGTCAGACTAGCCACCTTGCTTCGGAGTTCACCCTCAACATCCTGATCCTCCCCAGTCTCGCCGAGCTTCTTCTTGGCCGCACGAAGCTGTGCTTGGAGCAAAGTGAGCTTCTTGTTAGCCAACTGCAATTCGGTGGCGACCTTGAGCGTTTCTTTCTTGGCCCCCAACGCTTCCGTGGCGGCCTGTTCTCGTCGTTGCTCGAGGTCCTTGATCGCCACCTCTTGATCTGTCACCTTGCCGCTGAGATTCTCAATCTGCAAGCTGTTCTTGGACTCTACTGTAGATAGCTTTTCCGTAAGGGACGCAATTTGTGACCTAAGGGATTCTTCTTCAGAAGCTGCCTTGGCTGACAAACTAGCTTCAATGCGCTGAATTGACTCAATAAGGGCTCCTTGACGCGAAATCTCACTTCGCAGTTGATTTGATTCGTCTGCCATTCTTTGCTCGGCTGCCTTTGCCTGTTCGACTTGACTTTCAGCCAAGCGAAGCTTCATTTTGGCATGCTGCAATTCGCTTTCAAAGCGGCTCGCTTCAGCATTGGCCTTGGACAAGGCATCCTGCAAGTCAGCATTGATTCGTTGAAGACCGCCCTTGGACTCAGAAATGCGCGAGGCCTCGTTTCGACTGCGATCCAAACTTTCCTCCAGGCGCACTGTTTTGTCGCGATAGAAACTGACTTCGGCAGCGCCACGAGCGACGTCGGCCTTCGCCTTGAAAATTTCCCCTTGAAGTCTGTCCACCGTCTTGGTGAGTTCCTCATTCACTGCCTCGTATCGCGACAATCGTTCAGAGGCTGCTTCTTTGTCTTGGTCGACAGTCTTGAGCTCGGTACTAGCCCTTGCCAACTCCAATTCCAGTTGGCTTTTCTCTTGCTCCAAAACCTTTGCTCGTTCCGATTGTTTCTTCACAATTTGAAGCGTTGAAGCTTCTTCGGCTGAAGAACCCAAGAGGTGACTGTCTTGCTTGGCCAAAAGTGCGCGGTAAAGATCGCGCTGTTGAACGATGCTCTCGACCATGACTTCCTGCCGCTTTCGCTCTTCCCGCAAGGCCACCAAATCCTGTTCGTAGGTCTCCACTTGGGTTCTCAATTTATCCTCGTTTAGTTTGTCTTCCAATTCCTTGATGGTACCTGCCATTTTCCGGACTTGAGCAGACAGTTTTTGATTCGTCGATTGCATTTGCACTACCGCAGCCGTCGGTGCAGGTGATGTCGCAGCGCCTCCTCCCAAACCAAAACTACTGATACTACTGCGGGACACCAACAATGTTTGAACCTGCTTGGCTAATTCCCTCGTCTCTGCTTCCAAATCCTTATTACGTGATTGCAAACGAGCTAGTTCAGCTTGATAATCTTGTGATTCTTCTCGGGCGGCCCTAGCCTCGTCGAAAGCTGCATCAAGACGTTTCTTGTACTCTTCTTGGCGTTCCAAGGCATCCTCGAATTCTTGCCGTTGACGAATATAAGTGGGAGCACTGGCTTCAATATCGGTCTTGATACGTTCCAGCAAGATTTCAGTTTTTTTGCGCCGCAGCGTCTCAGCGGCCAAAGCGTCCTCCGTTTCTGCTAGGCGACCGTAGAGATCGGTTAGATTGAGAGGCTCGTCGTCCGTAGCCTCGCCCACAGCTCGCATCGCCAACGAGCGACTGGGAGTGCCATCACTTTCTCCTCCCGCCATTCTGCGCCGCGACGGTGTGTTGGTCAGCAATAGTCCATCTTCGGCATCCTTCAGACGACGATTCGCTTTGGCGAGCTCCGCTTGCAAGTCGGCCACTTGTCGTTGAAATGCCTGTGCCTGATTTTGTAGAATTTGTTTGGATTTACGTTCCAGTTCTTGTTGCTGCACGAGGATGCCCTGGTTACTTTGCTGTTCGGCTTGTAGAGCATGTCGTTTCATGGCCTCCATTTGAGTGGCCAGAGAATCATGCTTAGACTGGAGCAACTGCAATTGATTCTTTTGCATTGTCACTAACGACTGGGTTTGCTGCAACTCCTCTTCGGCCTCGGCCTGTCGTTCAGCAGCACTTATTTTCGAGTCACGAAGCTCTTTGGCGAGGCGATCATTCTGCGATTCCAGGGTGTTAACTTGCCGTTGCAACCTGGAGACTTCTGCAGCCGACTCCTCGTGATCTTCCCTGGATTCCGCAAGTTCGGATCGCAAGGAAGCCATTTCCGAGGCATGAGACGTGCGCACTTGCGCCAGCTGTTCTCTCTGAGATTGTAATTGACCGTCGAGCCAAGTATTGTTAGAGGACAGGGCATCCACTTCGGTCGTGAGACGATCGACTTGAAACTTGAGAGGAACCACTTCAGAATCTCCAAGCTTGGCCTGCGTCTCCATCTGCACCAGTCGCTGCTTGTATTCGGTATTTGATTTCGCCAAACGACTACAATGCAGCAATTTCAAAGACTTCAGGTGAGCCAGAGTATAGTTGACAATCCACAGGAATGTAGGAACCCCCCACCGCTCCTTAGTGCGTACCTGATCTCCTCTCGCAGGGTATCCCCTTCCGACTGCAATCGATCCACCCGTTCACTGGTTTGTATTTGCGTCTGTTCCAAAGCCTGCACTTGCGACGATCTCGTTTGCGCTTCCACTTTCAATTTGGAGATCTCCGTCGACTGTTGCTCCACAGTTGACTGTAACAACGCCTTCTCCCCTTGCAGCGCGGCAACCTGCTGGCGTTGCAGCTCCACCGTGGTTTGTGCTGTCAACAATTCTTGTTCCCATCTGGCCGCTTTGCCCTCCAAATCTTCCAGGGCCGCCTGCAAGATCAACTGATGCGAGTTTTCACGGGCTTTGGCCCAGGTGCTGGCAGCAGTCGTATCCTCGGTCATGGTGAAGAACGATGGCTTGACTTGATGGCGCAGTCGCACGGCCCTCCTCAATGGATATGGATATGCGTCTCAAGGCTTTTGAGTTCAACAACTAGAAATTGACGTTGACGCTATGGTGCGGATTGCAACACGATCCCGTTCCGGTATGCTGTGGGTAGGATCCGCCGTGAAGATATTATTGTCTTCCAACGCCTTCACTTTCAACTTGAACTGTACTCGTACAGTAGTACAACAACAACAAACAACAACTCGTACGGAATCGTTACAGTAGATCGGCCCTGCGCAATGAAATATCGACCACATCCTGCATCATTCACATCATCATGGTCGCCGCGGCGCGCAGCGCCGCCGCTACCGTACGAGTTGAGTGCTCGCGAAAGAAAACTGCGGTGTTGTTGGAGTAAGACAGCGGGTGCGTTGAACGACGGCCAGGCCTCTCGCCGGCGCCGATTAATTCCTTGGACAAGAATTCAAACAGCAACAGCGAGAGGCCGGGACGCCTTCATCGATCAACGGCTCGCAAATCAGACGCTCTCGATATCGAAAGCTCAAGGTGAAGCTCCAACGCTCCACCTATCGATTTGTGGTAACCACGTAGTAATAGTTAAAAGCTAAACACTACACCGGCCACCTCGATCATGGCAGCACCGCCACCACCGACCGGAGGCGGCCCGCTCGGAACGAACTACTACTTTCAGCAGCTGTCGTGTGGGATCTTCGTGAATTCGACCCGCGATTGCCTTTTAGACCCAGTCGTCGGGCTCGGCGCTTGATTCGCCGAATTGCACTCGGTACGCAGAATATGTTGTTGGTGTTGTTCCGAGCGAAGTTCTGCTTTTGGCCGTTATCCCCATTCTTTTGAAATCGAATGGTAGCTTCGGCGGCGGCGATGTTTTGTTCTGGTGTGGTGTCCTCGTCGTCCACTGGTATTGGGATGTTATAGCCAGGACTGAGCGACCGATTTCGATCGCTTCTCGATCTTGTTCGGTTCTCATCGTCCTTCACTCTTCAGTCGGCAGGTCCTTCAATCACACTCAAACTTCCTTCCTCTTCTTCTCGTCCAATCAGAAATAGTCTCTACGTCACCGTTGCTCTGTCTGTTCAGGCGGGCGCCTTCCAGACGAAACTCCTTCTGTCTCCGTCTGTCTGGCTGTCGAGCCATTGGTGGATGATGTGTAAGTTCTTCTTCGGTGCTTCTCCTACTAGTAGTAGAACCGTCAGTGATGACCAGCTCTCTGGTTTGAGTGTTCTCAAATTGTGTCCTACCAAAATTTTAGGGACATCCGTCTCGCTCTTCGAACCTGCGGTAATGTTATTACTGTAATTCGAAAAACGATGATTCCAAATTCTTCGATTTGCAGTCGAGCTGGTCAATCTTGAATTTTCCTTTTTGGTTGGTTCTTGCTGACGTTATTCGCCGACGTCTACGTTCCAGGGCACAGCGGGCTAAAGTATTGTACAGTACCAGTACGTACGTTCTGGTACCGTACCTGGAACAGTACTGTGCTGTATGTAAACTGATTTTCGTAGATTTCAACGCCACGTTGAATTCTACGGGTTTCCAGTAATATCGAACGGAAAATTGGAAATCTTCTGTTCTTCCGCACAACCCGCCCGAAATCGCGCAACAAGGAACGCTGACCGTTGACCACGAACTACTGACAACTGACCGCACTGACGACGATGGAGATCGATGATGACTTTTTTCTTCTTCCTTTGTACAAAGAAAGAGTCCAAGATACCTCCATCCACACAACCACACAACAATAGCACTTTGGCTCGCGCGTTGCTTGTGTGTACCTGCTGAATCCGTTGCCTCATTTGACATTCGGTCTCGACAGACCTCACTCCTTTGATTTATTCCACCTGAAAAATATCGTGATCATCCACAACTGATCTTTTTTCTGTTTGCTCGAAAACGTGAATAATAATTCTTCCAACGGAACGATACCCTCAGATATGTACCCATCCCTTTCTCGATCCCTTCTTGCCGGAATCTTGCTCCTCTGTCTTTCCTTGACTGGTCATGCTTTTCAGCAACGACCTGCCTTCACGTCAAGGTCCATCCGCCATCTATCGTCGGCCTCGACCGCTTCGATTTTTTCCGCAACAAGTTTCCCTCTGTCCATCTTGAGCAGTGGACCCGCGATTTTGGACAAGCCCGAAACAATCGAAGAGATCGTCATTGACGAGGACAAAGACACGGAACGGGCCAACAAATTGGGCGGCGATGGATGGGAAATTCGGTTGTTTAATGATCCCTTCAACAAGCGAGAATTTGTGGCTCGTTGTTTGAGTACTATCTGTGGCAAGTCCGACACGGAATCCTATCAAATCATGATGGAGGCTCACAACAATGGAATGGGAGTAGTGGGACGATACCAATTTGAGATTGCGGAGCTTTACTACAACTCATTGATTGAAAATGGACTCATGGTAGACATGGTGCCTGTGGAGGACGAATGAATGACTGAATTGATCGCAATGATCTTAAAAGCGAAGCACCATGTTGTGTTGGAACGAAGTTATTTTGGATCTTGTCTATAACCGGCTTGTCGACTCTTCCCACACGTACAATATCACCCATGTAATACATTATTTTAATTGCAACAACGACTCACATACTAGAAAGCGAATACAACTACTTGAGATATAACTCTCAGATACCTCGAAACAAGAGCTAAATAAACAGCACGTAGAACTCGACGTTGACCTCCGGTACGAAAATACCCGAAATCGACAATGATGAAACGTAACAAATCTAGCTCCCCAAATCATTCTACGACTCGTTCTCAGTCTCAGTCTAACACCCCTCGCCGAGGGGATAAGGCCGAGCTTCCTCGTACTACCTCTACTAAAGAAGGTAAAACCATCAAAAAACACCCAACGCCACTTGACCACGAACCCTACGGACCTCCTGGTACAAGTCTACGTCAAAAAACTCTAAGAACTTCTATGAATCTCTAGACAACAACAATGATAGTGATGACAGCATCAAGATAACTGCTGTCGTCAACAAACCTATCAAGAATGTATACGACGAACTTACTGCAGCATATAGCAGTGCCGGAGAAATCGCAGATTCGGAAGACCCATCAAGCTCAGAAGACACCAAAGCACTGCTAGACATGAACCCGCAGGATATTGCTGCCAGCCCGCCTGATATTGCTGCTGGCGCTGCTGCTACCAACAATGGATATCATAGCTACTCTCTACTCTAGTAGAGAGAGAGTAGGAGACCGGGTGTCAAATTATTTTTGGATCTTTGGGATCTTTCATGTTAATTTCGATCGAATGAGTCAAAGGATGCTTTCTCGTGTCATGGCGCCGCGGGTGTGGGTCTCCAGCGCCCCCCCCCCGCCCGCCGCCGGGGGGAGCGTCGCCCAGTGTCGTTCGTACGTACTGTATGCTGTGTTATGCCGCGTTGTTCTTTCTTTGACGACGACGACGACGACGACGACAACTCTCTCCTCGCATCACAACATCATACAGAATACAGTACTGTACCTCTGGTGCTCGTACGCATTCATGTTACGTCTCGTAGACCACATCTCATCCAATAATAAAATATCCTGTATTTCCCTCCTACTGTACCGTACTTCTACCGTCTGGGCTTCTCCTATCATTGGCGAGACTGCTTTCGATATTTCACATTCGGCATTTTTAGTAGGCGCCCATTACTGTCATTGTAATTTAGCCCAATTACCAAAGCAGATCCTTCACCGTTATTCGGTCGAGATTGACTGGCATCGCTAATCATTCGAGAAACAGTAGCAATCGCAACTTCAAACTGAAAATAATATGATCTACAACATCGCCCGATTCCTTGTGCTAACAATAGTATGCCTCGGTATACCAGCTATGCGAAGCTTTCAAGCAGTGTCAGTAACCCGGCGTCCACTTGGGGCAACGCTCGTCGAATCATCACATGTGAGCCCAAGGCTATCTTTCAATTCAAGAAGGGAAGATCGCCGAACAACTCACATGCATTTGGTACTCGTAGATGCAGCGGCTTGGGATCCGACGACCCTCCAGGCATTATTTGCGGGAAACAAAGACTTTTGGATTTTTCTGGCTGGGATCTTTCCTTTTGCGTGGGCGACGGTTGAGTTTTGGAGACGCATCGCCTTTGGTGAGGCCTTTGGAACGGGTTCAGATTCAGTCATTATTGGTATGGATGGTTCACCTGCAGATTCGCGAGGACGCAGGGTATTGGGAAAGGGGGCGCTCATTACAGCATGTGTGCTATTTGCGTTGGCCTTTGGTACCATAGGGATCGTACTATACTCAGTGATAAGCTCTGATGCACCACCTGATATCTTGCCATCCGTGAGTACCGCGGCCGGCAACCTTGTTGGCACGCAACAGTGATCATCAACCAGGCGATGAGCTGTCGATGCACTTCGTAGCAAACAAGAAGAACTCGCGGGAAATTGATCTACTCTCTGAGAATAGTCGGCGGTGACTTCTTCAGACAGCGACTCAAAAGTCCAATCATTTTTGCCGGTGTGTTATATCCCTGTTTATTAAAGTTTGGTTTCAGAATACAGACTTTGGTGGTCGTTAATCAAGCCCGATCAGCCGATTTGCCAACAGCAACAAGCAACAGCAAGAAAGAACCGGAGAACGGGTACGAGTATAGCAACTACCTCGACGATAACTAGAAAAGGACTTCTGCAATCTTAATGTTTTTACGAGAAGAAAGAATCTTCAGGATCGGCAGCAGCTGCATTCTCCGTTTCCAAAAAATCGCACATAGAATCCCGGACAGCACCTTTCCGTTGCTGATGAGACCCACGACGAGCTGAAGTAGAAGGTCTGCTCCCGAAGCTACTACTATTCGCGCCAAAAACGGCCTCAACAGCTCTGGGGCTGGGCAATTTACTTGCCGAGCCCCGTTGTTGTCGTAAAGAAATGTCGTTTGTGGTCGAAAAAGATTGGGCGCCTGGGTCTGAACGTCGATGTGGTCGTCGACCCACACTATTGGTTCGATGCAGCTCCCTGCTCAAAGAGGAAGACGCAAACGGTTCATTCAATGGAGCGCTGGCAACGGAACGAGTCATATCAGATGGTTCAATCCAGCCAGCGGCGTTTGAACTGTTTCCAATTTCGAAGAAGTCGCCAAGTTCAGACGATTTTGAGGACAGAGCTTTTGTCTCGTGAACCACAGGTGACATGAACGAGGACGAGCCCTGCAAGCTCGAATCTAGACCTTTTCGAGAGTGAATGGTGGGAGATCCAAAGGCATTGTCCTCATCGTCGTCATCCTCCTGGATGGTGGTAGGTTGAATAGCGACCGTTTGGCCACCCCAATTATCATCTTCCCAGTTCCAGTTTGTTGCCTTTGTGTAGTTCGTATGTCCACTCGTATCCAAGGATTCCTCCTTGTTGCTTTTAGCTTCTCTCAGACGCTTTGGAATGATTGGCGCCATCCGCGCCCGGGTGATTTTAGGCTCAACCGTGGGGCGTTCGCGTACCGATGATTGAGCAGCGATCTTTTTGGGAGAAGTCATGCTGGAGTTCTCAGTTTTAAAGGATCCAAAACTAGTTTCGAAGCCCAACTCCTGAGGCGTTTTTGAATCACCCAGAGCAAAGTCACCAAATCCAGAGTCAAACTTATCAGGAAGCTTCTTTGACTCGGAATCTGTTGTAGGTGAGTTTTGATGTCTTACACTCGTACGCGATTTGCGCAAGCTTCGCTTGTTTTCTGTGGCTTCCACGTCTTCGTCCACGGAAGAAGATTTAGCCTTTGTTGGCGAAACCAAAGCAAAGTCCGACGAATCTGGGAAAGTCGATTTCCGGCTCTTTCCGTTGGTCGCGTCGGATGTGCTCCTCCCTCGGCTGCTTCGACTCTTACCCCCGACGCTCTCCTTCACCGTGCTATCTGGCGTAGCGGGAGTCACAATTTCCGAGTTACTTTCCGAAGGATCTTCTATGTGTTTGTCCAATGATCGAGAGCCTCTACGAGTACTACCCCGACGCGAACCTCTACTGCTCCTCTCTTTATCATCAACATCAGTTGTTCGGGTGCTTCTAGTGCTTCTTTCCTTCCTGTCGGTTGTTCTGATACTTCTACCGCTTCTTTCCTTTTCCTCGCCAATATTCACTTTCTTCTTGGACGACGTAGGTGAAAAGTAAGGTTCCGGGAAATCAACGTCGTTCAGAAGGAGTTCACCGGTGGCACCGTCAGCCCCCATGTCCTTATCAACTTGCTTCTTACTCGACGTTTGTGTTCTCCTTATAGAACTCCGGCAGGACCGACGCGAACCATTTGGGGTTGTCGGCGAAATATCGAAGGTATCATCGTAGTCTCCAAGAATATTATTGAGAACTCCATCAATCGTCCTTCTGTCTTTGATGCTGTTGTTGCGGTTGGCACTTCTGCGTATTGATGCCGATTGCATCGTGCTCCGATGAGCCCGAAGACTGTGTGATTTTTCTCTTGCCACGTCGCCAACCTTGGAATAGTCAATTGCATCGGTGGACTGCTTTGCAGTCGACGATTTCGCTGAATCACTGACCGTGGCCCTCAAAGCTGTTCGGCGACTGCCTCGCAACGATCGACTGGTCCCTTTTGACGTGGGAGATCTTTCTATCATACTATGAGATCGAGCAAGAGAACTCGGAAGAGATCTTCTAGACGTCGAGCGATCTGATGGTGTCGACGGAACCAAGAAATTTTCTACGCCTTTCCGAGCAAACCCCACCTTGGGCTTGCTAAAGGGACTCTCTGGGACGGGGGATATCAAATCATCCGCTTCCTCCTCTTCCGGTTCAAAAATTCGAAAGTCTAGATCTTTTGTAATGGATCGAGACGCCGGGAAACCATCGGGTGTAACTTTTGTATTTGGGCGCCCAGACCCCTCGATTTCCTCGTCCTCTTCTTCCTGGAAAAACGAAGTACGGGAAGCGTTGTGATCTTCCTGGAAAAATGAGGTGCGAGAACTATTGTGGTCGTCTCGGAAGAATGAGGCACGGGAAGTATCGGGATCAAAGAGAGACACGGCCGACTCTTCCTGTTGCCACTTTGAATGTGGCGTTCGTTCTCCCTTATCAAAGTCTGCAAAGAGTGAAGTGGGTGACTGAGCAGAACCGCCTAATGGAAGAGGAGGTTTTCGACTCCGATGAGAAGACGACTCTGGTTCTTTTATAGAAGCAAGTGGTCTGAGAGAATCAAGGCTGCTATCTACAGTCGCGGAGCTCGATGCAGGGTGGTGCAAAGGGCGAGCCTGGGGTGCAAGGGAATCCGCTTCTCCGCTTCCGTCGGCACTGGAAAATAAACTATCGTTTTCGAAGCTAGTCACGCTGTCGTCTTTGCACAACCTGGCATCCAGCAAGCGCATTCGATTAGGTTTGAGGAGTGAACCCAACCGCGTCGTACTACGTTGATGATCCTCATCTTCGTCGACCAGTTTCACCCTATTGTGATTTCCAAAAAGAGATGCCATGACGACCGTCTCGTCGTTTTCAAATTTTTATTGGAAAGGTTTTCCGGATAGTGCCGGTCGACAGTTTCCTATTCGGGCGAGAAGCTGTTCTGTTCCTAATACAGCACCAGTATTAGTGAAGAGTGATGAACAATAAGCCACAATGAAAGCCGCATGTTCAGATTTCCTTGATACTTGCGTTGCGCGCGTTTCTATCTCGATGTTTCGACGAGAACTGGACGAAGGATCGCTTTTATTTGGGGGTGGTGGGCCTTTGGGCCAGTCGCAATTAGGGAACTTGATCTTGGAACTTGGAAGCGACTTTTAAAAATAAGCCCTTCCAAGATCAGAAATAATGTCCCTTTTCAAACTATGTACAAGTACCCCAGGGCGGTCGGTAGACTTGTACGACGCTTGAGCGTACAGGCATGGGTTTAAGTACATAGGGTACTGTCGCGGCACGCACAAACCCTACGAGTTTCTACGGTGGCCCGCGCGACACTACTCAAAATAATTTTTGACGAAAAGCTCCTCTCCTGACAATGGCACTCAAAAAAGTAACAATTTCCATTTACATTGTTGCGCGCAGAGTAGCGGAAAGGATTGGTGGTGGGAGACGTCTGCCATGCGCCCCAAGTCCCGCAAATGTGTCTCTTTTACAACATGTCTACGTAAGTCTACCTCGCGCGCATGAAAATCGATGGAAGCTGCATGGTCCGGTATTCTCAAAGTAAAATAGGGGATAGGGAGAGGGTCCCCCAAAAGATCTCGACTTTTTCGCGCGAAACGGTCTGTCAGGCCTTACGATCCAATGACGTGTTGCCGATCCTGCCAAGATCCTGCCCTCTAAATCATAAACTCAACTACGCACGAGGTGTCTCGCTCTCGTCGTCGTCTCTCGAAGTCGCCTACGCAGCAAAATTGTGTCCATCCTTATGTGTTGATCTTTCGTGGACGTCGCGAAGATCGTCGGCTGTCGCTCGCCGTACGAATAACCGAACGTCTTTTTACTCTGTACTTTCATTGTCACGCTCAGTGTTCATTGCACAGTTGAGATCATTATAGATAGCATTCACCATGAAATTCTCTATTCTTGCCCTCTCGATTGCCTTTGCCCATGCATTCGTCCCTGCACCGGGGCGAATGGGCGCTGTCAAGCCCCTGAAGCAAATGTCCGATGAAATTGGTATCCCCTGCGAGGACGAATGTGCTTTGGAGAGTTTCCCTAATCTTCCTGCGAGTGTCCACCCTGGAGTCCTCAGCGGTCAGGCGATGATGGACTTGCTCAACCATGCCAAGGAGAACGGTACGTACGATATACTAGAACGCTCGTTTTCCATCCCTGCAAGACCCAAAGATCACGGCGAAGTTCTTCCGACCAATTCCTCATCTTCTTGTTCCGCCTCGTCCGTCGTTCGTCTCGATCTTTCCCTCCATAGGTTACGCCATCCCTGCCGTCAACTGCGTTTCTAACTCTGGAATCAACGCCTGTTTGGAGGCTGCTCGCGTCAACGATGCCCCCATCATCATTCAATTTTCAAGTGGCGGATCCCAATTCTACGGTGGCAAAGGTTTGGACAACAGCGGTTACCGAGCTGCCATTGCTGGTGCCGTCTCGGGCGCCTTCCATGTCCGAACCATGGCCGAGCAATACGGTGTCCCCGTTATTCTTCACACAGACCACTGTTCGAAAGCGCTTTTGCCCTGGATCGACGGCCTGATTGCGGCCTCGGAACGTTACTACCAAACACACGGAGAACCCCTCTTTTCGTCTCACATGATTGACCTGTCGGAGGAGCCCCTCGAGGAAAATCTCGAAATTTGCAAGAACTACCTGGAACGCATGGACAAGATCGGCTTGCTACTGGAAATGGAGTTGGGAATCACTGGGGGAGAAGAAGACGGTGTCGACAACTCCGATCGCCCCATTGAAGACTTGTATTCCAAGCCCGAGGAAATCTACCAAACCTATGAAGTGCTCAGTGAAGTTTCAGACAGATTCACCATTGCCGCTGCCTTTGGCAACGTGCATGGTGTTTACAAGCCTGGAAACGTCAAGTTGGAACCCAAAATTTTGGACAAGGCACAAAAATTCATTGCCGAGAAGCTCGGTGAGAAGGCACCAGCAAACAAGCTCCCTGTTTCTTTTGTTTTCCACGGAGGCAGTGGATCTGATGTCTCAGATATCCAAGAAGCCCTTGGCTATGGTGTCATCAAGATGAATATTGATACTGATACTCAGTGGAGTTACTGGGAAGGTATCAAGAACTTTGAATCCAAGTACCATGACTACCTGCAAGCACAAATCGGAAACCCCGAAGGAGACGACAAGCCAAACAAGAAATACTACGACGTAAGTGTCAACGATCGATGCTCACTGTTGGAACTCCTTGTGTCCATTTTCACCATCTCACCCTCCATTTTCTATTCCAGCCTCGTGAATGCCTGCGTGCGGCCGAAATCAACACTGTATCTCGCTTGGGCAAGTGCTTCGAAGACTTGAAGTGCCAAAATATCCTTGGGCTTGGTAAAGTACAGGATGCCAGCAACGTCTTGGGTCCCCGACGAGGTGGTCTTCCGGTCTAATTCCGAATCTGACCGACATCCGGCTATAAGGGCTGACTAGGCCGACCCAGGGTCGTCGGTCGAACGATTCCGATTATTTACTGTAGACAAAATATATTGACCTTTTCTTCTTCGATGTGCATTATTCACTATCGTGATCCTATAGAGAGGCGCTCTGATAGAATCAATCGCCACTACTAGAGAGACGGAGAGAGTAATAGGCAATATGCTTATAATTCTAGTGCTCGTCAAAAATTCGGGGAATGAATCAATCATCGACAATCTGGCCGAACCGAAAATTGCCCCGCCCCTTCGTCCTTTATTACGTGGTACTGCACTGTACCGTACTGTGTCCTGGCCGTCAATGGACAGCAATTGAGAATTGAGCTCGGACGGAGAAATAATGCTTGTACGAAATCATAATAAAGTATACAGTAGACTGGTACTCGTACCGACCGTACCGCGTACAGTATTTTTAATAGCTTAAGCAGTCTCCGTCGCCAACACTTCACAAGTACCCCGGTACTACCGAGCGGTGCGGTACAATACAAGTGCATACGGTACCTGGTACAAGTACATGGGCGCCCCACACCCCCAAGACAGTAGAGTGGTACGTTCGTAGGGCTTTAGGTGCAAGCAATGTGGCAATACCCCATCAGAGACAATACGTACACACACTACCGGTATTGATGTCGATTTCTGATGACAAAACCCGAAACCAGGACTGAAAACTGAATGCGTCGGTCGGCCCGCAGTCGCCCGTCGTGGCGGCTGCGCCAAAATGTTGTGTACGTCCTTCTCGGGTTCGTCGTCCTTTGGAATTTTTTGATGATCTTTCACGCCATCCATCCGTCACCAGCTTCGGATGCTGCCACTCTTCTGGGATCACGAGGCATCAGCCCGAGCTTCGCTAAGACGAACGGAAGAGAAAGAACGAGACCCCGCCGCTTGGACAACGTCACGGCTGCCCGCCACAGACGACAGCCGAAAGATGCACCTTGTGTCCAGATAGAGTGTATTTATCGACGGGCAGAAGCAATGGCTAGAAGCTTTATCAGCGCTCAGAATCAGACGTGGCGATTTCCAGCTCCTCAGACATCAAACAAGGCGTACGGTGGGTTGATCTACGTCAAAGTTCCGAAGACTGGATCCTCAACAATTGCTGGTGCGACGCTTCGGATCGCCAGAACTCACCATGTCGAAGCTCGCTACGATCACTCTTCTGGCGAAGAATACGGCCGACAAGGTCGCCACCCAACCCATTCCTTTTTGTTTTCTTCAATCCGCGATCCAGCCGAAAGATCCTTGAGCTTTCTCGCTTATGAATTCTCTCGAACGCAACACCACAAGGCAATGGACCTTGCTACATTGTTGGAGTCTCTGCGATCGATGGATCGCCTCGGTGCTGTACAAAAATCCGAAGGGAGAGGAGGAACACAGCTTGCCTTCACCAGTCTACATTCGATTCATAAACATTCGGCGTGGAAGCCAAGCTTCCCAGAGCACGTGGTACGTGCGGACAGAGTCGAGCAACATGCATCCGACGTCCTGAAAAACTACGATTTCTTGTTGGTAACGGAACGAATGGACGAGTCCTTGGTAGCGCTAGCCATGCTTCTGCGTGTTTCTGTCCGAGACGTCGTGGTATTTTCATCTAAGATTGCAGCAAGAAATGTTCCTGCATCAGCTGGTGAGAACGACCACGGGTCTAGACAACTCGTCCAAGCAAAAGTCGACCAACAATTCTTGGCCATTCACAATAAAGCAGGGGGCATGTCGTGCGTCCCTCTTCGGTACATTCCCACTGAATTATTGGATGACCCGCAAACGCAAACTTTTCTTCAAAGCGACCATTGGCACGCCATGAATTACGGGGACTACATTCTCCATGAAGCCGCGACCAGAAGTCTCGACAAGACGATTCAAGACCTTGGAAGGGCAAATTTCCAACACAATCTAGCAGAATATCGGAGTATTGTTGCCAAGGCAAATGAATACTGCATAGGGCAGGTTCATGGTCCATGTTCATCAAATGGAACGCTGCAGCTAAAGGTAGCAAGTGAAAACTGCTATGCTGGTACGTTCGTTGTTCGTTTGCATATGTATTTTTGCACCTCCTAGACTCTCACCTGAGGTTTTCTTCCGTTCGGAACGTTAAAGGGAGTACGGCTGTGGGCACATCTGTGTCGATAGGATGATAAAAGAGTTCGTATAGTACAAGGATCTACTTCTTATGGTCAGTTGGAGGACCCAATACCACCCATAGACAACATTCGCTGTGCTAGTTTTTTGTTTATTGGCATATTTTGTTCAAAACACCAAATTTTACTCTCGACTACGACGAGGCGGATACATGTTCTTCTTCGCTACTGTCCTCGCCTTTCGTTTCATTCGCCCTCTTTTCGATTGCTCGGTTCCTTACGTATGCTTCCATTTCCTGCTTGTAACGGGCCGAGTCAGCGTTTGCTTTCTCCTTGTAGATTTCCATTCGTTCCGGGACTAGATTTTTCCACCGTCTGCCCACCTCCTTGGCAAGACTTTGAAAGCCGATTTTCCCATGCGGCTTATTCTTCCCCCTTCGTGGTGGCTTCCTGTCTTCATGGGAAGCCAGCAAAGAAGACGTCGAGGAAAATGTTGCCATTCCATCGGGAATCTCGTCCAAGATTCGCTCTCTTTCCTCTTTGAAAAATATATTGTAAGCAGACAATGGACGCTTTGGTTTGTTCTTTGGCTTCTTCCGTGAACGATTAGCCTTCTCTCGGATCGACAACTCCAGATCACCCAAGAGCTCTGCAGAGGCTGCACTCCAAGCCCCCAGCAAACTTTCACACTTGTTAGCAGCAGGATCGGCACCAGAAGCAGTACTTTGTTGCTGATCAATTTGTTGGAAAAGATCCATCATAATACCACCATCAACAAGGTCCCTGCTGCCTACTAGGTCGGCGGCTTCTTCATGTGCGTACGACGACGACGACGACCCCCCTTCTTGGTGCGGCGGTGAGACATCTTCTTGCTGCTGGTGCAGCAATTGCTGCTGTAGTCGTTGAAGCTCTTGCTGAAGTAGCGACTGTTGACTTCTACCAGCAGCATGACCCGCGATAGGGAGCAAGTTTTGTTCTGCCAACATAACCATGGGGTCATTATTGAGCAGAGATGAGGTACCTCCGCCGGTAGAAGAGGATGTGCTCAAGAAAGAACGAGCCCATTGTTGTTGCTGGTGCCGACCAGGACGAGGGGCGACATGCTGCTGTTCCACCACTGCGGCTCCTGGTGGAAACATCAAGCTACCACCAGCCGTTCTCAGTAGACCAAGTATCTGCTCACCATCTGGCTGTAAGCTTGTTCGCCACGAAGATGCGTTGGAGTTTGACTGTGGTGAACTAGCTGGGGGTTGTTGTTCACGAGGGGAGGAACCAGCAAGGAGTGGGCCATCCTCTCTTCCTCCAAGAGATAAGGTACTACTAAAGCCGAGAGGAAAACCTGCTTGCACTTCCTCCAACTGATGATCCGGAGTGATATTGCTCCCAAGCGGCGTTGCTCCCCCCCCCGCTGCTGCTGCACCATGGGGATCCTCCGTACCTCGGCCGGTGAGGATGGCCCTAATGCTTCCTTGCTGGTGCTGCCGCATCATCATGGTGGCCGGTTGGTTCGCATCGTCCAGTGGCATCATCGGTTCTCTTCCCGCGATATCTCCACCCGCACGTACTGTAGACCCTGATCGAGGAGGTGAGGGGGGTAAATTGGTCGTCGCCGGCGTCACGGCAACACTGAGAAAAGTACCGGGGTTGGGAGACAACGAAGCAAACAGGTGGTGATGACCCCTATCCTCGACGGAGGCGTTTGTTTCTTCTTCTTGATGGTGTCCTCCTTGTTGCTGCTGCTGGAAAACAGTTGAAGGAGAACCTCCCATCGGAGCATTCGTGCTGCCCCCTCGACGCGTCATCCCCTGAAGATTCTGCTGATCAAGTAGTCCCAGAGACGAAGCCAGCACTTCTTGTTCTTGTGACAGATCCTGCTGCTGCTGCTGCGGCCCCTGCCAATTGAATTGCATCGCCTGCTGAAACATACGTTCACGAAAAAGTTGCTCCTGTTGCTGATTTAGCAGGTTCTGGAGCAATTGCGTATTCTGGGACAAATCGTCCAATCCAAGAGGACCAAGAAACGTCTGGTTTGTATGGGGCGCGATTCGATAGTAGTTGTCAATGTCGTTACCCGTCTGCTGTCGACTTGTCATTGGTTCCAGTGAGGAGTTCAAAGAGACATTCATACCGGTCGTCCCCATGGTCATGTCCGCCCTGTCGCTTGGATCCCTTCCTTGACGTTGTTGATCGTGCGGTTTCCCCTGACCATCCCCCGACGAGCTCATCATGTGTTGTGAAGAATGGTCGGCCCTTGATCCATGGAAAGACTTCTGTACTACCGGTGTCTGTTTCGCTTCAATGAGTACTGTTCTGACGTCTTATCTGTGGATAATGGACGGATAGGAAGGAAGATTGAAGCACAACCTTCCATGAATACCTGTAATAGCAACCTGGCTTTTATCCGTCGAAAAAATGTTTTCTTTCGTTTTATTTTTGTTCGTTGTTGCCCGCAATAGCGTGTTGCAGGATGCACACGTGACAAGAGTTCGAGGAAGGTCCTTCGCGAAACACCACCACCTAAGCTCGGAAGAATTTCTTACTAGCGAACGCTAGTCTTCAATGAGAATCGATCGGTACATAACGAGCCCCACAGGCTATTTTCTCCGTGTTTATAAGAGTTCGGTCATTTTTTTGAAGTCAGTTCGGTATTATACGGAATAATGTCTTGTTCTTCAGTTGTCCGCCACTAAATGATAATAATATACAGTATATATTGGCCGTCGTACAGTCCTTATTTGTTTTATTTCGCGATTTTTTAGTCGACAAAACATTCGATCGCCCGCCTTATTTGATTCTCCGTTTCGCGATGACGCTGTTCAAGGTGTACCCTTATGTCATTTCATTATTGATACATCTCTCTCTCTAGCTAGAGCTAGAGCTAGAGCTAGAGCTACTACTAGAGAGCTACTACTAGAGCTACTAGAGCTACTACCAGTAGAGCTACTACTAGAGCTACTACTAGAGCTACTACTAGAGCTACTACTAGAGCTACTAGTAGAGCTAGTAGAGCTACTAGTAGAGCTACTAGTAGAGCTACTAGTAGAGCTGTTACTAGTAGAGCTACTAGAGTAGAGCTACTAGTAGAGCTACTAGTAGAGCTACTAGAGTAGAGCTACTAGAGTAGAGCTACTAGAGTAGAGCTACTAGAGTAGAGCTACTAGAGCTAGAGCTAGAGCTAGAGCTAGAGTAGAGAGAGAGAGAGAGAGAGAGAGAGCTCGTCAACGAATTGGAACCTCATGACTTCCTCTATCAAAGCAAGGCCAAACATCAACGGCTTAATATATTGTCCCGTGATGGCTTATCACAGTGGTCATGCTTTCTTTCTGTAGGACTACGAGTAGTTCTAATTGAAGTGGCTAATCAAGCGCTACTGCTTTGCTCTAGCATGGTAGTAGAGAGCCGGCATTTTACCAACATATGTACTTGGATCTCGGTTCGCGATGCCCATCAACCACATGCCCCTTATGTTTTTTCATAGACGAATTTAAAGCTCAAAGACTTGCCCTCTATCAAGCCAAGGTCAGAGAACAACGGCATGTGAGTGACTCTCGACGACGCAAGCTACCCAGTGGTGCGCAGTTGGGGTTTCATGTTTCCGAAGTACGAGTACTACGAGTAAACACATCACAAATCACAACAAGCATCGCACAAATCTACGAGGCTAGCTATTACCGGTAGTGCCTATCAAACTGGTCCTACCGGTAGTTTCACTTCGCCTGGACAATCAGCTGTCGCATCCTGCCTACCGAATGGTTTATTTTTTAAATGTAAAAAACATGCATTATCGTGGTCGAAATAATGTCAATGAGGTACTTTTTGTACCAAGATACTAGCCCTCACTACTGAGTACGAGTACACGGGTAGAGTAGTCTACAGCGCTTTCATCTGTACAGGTACCTGTACAAATACGGCACCATGATGAGAACCTCGGTGGGCGCGTCTGCTGTTTTCGTACTGCCCACTGATTTTATGGGTCCGAAATACGCAGAGACGATACTAGAGAAGCATAATCAGCAAACTCCTACCCCAAATAACCGGTAACAAGCTGCAAGATTGGTAGACGTCCTTCAGGGATTCTCAGATCCTACTGCAGCTGAGTACCGACCATCCCTTTTGCGATCACTGAAGACATCATATCAAGAACATTATTTTATAAGAATCCTCGAGTGGTCTTCACCAGTTTGTGAGGTTTATTTTCGCACCGGTATGGGAATCAAATCCATATTCAAGATTCCAGAGATGTACAAGACAGGACTCGTTGAACTTTTTCTTCGCGATTGCAGAGAAGTGTTTCATCCCCATTTTCTTATACCCTCCACCCTTGCCATAAACGCTCCCTCGTACCACCCAGCGCGAGGCTGTCCCTTTCGTTCCCACTACAGATACACTACGATTGCCAACCCCGTAATACTTCCCGGACGTGACTCTCCCGTGCCGTGTGGCATTGGGATTATTTGCCTTCCATTCTCGTTCAGCTTCGGGATTCAGAATCTCTTGGGTTCGCATGAAGTATTTGAAGGCGACCTTGAGGGCTCCTGGTCCAGTAACCACTGGTATATTTTGCTTCCCAACATGATCCAGATCCAGTAACCGATTTAAACTAAGATGCACAGCCAAATACATAAGTGGGTGCTTCGGTGAGGCGGCAATGAAATATTGACTAAGGACGCCCAGCTTTTCAATCACGAAGAATGCGTCGTCGTCGTCCTTGATTGTATCCGATGTCCAAAACTTTCCAGGCGCATTATCAATATCTATCGATGATCCGTAGTACAACAAATCAAAGAAGAATTAAAGCTGTGTCAGAGAAGAAGCAGGTATGGGATGTCACGATAACCCTGCGACCTTGATTGATTCATGCGGATCTGCCCGGTTGCTTTCGTCGAAAGCTCCGAGAGTATTCGTGAGACAGCGTACATACCTGTGTAGATTCCGCCATATTCCCACAATGCAAGATACCTCCAAAGATCAGCCATGCCCGCCCCACTTCTTAGACATTTACGGGCGATTGGGATGTGGGGAAAACTTGGCCAATGCTTGGAAAGAAGTCGGTCCACTGCCTCGTCGTCGTGAATGTACAGCTCATGATCCGGAAATTCCCATGTCTTGATATTTTCCACAAAATTGGACGCGAAACACCTAGATTTAGACGTCATGTGGACAATCTTTGGAATTTTACGGGAATAGACACCTTGACGCTTAGTCGATTGCTTGGAGGACACCACGGTGGCGTTCGAGGGGCTCCTATTCAGAATCTTATTAGGTAGATACGTCAGACCACTCTCGCATTTTGAAATATTTGATAGTGTCAAAATATCAAGCGGGATTGTTAGACTCTCGCCTCGTGTACTCGTACCGGTAGCTGTAGTAGGGCTGGATAATGGTGGGACTAGGAACGAGACTTCGGCGTCGTTTTCGCGGGGGGCGGAGGGTGCGAGCATCAAAGCAGAGTGGTTGGAAAATAAGTGATACGCCACCATGATGATGAATAGCATAAAGTAGAAGGAGTCCCTGGAATAGTGACCAGCTATTCGGCGTCGAGATGGAGGCGTCGGTGCGGTCGAGGTCGCCGTCCCTGTCGCAGATGTCATTATTTGTAGTTCCCTTTCGTGGAGCATTTTCCAGACTAGCTTTGCGCGGTACAAGTTTTACTTGTATGATTACAACAGCGCTTTCACCCGATATTTCATGATCCTTTCAACAATTTGGCAAAATAAACCTATGATCGCCGGTGCGCTTTCTGTCTCTCCGGGAAGATCAAGAGACCGAGACTTGTACCGGTATGATGGAGGCGGCGGTGACAATAATAATGAGATGGAGGCGACGAGACAAGTTGCAAGGAGACCTGGTCGTTGTACATACCGGTAGGTTTTCTGCGCTTGTTAACTCCGAGAAAACGACGAGGACGCTCCGCGGGCGGTGTCTATGGGCGGGTGCACGAGAAGAAGGGGGAGAATAGAGGGGAATAAGTGTACAAACTTCGAGTAATTGTGGATTTGTCGCACTCACTCGTACTCGTAACACACCTCCTCCTCCTCCCGCCTCCGTTCATCGTTCATCGTTCATCACCAATACTTCTCCTCATGATTACTACCGGTAGCGTTTTGACATCGACTTCGCTCTCTACTCGTACGAGTACCGTATTCATCGCAACACCCAACATCCACAGAAGCCGAACATGATTTTGAACTTTTTAATGGTAGAAGAGTCGAATAGAACAAAGCCTCCACCGATCATTCCACTAGTAGAACTTTCCAGCTTTGCCTCCGCTCAACAATCTTAAGAACATTCTTCAGGACCACCCAAATCCGAGGACTATCAACTTTCCATCAACAGCATAAACAGTATGAATTACCCACAGCACTCACAATCTGAGACCTCTGACAAATTGGTGGATCTGATGCTGACTAGGCACGTCAGTGCGGAAGAAGCAATCGATCCAGTGCGCCGTCAACTAGTCATGAGGCGGATGCGATATCTCACTGGCATGGCTGCCATTGGGGGCTTCCTATTTGGCTACGACACTGGTAGGTGTCTTGTGCGCCGCTTGGCGAAAAAATTGTGTATGCCCAACTTGGAATATAACACTCACCTCTCTGCTACCCTATCAATCAGGCGTGATTAGCGGTGCCATGTTGCCCATCCGAAGAGCCTTTGATCTCACAGCTTCTCAACAGGAAGTTGTGGTGAGCTCGACCATATTTGCGGCGTTTTTCAGCTCATTGGGGGGAGGAACGTTGAACTACAAATTCGGACGCCGTATGAGCATTTTGATTGCTGCGGCTGTTTTCACAGTCGGGAGCATCATCCTGGCAGCGGCGTGGGATTACACAACGCTAGTTCTTGGGCGGGTCGTCTTGGGAGTTGGAATCGGTATTGCAAGTTTGACAACACCTATATATATTGCTGAAGTGGCGCTTCCCCGAATGCGAGGACAACTGGTCACTATCAATACACTGATGATTACCTTTGGACAATTTTTCGCGGGCATGGTAGACGGATTCTTCGATGAATACTTCCCTGTCGATGGATGGCGACTTATGCTGGGATTGGCTGCTTTGCCTTCTGTCATCATGTGGATGGGCTTTTTGAACCTGCCGGAATCGCCGCGTTGGCTGGCTGGAAAGGGTAGAATGGAGGAAGCTACGCAGGTTTTATACACCCTTCGTGATTCTGAATATGAAGCAGAGATCGAGCTGGAGGAGATTGCCCTTTCCGTCCCCCGCCTGGGAGATGGTGATTCTCAAAACACTCCAAGCCCCTTGAAGTACGGAAGCCATACGTCTCTAGAGAGTCGAGGCTCCTCCTCCAACAACCAAGACAAATTTTCTACCCACGCCGCTGCTATCGACGAAGAAGCGTTTTTCTATCGGTGTCGCCACATGATGTCACATGCCCCAACCCGTCGAGCTTTGGTGCTTGGGTGCGGTCTTATGGCAGTCCAACAATTTTCGGGTATCAATACGGTGATGTATTACGCCGCCAGTATCTACGAAATGTCAGGATTTGAAGAATTGACGGCGATTTGGTTGAGCGGTTTCACTGCTCTGGCCCAGGTGGCGGGTATAGCTGCAAGTATCTTTTTGGTCGATCGAGCCGGGCGGCGGACTTTAGTGTTGGCGTCGTTGGGTCTTGTGGCAATATCATTGATGGGATTGGCCACCTCTTTTTACCTCTCCCGCGTCTCCTCCGAACAAGTTACTTTTTCTCAGCCGCTTTGCGAACTTCAGCCTGCTACTATCTGGAGCGGTGTTACCTCGTACTGCTATGACTGCTCTTCAATTCCTGGATGTGGCTTCTGCAATGGAGCGTGCGTTCAAGGCAACAACACGGGTCCCTTCCAACCGGAATTTTGTACAGGTGGTTCCACGGAAGCGCCTGTAGAATGGATCTATGAGACATGCTCGAATTCGTACGGCATGCTGTCGGTCTTCTTCATGGTCATGTACCTTTTTGCCTTTGGAATTGGCATGGGAGGTATGCCATGGACGATCAACTCTGAGATATACCCCTTGAAATTTCGATCACTGGCAGTAAGCTTTTCAACGGCAACGAATTGGATTGGAAACTTGGTGGTGAGCGCCACGTTTCTGTCGTTGAGCTCCCCCAGCGCTTTAACTGCCTATGGCGCCTTTGGTTTGTACGGTTGGGTCGCTCTTGTCGGCTTTAGCTGGCTGTACATTGTTCTTCCTGAAACGAAGGGTTTGTCCTTGGAAGATATTGAGAGGCTTTTTCGACGAGCTGCCGACGGATATGTCGAAGTTGACTCTGACGACCAGGAAAAACACATGCTGGTCATTCAGGACTCGCCAATCATTAAAAGGGGTGGGCACTGAAAATGAAGTCTGGGGTTTGGTGTCGCTCTGCATCATTTAGAATGTGCACAGTTCTTGATTCCGTAGATTTTCAAAATACCAGTTTCAAAATACCAGTAGGCTACGCTATGGTGGATTGCAATCTCGTTTACGCTTATGCTGGCTAGATTGGAGCTACCGCCCAATGGTCCAGCAAAAAGTTGGTACGGCTCATGGTCGAGGTAGGAAGTATACTTGTATTTTTGTCATGCGATCACGTCGAGAGACTGTGGCCCGAAACTCGGTCCGGTTTGCACTTGCGAGCTCGCTGGTCCTCTTGTTTTCTTACCCTCTCGTCTGTGTCCACACCTGAACTGTTTTCCCACGAAGTTCGTCGTTCGTCAGAGCTTCCACAGCCGCTCGGGCAGCATCTCTGCGATTGATTCTCCGGCTACCTCGCTTGCTGGTTTCTTCGAATGCAGTCGATCCCTTGTCTTCGAATATAATTTCCAAGTCCTCAGGGACGAAATTGTCGTCGTATCTTCCCATTTGAAGAACAGTATAAGATAGACTAGGGAATTCTTTTTTCATAACATCTTCCCCTTCTCGTTTCAGCCCATTGAAGGTTCCAAAAGGTGTTTCAAAGTCCTCAAAAGCGTCTGGTGCAGTGGAGACTAACACCACATTCAAGGGATGAGGGACGTCACTGCTTGATTGAGTTCCTAGCTGGTATCTTGCTTCTTGTTTCTGCGTCTTCAATCCACCCAAGAGATTGCGCAATCCCTCGATTTCTACTCTACCTTTGCTAGGCGCCGCAACGGCTCGGAAGAGAAATGCAATATTCAACCCCGAGACTGCTCGAGGCTGATTTCCATTGAAATCAGTGGCACACCAAATGACCGAGTCCACGCCTTCGCAGATTGTAGTGCACTGGACTGGGTCTAAAAGCTCGCATTCTACCAGCCTCAAATTTTGCAGATTGTAATCTTTCATGTAGTCGGCATATTCAAAGGTTGCTGTTCGATCTTCGGCGCTCCACGCGGCTCCAATTCTTCCAATTCCATCCTCTGCCCCCACCTCGTAGCTGAGACGCCCATACCCTCTGGAGGTAGGACTGTCTTCTCCTACATAATGGACGCCAGCCACAACTTCAGTCTGAGGATTGTTCCGCAATAAATTGCGACATACCATAGAACCCAGCCGCCCATTTGCTCCAACAACCAACACACGTTTTTTCTTCAAAGACATGGGTTCCTCTGCTTGTGCTTTTGCAGTCTCTGGAGGTGGAGAAGTCTCATAGTTACGAGGCCGCTCTCCTAAATTGGCTTCCATTTCTCGGATCTGTTCGCGCAGTTTTTCGGCTTGTCGGCGGAGCCGCTCGGCTTCTGTGTCGCCATTCTCGCTGTTTTCTTCCGCCAGGGACAGATGAGAAGATCTCGGTTGTTGAAATGCTTTTGTTGGCGCGTTAACTTTCCTTACAGAACTGCTCGTAGGACGCTGGGAATTGGTAGCACCAAATGCGGCGATATGCTGACAACCAAGGAGGGCAAGAAAGCTTGCAGCAAAGTTCAGAGTGTTGGAAGGAAGCCTCATCTTTGGTCGGTGCAAAAATCGCCCGGAAAGGTTCTTACTTTTCGTTGTACTTGGTTTTGTACTGTACCGGGATGGTGACGATAATACCGCCAGCCCTTGGACCAAGACTACTCTACGTCGTCGACAGTGGTCGGTAATCAGGTGAGTGGTGGTGTGTTGTTCATTGTCGTGGCATCTCGTACTTTTTGTTGTTGTTTGTCGTCATCATCACGCATGATAGATGATGATGATGACAAGTCAGTCTCGCCGCAACATTGATCGGGGGCATACCGGTATGTACCACTTGTGCGTACTGTACGTACCGAGGCGCCGCGCACGCGCGCTCGCCCCTCACCTCTGGCTCGCACACGTCAGACGAGCCCACACAGCAAACGGGAAACAAAATAATGAATAATGATGATGATGTCAGCATTTTTCGTCAGCCTACAGTACCTGTACACGGTACTGGTATCGGTACGGTACTCGTACCGGTACCCGACGTACAAGTAGTAAAAAGCTACGAATTCGGCCATTTCCGTAGGTGTTCTACTCACTTCTACACAACATATACACGACTGGGCTCCAGAACCCGTTCGGTCAGGAAAAAAGCGAAGAGCGACGACGACAACTCCTCGCTGATGAGACGCGACGAAGTACGTGGCCATCGGTTACTGTACGTGCATGAGTACTACTGTCCGGTACAGCATGGCCGCTGAGATGGGCGCGAATTCGTCAGCATCTTTCATCTCTTGATGGGAACGGGCAGGTAGACTGCTTCTTTTCCTTCGCAGCGGAAAGTGTTTTCCGAAAGTCTCATAAAATCGAAAAGATCAGAGAAGTGAAGCTCGATCACATCACACCGCAGTACCAAAATGAAGTTCGCTACCTCTGTCCTCGCCATAGCAGGATCGGCCGCCGCCTTTGCTCCTGTCAGCAACAACAACAACAAGGACACCTCCCTCAAGTCTTTCACCGTCGACGATATCCCCGGATCCCTCGCCCCTGTCGGTCTTTTCGACCCATTGGGCTTTGCTGAGAAGGCCGACGAAGCCACCCTCAAGCGATACCGTGAGGCTGAATTGACCCACGGACGCGTTGCCATGCTTGCCTCTGTCGGTTTCCTCGTCGGCGAGAAGGTCGAGGGATCCTCGTTCCTTTTTGACGCTCAGGTGTCTGGCCCTGCCATCACGCATCTCGAGCAAGTCCCTGCCATCTTCTGGATTCTTTTGACCATCGCTATCGGTGCCGCCGAGGAAAAGCGTGCTTCCATCGGATGGGTTGAGCCTCAAAATGTCCCCGTCGGCAAAGCCGGTCTTCTTCGTACCTCGTACGTCCCGGGAGACCTTGGCTTTGATCCTCTTGGCTTGAAGCCTGAAGACCCCGAAGAATTCTTCGCCATGCAAACGAAGGAGCTTCAAAACGGACGCCTCGCCATGTTGGCCGCTGCCGGTTTCATGGCACAAGAACTTGTGGACGGAAAGGGAATCCTCGAACACTTCCAAGGATAATCTACCTTTTTCGACAATTTTTGCTGATTTGTCGCTTGCAAACAATACATAGAATAAACTCCCATGGGCGACTATTGCCGATAGCAATCATTAAATCTGATAATGTCTTTCTTTAGAAAGTACAAGTACTTGCAGTTGGCCTAAAACCAGAAACCAGCATTCGATCATGGGTCACACACGTTGGAAGCTGTGAAAATCTCTCCATTCCCGGTCTGTCTGGCCATCGTCGGAATGTTTGGATCACCGCGCGGAAGAAGCCGTGAATTTTTTATAAGTGTCGTGTGAGACGAGACAAAAAATTATACTGTATGTGTAGAAACGAACCCGCCTCTATTACATACACGACTGCGATGGATGAGTGAGTTCTGGTTCTGTCTCCCTCCTCCCACCGCGCCCGCATCCCGCATGCATGCAGCCCCCCGCCCAACGCTCGGGCAACAAATCAAGTATCAAGCAAGCACACAAGAGTAAAGATCGACACCCTCCTCCTCACTCTTGCTTGACCACGAAATGAACACCACAACTGCAGAGCCCCACCAGTGTCGTCACTTTCCATCATCGAACGTGGTTGCTTCAAGTACACCTAGAAATGTTATCGCTGTTTCGTCGTGGAAAAACCGCGAACAACGACGCTGATGATTCGAACTCCAACAAACCGAAATCCAAACGGGGGAACGGCAGTGGGAGCGATTTGGCAGCTGGCGATGACGCTGAAGAAAGAAAGAAGTTTGTCAACGTTCGATACCGACAATGGTTATTAGACCGTATTCATGGAGTGCGACGGCCCCGCTTTGGCAAATACGATGGACTCGATCCCTACCCACCATCATGTCTATGCTTACCACCATCCGTAATCCAGTGTTGTCCCTGGCTGTTGGAAGAGAATTGCATATGTACTTTGGTTGGACGACTTGGTCTATGCTCGGCGGATGAAGGCTGGGCCAGGAATGCAGTTATGAGATATGCAATGTTTCTAAACTATATCGGCTTGTGTTTGGCGGTGTTCACATGCCTTTCGATCACCGATTCCAAATACGATCTATTGCTGTATGCCTCATTGGCAAAGACAGAATTAATTCCAGATCCCGATGATTTCTATCCATATCCCATTATCTTGAATGTCGGCTTATCAGCCGTAGCAGTGGACAATCCGAATACCAATGTGAGAGAAGTAGTCCGTTTCGATCAATTTTGTGGTATTTTGGGAAACGGTATCGAAAAGTACATTCAGGAACCCGTGGAGGAAACCTGCCAAAAGTGTGAAGATGTGCGAGTACAAACAGTGATTGCACTTATTGTGGCCACGGTATGCTTTGTACCTGCCATGATTGTCAATTGCTCGCGTATGTATCTTACTACGGACATCAACTGTTTCAAGATTTGGGCTGCGTTCGTATCGGGTCTTTCTTTGGCAGGCTTTGTGTTGACGTACTATCAGTTCACAACCAAGTGTTTAAACGATGTGTTTTATGATGGGGACGTCAGCTACGCACGGAATGGGGAGGTTGCGGAAGTCGATTCGATTTCCGAAGTTGTCCGTGTGAACTTTGATTGGAGCGTCGGGTACGGGATGGTCTGCATGTTTGCTGCCTTTGGATTGAAGGTCATTGACTTTGTTTGCAACTGTTGCATACCTACCCCTTCTATTACTCGAAATACATACGACCAAAAAATCTATGAGACGAAGGTACAAGATCTTATCGACGGAAACGTCGATCAAGAAGCTGGCATAGGCAAGGATGACAGTTTCAGCGAGGAAAGCGTCCACTCTTCTGGCAGCGACTAGGGAATGCTGCTTGTGGAATATACTGTGTCTCTACTAGATTGCTAAGAGAGCATCATTGAAGCAAGTTAGGATCTCGGGTTTGCCAGCATCTAGCCACGTATGCTATCAAAAACGAACGCGGGGAGAATAAAATAAAAGTCGAATATTGCAAAACGATAAAATATCTACAATTTTTCCACAATTGTCTCTTCTATCCGATTCCAGTATTGCAGTTGCGCGGAGAGCTCCAATGCCCTGTCCAAATTTCTCTGTCGAAACGCCTCGTCAAGTTGCTTGAGAACTTCCTCCGTTTCTTCTTGAGCGCGACTCAAATGGCCCTCTAGTTCACGACTGGCTTCTTCATCGCGTTCACTGTCTTTAGCTCCTGGAATAGAGTCTATAGTTTCCCTCCATTCCATCACGTGCATTAGAAACTCCGGTCCCACCAAGCTTGCTGAGTTTGTGGTCTCGTCTTCCATGGGTCGTCCAACTAGTTCCAGAAGATGGGTGGCACGAGTATGAGGTTTCCGGAGGGTATGATAGGCATGCGTGATTTCAGACGCATCGCTGGTATCATCGTCGTCGTCAACTTCGCGATGATTGCGCATGTCAGGGTGGTGCTTGGTCATGAGTTGGCGGTACGAATTCTGCAATTCCTTGGGGTCCAACAGAAATCGGCGAGAGAGACCCAGTAGTGAGAAATAATCCACCGCAGTATTAGGATTTGTATTCTGATTGTCATCTTCATCGTCCTCGAAGGCGGCTGCTGTGCACGTATCTGTGCCGGAGAAACGACGATAGCGGCTCAATAAATAACATTTCTCCATGGCCAAGGAAACTCCTGGAAGCATCTTCGTCCCGAGAACCCTACCAGATTTCCGGGCCAGCCGCCGCGTGGCAGAGTTTCTCGTCAAGAACATGTTCGATTGATTAATTCGAAAACTGGCGTGTTGCAGCGTTTTTTTTAAAATAATAGGAGTGTAAATGCTTTTGAAAAGTTAAAAGTATTAGAATCAAGAGGAATATCTTTGAGCTTGATTGAAAGAATGAGAAGGAAGAGCTTCTCAAATCTACAATACGGCACTCTCCCCCACCCCCCCCCTCTCTCTCTCCTCTCTGTAAATTCTCAATTCTCAACCTCGAAATGCAAAACCGTAAACCGTGCAAAATTCAACTGTACGCGCACGCCCACAGTCAGGCAAATTTTCGGGCTGTAGGGACCAGAAAAAAAGCGCGCGTAAGCGCGTGTGCGCAGCGAAGCGAAGCGCGCATGCGGAAAAAAGGGAGGCGGTGGGCGGGGACGCGAGATGATCATTATCATCATCGTCCTCATCATCGCATTGAGTTGTTATCATTATTATTTATTCTTCGTACAAGCATTACAGCTAAACAATCATTACGTATTGAGCTTAGCCGTACACTGATTGTTTTAACAACATCAGCATACGTGCTCCAACGGGCCATCGTCTTTGGATGCCTGCAATCCGGAAGATTTGGACTTGCTTCAGAAACAGCAGGACGACGTAGCTGAGCTCCAAGAGAGATGCAATCAAGTCAGATCCCGGATGAATGCATCTCTTCCGCCCATTCAAATTGTTAAAGAATGGGATTGCTGCCTTTTGCCGAAAGAAAGCTGTATTGAAGGTGCCGGTCTCGGACTCTTTTACCGCCCGCCACTGCACTCAGAGAAGAAGCAAGGCGTGATTCCCAAGGGAACCACGATTTGTTATTACACGGGTCGTATCCATAACGTTCAGTCTTCCCGAGACTTATTGTCCGACAATGGTTACGAATACTTCATGATGGTTCAAGGTGGGACACTCGTCGATCCAGGCCCATGTCTGAGTATCAAAGCCAGATACATAAACGATCCTCTGAACGAGACCGCGATCAATTGCCAATATATAGCAGAAGATTGGAGGTCAGCAGTGGTAACGACTCGAGATATCCTCCCCGGGGAAGAATTGTTCGTCGCGTACGGTGGATTCTATTGGAGTCAACAAAGAGTTCCGGGGAAACGATATCACCCATGATGTCACCTAAGTTTAGCCCATTTTATCATTTTCGACGGGAGTAGACACTGCTAAGGGGAAGCACCCCGTATGAGCACGATTTCTACATTTTTCTTCTTCGTTTCTTGGCCTCGTGCCCGACTTGCGACTTTCCTTGTTGTCCGCTGTCAGTCATTCCGCCTCTACCTCGCTTTGCATTTGCATTTGCGGACAGGCCGCCTTTTCCGCGTCCCTTACTCCTTGCCCTTCGACTAGATTTACTCATCAAGAAGTTCTTGCGTCGCTCCTTTTCTGTGTTCGTAGAACCACCAGCTCGCGTTTTGGTTTCGAACTTCTCTCGACCAGCCAGTACTTTTGTGAGCTTCTCTGCCTTGGATTGACGTTTTCGAGTGGCCTCGGCCATGATATCGCCCACATTGACTGCGCCTTTCACACGAATTGCGTCCTCGTCATCCGAACCAGAGTCGTTCGACCCATCATCACTCAATGCGTCAAATTCTTCTCCTTTGGCGATAGCACGCTTTCTTCGAGCAGCTTCTCGTGGATCTCGTTTGGCTCGTTCTTCCCTTGCTACCAACTTTCTCATCTTCGCAAAATCTGCAGCTGAGAATACGCGCGTTGCAGACACCTTTTGCTTGAGCGCATCTCGTTCTTCGGGGGTCATTTTGGATAGATCAATAACGTCACCGTCGGGTTCTTCTGCCTTTTCTCCCCCCTTGTCCGGCACGGTCGTCTCTCCTGTTTCAACCACCGCCAACTCTGGAGCCTCTTCATCTTCATCCTCCTCCTCTTCCTCTTCGTCCTCTTCGTCTTCCTCCTCTGCCTCTTCTCCCATGTCAGAATATGTTTCCTCTTCTACTTCTTCCATTACCTCCCAAATTTCTTGTTCTTCCTCGTCATCAACCTCACCATGCTGCTTTCGCTTGAGATAAGCTGCCTTTTTCGATTCATATTCTACCAAAAGATCAGCTCCCTCCACTCCAGACGAAACCTTGCGTTCTCCATACCGCATCGGCTTCGCGTTGTTTCGATGAAGCGCCGAGCCTTTCAAGCCCCGATCCTTGCCCTGCAGTAGAGTAGGATAAGTCTCGCGAATGAAATTCGTGAACGCTTTGCCGGCAATGCCCACGGATCGATCACGGTGATTGCTGTACGCGGCAATGTCTCGCACAAAGGCTTCCACATCCATGGCAGCAGCCCCGGAAGAATCACGGGACTCCTCTAGTGACAAGACTGGTGGAACACGGCTGATAATGGCTCGGATTGCGTTAATCCCAACTGCCATTTGCTCCTCGCTGCATCGTTCCGTGACAAAATTGTGAGCGATCGTCTTGAGAATTCCATAGACTTCGTCCGGGGGAACACTTTCGTGGCAAGCCTGGACAGTGTAGGCCAAAATCGCTGTCACCTCACGCTGGTGACCACCCATGTAGTTTTGCAAGAATGGGTACAAATTCAGCAAGAGCAACTCGTGGTTTCCTACCAGACGCGTTACGAAATTCATCATTAGCAACTTGATCCTGTATGGAATGGATTTGGGGGTTTTCAACCGGCGAAGAACAGCTTCGGCCAACCCTTGTGGGTCTCTGAGCAACTCGATGGCCGGGTAAAGCTTCTTGGAAGATTCGACTCCCTCGTCGTCACGAATATCCATCCATTCATCCGTGGTAGTTCCTTCACGCTTTCGTTGCTGCTTTTGTCTATTCTTGACTTGACGTTCGACGTGGCGCTTACGGGAAGCTGTCTTTCTACTGAAACGATGGAAATCAATCTTTTGAGACGCATTCCATTCTTCTTCGTCCACTTGTTTTGAATCCTCTGCCATTTTCTCTTCAATGTTCAAGAAAAAGCGCATCGCGCGAGCCATGACGGTTGTATTCTTGGAGGTGGCTGCACTGGCCAAAATGGCCACTGCCTTCTGATCTGTCCAGACTTGTCGACGATAGAGCTCGCACACCATATCTGTGGCTCGCTTGGCTGCAACGTCCGTAGCTGCTTCCTCTTCGTCGCCTCCACCACTCGTTCCTTCCGAATGACTGTACGTGTCTACGACGCGATGCAAATAGGACTGAATGCTGCGATTGACTTTGTCGTCTCTTTTCCCTTTCTTGTTGATATTCCGAATATCGTTGACCATATGCTTGTACAAAAGTTCTCGCAAGCCTTTATCAGCCACTACAGACATCAATCGAAAAAAGAGCTCCAACAGACGTAAGGGAGGAATAGCGCCCTTGTTTCTCATCAGAATCAAGGCAGAAACACACGTCTTGCGGACCTCTCGATGCAATTGCAAAGCCATGGTGGGCATGGTCATTTGCAAATTCGATACATGGGGATCCTCCTGTTGTTGTCCTCCGACCAACAAGTCAATCAACAAATTGGCAATGCGGTCGGATTCTTCTCCCTTGTAGGAAGACGACGAGACAGCGGCAGCGAATTGGATCAACTCAACCAAGCGAGGAGATGGATTCTGAGGGCTCAACTTTAAAATTCCGCATTCAGATTCCAATCTACGGACTTGTGCGTCGTAATCCTCTCTGTATCCAACTGGATCTCGTTTGCAGAGATTCTGCAATTGAGCGATTTTGAGAGTGACATCGACTTTTGTCCCAGCTCCGGTAGTGAGACCAGCTGTTGCACCAGATGCCATCCTTATTTCTTTCTCTTTCCTTGGATAGAGCACGTACAAAACAACTGCACGCAAGACGAGTGTGGTAATCGCTCAGTGGGACATGTAATAGACTATGGGATGAACAGAAAAGAAACGAAACAATCGGGAATTTGGGCATGAGTTTTAATACGCAGTGGTACGAACAAAGATTGAATGGCGGTCTGGTGGGGTCCGGTAGCCAGCAAGACGTTTCTAAAATAGGCGTTTGTGCTAATTTAATATTTGCTTCCTCAATTCCCCCTCATCCGTCCCTCCAAACTCGGCGGTCTGGGCATCGTCCGTGACAGACTGATGGCTTGCGTTCCTCGTGGAAGCAAAAACCATCATTCGCGAAAGATACCGGTACAGCACGGAGTTGAAGCATAGTAGGAGAAATAAGAACACCAACATCTCGCCTCGCCTCTCCCTGATGAACGATGAACATGACGGTGCCTAACGCTATTGTATTGAAACCTCGTATCTTGAGTACAGTAGCACCGACTGCAAGAAGAAAAAGGAATTGAGTTTTGAAACAATGCATTCAGTTTTGAAGAACATTATTTTTCTGTTGTCTGCCACGACATTTCTGGTAGCCGATTCCTTTGGAGTCCACCACCGCACGTCGATCCAGCGAACAACAAGCCCCGTATTCTCCACGGCAGCAACAAACACCGATGATTTGCTCAAGCCCCCCTATGAAATTGAGCCACTTACTGTGAGAATCGGTCATGGGTTCGATATTCATAGGATGGCTCCACTGGAAGATGCAGGCCAGCCTATCGTAATTGGAGGTGTAGAAGTGACGCATAAAGATCAAAAGGTCAGTAAAAAAAGAGAAGAGAATAGAGAAGAAGATGCGACCGGAGGGGGGGGGGGGGGGGGGGGGTATGGATTTTCCGTCGGCATTCGGTTTGTCGGGTTGTATTCTGACGATTTTTGTGTCCTATTATTTTTCTGATAATATGCACTCCAGTGGACCGACAAGGATGGAAAATATGTAGAGGCTGGTGGAATCTATGAAACACAATTGGGTGTTGTAGCCCATTCTGATGGAGATGTGATTTACCATTCCATTGTGGACGCGATATTTGGAGCTTTGACCTTGCCGGACATTGGACAAGTCTTTCAAGATACCGATCCACGATGGAAGGGGTGCAATTCTAGTAAATTTATGGAATACGCCCGCGAAGTCATGGCAGGATATGGCTATGCCATTGGGAATATCGACGTTACATTGATTCTAGAGCGCCCGAAAGTGGCAAGTTTCAAGCCAGCCATGAAGGAGAATATTGTTAACCTTTTGCACACTACACCTGGCAGAGTCAATATCAAAGCACGGACACACGAGCAAGTCGACAGCGTGGGAGAATTGAGAAGCTTGAGCTGTCATGTGGTACTAACATTGGAACGAGCGACAAAGTAGCGAATTCAGTCAGTCAGCCGGTCAGTCAGTCAATTATTGTTGAAATACTATGGCACATGGGGCTACTTGGTAGAAAGGTGTGCTTCCTGTAGCGTACTGGCTTGTAGACCTCTTGAGGGACTCATCTCGGTGGATAGTTTTATCTGTCTAGGACATTTGAGGTTTGGCATGATTCATGATTGATAGATCGCTCAAAATGTTTACTGTCCTGCCGGCGTATCGCTCTTGGACTTTGCAAAAACGGTCGATATCGATTTGCTCGCTATGTTGTGAGCTCCCAGTTCATACTCTATGACATCGTCCAGGTTACAGTGCCCAATACTTTCTGTATTCCTTACAACATCTCCACCTTTGTTTTGCATTTCCCGCAAGAGCCAATTGGAAAAGCCCGAGGAAGAATACACAATGGATTGGCATTGCTTCACCAATGCAAAGGTTCCTAGCAAGACAGTCATTTCAAAAATAGGATCACTGGATGGCAGCTGATGTTCCCATCCTCCTTCGTCTGCTTGGAATCGAGGACGTTGGACAAACATCCAACGATACTGTGCAAATTGTTGGGCCTCGACAATGGCATTCGCATCGTCCGTTAGCAATATAATATTGCGGTGAATTTGAAAGGTTTTGCTGGACGCTGAAGCTGTGACATTGAGATACTCAGAAATGGCATGGTATCGACGAGAACTATTTCCATGATGCAGAACATCGCCTCTGCGAACATGCATAACCGTACAAGGGACAGCGGAAGAGGGAATGGACGATTGCTGTTGCCCTTTCACAAATTCATATACTTTGTATCGTAGCCAAGTCTGAGGCCGGACAATATAGTCGGGGAGAAATTTTTGAGCCCGGGGTGACATTCGAGGAGGATTTAGATAGTCATAATCTCGATTGTACGAGGCCGGATCTTGAACGGGACACCTGCTCAAATTCAAGAAATAACAGTACATGTTCAATAAGGGACAAGCTGGCACACTTGGAACTTTATTGGGTCGTTGCGCTTGGTCGGGTGCTGCGTAGTGCCAGGGTATTGATGTTATTTGCATGACTTGATCATGCAACATTCCATATTGGAGTGTATGTATAAGATTGGTTATATCTGCGGACCACCCCGACGACCACATTCTGGTCGCAAAGAGATTGGAACAATTTTTGGGGTTTCGAAACTGATGCTGGTAGACCTGGGTCAAATATTCTCGTTTGAGTGGGTTGGGAGCTGGCCGGAAGCAATACCCCGCGCCACTCTCATTAAAGGGTTCCCAATCAGGATGATGAGTCCACCAATCATCAGCTTCTTGTTGACCTCGACTCCAAGGCAAACAGAACTGACCGCTTTGCACACTTGTGGCGTATGGTGCAATATCTTCCCAACGCAAAGGACTGGTAGTCTCGATCAGAGCTCTTTGATAGGTGTCGATACCATCAGCGACTTTGTATTTCAAAGCGACCCCAGGGCTCATGGTAGATTCCTTGGTGGCGGACACGGAAAGCAAGGAAAAATCATCTTGCCCGCCGATTTTCACGTTTCCCGGTTTCACGATAGTTGTCAAGTAGGAATGGGAATACTCATTTTGAAGGACGATACACAAGTACACAAGAACAATTCCGCAAAACATCAATGCACTGCCCCGTCTCGACAACACCGACGAGAGGAGCCTTGCGCCCAAGTCTTTTCTCCTCGGGCGCCAACGTTGATTCGGTTTTGGAATCATGATCCCTTTCGTTCAAGCGTTAACATGTCTTGAAAAATAATTCGTTGTAGCAGCAGTGGAACAACTCCGAGACAAAGATGGAAGATCGGGGATGTTGGGGTACCACCAGTACATCTACTTGCTAGAGAAAGTTGCTGAAAACGAATATGGGCTATGGGCGGAGGCAGCACTTGTCTCTTTTCGTCGCATACTGTGGTATCATTATGTACGGTACCTGTATGTAATAGGGTCCCTATGTTGCGATATGTTGATATCAGACTCATAGGACTAACTGAAATGGACACGTCAGTCTATACATATCAAGAGGTCTAATATAAGGGAGCTCACCGAGAACACTATGTGAGAAGGGTATGCGAGAACCCTTATGAGAACACATATATGAGACACCCAAGAACCCTACATATGGGAACCCGAGAACCCCATAAACGAGAAGACATACACAATAAACGAGAAGACTATGGTACAGGAGAAAAAGACAAGAGTCTTGATAAGCTTACTCTTTTACAGAAGCAACACTTGATAAGCTAAAAATACCATTTACTGCGATATACAAATAACGTGGTTGATCTTTCGTAACATACCGATCGGTACAAGACGTAAGACAATTGTGCACGTAAATTGATACCGAGTAAAGAAGATAAGTACAAGTTATCGAGATAGGAAAAGATGTCAAACACTAACGGAACTACAACGGGAGAGAGGTCAATTAGGATATTGCCCTTCTCCGGACTTAAGAAAGATTGGGGAGTATGGAAGCAACAGTATGAGGCAAGGGCCTCTATGAAGGCACTACGTGTCGTACTACTGTCGGCTCCAGAAGACATCCCCAGAGACGCCGAAAGGATCGACGTCAGTACAGAAGAAGGGACCGCAAGAGAGACCCTAAGAATGAAGAATGCTACAGCATTTAATGATCTCACTCTGTCAATGGACAGCAGCACACAAGCTGGGAGGGTAGCCTTGAAGGCACTAAGGAGATGCATTACAGACGAATATGCCTCGGGGAATGCCGCCGACGCATGGCACAGAATGATAAAGAAGTTCGAGTCGAAGTCAGCTCCCACAAGAGCGAGACTCATGGAGCTGTACTACGGGGCGAAGTGCTCCATGAGAACACCTCCAGAAGATTACATAACGTACATGGACGATCTACGACTGAAATTAGAAGAAGCTGATGCGCCAGAGATCTCAGAAAAATGACTTCAAACTTACATTCGATAAAATCTACAAGAGCGGCAACAGTTTTGTCTGCGGAGTTGAATTAATCCCGGTGGGACAAAACCTCGCGATGCCGACACTCGATGCGGGTGCAAGCGTCTCATTTAATGAGGCACACTCAATGCTCGGACATGTCGGAAGCGACGTAATTAGGCGCACAGTTAAATTCTATGGCTGGAAACTGACGGGAAAACCGTCTCGCTGCGCATACTGCGCTGAAGCAAAGGCAAAACAACGCAGTGTTTCGAAAATACTGAATGAGAAGAGCAAGATCCCAGGAGAGAGGCTATTCATTGATATATCATCAATTAAGGGAGAAAGCTTCTCGAACTCAAAGTACTGGTTGATCGCACTGGACGATGCAACAGACTTTGGATGGTCATTCTTCTTACGAACCAAGAGCGAAACAGCGGGCAAAATTATGCAACTCATAAATGAACTCAAGACGAAACACAAGCGCATCGTTAAATACATTCGCTGCGACAATGCAGGCGAAAACAAGGCAATTCAGAATAAATGCAGGGACGAAGCTCCACATATTATTTTTGAATTCACAGGAAGCGGGACACCGCAGAGAAATGGACGAGTTGAAAGGAAACTCGCCACACTATATGGAAGAATTCGAGCTTCATACTTCTACTCATCCATCAATGGAGAACTACGTATCGGTACTTGGACAGAATGCGCCAACTACCACCAAGATACAGACAATATTCTCGTCACCGAATCAAAGCCGATCTCCTCACACAGACAAATGTACGAGGAAGATCCAGGTTATGCAAGACACCTACGAACTTTCGGAGAAGTCGGCATGGTTACCTACTACGGTAAAATGCATAACAAATTGAGCGCTAGAGGAAGAGCTGCCATCTTCGTGGGTTACTCTCGTGATCACAGCGAAGATGTGTACCGTTTCGTGGACCTTGAAACTAAAGGTCTGCTAAACACTCGCGACATCCTCTGGCTGGATAAAACTTATGGCGAATACAAGGGCTATAATCAACGCCCTGCGGTAATTACAATCGACGAAGACGAAGAGAATATTGACCCAAGCATCCTCGAAACGCGAATCGACAGCAACATGGTCGAAGCCATCGAGCCAATCTGGACAGAAGATGATGCTGACCCAACAGAAGTTACAGATTCTGAAGCCGGAAGGGACGAAACGAACGAAACGAATCCTGAAAACAACGAAGAAGAGACTACCGCTACTGGAACTATAACTACCGGCACAACACCAGAACAGAACGCGGAGCCTCAAGCCCAACAAAACGATCGGCCAACACGCCAAGATCGAGAGCTAAGACGATTGGAAACCTTTTGGAATCCAACACCTCGTCTACATACTACAGAAGAGGAAGAAAATGATCCGATTGCAGATGATCAATCAGGAAGGGAAACTGAGCAAAACAATGAAAATTTGCTGCGCGACGAAAATGATTCAGAAGAGACGAACGAAATGATGGAGGAACCAACCAACTTTGAATCAGAATCCGTCAGCGACTTAGCAAAGCTTTTGATTGAACATTGCTCATCGGACTACATATTGCATTCGACAGAGAAAGCCGAAATTGAATACGAAGAACCCGCTAACTTCGACGCAGCGTGGAATCACGAAGATCCAGAACAGCGCGCAAGATGGCGAGTTGCCGTGGATAAGGAATTCCACGACATGAAGGAACGAGGAGTCTGGACCCTCTTCCCAAGGACTCAAATCCCGAACGATCGAAGATGCGTTAAATGCAAATGGGTTCTAAAAATAAAAAGAAACGGAAAATTCAGAGCGAGACTCGTCGCTTGTGGATACAGTCAAATCCCAGGTGTGGATTTCACTGACAGCTACGCGCCAGTTATCAACGACATAACTTTCCGCGTGATGATAATCATATCGATTCTCTACCACCTCGAGAACGTCATAATCGATGTGGAGACCGCATTTTTGCACGGAGAATTGGAAGACGATATATTTATGGACGCACCACCAGGGCTTATGAATAATGGAATAAACGTGCGGGAGAAAAACGATCTATGCTGCAAACTGAACAAGTGCATCTACGGCTTGGTACAGTCAGCACGAATGTTCTTTAAGAAACTTGCGATCAAGCTTAAGAACATTGGATTCGCACAAGGGTTGGCTGATCCGTGCCTCCTTACGCGAAATGACGAAAACGGAATGATTTTTATTGCAATCTACGTTGACGATTGCTATTGTTGCGGAACGAAAGCAGCAATTAAAAATACAATTGAAGGGTTGAAGAGACAAGGCTTCACTCTCACTATCGAGAACGACATGACAGACTACTTGAGCTGTCACATCGATTTCAACGCCGACCGAACTAAAGCAATAATGAGACAACCACATCTCATCAAGAATTTGCGCAAGAAATTTGGCAGTCTCGTTGAAACGATGACAAAGTACAAAACCCCAGGTACTCCAAGTCAAGGGATCACTCGACCAGAGGATAAGAAACCGACAGTCACACTGGAGAAACATTCTCTCTACAGGTCAGGAGTCGGGATGCTTTTATATCTCGTAAAGCACTCAAGACCCGACATCGCGAATGTTGTTCGCGAACTCTCCAAGGTTCTAGACTGCCCGACCGAAGCAGCATTCCAAGAAATGAAACGAACAATGAAGTTCGTACTCGATACAGAAAATTACGGATTGAAGATGGAGCCAAGATTCCCAGACACAACTGACAAGATGTGGAATCTAGTGGCTTATTCAGACAGCGATTGGGCTGGCGACAAAGAAACTCGAATCAGTGTATCCGGATTCGTAATCTTTTTGCTGGGAGTCCCGATAAGCTGGAAATCGAAAGCTCAAAAATCGATAACATTGAGCTCATCGGAAGCAGAACTTGTTGCGCTATCAGAAGCTGCAAAAGAAGTCAAGTTCATCGCCCAATTATTGATGACTATGGGAATGAAAGTCAAGCTTCCAATAATTTGTCGCGTGGACAACATTGGAGCCATCTTCATGGCAGAAAACATTACGACTTCCTCCAGAGCCAAGCATCTCGATCTACGAGCAAGATACATTACCGAATTCATTGATGATGGATTCGTCAAGATTATTTTCGTGAAGACTACTGAAAACCTCAGCGACTGGTTTACGAAAAATGTGAGTTCGCTGATTTATGATGATCACAAGCATGCATTCATCAAAGAGCGAGAGACTCAAAACAAGAAAGAAGACGACGATAAATGAGTCAGTCCTTCAACGGTTGAGTCTTACACCAACAGGAAGGGTGTTGCGATATGTTGATATCAGACTCATAGGACTAACTGAAATGGACACGTCAGTCTATACATATCAAGAGGTCTAATATAAGGGAGCTCACCGAGAACACTATGTGAGAAGGGTATGCGAGAACCCTTATGAGAACACATATATGAGACACCCAAGAACCCTACATATGGGAACCCGAGAACCCCATAAACGAGAAGACATACACAATAAACGAGAAGACTATGGTACAGGAGAAAAAGACAAGAGTCTTGATAAGCTTACTCTTTTACAGAAGCAACACTTGATAAGCTAAAAATACCATTTACTGCGATATACAAATAACGTGGTTGATCTTTCGTAACATCCCTATGCTGCTATCGCTTTCGAATGAATAAGCACTATCTAGAAGACAAATAATGATGTCTATTTCTAGCGCTATCGCGGTAGGGTGTACTGAGGGGGTATGGGAGGGAGGGTCGGCGAGTGCGGGAGATGGTGTACGTAGGTTATGTACTGGGGCCTACGTGGTTGTACATACAGTAACATTCCTGGATGATAATATCTTCACGGTATATCAGCGTCATCGTCCACGCGATCCATGCGGGCGTACGAAGTTCTTCAGCACGCTTTTATTGCTGTACTGTTGGTGCACCTGAAAGCCACAAAGCAAAACCACCACCCTTCTCGTTGTTGAATCGTCATCTCAGTTGTCATGGATCTGGAAGACGAATTGAATGCCAACGGAAAGAGAACGGGAGTCTTTCCGAGGATGGACAAAAATGGAGCCCCCTTGAGTGAAAAGAAATTGAGACGATTGGAAAAGAATCGATTGAGTGCCAGGGAATGCCGCCGACGTAAACGTGAGGCGACCGAGCACATGCAAAGGCAAATCAACATGCTGGAGGGAGAAAACTTGCGACTGAGACTGCAACTGCAGGTAAATGCACACTGTACTGACTGTACCGGTACAACAGGAGATCGCAGCATCACATGGCTGGCATTGCATTGAGTTGCCTTGAGTTGTATTGCGCTTCACACAAAAAACATCGTTAGACTCATGATTTCGTCCGCTTGTTTTTCGCCATTCCCATAGGTTGGAGAAGAAGCCGAGGCTAGCACCCAAGAAGAGCAACAGAAACTTACTGGCGTCTTGGACGATTTGTTGAAGAGCGGAGCGTCGGAGGCAGAAATTTACACTCGAATTGAAGAATACAAGGAAAAGTTCGCGGACTATGGAAGGGATCGCCGATCAGGTATTGAGTTCCATCTCCGCAATATTGAACGACTTTTGATGCCCACACAGACAACCTCGGTAGTTCTAGCGACATTGCAAATGGGTAGTACTGCCGCGAATAGTGCAGCAGCAGGAAGTGGACCGGCAACGGCACAGCCGGAAAATATGGATACCAATTCCACGGTACATGCCTCAGAGCGAAAGGTAGGGCCCTCCCCACCACTTTCGTCCTCTTCATCTGCTATTCTTTCTTCTTCGACGGCCCCTACGAATTTGGACGCCAAATCTCTGTTCCGGCATTTAGTTGAGATATTACAAGTGACGCCAGAACAGTCGGTAGCGCTGAAAGATTCTCGTTTTGTCGCTCAAGAAATGGATGAGTGTCTCAAGGCTAGTTTGGGAGTGTTGAAAGAACTACGACTACGACTCACACAATGTGGAGAAGATTTGGAAAACGAATTCAACAATGTGCGAAGTATTTTGACCCCGACCCAGGCCGCGAAGTTCTTGGTGTGGGTCGCCAACAATAAAGCTTGCATACACATGTTGAATGAACTCTGGAATCGAGTATATCCACAACATCAACAACAAGAACAACAGCACAGCTCAACACCCACGGACGAAGATGCTTTGCAATCGTCCGACCCATCACCCTAAAGACTGACACGAAAATCAGCTGTGAACTACTCTAGAGCGACCGGTATAGCTAGCAAACTGATAGATAAGTACTTCGAGATCGACTGCAATAACAATATAATGAGAGACAGTGTAGATGGATGTACACAGACTTGTAGTGTTGTTACTGCTTGTTTTTGATGTTAAGCTGCTGTGCTATCATCGATCTTTTAGATAGCCTTCTAGAGCATTGCGAATTCTCTGATTGTACTCTTGTTCTCCTTCTGGTGTACTAGTTTCATAAAGGGCGCTCAAGCACATATCCACGGTGGTGCCTACACGATAGGAGGACTGTACCATGGCGATAGATGCATCTTTGACGTCGTGGTTGGCCATGATCCACGTTTGGACTCGAACGTCAATGTCCTTTGTCGACGTAACGGTCGGATTCAGTAAATTGCAGGCTACTTCATACACTGGAATCGGGTCGTCCTCCACGCAGCGACCGGGTATGGTACCATACGACAGCGTCAACGCTTCCACAAAGGGCAAGCCTCCATCTCGACTCCGTACCCATTTTGTGAGTGATTGTGCCATGCGCTTGTCGTGTGTAGCAACTTGAATGTTGTAATTTTCGACAAAATAGGGAGGCGCGCCCACTGTTGCCTGCCCCATGGTAGAGGGAGACGAAGGCAAGGACTTGAAAAATTCCGTCTTGTCTTTGCGCACTTTGGCCAGTGGCGTTTCATGGGGGTCAGCATGCCCGTACCAAAAGACTTGGACGCCCACCTGTTCTAATGCATGTCCCACGGTACGGGCCACCCAGCCGGATGGCAATGTTGCGGCAAGATTCAAGGAGCTGGCAGAATGATACATCTTGTCTCTCTGAGGTATGATGCCCTTTGGGCAATCCATCTCCAATGTTCGAGTCCACTCTTCCAGGGAAACTAGCGGTATTTTTTCATCTACTTTTTTCTGAGACAGGGGAAGGACTGAGACATGATCCACCAAGCCAACTGTTGGATGCGCCGTAATCAGGGTTCCCTCGGGATCTCGGCGGGTTTGCTGCAAAGTGGAGGCGGCACTCGCCGCAATGTGCGACGCGAGGCTAGCCACCAAGGTAGGCGAACCAGCCACATGAAACGAAGATCGGTCATAAGGCCCGTCGGCATAGGCGTGGACGACAGCCAGGGAGGAAGAAGACGACGATCGCCGCAACCTGACACATTCCTGCTGCGCCTCGAGGAGCAGTTGGAACAAGAAGGGAGCGCACCGTACTTGGCCTGCTGATACATAGATATTGCATGCGACGAGGCACCTGGAAAGTCGACTTGCCGATTCTTTGGTCAACATGATCTTCAATCTATCTCAATGGGCACAATGCGGTCCGCAATTGCTTTCTTCCCATCATGATTTTGTAGGCAGGATAGATGATAAATGAGTCAGCAGTAAACGCTGGTAGCTGGTCTCTACTCTCTCTACTCTAGAGAGAGTCTACTACTATTAGTAGAGAGTAGAGCTACCAGTAGAGATAGCCAAGAAGAGAGAAAGCATCACGTCGGTCACCGGTCGCGGTCGCGTTTCCGTTCCGTTTTATTGCCTTACGAACTCTTCGCGCCGCGCTATGATCGAGTACCTGGCATTTCAGACTACTGGTACCGGTTGTTTGGTTTCTCGTCGACAGGTCGCTTCCGGAAACTGGAATTTCGGCCCTTTTTCCTGGATCCGGATGGCTCATGATAAAATATTTAGGGTTGGTAATCGACGAAATTTCTGAAAAGTGTTTGTTCTTTAAGAGTTTCGACGCGAATCTTGGTGGCGGATGAACGCTTGCATCCCTCGCCCCCCGGATAACGCGCTTACGGATACGGTTGAGCAAACGTGCGGCTAATGGTTCCGCCGAATGTCTCCGAATATCAGAGACTGGCGAAGAACCTCGGCGATACCCAGCGAGGTTCGGCGAACATCGGAGGAGTTCCCTTCCCTCTATCAAGGTTTTGAGAATAGACGAAAACACTTGTAAAATAATCTCATAATTTCTATATCACGTTAGAGATAACGCAGGGCCGGGGCATAGGCCAACGAATTATCCCACTACCAAGTACTATACCATCGGTCTACAGTGTCCGAGAGAGTTGAGGGTTTGTTGGCGCCCGCACCACACTTCGTTAACCCACAGTCAAATTAGTCCTTTAGCCCGAATCCCTGAGCCGCTAGCCACAGCCTCTCTAGAGAACTCACGGATTTTAACATCCGCCTAATAAATAAACCAGGGAGAATTACTGTATCTACTATGTGCTTTTTACCACACGGTTCGTATGACGTATGAACGTCGTTGTTACACTCGGTCGGTATACCAGGTACTCGTACTTGTGCTAATTATTTTTTGCGATAGTAGCATAGGTGAACCTGCTGTGTTGTGTTCCTTCTAATTTCTAAAATGCATCTTTAACGATGCAGAAGAAAATGTCGAAGGGTGTAATTGTCGTCACTCTCGACGACTCTTCGCGCCTTCGCCGACGACTCGGACGGTATGCCGTACCAGTAGGTGTGCTGATCTTGGTCGGGGCTGGCGCGCTTGCGTTGGAAATGGAAAGCACAACCATCCTCCTTCAATCTCGTTCAGACCACGTTGAAAAGGAGACCCCAAATTCAAAAGGATCTGAGAGAATAAAACCTGAACTCGAAGAAATCCACGAGTGGAATTTTCCTGCCAAACCTTCCAACGGTACCTTTTATCGAAAAAGATCGCAAATGTCGTCTGAATTCAACAGCGCAGTTCAATTCATTTTTACAATTGGACTCGAGGGGACGGGACATCATTTGATGGGAGGTGTTGCGGCTTCATCCCCTGCCATCCAGCTACTCAAGAACATTCATGTTTGGAACGAAGAAGTAGGCAGCCTCCAAAATTTTCTCTTTTTTCATCTCGACACAAAAAAGAACCCAAATCGCCGAGCGGGCATTTGGAATGCACACTGTGCCGCCAACCCAGCTGCTTCCAAACTCGAGGAGGAAATTGTCAAGAAAATGATAGACATAGAAAAAAAGGCTCGGGGTATGCTGAAGAAGAACTCGTCACAAAGATTTCCCCTCCCGCTCAACACGGCGAAGGCACAAGGATCTTGGGCCTATGGTGAGGTATCATATCCGAATTATGGGGGGAAATGTAGATCATTGAATTACCCTGACCTGAACCTACTCTACAACGCCTGTCGCAAGGCCAAGGTCGATTGTGTGCACGTTTTTCTCCAGAGACACCCGCTGGAGATTTTGAGATCTGTCGTGGAGCGTGGCTTTAGCAACAACGACACATCCAGTATGCAGATGTACATTGTCGATCTACATGTCCTCGCGAATCAGATGCGGATGCACGCCTCCAAAACATTGGGCTGCTTTAGTTTTTTTAGCGAGGATCCCAATGACTTACTCTGGATCGATGCCCAAAGAGACTTATGGGCATGGAGCAATGCAACGTTACACAAGTCATTCATGGATTCTATTTATAGGAAGCCGGAGCACAGTAATTTTACCAACGAGCAGCACTTCCAAGAGTGGATCACAACTTCCAAGCATGCTCCGTACGTGCAATCGTGGTGGAATGTGCACCAACACGCCATTGAAACATGTCGACAGACTGTCAAAGACCTTGCCACTTAAAGATCGTCCATCCATGGTGCGACCACAAAAGAGCCGTCTGGACATTCTCGTAGACGAACAAATAGGGCTCTGGAACCATGAGGTTCGAACCATCCACAAATCGGAACATCGTGAGCACTGGCGCCCTCTTATACTACTCCCGAATCTGCGACCCCTCTTGTGCTCTTCCCCGACTGATTGACAGATAAACCCAGACATATTGTCGCAATGATATCCACTCCATTGGCGATTTCAGCTTCGGAGCTAGTAACTTTTCCCAATATTGTCTCTGGGTTGCTTCCATCCATGACCACTGATGCAAAGGGTCCGCCCCCAATTCCACCACCGCTCACTTTTGCTGCTCGATACAGCGGAGGCTCTTGGAATTTTGCAAAATCGGGATCATTGTAGACTACATGAACTTGGAGCAGTGCATAGTTTCCGTCGCATTTCGACGCGGCGCTACTTTGCACCCGAGCGAATAGAAAGAATTTTTGCAGATCCTGTTTCTTCTGCTCCTTTTCTTTATACAGCTCCACCGATGGCTGTTGATTTTCAAACGTTTCTGTAGTGCGATAGACGAGAGTTTTTATTCCTTGTCCGTTTCGAATCGTCTGCAACACTGCAATGGTGGCACCTTCCTTGTCAACGATCACTTGTGTCGATCCCGCAAACTGACACTGCTTTTGGATACCAAATACGAATTCTTCTTTCCCCGTGTGCTTGGAAACATAGTACCAGTTTCTGTTCTTTTGCACCAGCCGCAAATTGTCGTGGGAAACGCACCGAGAGTCAATTGCCTTTGGGCTCGAAGAATCCAGGTGTGCTTCTCCAAGCTCTCGTTCCTCAAAATCTTTGGTGGCAGCAGCATTCCCCATTTTTCTATGAACAGCATACGCGCCGTGTGAGTTGGAGTTGGGATGGTCAGAGGAGGGTCTTTCCTTGTTCTCGGATGATATCATTGTGGCAAACGCCTAGCGACGGAACAGTGTGGTGTGCAGCGGATGTGTACGGTACGTAGCTGTTGTACTTATACTGCGGAGGTACCAAGGATTGTTGCAAACGCCTACATAACGACGGAACAGTGTGGTGCAGTGGATGGCGCTACGGGAAGCGTGCACAAAAGCGGCCTACCACGAAAAGGTTTGGTCGACCTGGTCGTCTCAAATCATATTGATTTTAGCGATCATCTCGACCTCGTACCGCGGTACACGTACTGTACCGGTCTGGTACCAAATAAGTATGTACCTGTTGCGGTTCGAGAAGAAAAGCATATGGCGGCAGCAATGGCGGAGGCCGGGAAAAAGGACGCTGGTAGTGAAACCCCAACAACTGACGCAAAGCCAGAACGGCGCACGTTTGGAGAATGTTCTTTCTCTTAGACGATCGGAGGGTTTCTCCGAATGCTCCCTGTATCCTTTGTACTGTACCCGAACGAAACCCATCGAAGGCGAATTCGAATACCTTCTTCGAAGAGGACTCACTTAATCGAGTTATTCGAACAGTATCTACGTTCTGTTAGCGCGCCGGGCGGTAGACAGACTACCGCACCGAATGTACCAGGTATGCACGTCGTATTCTACAGTACGTACCAGGTACGTACTTTGGCATTTGAAGCCGCCAGCGCATACCGGTACGGGGTAGACACAAACGCAGTTAACACATCATCCGTTCTCCATCATCCAACAGAATATTATGATGATGATGATGATGATGATGATTCACTCGCTTCGTCGTGCTTCGAGATAGGAACACCAAGAAGCAAGAACTGCATTCATACTTCATTTCATTGCCGACTCTACCGGTAGTATTCTACCAGCACGCGTACTCCTAATACTACTACTGTAATAACGCCAGCAGAATGGCGAAGAAGGTGAAAGTCAAAATCACCGTGATGGAGGGCCGCGGATTCGCAGCCAAGGATCGAAACTTACTAGGCCAGCGGACCTCGTCGGACCCCTACGTGGAAGTTTGGTCCAAGCAAAGGAACCCAGTCACTGACAATCTCATTGATGAGTTGATGGGAAAGACGCCAATCATTAAGAAGACGTTGAACCCGGCCTGGACGACTGATAATCATTTTGAATTTAAAGTGGAGGGCCCGAAGCCGGTCTTAAAGTTGAAAATCATGGGTGGGAATTTTGCCTCGGACGACGATTTGATGGGAGTCGTTATGGTGCCTGTCCCCATGGAAAAGTCAGACTCGACTCGATGGTACGAGGTTCCCAAAGAGTCGGCCCCAAACGCCGAAGGAACCTTGTGTTTGCGCGTGCAGACAGTCGTTTTGAAGAAAAAGAATAAGGCCGAGGGAACTTCCAAAAAAAAGAAGGAAACCACCAAGCGGGGAAACTCACCAAAGGGAGAAAAGTCGCCCAAACAAGGCAAATCTCTAGCTCCTACTGATAGCGATGTTTCTTCGACCAACAAGGTGAACGCTGCCCGTGTTGGAGTCTCTTTTGAAGATCTTTCATACAGCGTCAAGATTGACAAAGATGAAACTTTTACAATTCTCAAGGGCTTGAGCGGGGCATTTGCCCCTGGTCGTCTCGTTGCGTTGATGGGCCCAAGTGGGTCAGGCAAGTCAACCCTTTTGGATACCCTGGCAGGCAGAAAGAACTCGGGGAATTTGTTAGGATCGGTCCTTTTCAACGGCAAGCCTCCTTCACGGGATGACTATCGATTTACAGTGGGTTATGTCGAGCAGTTCGATACGCTAGTGGGAGAATTGACCGTCGAAAACATGCTCCGCTATACGGCCGACCTCAAGTTGCCCAGTAGTATCTCGGCTGCAGAACGTGAGGCCCGTGTCGAAGAAGTCATACAAATGCTGGACTTGGAATCCTGTCGCAAGACGGTTATTGGTGGGACTCTCTCTCGTGGTATTTCCGGAGGACAGGCCAAGCGCGTCAATATCGGATTGGCCTTGGTTACCCGGCCTCCCGTATTGTTCTTGGACGAACCGACTTCTGGGTTGGATAGTCGTGTAGCCGATGAAGTGGTCGAATTGCTTCGTCAGCTGGCGCACGAAAGCAATCGAACGATCGTGTGCACCATTCACTCCCCGACAGGTCACGCATTTTCGCTCTTTGATGAACTATACATGATTCACAAGGGAGAGACCATCTACGATGGTCCAATCAACAAGGCCCAGTCCTACTTTGAGAATCATGGAAATACTCGCGATCCCGATGCCTCACTTCCCGAGTGGCTCGTTGACATGACCAGTGACTTGGAAAGTATTCAACAACGCAAGTCAGCCGCCCTCGATGAAGGAACTGATAACACTGGAACCACCGGCCGGAGTGGAACTCGTTCTTCGTTTGTGGAAATTTTCAGATCTTCAGAAATGAAAACAGTTGCCGATCAATCGCGAAGAAACTTGGTCGAGGCATACAAGGGGGAACCAACCACAAAAAGCAAGAAAAAGTCGGAGCATGCACCTTCCGAGCTGAGTCGGCTAGTGACTTTATTGAAATATCGTGCCGTAGCTCACTACAAAAGTGCAGAATTCCTCGGGCCTCGCTTCGGTGACAAAACCATTTTCGCTCTTCTGATTCTCTCTCTGTACTACGGTATCGGAGAGGAAACAGATCCTCAATCCATTGCTTCGGTGTCGTCCCTTTTGTTTTTCATTTGCGCACTCTGCGGATTCGGTGCGGCTGCCTTTGTGCCTACCCTCAATCTGGAGCGCAAACTGTTCTATCGTGAACTCGCAGATGGCTGTTACTCTCCTACTACTTACTATTTTTCCAAGTTTATCGAGGAAGCCGTCATCGCTCTTTTTACAAGCGCCCTCTTCTGCGTGATCGTCTTTTTCGGTCTCAAGTTGACTGGAAACTTTGGGGTCTTCTTTTTGACATACTATTTGACCACACTGATTGGGGTGATCCTCGCATATGCAGTATCTGCTGCTGTTCCTTCTCTGTAAGTACCCTGTCGCAGATGCATGTTTGCCTCGAGATAGTCATCACTTCCATACTGATCCACCTCTCTCGTTCTCCGTGCAAATAGTGAGGCTGCCAACGCCTTGTTGCCTACCTACGTGACCATTTGTTTGTACTTTGGTGGATTGTTTATTGTCTTCGACAAGATCCCCCAAGGATGGGAATGGTTCAGTTACACAAGTTTTATGCGGTACTCGTGGGGCGCTTTCATGCTGGACAATTATCGCGATTCCGCAACTTCCAAGGTGCCCGTCTTTTTCGACGCGAATGGCAATCCGCAAACTGTGTTGGAATTCTATGGAATGACGGAAGGGCCGATCATGGACAGTATTGGAGCGTGTTTGGGATTGTTAACCCTTTTGTTGGCTGTCTTTACGTTCCTGGGAGTCTTGGCATTGGCGTACATTCGCCACGAAAAACGTTAAGAAACACGAATCCATTCTCGCTAGTTAATTTCATTTACTCTATGTAGCCTTCTAAATCAATCATTTGCTCCAAGACCGGTTGTAACCATTGGAATAGGGTCAGAACGGCTAACAAAAAGAGTTCAATTTCCGGCGTAATCTTGAGCCAAAAGCAAAATCGTCTCCAAAATATGGCAATATGTTCACACAAGTCTGGCTTTAAGAGCAGACGACCCCGAGCCACCAGAACAAATACCAGTTGAGGAGCTCGAGCGCAAACGGCGAGGTAATATGAATTCAAGTCTCCGACAGCGGGGGCGCTATCCCAATCGGTATCCTCGCATTCGTCTTTGAGACGATCCATGGGTTCTCGCAACGCTCTGGTTTCGATCCAAAGCAAAATGCCCACCACGACCAAGAACCATAACGCTTCTATGGCCACCAATATGAGATTGTACAAGAAGGCAATCACCGACGACGAAACGGCTAGATTGTCCCCGTGGCAAAAAGATTTTGTCTTGAAAAACCTCGAAAAGATGATAGACTATCGTTCCAATGGCCGCAGATGCCAGAGTGAATTCAATCCAGGCCATGCCTTGAAGTTGTTCCAAGTACAGTGTCGTTTCTTGGTAGGCGAGGATACAATCCGTGGTATACGCGTCGTCATCATTGTATATGACCTCGTCAGATGAGGGTACCACTAACTCCATGATGATAAGACTTACCAGCACGAAACCGATGACCACGATAGATATTACCAGCACGATCACTTTATAGGAGTGTGCTGGACGTTCGTCCTTGTCTCGCGTGGTTTCGATAGGGCCGCATCCAGGAGCGTGGTGTTCGGGGCTTTCGTCAAAATTGTCGATGTCAACATGCTGAATGGGTATATCACCCAGAGGAGAGGAGGGAGTTCGATTCATCTGCTCTGGATGAGATTATAGATGAATTTTAGTTGTTGTCGTCGTAGATTCTTCCACGGTGACTGCATATGCGATGATTCTTCCAAAGCTATCGCCTCAACCATCATTGTGGTCGAAGCCTCTACTGCTTCTGCTTCTTCATCATCATCTTGAAGATTATTGGATAGATACGCTGGCCGGCTACTGCTTGGTTGTGTTTCCTGGACAGTCACTGCACCCAGTATCACGCTGGTGGCAGTGGAAGTTTTAGTCGCAAGACATGATTTGGCATCCCTTTCGTGCTGGACCATCAAACTTTCATGACCACGTTCTTCCTTTCCTCCTTCGTTATTGTTGTCGGTATTTTCAAAATTTGTTATTCGCCTCGTGGCCCGACTATATTCTGGTTGATTCGAGATATATTGGCAGCAAGTCCGACAACAAAACAAAACGCTGCTGCGGTATGATAAACACTGTTACAGTATCATGGATCGCTGTTGACCCGAAGCTGTGCATTGCCGCATCGCTGGGTGACAACTACTCATCATGCGCCGTTCTCTTCCCTCGTGGTGGACAAAGAAGAGTATTCTCCGCGTCTGATAGCACCTTCAGGGGGGACTAAAAGACCCTGTAACTCGGGAGAGCTGTTATAGTCCTGGTCATTTTCTCTTGTAGACGCGACAGTGGTGGAAGTGATATATTCTACCCATCCATTCATTAGCTGTCCACTTCCATGATCTAGGGGGCAGGATTCGACGAGGTTCAACACCACGAGCAACACGACGTCAAAAGTCAGGAGACACAAATGAGAACTTCTCGGTGATAAAATCGTACCGTAGGCAAAGCTCCCACTGATCAAAAATATCCAAAGTATCTCTCCCACTTCGTATGGCCTTCCATTGCAAGATTTCCAAACAAACAGTAGAATCAATGCAAATATGACGCTCAGAGCCAACAAGTCTGAATGGTGACTTATATCTCTGACTTTGACATCGACGTTTTCTAGCAAACCGATCAAAATCCAGAGATCTGCTCCAACGGTCCACAAGGCAAGCCCCAACATTTTCATGTGCAGCAAGCCCAACGTTTGTAAAAACCTGTGGCAGCTACGAAGGCGAATTGATACGGCTTCTTTGAGATTGTAGTAGAGGAGCCCGAACAAGGCCAGAAGGAATACTGAAGATATCCGATAGAGCAGCCCAGAAAGGTCATCTTCGTCCGCCGCAATATTGTTGAGGAACACCAAAGCAGTGACGGAACCAAGTGGCGCAAGGATGATGGACCAAAATCGATCCATAGTTAATGGCATGGTAACAGCGACTTGCAGACGTTGGCTCAAACAAAGTGAAAGAACAAAATCCATCAATGTTTCTATGATTGCAGTGATTGTCCAGAGAATTACAATGGAATTTCGGTCGGAGACCGCGGCAAGCGCAAAGCACAAAAACGAATTGGCCAAGAAAAAAGTTACCAGCAAGCAGAACGATGCCGCCCGCCATACATGCACAGCAACTCTACCAAACATGAGAAAGACCGCTAACCGCAGACATCCCATATAAATCGAAAATTGCTGATACCGAATGGTCAGCTCCTTTTCCGTCAATTCGCTGGGTCGAGCCAAAAGCGAGGAGTTCCACACACCGCCAATCAGCGAATTAATGAAGACACACTGCAAGACAGCGTGCACCCGAGAATGTTCTTGAAATCTTGCCTTAAAATGATGAACATAGAGCAGCCAGCCGTTGACCAAGGAAAAGTAAATCAACGCAAATTCCGCGAAGCCCACAGGTTGCAGTAAGAGCGGAGCCATGGCGGCGGGTGCCACCATCAGCGCGGCGTCAGCAAATAATTCCCAGTAAAAGAATTTGGTTGGCGTATCGACGTCCGAATCCGGAAGAGTGCCACAAAATTGAAGCCAGAAACTCCCCAAAAGGTCCGGAGGAGCTGCTGTGGACGTCGACGTCGGAAGGATGTGGCTCATTTTTCTTCAACTATCGAATGATAACGACGATGGCAATGATTCTACAACATCATCTTCTTTGGTTGCCCCAAGTGATGCATTTGATCCATGGAAATATTGTGGGGGGGGGTTTCAAGTCAGTACAGTAATCGAACCTTAGCTTGCTGGAATAAAGTTCGTCTTGACGCCAGAGTCAAGGGGCGACGCCTCCTCCCATGGGCCGCCATCGTCATTGCAGTGCGTTAATAATGGTGTATTACTAACTGCTAGGCAGACTAGAATATGCAGTAAAAGCACGGGCGCTGCTGCGCGCACGAAAGTGCATCTATGACTCATACGACTACTCTATTCTTCAGGCAATACTCCGTACTGTAACGAGAAAAATGAATTAGCTGGGCGGGCGAGTGCAATACACAGGACACGGCACAAGACAGTCTTTAAGACATTCCCCACTCCTCTGAATAAGAGAGCTCCAAATGCCACAATGGCTAAAGGCTAACGCACAGAGTGTGAGGCCGTGGGTTCGAGACCGAACCTCAACCCCCTTTTTCAGAGCACATCCCGGCTGACGGCCAGACGTGACTCCTGACTGCATGCATAGTGCATTATGAATTCATAGCACAAAAATCAACGTACGAACAAACCCAACGCGAAGGTTCGCGCAATTGACTAATCCGAACAGCAAAAAGCCCCTGACAAGGGCAATAATAACAAGAAGACAAAAGAACAACAAGAGCTTAGATAAGCCCTATCTGTGCGCCGTAGAGCCACTCAACAATCCACCATTAAAACAACCCAATTCGGGTCCAAAAGATAAGCCCCCATTGAAGTGTGCCGTAGCGCCGTAAAAATAACAACCACTAAAAACAATAATCATAAAATAACACGCTAGCGAAACATTGGGAGGAGTTCCGTATGGAAGCCTCAAGAGGTAGCAGTGCTTCTCGACCAACTAACCTACTATAACAAGCAAACCATTGGGAGGAGTTCCGTACGGAAGCCTCAAGAGGTAGCAGTGCTTCTCGACCAACCAACCTACTATAAATAACAACCATAAACAAAAATCATCGCAATATACCGACGGCCTGATCACCCGCACGGCATAATTGCAACACACGCCCACAGTAGCAGAAGGGCACTACAAACTCGGGGGAGAAAAGAAGAAAATCCCACCCTTCCCGCCCAGAGATTGAGGCGCAAAAACCAGCACATAATAACTCGGGGGAGCGCAGTTTCCCCACCACTACCGACCGCCCCCAGTGAAGGGCACATACACACAAGAACAAGCAATAAGTGGAAGAGCGAGCAGCGCCCACCCGCCCACACCAAATACGGGCACATCAACAACATAAAGGAGCGTACGACCGCACCATAAGTAATAAAAACTCAACTTCAACACGACCCGAAGCGCCAAGAATGGCCGGGAAAAAAATACACTTCGAGGCGAAGCCCGACAATTCCAGAGCGCGCGCGGCTCGTACTGCAGTGTGTAATGGTTACTATGACGTGAAGCGTCGGCCCTCTGACCACGCACGCCTGCAAAAGACCACGCCCGCCTGGCAATAAAAACAATTAACAACTGAAACAAGGCATCTAAGTGAGAAATGTCTTGGGGGAGAGTGCAATACACAGGACACGGCACAAGACAGTCTTTAAGACATTCCCCACTCCTCTGAATAAGAGAGCTCCAAATGCCACAATGGCTAAAGGCTAACGCACAGAGTGTGAGGCCGTGGGTTCGAGACCGAACCTCAACCCCCTTTTTCAGAGCACATCCCGGCTGACGGCCAGACGTGACTCCTGACTGCATGCATAGTGCACGAGCGATACCGTACTGATCGAGCGAGCGGACAATCCGACCAAGTAATAGTAATTGTCGCCATCACTGCGAGTTGCTAGATTATTATTTTTGTTGTTACTGGTTATTGCCATTGCTCGCCCACTCCATCCAGTTGGGGTTGTTTGCCCACCCGCTCTTGTGTTGGGGTGTAGTGGATCTAGTCTTTCTAATCGAGATAGTCCAATTGTTTATTCCATTGAGTGGTACTAGATGCACCGAATTTTTGCTTCTCCTGAAATCCCAGGGCAAAAATTCGGAATTTGAAACCGTCGTGGCGCCCGGGCAAGCACTTCTTGCCCGGAATGCCCCATGAGTAAATAACGCGCTCGGTCACGCGATACACCGTGTTGGAAATGGGTCCTTCCCGAATTTGTCAAATACCCGGTCAGGGACCTTCGGGAATTCGCTAAAAATGGCGAACTGGTTCGACCTCCGACTGTGTCCTTTCTCCCCGAACCGACGACTCATTGGAGCTTTTCCTGACGTGTTTCGGGTCTTTACGGAGAACGGGTCAGCCGCGGTCGCGACGACGACGAACATTCGTCCCTCGTCTCTCGCGCCGAAACCAAGATCCCGATAGATAACACTTTGCCCGACAGGCGTGCAGACCCGACGGACGAGGACAGACTGGTCTGCTCCCCGACCGTCCGGCTACCGGTGCACACGGCACACGTCCCTCTCCCCTCTCTCTTTGGGATGATGGTGTATTACGTACTTCGGTGGCTGTATCAGCATCCGTCGTGCTATCCCTGTGACGGCTCTCTCTACTAGAGCAGTAGTATGATATACTCATTGTACGCTAGCTACTTGTAGCCTAACTACACAGGAAGTATTCGTACTAGCTAGAGTACTCTCCTAGTGCTTAGATTTCAGTCTTACTTGTAGAATTCCTGAAGGACAAGTGAGTCAGTCGAGTAGTTCCTTGTACAAGATTTCTTCATACTCGCACTTCGTGGTCTACTGACTGAGTCTACAACATGAGCCACAGATGGCTAGAAAAGACTCACTTCTTAGACCATCATTGTTTTCTTAAATTCCAAACGGGATGAAAAAGCAGATGTGTACTTGTAGTTTGCGAAGAAGGTTTCTTCTTCCTTGCTGCGCACGAACCGGCTTCTGAGTCCGCGTGGGGAGTTCTATGGAATTTCGCGCAACATGCCTGTGCAGTTTGTTTCAGAAATTCAAAGAATTCGAAACTTTACAACATACGAATGCATCACTTCTCTTGCTGTCAGTGCTTTTGTTCGGCGGGATTGTCACTGTATCGCCCGCGATATCCTTGTGGGATGTCGACAGTTTGGTAGGTGCCCGAAACGGGTGCGTATGTTTTGCTTCGAGAGGCAAACCACCGATCTTCAGCTTCTGGGATCACAACTGATTTTAGGCTATCATATCCGGTTCTCAATACGGATCCTTGCTGCGACAGAATTTCAGAGGATGCCATTCTGCAGGCATCTGACACGCAGCTCACGAAAACCTCTGTGAACGACGAAGCCGACGAGGCGCTGGAACGAGACGAGGAATCTGATTGCACTCGTATTGATGCAGGAATGCTTGAACTGCTTCGCGAGGGTTCACCAGAGGCCTGTTGCTGATAGGAAGAGTAGGACTGCCTGGCGGCCTCCGGACTCTGTGGCCACTCGTTTACGTCGTCTTTCTCGCTGGGACCTCCCATGCGATTCAACAAATCAAAGGCACGCTGGCGGATCTCCTGAGCGTCTTCGTCGGAGTTGCTGGAAGCTGACATGATAGCGGTGTTGTCAGATGAGTGAAGAACTACTGTTATTTTGTAGCAACAAAAGAAAGGGAAAGTGCACTCGAGCGATGATGATGTTCGCTCATCGCTCATGGGGCTGGAGCGCGAGGTTGGAACGAGAAAGCAACGAAGAGCGACAGTGCGCCGCGGCGAAGGGAGTAGCAGGAGGAGGCGAGAAAATAATGCTTTGCAGAGAAAACGATCACCCGGGTCTTTGCAAAGGCAGTGTCATGGCAATTGCCTATTCGGAAGCTCGATAACTTGTGTCGTGGGTCGTGGACAACAAACAACGAATGGCGCTGGCGGCGACATTTCCGGAAGGAACCCGGATCTATATTTTTGAATCGAATAAATCAAGATTGTTTCCGAAATACAGTACCAGTACTGGTACTGCAGACCTTTAAAATAGATGTACATCTCCTAGTGCCTCGTCGGCGCGGTGTGGCCCACGCGGACCACGGACCACGTGGGCCACGCGCAATTACCCGAATTATCAGGGAATATTTCAAATGCTCAACTTTGGAGTCGTCCTTATCCTGGAACTACGGAGTCGCGGGACACACTAAATTTTTTGACACTTTGGAATAAAGTATAAACCCGTTTTTGTATTCGTAGAGTTAGTCGTGAGCTATTTATTTTGACACTCTGAAATAAAGAATAAACCCGTTTCAGGATTTTCGGACGTGAAAAAAAGAATCCCCTCCAAGTACTGTACTGGTACCTGCTACCAGGTACTGTACCCGTACCGGTACTGTACAACTACCGGTACGAACCGGTACGACGACACGTCGAGAGAGCTGCGAGGTGCGAGGTCCCGTTTCCCAGCCAATGGTCGGTGGGCAGAGCCATCTGCCGCCGACGTCGGCACGAGAGGTCGTTTTTGTGGAGTTCGAAATTGAATCTTTCTCAACATCTCTAACGTACCGGTACAGGGTACCAGGTACCGGTACAGTACCGGTTCTGTACTGGTACGGGTATGTGACACTCCGCCCCTTCGCGTTGTTCCAACGGCCCACAATTTGAGCGCCTGACTTTATTATTTTGACGTTTGCCTTCTGCCCGATTTGATTGCTACATTCCTCCAGCCCACAACTTCTCGCAACTTATTTCATAAATTGAAAAGACTACAATCTGCAATCATGACGCCATCAAACATTGAGAAACAGTTCAACGAGTTTGTCTCTTCCAATCCAACTGGTACCTACGAAGAGTGGATTGGTTCTCTGCATCCCGAGGCCAAGGAAAAGTGCCTTCTCGAAGGGTTGGGGGGCGAGATTATCATCGACCAAGAATACTACACAGAGGACAATGATCACCGAAAGCTGTGGAACGAGCATCTCGATAAAAAACGGACTCAAGTTCCTGCCATTCCCTCGGGTTGTGATTCATCTGATAATCACGATTCGGCAATTTTCGATCTACTGGGGGATGGGGAAGCCATGCTAAGTCCTCCATCGTCTCCGAAGAAAGACATGTCGCCGGATAAAGATCTCTTGAGTTTTGAATAGTTTAATTTGGTTTCCGGGGCAGCAATATTTTAGTAGAGGATGGTTGACGACGACGACGACATCTGCTTCCTGTTTTATCCATACCTGTGCGACCTGTACGACCATCACACTACTAGAAAAATCGTTGCGGAGCTCGTGTAGCGCGAGGTCTGTCGCCAAAGCTACAAGAGAGAAGAGAATAGCACATACTGTAACTATCTATGGCAGCTGAAAGCCGCCAGAGCAGACCTTGGTAATACAGTACAGTAGGTGCCATCCCACTATCAGCGATCAAGATGTGTCTATGTACTGTTACTTGGCTACTTCTACTACTGCTCCCCGTGATTTTTCATAGTATCTTGCATCCAGTCGCATATTTCCTCATATGCCAATCGAGTAAACACATCTGGAAGGCCCAAAGCACAACGTTATTGCCACGGGCCTGATTTGAGCAGTTCCGGCCCCTTGCGCGTTCGACCTGTCGTAGAACAGAGCCTCCGCTTTCGTTGTTGGGAGCAGCGCTTCCTCCTGATTCTTCCGGCATCTCGCTCTTTTGTCTAAACGTTGGAGCACGTACGCTGGTGCTGATAAAGCAACCAATGTACGGCTAGTCTCAATACGTGATATCTCATACACATAACTCTTCAAATCATCGCATTTACCGGTGAATTTTTCCACACGTGGGACATTGTTGTGTCCCCTCCTATTCCGGTTCCCACGGTCATGGCGATACATTTCCGTAATGGCACCTGTTCTCAGCTATTCTAGGGGATGGGTGGCATATGATGGATTGACCGTACTTCCCTGCAAATCATTCCACCAAGAAAGTTTACTCTGTCGCGTTTTGGGAGGCTGTATATGTGTGGGACAAAGAGTGGAACAGCGCCGTTTGCGGTGTCCTCAAAAAGGTGGGCTTTTCCGATTTCGATCTACTAGAGAGGCGGCGGTATTACGATGTCGACTTTTTTACTGAGATGATAGGAAGTGTCAGTACTACACATAGATGTAATGAGTATAGAGTATAGTAGCAAACAAAGTGAACTGCTTACCAAAGGCTGGAATGAGGATCAGACATTGGAGTGTCGCCGCAAACAAAAGTTTGTGTTATATCCTTGCCATGGCGGAATGGCTCGTCGAACGCTCCCGATTACCACGGAAAATAGGCATAAAAGAACCCGGATGTATATCCCCTCCCTCCTCGCTTCGCTCGTCGGTGGTCGGAGCAATAAAATGACCCAACTCCCCCGCCATGAAATGGTTGCCGGTATTATGCATCTTCTTTCTATTGTTACGATACCGGTAACCGGTACCGTCCACCGTACCATCCAAAGTGCTCACACCATGACTGCAAAGTAATAGCAGCGTCGACTTGTCTTGTCAGGAACTCAGCCAGCCTCAACGAATGAGTGAATCATCATCGACTCAAGCGTTGTTGGGTAGATAGTTGCGAAACAAGTTATGGGGATCTCGGCCTCGCTTGATTTCCCGAATTCGATCGGCGTGCCCTCCGTAATAAAGTTCGAGATCCCTTGCCGTCGAATTGCTGTGGCGAACATATCCCGCATAGTGGCCCTGGAAGCTGTCTCCCATGGTGGCGATGATGCCACCAAAGTCGTCTAGCAGGGCACCTTCCAGGTGCGAACTATTGCTGCTTGCATCGAAAAAGTGATTCATCAAAACCCACCAATGTGCTTGGCGGTGCCAAAACGCTGAATGATAATCGGTGGTGACAGCATGAGATATAGCACCGCCGAGGGGCTTGAATTCGGCGTACCGACGGTATCGAGGCTCTCGAACGAAGATGGACTCCGCAATAGATCGAAATGTTTCTTGTGACACCACAGGACCACCCGCCACGGCCGATAGTCCAAACCACGATGTATTCACGTCATGACCCAAATATGGAATCGATAGTTGATCGACTGTCCGAAGTCCACCCACGCTGCGATGAAATTCTAACTGAGCATGGCGCTCTGTCGAAACCACCGTTCCTCCCGAAACAAGTCCTTGGAATTTGGGCAAAAATTGATTGAGGAAGATTTGATGTTGCGACTCGTTTCCAAAAAAGTACACAACCAAACGCAGCGCTGCTTCATAGGCTCTTGTTCGTCTTCGATACTGCATAAACAACCATGGCTCGGCCGTGATGCGATGGCAAAAAGAGTCAATTTGGCAAGACTCGTCTTGAAAAAAGTCTTGCCAGGCTTTCAACAATTGAGTCGCCTTGTGTACGGTGGCAGGCGTAAATGAAATTCGAACTCGAGTCCACATCGTTTCATTGCGGGGGATCGGAATTAGGTTCGCAAATTCCAGGCCAGTGATGATTCCCGGATAGTGGTACCCGACAGCTCCACCACCACGGGCTAGCCAAAGGAAATCTGAGAACTCATTGGACGCCGTGGCACGCAAAGTTTGCCCTCTCTCATCGACCAGCTCGACAGCGACCAAGTGATCACTCGTTAGACCCTGCAAACGGCTGAGTGGCCCTTGACCGCCGTTGAGTGTGAGACCCGTCACTCCCACGCTCGAGCAGGTACCAGCCGGCAAGACGAAGCCATACTTCTCCAAGGCTACCACGACTTGTCCTAGAGTATGCCCCGCTCCCAGTCGAACCACACCTCGTTCCGCATCGACAAGTTCTACCGTCCTGAACTGGGAGATATCAACAACAATACCATTGGTACATGTTGAACCGTCATAAGAATGTCTTCCATTTCTTCCGCACACATGGTACCCAGTTCTCTTGGCGCATTGAACTACTTTGGAAACTTCCACAGGGAATTTTGGTTGGACCACGACATGGGGATACTGCTTGTGGGCGTTGCGTTTATTCCATGTGCCGCGAACGTCCTCAAACCCCGAATCCCCGGCCGTCCATAATATCAGGGTTGACTTGGTGTTATCGAGTTCTTCCTTCAGGCAACTTTGAAAACTAGCAATGGCTGGTCGCCTCGTCTTTTGCCGATATGCATGAAGGACGGTGTTGTGTGAGGGTTCGTCAATAGACGCGTTGTCGACGTGCGTATCGTTTTTGAATAAATCCATCATGAGCAAGGCGTTGCCTGAGTGGAGGCTATATACTTTCTGGCGCACCTCATCAATCCACGTCGATAGCAAAAACAGATGGGTTCGCTGTGGTATCTCAAAGCGCGATGTGTGCCACTTATTCGTCGCTGGATCCAATACTTGAACTGCCGGCCACGAAAGCGGAGCCGATCCTTTGTCTGTTTGTCGTGTCAGTATGGACCCACCAATTACATAAAGTTTTCCATTGTGAGCTAGTGAGCCTCCGTGGCAGACTGGAAAGGGCATGTCAGAGACTCGCTCCCAACTAGCCTTGGAAACTAGGGACGTTGCAAACGCTGTCGGATAGCGGAATGTCAACCCTGCGTGGGAGACGTGATGCAACCGCTGCTTTGATACTTGGGTCGAATGCCAGTGACATTCAGCCATACTGGGATTCTCGATCATACCTGGATCCAGATTGCAAAAGCTTGTGTAATATATGTATCCTTCGGACGACACAAATGAGGCCCCGTGGGTACCACCATCGGGCAGTGGTTCGACCGTTTTCCAGTCGGAAAATTGAACAGGTTGCACTTCATCGATTGTGAGACGCCAGTGATCAGTGGCGCTGTCATTGCGATTGCTTGAAGCCCCTCCAAAGACGTGCAAATGCTTGACGGCTGAGCGATTGGGGTCGGTAATGATAGCAACTCCAGGTGCATATCTTGGGAGTGGTAGTGGGGGCAGGAACTGGAAATCCTGGGAGTCAATAAACAGTCGCACGACAGTTGATGTGGCTGGCATACAACCAGGCCCCAATTGACCAGAAACAATGTACAATACTCTGTCTACTCGGTCAAAAGCAATGCCCTGGTGTGTCTCGCTGACTTGATGCGCAAGTTTGATCATTCGGTCCAACCACTTTTGCGAAGTTATGTTGAAAAACTGAATCGATTTGGAAACGGAATTGAAGCCGTCGATGTATCCCCCCACACTGATCATAATTTCGCCATCCAGCTGTACCGATTCGGCAGCTGCGAGATTCACGGGCGACAGCCGTCTAGCCTCTCTCCTGGTCGCTACTGTTGTGCTCGAGAGCCTTATCGACAGACCTGCGGGATCTTTCGTAGCTGGTGTGAAAAGCTCTTTGACCACGTTCCGGTTCTCAGTGGGAACTATGCTCTCCTTGGCTGGGGTATTCAGAACCTGCTGTTTTCTCCACTCATGACTTATAAGCCTTGACATGGAATAGGATATCATAAGGATCGACAGGCATAGTGCGAGGGCAAACATGAGCCATATGCTACTACTGACGTTGGTCTTTTTCGAAAGCTTTGCCATTGAGCCTTCTTCGAAATGTTATGCAATGACTACACGTATCGGATACCGCCCGAACAAAGTTTTATGAAGACGAGAGACGACTTCTCGCTCGGATCCTTCCTACATTGCTACTCTCTTTTCCTAAAGTATAGAATTTTTGCTACCCATTCAAACCGCTGATACTGTAGAAGAATGAATGTACGAGTACCATGTGAATACTCGTAATAATCTTCAATCTGAATCCCGCACGATCCCTCGACACGAGCGCGCCGGGCAAGGCTACGAGGGACGACTTCTCCGAACACAAGTTAAGCCCGGAGCAACGATGCTGAAACTCCCAGAGGATGAGAGTTTCAGTTGTTGCAAGAGAGATTGATTGATTCATGTGCTCTCGACCGTCAAGGTACTGCTAGAAAGTAAATTATCCAGTGCACTTTTTCGCTGCTTTACGATATTTTACTAATAGTAGCAGCAAGGATTGGTATGATACAAGAACTCACATGACCGCCGCCTGTTTTCTTTAGTTGTTGAAAAGGCACACATCAGGCACACAGCATAGATACTTTTGGAATAAAAAGTACCATGTGGTGTCCAAACAATGTACCCGTGTTTGAAAAATCTCTCCGTGCCGACCACTTTCTAGTCTAGCAGACTACCCTCATCAATTCAAAAATAGATAGTACAATTGCTTCAAACAGGTCTATATTGTCCTCGAGTAGAATTTTTCTACCAACACTTATTTAGACTTGCTTCAAAGTCTGGCCTGAGCGCCCATGTGGTTTGTGACAATGTATGGGTAACAAATCGATGTGAGAAAATCGTCCAACTGATCTTCTTTGGTGAGCATCTCTTCCACCTGGAAATCAAAAAGTTAAAGTTATTTCGTCAGAGAGCGCAAGTTAATTGTAACACTAAAAAGGACACGGTCACCTTCTCTGTTGCACGTACCAATTTTCCAGCAAGTCGCCACTTCCCTTTGGAAGGAGAATCGCCACACTGACGAGTGACTTCGGTATCCACTAGACTGCAGATTCGCTCTGCGGTGATGGGTTGGCCGTCATCCTGGGTACAAACTTTGTGGTGCCTCCATTGCCAGATTTGAGCTCGACTAATTTCTGCCGTGGCGGCATCCTCCATAGCATTGTGGAGAGGAATGCACCCAACCCCCCGAAGCCAAGCTTCGGTATACGCCAAAACAATGTTGACTCCCTTTGCCAGACCAGCGCTGGTGACCGCTTCCCCGGCAGGAACATTTGGAAGATGTAACAAGTCATCTTCTGAGACCGAGGCTCCCACCAAACAAGGCTTCGAGTTAATTTGGTTGGGCGTTTTCATGTGTTGATCAAAGATGTCCTTGGCAACTTTTACCAACGCGGGGTGGGCGACCCAAGAACCGTCATGACCGGCCAGTACCTCACGAAGTTTATCGTCTTCCACTTTCTTCATGGCTGCTGCATTACTCTCGGGGTCGTTTTTGATCGGAATCGAGGCAGACATGCCACCCATCGCAAAAGTGCCTCGTTTGTGGCAAATGTAGATCAGGCGCTTGACGTAGGCCTCCATGAGGGGCGTTGTCATCGTCAAGTGAGCACGATCGGGAGCAATCTTGTCAGCATGATTGCGAAACTTCTTGATGAACGAGAACAAATAGTCCCAGCGACCACAGTTCAAGCCGAGAGAATGGTCTCGAAGTTCATACAGAATTTCTTCCATCTCGAAGGATGCTGTGATTGTCTCCAACAAGACAGTGGCGCGAATGGTTCCAATAGGAACGCCCAAATATTGCTGGGCCATGACGAAAATATCGTTCCACAGGCGTGCCTCCAAGTGGTTTTCTATTTTCGGCAAATAGAAGTAAGGACCGGTTCCCTTCGCGGTCAATGCATGAACATTGTGGAAAAAGTAAAGAGAAAAGTCGAAGATAGAACCCGAGGCAACTTTTCCATTGACAGTGATATGAGCTTCGTCCAAGTGCCATCCTCGAGGACGAACAAACAGGGTTGAACTATCGGGATTGAGCTTGTAAATCTTTCCATTTGGATTTGTGAAGCTGATATCTCCACGGACGGCATCTCGGAGATTCACTTGGCCCTCCACCAAGTTGGTCCAGGTGGGACTGGTAGAATCTTCAAAGTCAGCCATGTAGACAGAGGCTCCACTGTTGAGCCCATTGATGACCATTTTACGGTCGACGGGTCCCGTAATCTCGATACGTCGGTCTTGGATGTCATCGGGAACTGGAGCACATTTCCATGTGGGATCTTGGGTTGCGGGCGATGGCTGCAAGAACTGAGGAGCGTCACCGGCATCAAACTCTTTAGCGCGTCGATTTCGCGCTTCCAAGAGGGCCCGACGACGACCGTCAAACTTGTGGCACAAGAGACCCACAAAACGCAAAGCGTCGGGAGTTAAAATCTCCTGGGCTGCCGCTGTGGCAGGGCCATGCACCTGGACGGTATAATCTTCCGAACGAAATTCCATCATGCTGGGACAAATGTTGTGCTGTTGCTTTAGGTTTTGGCCGATGTCCAAACAATGAGGCTTTTTTCTTGGGAGATTTTTAGATGGAATCATTATTTCTCGTTCGCATCATGCATATTCAAGATTGGATTTTTTCGGTGGGAAGTGTCAAGGTGTCAGTGATGCGTTTGCTTGTTCCCGTTGTTGCTGACATCAGCGAACTTGATGCCACTGTTGTGAGACCCTTCGTCACGATCGACGACGTGCATCGCTTCCGACATTCTGATTGGAAGCGACACGTCGTCATCATTATTCATCGACCCATACGACTGCTTTAAAATCATTTGAAGACTGACGAGACCTCCTCCCCCTGATTATAATAATAATATTATTCCCGTTGTACCTTCGCATGCACCATATGGTGCATACGAGTAGTGGTACGTACGTAGTACGTACAGACGGACGCTCTCGAGACCCGTGGCGATATTCACAATCAGATAGACCACCATGACAGATGGTCGATTGTCAACGTCAGTCACGTTGTGAGGACCCATGTGCGGTCCTACTACTAGTACCTACACAACAATCAATCACCCCCTCGTCAGCCAAGGCGCCCCCCTTCAATTCGCGCCCGCGCTGTAAAATGCTGCTACTACATGTACCGGTACGGTACTTGTAGAGCAGAGAGGGAGGAGTGAGGAGTCGTCGATCAGCTCAGATATCAGAAAGCAGAGAGTGTAGCTACTGTAGTAGAGCTACTGTACTACTACGTTCGCGCTCTCTTTTGAAATTCAACCACGGCATTCTTTTTTGTCAAAGAGGGCAAAATAGCTCTACTGGCTGCGTCGTGGCACCATCAGGACAAAAGAATTCTACTTCTTTCTGGATCCTCTCCTTCAACGAGTGGAACGACGATCCACCGACAGAGGTAGTATCCTCATCCGCCGCCGCCGCCACGACTGCTTCGAGGATACCCGAACGGCCCAGTTGGGAGCAGAGGAGTTTCCGTGCAAATTCGTACACTTCAAAATCTTCCTCGTTGTGCTGACGTATCAACGCAGCTCCATTCTGTTCCTCAAAAATATTCTTTCGAAAGTGATCATAGTCGCTGTTGTCATTGTGGCGTTTGCCGGACGGGTCACTGGCAACCGTGTAGTTGTTTTTGGATGATGATACTATTTTCTGATTTGCAACAACAAGCTCACGTCTCAAACCAGTCTTCTTCTTGCCGACCTTCTGCTTCTCCTTGCTGAGTGCGGGGGTACTGATGACGACAGCCGGCATATCAAATACCACTGAATTCGGCTCGAGCTTGTCGAATGGTGCCGTTTCGTAGAGGAGCAATTGACCGGCTGTTTCCATGCCAATGATATAAAACCAAGTGATTTCCTTGCAGAGTCTTCCTTTGGCCTTTTCCACGGTGTGGATCCTCTCATCAAAAGGATCGTAGGCATAGTTTCCTGATAGCATTTTCGTTATGACATTGCGATACGTTGGCATCTGAATGTATTTGACAAAGGTCTCCCATCTGTGGTCACTCACTGGCTCGGGGCGGTGTGGTTTTGTGTAGAAGAAGGAACTCAGCAATCGCCGGGCAGGATCCCGCAAAGATGTGATGGTAGGCAATCGACCATTCGTTTCATCGTAATTGGGACGATGATCCACGTGTCCCTTAATCCTCGGGCACATCAAACCCGTGCGTGGGCACGATCCTGGCGGATCGCCAGGAAACATGCACGCGGGGTAGCCATCTGGAAGACAACCTGCGAGTGCACGTGCGATGATAGACAAGGAGGAAGAACCGGCCTTTGGGACTCTCACACTATTGAGAATATGTGTATTCAGTGTCGGCCCCATGCCGTAGGCCGATGATAATCGAAAGAGGTTCTTTGCGGTTTTGTGATGGATAGGGGATTGCCGGAGTTGGAACCGCCGTACTGCCAAAGTGAACGCCGCTGTTCTCGAGTCGTTGAAGTATCCTCCCTCGTGGCTACTATTACCGCCCCCAGTTTTTCCAAGTGGATATGCAACATCGGCCTTTGAAGCCATTTCCCAGTCATACATAGTTATATTCATCGGCACAAGATCGTATGACCTAAACTGCTGAAATTTGGAATTTCCGTTCTTATGAGACAGGCAGTGGGCCACGGTAGCGCTTTGATGAAGCACATTTTTGTACAGGTCGCAATGACGCACGGTTTGTAAACCCGAGAGCAGCCTCAACGCAAGAGGAACGGATACACTGTTCGTCTTCTTGCTGCCGTTATCGTCATTCGTATTATTGCTCTTGTTGGGCGGAGGATTATACTGTAGAAGAAATGATCCATCATTGAGACTAGTGGATAGCGACAGTTTGTATTGATTGTAGAGCCGACAATTCAGCGCGCGTTGATCATCAAATTTTTTGGTTGTCTTTGCAGTAGCTCCCTTCGCAAGGTCAGCAGCCAGTCGTCGCGTAGCTGGACTGTTACGAAAGTAAATGAAACCGAAAACGGCCGTTCCGCCATCGATTCCAATTTCCTTCAACTGGTGTTTTGCCTTGGATTGGCGGAGGAGCGCGCAGTTGTTTGGAAACGTCCCTTGACTTGCAACTATGTCAATATTAGATGTAGTGCTTCTCAAGGTGTTTGTTTGCATTTTTGATTGGTTCCTATTCAAGTCTGGAAGAGGAGGAGGAGGAGGAAGGGATAGCAAAGGTTGTGGATCTCGGAGCCACACGGCATCTAAATCGGTGAAATAAAAATTCAGAAACGGGAAGGAATGCAAGAATTCGCTGAGTACGCTCACTCGGTAGGCCCACAGTGTGGAAACATCTTTGTGTAAGTTTGTTCTGGCTCGCACGACTGCCACATGACCAAAGTCCTGCCGAAATTTCTCTTCACTGCTGGCGGAAGTGGTAATAAGGCGTTCCATCTTATGAAACGAACTATCTGACAAGGCAAACAAACAGAGGACACGTCGGGAATGATCCAGTGACTTGTAATGGTGCAACCAGACCGACAAAGTGTCGAGAAAGGAGTCGTCGACAAAGGTCATGATGATGTCGGCTGCGGGACATGATGGGCAGGAAGAGTCGTCGTCGTCGTCGTCGTCGTCGTCAAGCGGCTGCTTCTTGCTTCCAAAGGCCAGCGGGCCATCCACCGGATCCAGCAGATCTTTCGTGCCATTCCTTATAAAGACCATGGGTGGTCCAATTAAAAGCTCGGGATCATGACGATGATAAGCATCGCATGGTTGGCATTGCCTATTATTTCCTTTCGCCTCGCTGTTTTTTGCTGTTCTCAGTCCAAGATTAATACCAATGATAATTTCATTGCTTTCAAGTATATTAAGTAAAGCAGAAACAACAGTCAAGGTAAACAGGACGCCAGCCACTTTTGTGACCCCAGCGATCCACCTCCGCTTCGGTTTGCTCTTCTTAGAGGCAATCGTCGGTCCTTGCATCCTTTCGAGAGTTATACCTGTACCGGCACGAATGTACGCGTAGGGTAGAGACTACTAATTCGTGCAGCACATGTACGTACCGGTACAGGCAGGACGTACTGTAGTACGTGGTGGACTGTCTGTAGTGGAAGGAAATGGAGTGGAGTGGCTGTCTCCGCTACTAAGATCTGAGCGGTGCTTTCCAGTTGTTGCTGTCGATACCTGGTATTGTCATCGTTGCGTTCATCACAATTTTTAAGCCTTTACCGGCGTAAAAAAATAGATCTGTTGTGCGTGAAATCCAGCCACTGTTTCGGACGAGCCATGGCACTGAATACTGAATCATCTGTCATCAACGTAGAACATGTACTGCAGGTACGTGAAATCACGAAATCTAAGAGGGGGCAGACCCCCAAAAGTCATTTCAAAAGGGGGGTTTCCAATGACGTCATGAGGAAATGCCTACTTAGAAAGCTACGCAATGACAGATTTTAGTACGGTGACAGTTTGGGGGCCAGCCAACCACTGTTTGGGATTCACGCTTAAGGCCTCGTACCAAAAATATTTTAGGGATTTTGGTTCGACTTGCCGGATTGGTCATTTTGGAATCTCACGGCGCTGGAATTCTTGAATCAGCAATCTAAAATGAACAAGAATAATCAATAGAGATTCCATCATGAATTTTTTATATGTTATTCATTCACTATGATCGAATAAAGTAGAGAACAAGTGTCCCATAAATGCTCTACGCTTCGTAAGGCATCAAACAAGACGGGATTTCGATGTTCGCGACAAATTTAGCTTTCGTAGTGGCCCATGTATTGCTCGTCTGGATCGGGGTAGATTGAGCGGACGCCTGCCAAAATGCAGGGCGAAAGCTCCACGCGATTTCCGCGTCCCCAGAAGCAGAGGACAATGATGTTGACAATTTTGACGATGATCAAAACAATGACCACCCACCTCCTTCTCGAGGGAAACTTCTTTGGCTGGGGATGAGGCATGAAGCCACCCATCATTCCATTCCCAACTTACATGAAATGGCCAAAGGTCTTCACATCTCAAAGAAGATCAGGGTCAGAGACCAAGTTCGGGTGGCCACTGTGCAACTTGCCAACTACAAAATTCTCACGATCAGCCTAGGGGATCCTGACGCTTTTCACTAGCATCATGCACTATTTGACGTGAACAACTCCCCTGATACTGTCTCCTCTCGTCGTCGCCTACCCGACAACTTTACTGGGTTTGACCAGGTTGCGACTGATGTCGTGTGGATGCAACCCGGGTATGACTCTTCGAAGAAAAAACGTGAAGGATGGAAACAAGCCAAGGCTTACACAACGGCCGACGAGCTTTGACGCCTCAAGGCAGCCGAGAACGAAAGACAAGTGGGCCGTGCTTTGGCTCGCGTTCTCCAGGAAACAACAATCCCACTAGGCGCACGACTGACGGAACGAATCGACGTTTTGACTCAATCGAATAGACTTTGACCCAAATGACTCGGCAATATTAGTTGGGTGAAAGCTTGGTGAAAGTAGCTTGGAGTCGACCCCCTCTACAGTCAGAAATATCAAAGAGATGAACTTTCCAAGTAAAGAGCACGTTACTATAATCCCTCTAGAGTATATAACCGCTAGGTAGAGTTTGTTGTTACTAATATGTGACCTTGTCGCCAACTTCCCCTGAAGCAGCTCTACAAGACGGGATATATAGAGTCACGAGTGACTAGGGACTGCAGATAACTACAGTAGTGGGGGCACCCAAGTTTCCAAAAAGCATCGGTTATTGACTGCATTGATGTTATTGGTCTATCCGTATGCCAGGTGGAATCAGAAATGGGGTTTGAAAATTACACGTAGGACCACTGCGTTGGCACCCATAGCAGCAGCTTTTAGTAGAACGAATGAAGATTTGTTGCTTTTCTTTGAACGATGGCGGATGCGACATGCGACGGCGACTGACGATTGACATCTGCGATGGTTATGTATACCGGTATGTGCTGTTTACTACGTACTTCTACTCGCTACCCTTCTTTCAATGAGAGGAAGTATGGACCGGCAATCAAATCGCATCATGGCAACAAGCACAGCAGATGAATCATCATCCTTGCCATGTCTTTGGCACATAATCGAGCGCGGGTCCACAGAAACTGACCCCGAAAGCAAGGAAACCATGCAACAAATGTACAGTGGCGTCGCAGACTTGTACCACGAATTTCGTCCACGCTATCCAGAGAATTTGGTTGAGGAAGCAATACAAAACTCCGAGCTGCTTCGCAATAATCCTCAAGCGAAAATATTGGAAATCGGGTGTGGACCGGGAACGTTGACCATGTCCTTGGCAAAGCGAGGCTTTCACGTAGTGGCTATGGATCCCGGTGTCGGTATGATTGAAAAAGCAAAGCAAGTACTAAGTAAAGACTATGCTAACGTAGAGTTTCGGCAAGAAACCTTCCGAAATTTCTGCTCTGATGAGAAATACGATGCTATCATAGCGGCCTCGTCTCTACATTGGGCTCTCGCCGAAGATGACAAGCACAAGCTCGTTTAAAAGATGTCCAGCCTGCTGAAAGATGACGGGAATTTGATTTTGTTTTGGAATTTTCCTCCTGAGCCCAGCGACCGAATCCTGGATAAAATGGCAGAAGCACTAGGAAAAGCGAAACCTTTTCATTTTGGAAATGGTAGCCTGGCGCAGCACTGGCAACGAATGCAAGAGCGCGTTCTAGGGCCGGTAGAAGATTCGATGTTCTTCGAAAAATTTAAAACGACAGAATACCCAGTCGAAGAGAACATTCCAATCGAAAGTTATATCAGTTTCCTCAATACGTTGAGCAACTATATCACCATGGGAGAAGAGGAACGAGCATCTTTCTTTGGAATCGTAAGGCAGACATTTCGTCGGGAATGCGGGGAGATTGTGGCAGCCAGGCGCAAGTCGATTCTCAATATTTCTACGAAAAGCAGGTCATGAGCATATCGGCAATGGTTCTACTAGCATTGTTCATATACGGCTTGATGATGGGTTGTGTAGATATTCAGTAACAAAAATTGTGCTTTATTCTCGCGTTGGCCCTCATAATATGTTCTCATTATGATGGCTTCGCCAAAATTGCGGGGGTTTGCGGAGGTATTCCAAGCTGGACAACAAAATGCCGAGCCCATTGAGGAAGCATATTGAAAGTTGCATGGATATATCTATCCATTCCGATCATGAGTTGCGCAGGAGGATCTTTGGATCTGATCACTTTCACCACGGAATCTGTGAGCACTTTGAGATTCCACTTGCCTGCAGTGATCATTTTGTCGCAGTGATCCGCATAGTTGTCAATGAATTCTTGATTGGGGCGTGGCAAAGATAAGTATTAGGAAGGTGTAGGTCGATCTATGGTGAGGAAACTGCCCAAAGATGATTGCTGCTGGGACCTACCTTCTCCGTACTCTGCTTTGAGCTCGGGTGAAATTTGCTTCCGAACTTGATCACGGAAGCGTTCCTGGACACCATTTGTCAGCGGAGTATCGAAAAAGCATGGGTTCAACGCTACCACACGTATGCCAAATATTTTCAATTCTAGACGCAGAGCGTTGGTGAATGCTTCCGCTGCATGTTTGCTTACTTCATAAGTAGATGCACCCAATCCGCTTCCAGATGTCATGCCAGAGATGGAAATCAAATTTAAAATTTGAGAAAACTTGTAATCACCTGAAACGGCTTGCTTTTTTAGAATTGGAAGAAATGCCTTTGTCATTCGGATGATTCCGTAGCAGTTGACTTTTTTGCAAGCAAACAATCATTCGACATTCGATCAGTATTAGAGTCTAGGGCCAGCAATAGACATACATTCAAGGTTCAAGGTCGGACGAATACTCATTCTCTAAACTCACCGTTCATGCAAAACTCAAAATCAGAAAGATCGAGCCAATCGATGTAGCCTACCAACCCTACTCCAGCGTTGTTCAGCACTGCATGCAAATATCGTTTTTCGTTCGCATTCTCATCGTCCAACCATTTCTTGACAGTTTGAGAGAAGGCTTGAACCTGTTCGTTGTTTGTCACGTCCACAAGTAAAGGATGTATAGAGGCGATCCCATATCCCATCCCATTAAAGTGGTCGAACGAGTCCTCTTTCAGGCATCCAGCAAATACGATAAACCCTTCAGATGCCAGACAAAGAGCCATTTCCTTTCCAATTCCAGAATCACAACCTGTGACCACCACGGCCAGCTGTGTTTCGAAGTTTTTGCTGCCCGTCGCGGGTTGCTTGGGCTGAATGATTCGTTTTTCTTTCAGAAATTGTTGGCAACTCAATTCGTAGCAAAGCATGAAGGGAAGGGTCATTGCAATCAGTGGAGCAAAAAATCCCAGGAGAAAAAACCAGTAGAGACAATACGCCACACCGTCGTAGGGCTCTTGATGAATCCAAGCATTCAATTGTTGTAGTGCCTGGCTTGGTGGGCCCTTTACGAAGCGAGAAAGATGGAGAGTAAACATGGCTATCGGTATCGAGCGACCTGTTTCGTCTCTTGTTGGGTTTACCAGTACAAGGTACCAGTTTATTATTGTAGTGCTTTCTGGACGACGGCAAACGGCAAATGCAAATCAATCAAACAAGCCACTACCATCATCGTCAATCAATAATCGCGGGTCGTGGGCTTGGCGTGTGCTACATAGCGCCAAAGATCTCGCCAAGATCCAGGATCGTTACTCGTAGATCATTAGACTGTCCGTCGTCGATCTACTAAAAAATCATCTTCTACGTACCTGGTACCGGTACCTGGTACCAGTACCGGTACTATGTACATATCATACCTTATTATGATGACGTCATTCATGACGTGTTTCGCTTTCAAGATTTTTTGGTGTCGTCGTCGCGTCTTGCGTCGGACGATGCTGGAAGCAGTTCGAAGTTGCAGATGATGATTTCAGCCTTGTCAAAAATGGCCATGATACTCATCCGCGTGGAACTCTCATAATAGAGTAGCCGATCCTATTCCTGTTGTCATTCAACTGGCATTGTTTATGTTTTCAGTTCTTCAAATATAAAAGAAAGCATGAGAAACGTTCAATTCTCTCTCCTGTTCGGATTCGCCGTGTCGAGCCTAGTGTTGTCGTTGGCGTCTGCGTTTTCTCCTGTGGTCCAAAATCATGCGATCACTCGGCGGCACACAACGACCTTTCCCTCTACGACGAGTACTCGTACCGGTACAGCCTTGAACGCAGCAGTCCCCGATCTTGACACTATTGCCCTCGTTACGGGACAAGAGAACTATGGGCTGGCAATTGTCCTCCTTGGAGAAGCATTCTGGTCGTTCGGAAAGGCCCCAAGTGTCGACCATGCCATCAAGACTTTGGTCCCCGCCAGTGTAGCCGCTGTAATTCTAGTTGCCGTTTCGGGGCCTATGGTCACCAGCGGCGACGCGGCAAGCGTTTCCACGGGTTTGTTTATTGCGACTGCGGTCAGTATCGCCATGGGCGGTGTCTACTTGGCACGGTGTTTGGCGCCATTTTCTCCCTCGCCCAAGGAAATTCCAGCGCTCGGAGTTCTTGTGGCTTTGGCTGGCTTCTTCAGCTTTAGCCAAAATTTGGTCGTTGACGGCTTTGTGACTTTGCCATCAATCCCTCTGCCTTCGCTCCCTAATCCTTCCGATCGATTATCGGAGTGAGAAACAGTGCTAAGCAGTATGCCATTCAATATGTGGAAACGGCAATTTTTAAAATTGCTGATAATTAATTGAAAGCTCCCTCTCGAAAGAGAATCTTAAAATCGTCCAGTGTGGGCCGAGCTCCGCCCTGATTTTCTGCATTGTCTTGTCCCTTGTCACAGAGGACTTCGCTGGCGACATTCTTCTTGCGTTTTTGAAGCTCCACAATCCGTTCTTCGACGCTATTGTTGACATAGAACTTTCGCACACGAACTTTGTCGGCCGTCTGGCCGATTCGGTGAATGCGGTCCACGCATTGGTCCTCCACGGCGGCATTCCACCAAGGATCGGCAATAAAGACAGTTTTAGCTGCAGTTAGATTCAAACCCACCCCGCCCGCCTTCATGGAGATTAGGAGCACTGACCCGGCGTTCTTTTTGGTGGCGCTCGCGGCGACGCGTTGGCGTCCCCCTTGGTCACTTCCAAACTCTTCGAGGACAGCCTTGCGTTCTTTCAGATTGAGTTTGCCATCCAATCGAGAGAAAGGAATTTGGTTTTTCTTGAATGATTCTTCCAATATATCTAGAAATCCGAGAAACTGACTGAAGATCAACACCTTGGAGCCCGGTTCTTCGTTCCATACGTTATCCAGCTCTTGAAGAATGGAGGTCAACTTCGAGCTGGTAGAGCCGCGGACTGCGGTTTCCAGAGTTTGGCGCGCGGTCTCATCCTCTTCCATGTCTGCCACTGGTCTGGTTGGCATGGAATTCAACAGGTAGCTCGTCTGAATGTGACCATCTGTTTCACAAAGACGGAGAATCTTAGAAGACTGGATAGTTTCGTTGCAAACCGGACAGGGCCCATTGGGAAGTCGGGCGGTGAATGGCGATGGCTTGGTTGCCTCTTGACTGGCGTCTTGCTTCGGCTGTTTGAGCACACCCACAAGGCACTCTTTGCAGAAAATGTGAAAGCATGGTGTGACCACAGAATCGTGAATACTGATGGGGTCCAAACAAACCGAACATTCTTCTTTCAAAAGCGAAGACTTGTTCTGGACCGCCTCGTTCAGCATTTTGGCAATGTTGGCAGCATAGGGAGCGTCTTCGGTATTGGATGATCCCTGTTTGTCACTTGCTTGCATGTGTCGAAATTTCCCCATCAAATCGTCCAAGAATTTCTTGTCAATGGCATCTTTGGTGCTAGCTCTTGGAGCTTCCTTCGTTTTGGCGCCTTCTTGAGTTTGCGAAATGTTGCTCGCCCATTCGTCATCGTCCAAGTGGGCTTTGACGGTCAGCGCCACATGGTCACACGTTTGTCGCAAGCGGTGGAGCAACGAGAAAATGGCTAGCCAGGATTTCGAGGCCGTACCTGCCTGAATAAAGCCCTGGAACAATGACAACGACTTCTCATGAAGAGCGTCATAGAAGTGTCGCTCCGCAGGGGAGAAGTCTACCGAGATGATCTTGGTTTCCACGGGAGGCAAAGTCAAAATTGGATTTCTGTAGCATCGTGCGAAGGAGAATGGGTGAGTAAAATGACTGGAACAGCTTTCAACGACCGATTGGTTCGAACCCGAACCAATATCCAACCCGAACGTACCCATCCTTGTCAACTGACTCTTTCGTTCGCCGCAACATAATGGGCGCTAGAAGACGTCGCACACGGTCTAAAGCTTGCTGTTTCTGATCGTTCGAACGCAGTTGTGCCGAAATAGCTGCCTTCCAGAAGGAACCTTGACACCACGGTTCATGTTGCAAAAATTTGAGCAATGAATAGACATCATCCAAAGAGTTTTGGATGATGGTACCCGAGACACACCATCTCCGTTCGGCTTGCAAAAGACAGCATGCTCGGGACGCGACGGTGGCCGTATTCTTGATGCAGTGAGCTTCGTCCAAGATCACACGTTTGAATGCGTGACCCATCAGACCCCCCGTTGCCTCCGAACCTTCTTGCTGTTGCTGTTGTTTGGAATGAGCCAACCATTCGCCTTGCAGGCTGCCATAGGTCGTCAAGACGACGTCGACGTTGTCCAAAGTATCGTCCAGTTGTCTCTTATCGCCATAGTATACACGATAGGTCATTGTTGTTTTTGATTCGATTTCTTCTTGCCACTGCCCCAGGAGAGACAATGGAGAGACAATGAGTGTGGTGGTCGATGGGCCATTTCTGTTATTTGTCTCTATACTCGATTGAATCAATGCCAAGAGCATGACCGTCTTGCCGAGTCCCATGGAATCAGCCAAAATGCCACCCCGGCAGGGTCGAGGAGGTGGAGGTGGAGAAGGCGTGGCAGCACCAAATAAGGGTTGGACATAGAAACTGATGGCCTTGGTTTTGGATGCATCTGTCAGATACCGCCGTTCCCAAAGAGGATGCTTCAAGTCGGGATTGCTTTTGAGGGCGCCTTCTGCTTGGAGTGCATCGAGGACGGCAGGTGCTTGCATCGTGGAAGTATCGACTTGGACGGGTCCACACTCGCAGTGAATCGCAGTCGACGAGGGAGAAGAAGAAGTTAAGTCATGACTACTGGTAGAAGACGTCAATTGTACCAACTCTTCCAATAGCTCCAGTTGTTGACGACTCGATTCTTCCAGTTCCTCGTGAGCTTCTCGTTGGGTCATCCACCACAGAGCTTGACGCTGGTATGGTCGCAATTGAACCTTGAAGTCCGCGGGAGCTTCTAATTCTTGTAGTTCCACTACAGATCTTGTCGCAATGCCCTTGGTCAGAGAGTTATCAGCCGCAATTTCTTCGTCGTCGGCGGGATTGTAGTCTTCATTGTCTTCCAAGAGCAGATCCTCCCCACTGTCGTCGCTTTCGCACTTTGCGCCATTAGCCGTTTGAAAGTCAAAAGTTTCTCCATGATGTGCCCACTGCAGGAGCCCAAAGGCAGCCTGTTGGTAAATGGTTTGACCATTGGTCTTTTGTGCCGTGGCTTTTCCAAAAAAGAGCTTGTTGGATATTTTTGCATCGGCGGTGTCGGACGCGGGGTCCAAAATGGCCAAGAATTTCGTCGGATTCGGCAAGTAGACGCTAACATTAGAAAGGAGGTAGGAAGAAGGAAAGAAAGGCAGTGAGCAATGGCTTGTTTGATACACAGATCCATCACTACCTCTGGCTAGCCATTCACTCCGTACCGCACGAATACTCACCATACAGCAAATGCGACATCGTTTCCTATCTGCAAGGATCGCTCTTCCATGAGGGCTCGAGCCTCCACTTGGATCAAATTGGCTTCCAGCAGGGGTCCCAACAAAGGACTGAGGTGCTTGGGAAACTGCCCGAGTACACGACTTCCTCGAAATCGAACCGTTGCCGTTTTGTGGTTCTTCGGCGATGTCGACGAAAAGTTGTGTTCCACCTGCATTGCTTCTTGATAAGAAACGGAACCATTGCGTTGGAGACAAATTCCATCACTGATCCAGCGATGACACAATAGCCAAGAATCCTTGGTAGACTGGAGATTTTCTGAATGTGCTGAATTCGATTGCGATTTGATTGAACTGGAAGAAGTTGTGGAGAGGTTGGAGGATTTGCTGGTGGCGTTGTTCTCTTTGGAAGCCACCGGCACAGGCGCCACGGGGGACGGAGTTTTGGGGGTCACTGGTGTCGGTTTTCGAATCTTGGTCGACATGGATTTCAATGACAGTGAGGGTGCTGGTAGAGGTTTGGGGGTAGCAACTCTGGGTGCTGTCACCTTGGGCGACGTGGAAGCCGCCGGTGCTAGGACCTTTTGTCGTTTCGCAGGTTGATATTGTCCCGTCATCAGTCGTTCCGCCGCCAGCTCGACGTTGTATCCGGCCTGTCGAAGACACGTAGATAGATCTGTCTCGCTGAAAGTATCACTGGTAACAAAGCTTCGTAGCATGCTCAACTTTCCAACAATCGAGGAAGAATTGCTACTCGCCACTGCATTAGTACTCGTACTTTTGCTTTTGGAGCGAGACATTTTTTCTGAACTAGGAGGGAGCAGCAGCTCTGCTGGTTCTCCGCTTCTTCGATGGCGGTCTGCAAATGAAATAGACAGAGGTGGATGTAAATCGCAGAAGGAGTAAAGAATCAATGCATGTGATATGATGGCAAGCAATGGAGTACAGTAGTCAGCAATCTACCGGCACAAGCAGACAAGCATCACAAAGAATGCATCCATCCATGTGGTCGAGAGCAGCGGGAGAGGCTTCTCTCGATCTACTGTACTTGTACTGTACAACAACGAGTGGAGTACGGATAATCGTACCTACCCGCCGCCAGCGCGGTGAAGACCACGGGCTGATCGCGGTGTTTGCGGCGTTCATTTTTACAGTGTATTTCTTTCCCTCCGACCTGCCTGACGAAGTCGGTTTATGTTGGTACTGTACAGTTCTGTAGAAATTCTACGTAACGTCTGGCCTTTCCTTCAGACGAAGAAAAGTTTGGCGCGGGGGACAAACGACTTCAACGACTCTCTCTACTCCTCTCTCTCTACTCTACTCTCTACTCTAGAGTAGAGAGCTAGTAGAGAGTACTCTCTCTCTACTCTACTCTCTCTACTACTAGTAGCTAGCTCTCTCTCTAGCTAGTAGAGAGTAGAGAGAGAGTAGAGCTCTACTCTACTCTCGCTCTACTAGCTAGTAGAGAGTAGAGAGAGTAGAGTAGAGTAGAGTAGAGAGTAGAGTAGAGAGTAGAGTAGAGTAGAGAGTAGAGTAGAGTAGAGAAAGAGTACTACCGGTACAACAGTACTGTACCACCAGGTACAGGTACAGTACCTGGTACAGTACCAGGTCTACTTAGTACCTGGTACTGGTATTGCGAATGAGTACAGTACCAGGTACCGGTACTTGTACCAGTCTATTTCTCTGTACCGGTAGTCCTCTCTCTACTCTCTACCTCTACCGGTAGAGCGAGAGACTAGTAGTACGAGTAGAGTAGAAAATACATACTGTAGTACCCGTAAAGGTAGGGTACTTGTAGCTATGATACATCGGTATTCCAGAAGCAGCAGACATCTCGTTACCGGTAGCTCTCTAGTAGTAGAGTAGAGACAGAGGGTCAACTACAGTACCTACAGATAGTCTACTAGCAAATTATACTGCGACCGGTACTACTTACACACTCTACCTATACTAGGTTTACGAAGAAACTACCATGGAACAGACATCGGCGGAACGGTTCAGTTCTTGTGCCGTTTCTTGGAGAACTCGTTGCTGAGATTCCACCTGGGTCGACATTTCGCCTTGTTCCTTCTCGAGAATCGCAATCTCTTCTTGAACTTCTTGCAAGGCCTTCGTCATTTGCTCTTTTTGCTTCAAGGCATTTTGATAGAATTTGTAGTCCACGATATTTTCCAAAGTCACTCCGGCAGGCAGCAAATTCTCATCTGTGGCGCGTTCTGCGGATTCTTTGTCGTCCTGTTCCGCCTTGGCTTGAGCGGCGTCTTCCTGGTCCAAAGTCTCAACTATGCTTTCAAACCGATCCAACAAAGCCTCGATTCCGTGTTTTTGAAGATAATCAAGGAGGTCCTGCTGAAGGACCTGTTCGTGCATCTTGTCCAACATGTCGTCCATGGTCCCTGCTAGCATTTCCTTTCCTCCAAAGACGGCCGCGTTGTCTCCATACGAGGCTTCCACAAGCTTGGTCGTATTCAATTCCTTGCGCGAGCGCACCATGGCCATTTCGATCAATTGCATCAAGACGTCATACCGACGTTCGGGTTGCGTTCTTGCAGTCGTCATTGTGATTGTAGGTCTATGAGTACCAACTCTACTACTCTACTAGAGAATAATATTGAGACCGATTCAACGACTGTACTCGTAATGCAAAAGAAACACAATGCCGGTAAGACTACACCTGCCTGGTGTTCGTACCAGGTGTATTTTAATATCAGGCGGTACCTGGTACTGTACTCGTACCAGGTACTGTACCGGTACTGTACTTGTACCGGTACGTACCGGTACCGGTACACGTAAGATAGTGGACTGCAATGATAACACAACGATTTCAATGCATCAGTACGAACGTAGCAATTATACTGATGCCTACGTACACTAGTTTACGGTAGACTAGTCGTTGACGTTCAAGGAAAGTGGAAACTTGCTAGCAGGCGCGTTGCCTGTGGGAAACTTCGAAACTGGAAACGGACAGGCTGAGGCGAGGGACAGACGCCCTATATATGCACTGTACCTGGTATTTACCGGTACTGGTACAATGTAGACCACATTGACACACGACACAAGTCGAACTGCATTTTTAATATCAGTCTACAGTACTACGAGAGATCATGGAGTGCAAGGACAGAATGTAAGGGATGGTCGCTTTGTTTCAAGATCGTACTGGTACGAGCGTGCGCGAGTATTTTGTACTTTTGCCCACAATTCATTTATTGATTTGCTACTACTACTTTACCTAGGTTGATGCTGGAAATATTCGATAAAAGGGGCGACATCGTCTGACTGCTTTTGTGGGCTCTCTAGACAATACAGAGATCGTTGTCTCCGTGCGAGATGCAAAATGCCTCTTTGGCTGCCTCGACGGCCTTTCGAGCCTTGGCCTTGAAACCCACGACACGTCCGTGATCCTTGATTTCCTTAAAGAAAATGTGAGACTGTTCCGTGCGAAGAAGCTTCCAGGCCATGTACTTCTCGATAGCAGAAGCAGCATGAGAATGAACTAGCTCGATCAGGGCTGCAGGGGTAAGGAAATGGTCTTCCGTCTCACTTGACTCCTCCCACGCCATCTCCAATATCTCAGAGCTGATATCAAGTTTTGATTGAAGCGATGCTTCAGATTCATCATGCGCGGCAACAAACTCTTGAAAGAGCTTTGCGCAAGCTCCAGGAGAATTCGGTGCGTTTATGGCAAATGCAACCGCTTTGTCGGCAATGTCGAACTGCTTCCCCCCGTCATCAATCACTTGATACCTGGCACCGCCGGTGCTTTTGTGTTCAATCTTGGCAATTTTCCCAATGTGCTCGCGGCCCTTTTCTTCGAACTCGACGAAGGTCCCTACGGGATAAGTTTGTTGCTGAACGACATCATCACTTACCTTCTTCGACGCCAACGATGACGTGATCACTATGTAGGGTGACAGGGTTAGTTTTCCTACCCGAGGGACGACTTGAAAAGCAATGACAGCGTGGGCGGAAAACAGCAATGCCGAGATCAGGACGATCGAATTCATTTTCTTCTTCAAAATTTCGAGTGATTGAACCGAGTAGTGCCGATCGATAACACTAAAAAGATCTTTATGAGAATCATCAGTTGCTTGGATTCTACATCAGTTTTTCCTCTCCTTTTCCCGAGAGAAGATGATCGCCGTTTGAAGACATCAAGATGTCAAACAATGCGCGAGAGGGGTTCTTTTTTTGGATACGCGGAAATTGACCAAGACGACTGAGAATGATTTTAGTCTCAATTTACGGTCTTCGTAATATGCCCTTCCATTTTTTCTACTCGTACATCATACAGTCTACAGTATTTTATTTATGTACCGGAATGTCATACGAGTGAAGTACTGTAGTACATACCGTGGTACCGCGGTAGTAGAAAAAGTGCACAACATACAAGCAGTACCTGTACCGTACCAGTACCTACAGTACCAGTTCTCGGTACGAGTACACGCATTCAGCGTCGGCGCAGGCAGCTGTAGCAGCTCGCGGCCGCCGGCCGCAAGCACATCAGTACTTGTACCGGTACGGCACAGTACCAGGTACCAGTACCTTGACAGTACTAGTACTGGATGATAAATAAAATAATAATGTTATAAAATGCCCTCTCTACTATCGAGTAGAGAGATGTAAAAGAGAGCCCGAGCTATGTACGTACCAGGTACCGGTACGGTCGGTACCAGTAGTCTACTTGTACCTGGTACTGTCGGCTGTCGAGTCCTGGTCTCGCCTCACGCACACCGACCGCCCGATCCGACCGGCATGCATGATGACGACAGCCCGCGACAACGCGGGGTGAGAGTTGATACATAGAGGTGTTCGAACCAGTTGAAATAGACTGAAGAAACATGGTGAGAGAATAGCACCACCGGTACACACTGCCATTACTACCATTTCTCACCTCCACACCATTACGTACTTGTGAAGTGCTGAGCGTGCAAAAGTCTCGTTGTGATAGAAAGTGGAGCCACAGAGTCGATGGCAGCCGTATAGAGGGATAAATAATATCAGCGTACGATGGGGAATGCTATCACTGCAAATGTGAACCTGGACCATGAAGTCTACCATCAGCAGCAAGGTGAGATCTACGCAACGTATCGCATCCCATGACCCAGGATGGTGCACAATGATCGGACCTCGGCCTCGCATCTCACAATCACCCATGTCTTAAATTTTCTCTCATTTCAGCAATTGAGGCGGGGGAGAATCTTGTGGGGAAAGTAATTATTCAGGTGCAAGAAACGTTAAAACCTTGCGATCTCACAATTGAAATGAACGGCAAGGAAAAGACCACCGCAACCGAAGACGGCAAGACCATGTAAGGAATCCAGTCTCAAACGTCTTAATCCCCCCTTGACCCTAAGAGAAATCATCTTATCCCTTATTTTTATTCTTCGTTTCATGTCACGCAGACAAGACAAACGTTCTTTCTTCCGTGCAGATGTCCAGCTTTACAAGGCGGAGAAAAACAAAAACATCGAACCCAACACCTACGTTTTCCCCTTTAGTATCCCGCTGCCCAAATCGCTTCCTGCATCGCGGACTTACGAGGATTCACAGGGGTCTTTTCGAATTGAGTACAATCTTAAGCTAAAGTCGGGGGGCCAAGGGAAATTCCCAAATAAGCGAACGTTAGATGTGGCTTCGTCGTCGAGAGCGGACGAGGCCGTTCCGTGTTTGCTTCAACCGAAACCGATTATTCCGGCAGCGTTGGGAATAGAAGGGAAAGGACCAGTTTTCTTAGGGGCACATGTCAAGGATACCAATGTTTTGCGAGGTCAAGAGCTGCAGGTGTCTCTGGCATGCCGGAATGAGTCAACGTTGAGAATAGATCGGGCGGTTGTGAGTCTGGAAGAAGAGTACTATTACACCACAAAATCGTTTGGAGGTCATGGGGAACTAACAATATTTGAGAGAGAAGATCTGAAACGACTGCCGGGAATTAGGGTAGTTGGACTGCACTCTTCTGAAGTGGACACGAAAGATGTCGATGAGGAGACGATTGCTCGCCGAATGTTCAAAGATTTGAAGGCGAAAGGCAATATCATCACATTAAGAATTCCAGAGACGTCAAAGGAGTCCTACTCTGGCCTTATTCTGCAAATATCGCACTATTTGAAGTTTTCTTTATTCACGAAGACAGAGGAAGAGGCTTACCCTTCGATCATTATCCCGATTCACATTGGAAGTGAGCCACCAGCGATGTCACAGAGCCAAATCAATTTCGTTTCTGATCACGTATCGGACACTGCACGAATAAAGTTCCCATTGGCCACCGCGCTTCCTGATTCTATTGTTCTGGGACGAAATGCGGACGTGCTTGACAATGAGGAAAGCTTCAGCGTGCCCATTCCAGTTCCTAACAACGCGAAACCATCGATGATAATGCTTCGAGAAGAGCTTGCCGCAACCATCAACGACTTTGATTTCATCACGGAGAAAATGAAAGACCTGGATTGGGCGATTTTTTTGGCCTCGCTGACCCCGGTAGAGTTTGGTAGTATCATCGCCTTGGTCGGGTCGGAATTTGCACAGCCCAGAGTGGCATCGCTTTTGGCTCAAAATTATGGAGGAGATTTTACTTGTGCCCATTGCGCCGCTGCAATAAAAAATGTGTCCCCGGTATTTCGATCTAATGTGGTGGAGGGCCTCCTATCCTTTTGCTCCGATCTATCCGAGAACAACCATTTGATCCGTGGGCAGCTGAGTGACTTTGAGCAGATCATTGTTGCTTTGCACGCTCTAAACGAAGATGATGCTCCCGAAGATGACGACTTCCAAAGGGAACGGACCTCTTCTACGCGTCGTAGTGCGGCTGTTGAAGTCCCTTCGATGCAGGCTGTACCGACGGCTATTTTGATTGGTGGGGAAGACGGGTACGAAAGCGATGATAAACCACCCTCCGAGTTGTCCCTAGAAACGGCCCTGAAGAAGTCTGAGATGAATATGACCGAAACGCCCCTAACTACGGAAAATGGACTGGCCACAAAGAACCAAGCTCCGGCAATAATGCCACGTAGAACTGATGTCTTGCTTGGAGTGGCCGACCACCCGCAAACTTTCAAGCTTTTGACTGCCATCAACGAAGTCGTGGATAAGGGCGACTATCAGGAATTCTGTCCGCCGGTGTACAGGGATGTAAAGAAGCAATTCCCCAATGATCAGCGTTTTTTGATTGCACCATCACAGGGAGATCCGCAATCCTTTCGTGAAGCAACGAAGCTGGAGTTGATCGAACATGTCGGGAATATCTTCGATAAATTCAATGCGGAGAAGATATACGAGGATCAACCAGAACACGAAGGAAAGCCGAGTGGCTCAAACGGCGAAAAGAAGAATTGGCAAGCTGCGTTGAAGGAGACCCTTTCTGACTGGGAACTGGCACTCACAATTCACACATACACTTCCGGCGCGAAAGATGGTAAAGACAAAGATGCGAATGGAGGCCCTGCTGTCACTGATATATGCTTCTTCAAAGCTAAACATCTCGGAAATGCAGTTTTGGTGAAAGCCATTCGCAGTATTCTCCAAAAAGACCCAGAAACAATATGGTCACCGCCGATCTACCGAGCCATCAAAAAGGCTGCGGTTGGACGAAGGATGTTTATCTCGGTTGGTGATCGAGCGTGGCGCGAAGCTACTCAAGCCGAGCGGCGTGAAAATATGGAGAGATACTTTGATTTGGAAAAGAAGCGTCTAGTGAAAAAAGAAAAATCTCATCGGCGAGTTGCAAGCAAAGAAGGCTCTGGACATCTTCGTGACAAGCAAGGCTCGGGGCATCAACGTGCTTCGAATCTTGACACCAGTGAACGATCTGCACAACGACCTGCACTGGTCAAGCGCAGGTCTAGAAGTAGGGAAATGGGTACTCGTACTCCTGGATCGCCCACCAACTCGGGCAGAAATCTGATGGCAAAGGAAGGGAGAAGCGCTTCGAAATCCTCCTTAAACAAAGACAGCAACAGCGAGCGGCTTTCGCGGCGAACCACACTGAGAAACACCGAGGGTGGTGAGGCCCGTCGTTCCAGAAGTGCTGGAAAGTACAATGCCACTGAAGCGCTGGCGTCGCCATCCAGACCGCGCAAGCCTTTGAAAACGGCTTTGAACAAAGAAATCAACCCGTTAGGGGGGAGTGAACGGAACACAGCCAGAAACAATGCGACCAGTGCCCCTGCTCGTCGTTCCAACAGCAGTGCTGGAAAATTCAACAGCCCAGAAGCCCCGGTGACACCCAGGGCCAAGCTGGGACGATCAAATAGCGCCGGCAGATTCTCTAGGGACCAAGGAAAGGCCGCCACTCAAGGAAGCGTCCGGAAAAAGGTAACTGAAGCACCGCCACCAGTCAAGAATATTCAAATTGTGGATCCACCAGAACCACAAGACAGCGTTTCTGCCGATAAACCCAGTTCTCAGGGTGAAATGGCTTTGAATGACGCACCGGAAGACAGTAGCCCAAAAAAGCGAGGACCTGGACTGTTCAGACGGCTATCGCGCAACAATTCCATTCGAACAATACAGCTGCGCAACATGCGGCATCCCCGCGATATGGACGTGTGCTTTGGATCCGGGAACCATCCTGGCACGATTGCATTGACGGAGGCGGTGATCAAGTCAATGCACAAATTTTCGCCAAAGGGGTGGGGTCCTCCGGTATACAAGGCGATTCGATCCGACCTCCAAGGCCGACGATTTTTCGTTCGTCCAGATCTCGAGTCCCCTTGGAGAGAGGCATCGGCAGAAGAAAAGGTAGAGTTGACGCGAGAGCTCTTTGAAGCCAAACGTAAAGAGCGAAGAAGGTGACAAGTACTTAAAAATGATCATTTAGCGAGTGGATTTGTCCTACTACGAAGCTGTTGCTTGGCCATTATCATACACAATAGTACTTGGAGCCTTGCCGAAATCCGAAGACAAGGCCTCAGGAGGGATCTGAAGCGTCTCCAAAGCAATAATTTTGACCAGGGCCATGTGGTGTATGGCGTGGTGTGCGGAAAACCCGAGTTCCCGTTCCACTGTGCTGGTCATCTGGAATTCCTGAGGATCTCCCGACAACATGAAACATGCCTGGACTGGCTTGGATGCAGTATCCTGAAAGGTTTCGGAGAGTTTCGTCAAATCATCCACCACTCGTTCAATTCTGATTTGGGCATGATCCATATCGTATTCATCAGGTCCTCCACGAGCACGAATATCGTAGTGAATTTGCCGATGTTCTGGGTTCGCTGCTGCTGCCGCTAATTCAATGTGATCCATACTGTGTCGCATATGTTGACCAATTGTCGCCCGGACAATAGGACACACTTGTTGGAATAATTCTCGAGATTGCGAAACGCCGAAATTAGTTCTCATCACGTCCATGAGAAAAAGCTTTTGATTCAGGATTCCAAGATTGGCCCTGCAAAGCATCGGAACGGAAGCCAGTAAGGGAGGCACAGTCATTGTTCTAGAGTTCAACTTGATGATATTGCTTGATGGATCGATGATTCTTCTGTTTTCTGTATTCTGTCTTCAGATTGACGGCGGGGCTGCTCTCTCGATCTTATTGTAGCGTCGGGTAAGCTTTGACCTGCTTGCTTTGACCTTTAAAAAAGGCGCGCGGTGAAAATTCTACTACTGTACCCCGACTAGTAGTAGTATGTACGTGCATGCCGGTACAGTATGACGACGAGTGTATTTTAATTCTACCGCTCGGTAACCGCAATACATACCGGTACTGTTCTGGTACCCCTGGTATCAATACTGCACATACTGTACTGTAATACGTTACGGTACTGCTAGCGATGTAGCGACGAAGAAAACACGTGGACCAGACGTGGACGTCCCACCACATAGCGATACGAAGACGTTTGTACCGCGCGGTACATCAATGAGAGCCACCCCGACCGCTAATAATACACCAGTATCATCGCATATCATGCATCGCTCCCATCGTCAACCCCAGCAATGATGGTCCACGCGTTTCATTGCTTTCTGGTCTTTTCCCTCTCCATCTGATTTTCTTAAAATTTGCAATTTTTTGGGGGATACAAGAAAAAACGGGAAATAATTGAGAGGAGAATGATGATGCTTTCCTCATCTCGCGTTTGGATTTGGATTTGGTGGTCGCTCCTCGTGGCCTTATTGACCACAACGACCGTGACGACGACAACCGCGTCCACGGCATCACCATCTCGACGACGGGCACGGTTGTGGGGACGATCGTCGTCGTTGGCAGACAAGAATAATGCCACGAGCGTCGATCCGGAAGAAGGAGCGCGCGACGACAACGATGATGGTGTCGACGATGGTGATTCTTCGAGTGGTGGCTTCTTTTCTCAATTCAGATTCCAGCAGCAGCAAAAGTCAAATGGAGAACCAACCGATGAGGGCAAGAATGATCAAAAACTGGAAAAAGGTGAAGCGGAGAAGTCAAATGAAAAAAATCAAGAGGCGGAGGAGTCTTCAAAGGCCAATGAGAGCACTTCCTCCCGGGAGAAATCTGTGTCTGACAGGAAGAAAGGAAGAGGGCCTTTTGGATTCTTCAAACCCATGGACGAGGTCAAAAAGAGCAAAAAAGAAAAGGAAGACGACACCTCCGACGTTGAAGAGCAGGAAATCATCGCAACGGTGGATACAGATCAAAAGGGAAAAGATGCTGCTGTAGATGCCGATGAAAAGGGTGAGGAGGATGAAACGGGCGAAACAGACAAGGTTGAGGACAGTGAAGATGAAAATGACGACAGCACAACACCTGCTCCAAACAACACCACACAAGCAGCCGATCCTGCTTTGACTTCCACCACAAGACCCCGAGTCTTTGTGTATAAAGCGGGTCCGGTACCTGATACGTCGTCACCACTGGCCCGGCCCATGCCAGCTAGGTATGGCAGAGGGCCTCCGTCGCAATCTTCGCCGTTTGCGCCCCAAATAGATCACCAAGCCTTGCTTGCAGCGACGGTGATCTCCGTGGTCAACGCGGCGTCTCGGTTGTGGATTATTGCGTGGATTGCCAAACGTCTCTCTGCTGAAGATGAATTGTTGGCCCCCGAGCAACATTTTCGATGGGAATGCCTGAATGATCGATATTCCAAAGATGAGACGGTCTTGCAAAATATACTCACCAAACCACCACTTGGTTTTTCTCGTCTCCGGTGGGGGGGCTACCTGAAAAAATTGCGGCCCAAGAAACACTTCATCGCACCAAAGGGACCAGTGTTACCTACAAAGAGCGTGGTGGTAGTTGATATTACTCCCTCTGGATTCATCGAGATACCGTACTTGACCGACGTTGTGAACTTCTTGGTCGCATCTCACTCCAAAACACACTTTGGGACAGATCCAGAAATTGTCTTGTTGGTCGAGAGCCCAGGTGGCGGTGTCTCACTGTTTGGTCTGGCTGCCGCACAGGTTGGTCGTCTCAAACAGATGGGTTTGAACGTCACTATTTGTGTTGATGCCGTCGCCGCCTCAGGTGGATACATGATTGCTACCCAGGCCACGAAGCTGATAGGTGCCCCATTTGCCCAGCTTGGTTCGATCGGGGTCATGTCAGAAGGTCTCAATTTCAATAGTCTGCTGACCAAACATGGTGTCAAACCGATGATTTTGAAAGCGGGAGATCAAAAGAATCGACTCAGCGCATTTGGCCAGGTGACGGACGAAGATCTCAAAGTAGAAACAAAGCATCTGGAAAAAATTCATGAAGCTTTTGTTGAGATGTGCCTGTCCGAGCGGCCAGCACTGGATCCTAGTATATGTGACGGCACAGTCATGGTGGCAGCTCAAGGATTTGAGCACGGTCTTGTTGATCGAGTACTCACCTCCGAAGAGTATATTTGGGAGTGTATCCAAGACGGGGCCCACGTATTGAAACTGCACAAAGCCTCACCTCGAGCACATCCACACTATTTCCTCTTTCGAGCGCTGGATGTATTGCCACATCTCAAACAGAAACTGCAGCAATTGGATACGGGCAAACTACTATCTATGGCGATCCAGGGGAGCGCATTTGTTGGGATGGTGCTTCGAGCAATACGATAGGGACGATTGGTTTCGATCAAGTGTTGGTGGCGTTCGAGTGGACTACTATTTTTGGCGTGCATTTCTTTTTAAAGTTTACTTTAGCTGGGATGTGTAACGAAATACGCATCGTTCTACTTTCTGCGTTCGCGAACGACGCGACGCTCACCACAGAATTAAGAGTCCCATTCAATATGACGGGACGTGCAGAATTGTGGTCACGGGGAGACCCGACTTTGAAGTGATCGCTCAAAGACTGCGTGTACATGAGTGGTGGGTGCGGATGTATCTTTTGCTCGTGAGGAGAAGCAATCACAAGCTGATGATATTTCAAGAAGTCGCAAGAACCACGCATGGAGCATATTATTCACGTAGCTTGTTGTTGACATACGCTAGTCCTCGTTTCATCTCTTGTGCCAATCGACTTAATTCGGCCACCGATGGGTCGGCTCCCAAGTTTTCAAATTTATCGCAAGTAGCAATGAGTTGGTCCATCTTCCCATCGATCTTTTGCGACAAAATATCAAAGCTCCCCATCAGGGCTACAAAATCCATCGATTGGTTATTGTCTTGCGTTTGGTCTTGCTGCATAATATGACTTTCGGCCGCCCCCAATTCTTCCACAATGTCCCATGCCACCTTGCATTCGGAACTGCTTGGATCCGCTGCGCAGATGCGTTGGGCTTCGTTGATGGCTTCCTGTACCGACTGGTAGAGATGCAATCCCATGGCCAAACGACCACATGTTGATGGTGGCGAAACAACGAAGCCATTGTTCTTTGTGATTGCCGATAATAGGAAAAGGGCTATGCATAACGGAAACTTGAACATTGTTGGATATCGGATACTGATATCGTTTTTTTACGTTGTTGGTTATGATGTTGGCTGTAACAAGTAGTCTACTACTCACTCTATCGTGCGTTGAAGAAGAAGAATGAAGAATGCCGGCCAGCTATCGGTACTTGTACAGTACCGGTAGGTTCGTAGCAGCGAGACGACTCGAGCTGGTTATCTTGATCGAATGAATCCAGCTGACTGATGACCTTTTTGCTTTCTGCCGCCGGCTTGATGAGCGCGCGAGCTCGCCGCGCTTTGTCACAAGAGACAAGAGACGACTGAGCGCGTGGCGCGCGCGCCTCCATCACAGCGAAAGGCGAAACAAGAAACAACATCAACCCAAACCGCGCTACCGGTAGCTGTGCGGCGGCAGCGAGGACCGCACGCAGGCAGCCGAGGACCTCCGCTCTCGCCCTTTTTACGGTGTACGAGCAGTCTACTGGTACCAGTACCTGTACTCGTGTTACCTGGTACCGTACTCTGTACGGGTGGCTCGGGTTGCCGTCCAAACGCAAAGCATTGACAAGAAGAGAGGGGACGCCGTCATAGATTGCAACAGTGCAGTAATCTGAGGTAAGGAAATTAAAATGGTAGAACGGCTGTGTATAGAGGGGACACTATCTATGTCTTGCAACAATCGACCCTTGTTGTTGCTGGCATCGGTGTTTGGTGGGGTGTCCTCGGCTCGGCTGTTGCCAGAACACAACCCGTCGCGTTTGAATGGTTTTAATTTTTTTTCACAGCATCTCACCGTCTTTGTTCGCGATCTCTCCAACATTGCGACCGCCTAATTACATCCATCGTCAACGTGAATTTTAGAGAAGTCATTCGATCTCCACATTTCCTCTGCACGTCTGCAACTCGGGATTGGCATTGCTTTACCATTTTAGAACTGCCTTGCGTTTTTTGGGCGCACTCACAAACTCGCATCTATCGAATCGACCGTTGCCTCGACGTTTGCTGCAGCGACACGATAATTATCAAATAGAATAGTCACACACTCATGTTTGGTGCGCCGTCGAGCACGCCGTTTGGATCGCCACAAGGTGGTTTCGGTCAAGCAAACACCGCACCGGCCTTTGGTTCTCCTGCACCTGCCCCTTTTGGCGCGCCCGCCCCTTCTGGTTTTGGTGGTGGGTTTGGTGCTCCCGCTCCTGCTCCTTCTGGGTTTGGAGGCTTTGGAGCGCCTGCTCCGGCGCCGACCGGTGGTTTTGGAGGGGGCTTTGGAACTCCTGCACCCGCCCCATCGGCATTTGGAGGTTTTGGAGCTGCTCCCACGTCTTCGCCTTTTGGTGCCCCCGCGCCAGCCTCTGGTGGGCTTTTTGGATCTAACCCTGCACCAGCACCAGGTGGCTTGTTTGGCTCGGCACCGACTCCAGGATCGGGTGGCTTCGGAAGCTCCACTTCGACATTTGGAGGCGGCGGTTTTGGAGCCTCTGCGCCAGCTCCTGCTTTTGGCGGGGGGTCCACTTTTGGAGCCCCAGCTCCAGCACCTACAGGACTATTCGGGTCCAGCCCCGCGCCTGCACCGGGTGGTTTTGGTGGATTCGGCGCATCGGCCCCCAGTGCTTTTGGAGCCCCGGCTCCCGCCCCACCCAGTGGACTCTTCGGCGCCCCTACGCAAGCACCGTCGTCGGGACTCTTTGGTGCGCCATCGCCGGTTGCCGGGGCAGCAGGCGGGGGTACAAAAATTCAACCCTACCAAGTAACAAATCGACAAGATGGCACATCCAGCATAAATTTGCAGGCGATTTCAGCCATGCCCGCCTATGAAAATAAATCGTTTGAGGAATTGCGATTTGAGGACTATAGTCAGGGCAATCGCGGAGGTGGAGCAGCCGCTCCCGCGGGGGGGTTCGGTGGATTCGGAGCGCCGGCACCAGCATCTGGTGGTGGATTGTTTGGAGCCCCAGCTCCTGCTCCTAGCGGATTTGGAGCACCGGCTCCTGCGCCTGGTGGCTTTGGTGGTTTTGGAGCTCCAGCACCGGCGGTATTCGGATCTCCAGCTCCGGCACCTTTTGGGACACCTGCACCCGCTCCATTCGGAGCTCCACCCTCGGCACCTTTTGGTGCACCGGCTCAAGCCCCGGGTGGCTTTGGATCGTCTGCCTTCGGAGCCAAGCCGCCGGCCCCAGGGGGGTTGTTTGGATCACCATCCCCAGCACCAGGAGGCCTATTTGGTTCCAGCCCTGCTCCAGCCCCGGGTGGGCTATTTGGATCGGCGCTCACCCCAGCTCCTGCAGGCTTCGGAGCACCACCTACACCAGGTGGTGGTTTGTTTGGCGCCCCAGTACCGGCACCTGCCCCATTTGGTAGTGGTAAGTCAAACCGTTTTCCCAACTTTCTATTTTGTGTTCAATTCGCATTCTCACACTTATGTTTATGTTAGGATTTGGATCTCCCTCCCCTGCTCCTGGCAGTAGCTTGTTTGGCGCCCCTGCGCCGTCTTCCGCGTTTGGTGCGCCAGCTCCGGGAAGCAGCTTGTTTGGTGCACCCCCTCCGGCTCCGGGTTCGAGCCTGTTTGGTGCACCCCCTCCGGCGGGGGGCAGTCTCTTTGGGGCCCCCGCCCCCGCAGCCCCGGCATACTATAGCTATCCGCCCCCGGCTTCAGGTGGCTATGGGGCTCCTGCACCACCTCCGGCCATGATGCACGCCCCTCCTCCAGTGGGAAGCATCATCCCTCCACACACAGACGAGCTATTAGCATCGCAGTTGGCCGCCTTGGAGAAAAATCGAAAGGAATTGGAAGAAGCAGACAACTTTCGAAAGAGAACTGAAACCTCCTCAGTGTCGGGTGCAAGCATGTCGGAACGGGAAAGTTTAGGGGCTCTGGTACCCGTCAGAACTCCATATTCCGCCTACCGTGCGTCTCCGAAATCTAGTGCGAAGGTCCGCCCGAGAGGATTTGCATCCCCGGAGAAGACGCCAACTCCTTCATTGAGCCGATTAGGAAGTGGAGGAAAACCGATGGCAGCGCCAGATACGCTGGCCGCAACTTCGGCAACACGCTTGAGAATCAACCCAAGCCCAAAACCAAAGCTCAAACTATCTTTCCAGACCGATTCATCCGGGCAATCTCCTTTGAAGATTGGCAATGGTCCTTCTCCGAAGTCCGGGCTACCACCGAAACCAACGGCCCCGGGAACGTCTGCTCCACCAAAGGGAGTGAACACGCCAAATGGTAGCTCCCACCATGGATACGATTATTACCAACGAGTCATTGGGTCGCCAGGAGATGAAGCTGCTGGTTCTACTAAGAAAATCAGCATGGTACCTTCCTTGACCAAGGCTGGATACAAATGCAGTCCGTCGATTGACGTCCTTTCCACTATGCCAGCGGAAGATCTCGCTACCGTCTCAAACTTCTCGGTGGAGCGACCCGGTGTTGGTATGATCGAATGGGAAGGAGCTGTGGATATCCGCGGAACAGACTTGGACGAAGTTGTTACCATCGAGCCGAAATCCGCGTCCGTCTACATGAAAGAAGAACAAGAAAACATGAAACCGCCAGTTGGAACCAAGCTAAATCGTTCGGCAGTCATTACACTGGAAGGCGTGTACGCACCCGAAGCCTCCCTAGATGCGCAGGAAAAGTTTTCTAAAAAGGTGCAACGGCAAACCGCAAAGATGGGTGCCGAACTCATTTACTATGATGCCGCCACGGGAGTTTGGAAGTTACGGGTCCAGCACTTCAGCCGGTACGCATTGGACGACGACGATGATTCCTCGTTCGAGGCAGAGGCTGCGGCAACGAAGGTGCATTTTGAATCGGGGGAACGTGAAGGGCGTTCCCGGGCCGAGGAGGAAGGAATTCGGCGTCAGGCGACGCCATACAAGCCGCCTAGAGTCTTGCAGGGCGCGGCGGTGGTTGTGGAAGACGAGGACGATGATGACGACAGAATGCAAGCAGAAAACGATGTTGAAATGATTGACGAGTCTAAGGTGCTTGCACAGGCCGAAGCGGCCTTTGCGGCCTTGCAGACCGTGGTTCAAGAACAAAGGAGCTCGAACCGAAAACGTCGGGAAGAGACTACTGCGTTCAAAGAAGAAATTGGAGCCGAGCCGAAAGCTGTTTCGGGAGGTCGATATATTCCGACGATGGAAGACCTGCAATTAGCATCTTCCAGGGGCGGCATATGCTCCGCTATCTCGAAAGATGCAGGCGTCGAACAGTCGTCCATTGACTTCGGAAAACGAATGGGAGGGTCGTTTCGAGTCGGATGGAGCCCGGATGGCTCGTACTTTTGCCGCAACAAGGATAGTAGCTTGGTCCGACGTCGCCCAAAATTTACCACCGATAAGCCTGCAGCCGACTGCTCTATCCAATATCTAAAGCAGCACCAAGCAAATGCCAATAATATCGGGGACAAGGGGGGATGCCCACAGTTTCAACTTCCATCTGGCGAAGCTCTTGGCAGCGCTCTCAGATCTTATGTCGATCGTTCTCCCTCGACCAACAATGACAGCATGTCAGTTGCCAAAGAATCTTTTGCGCTATTGAAATGCCTTGGCAAGAGCGCAGATTCAAGCGAATCGCTAGTTCTTCCGGGGGAAAGGGATGTGGGCCAGGGTAGTTTGGAAGCTCATCGACTATTCGCTATTCAACAATGGCTGATAGAGTCGTGTTCCAACGAAGTGGCAGACGAAGTTAGAAAAGCTATTGCTGATCATCAAAAATACGCAGCGTTGCTCGCTGCCATCACCGGCGGTGACGCCGAGAGGGCTTGCTCTGTGGCTGATGATCTTGGACTACACCAACTTGCGTCTATGCTGGCCGCTGGCCCTGAAGCACGTGTGGACATTTTGAAAGAAGTTATGTCCTGGACCGACTCGGGTGCTGCCTCGACAATGCCAGACGATTTGATTCGATCTTACTTTGTTTTGGGAGGGGACCTGAAGATGGAAGAAGATATTTTCAAACGCAAGCACAGTCCATTTGATTGGCGACGTCGCTTGGCGATGTCACTCACCTATGGACCAAAAACCGTAGCACCGGACCTTGCTGCCTTGGTCACTGACTACGAGAACAAGGTTGCTCGAGGATTTGCGCCCTTTCCCCAGCCCCGCTACCTTGCCGGGAAAAAGAGTACTTCCAAGATAGAGTGTGTGTCTTTCCGCCTTCTTCGCCTGGTGAGACACGAGCTTGAAGTGCCGCTTCGGGAGATTGTTGACCCACGAGGCCACACCATTGCCGTACACGACTTTTCTCTTTCGTTTCATTTGGCTGCCGCAATATCCGCAATGGAATGTTCTGCACCACTAGGTCATGTCGAGGAACAGATGTTGATTGACGGTTACGCTGCACAACTGATTGCCGATGGAAATTGGGAATGGGCAGTGTATGTGCTACTTTGTCAGTTTGGTCCCACTTCGGACTCGATATCTGCGTGGAAACGACATCAGGCAAAAGTCCTTGTGCTCCAAAATTTCCGAGGCTATGCCACTGATAGACGCTTTTTTCTCGAGCGTATTGGGGTTCCGAAGCTCTGGTTTGAAGAAGCACTTGCCCTTCAATGCTCTACAAATGGGGATGCAGTTGGGTACCTATCACACATGGTCAAAGTAAACCCGGACGAAGCCTGCGCTTCCCTGGAGAATACCTTTATTCCCAACATGTTCTTCATGAACAAGGGAATGCTAGCTGAAGCGCGAATAGTCCTCGATGCCTTTTCTGTGGATTCCGATTCTTTGGCAGGCGCTGTCTTTGACTTTTTCTACATCTACGAGGACATATTGCGGTTGGAACAAGCTGCTCAGGCAGAAATTGACTCAGAAGTACCGCCTATGCTGGAAAGATGCGAGCAAGTGGAACGCACGTTCGCGGCTTACAAGTCTGGCGAAGCCAAGCTCCAAGGGCCAACTCTTCGTATCATTCCTGGTACCAGAACAGTTCCTATGGCTTGCTTTCTTGCAGAGGGTCTCTCTCAAATATCACTTTTTAAGCTTCAACTACAAGCGTTGAAATCTCAGTTGAGTCTGTCGAGCACTGCGACACAGATCCTCAACCTAGCTCATCCGAGCGACATGATGGATATCGGCATCTCGGCCCGAGAAAATATTCTTCGTTGGCTGATGTAGATTTTACAAAGAGTGTAGGCATAACTGTCAAATCTTTTAACTCTTGCCTACATACTGTACCAGTCTTTGGCCCAACCCGGGTACGGCTTTGTGAGGCCATAGTCGAGAAAAAGCTCTTCCCCCTCCGCAATGGGCTCTAAGACTACCATTGCAGCCCCACATACGGGTTCTCGTACGGTATCGTGCGAAGAATCGTCCTGGGATTTCCGGAAGTAAACAATTCGCTCTTCTAATGGATCAAAATACCATGGCGAGCCATCCACTCTGGTTCGATTGGGGATGCCGTAGTAATCATCATCGCAGTTATTATTATCCCTCTCGTGCCAACCCGAAGAGGATGGCAACAATCGAAATACATCTTGCCACAAAAAGGACAGAACAGCAATGTTGGCCTTGGATCCGCTATTGTGATTGACTAAGTGACCACAAGCGGATGGATTTTTGTCAAGCCATACTATAGATGTTTCGTCCTTCTGTAGATCTTCTTCTTCCTCCAAAACTACCTTACAGGCACGACCGTCCAAATAGCCGCCCCCTCTCACGTCTTGCAGATTCAAAATGTATGCATTTTCTTCCACCAAAAGCCCACTGGGCGTCCTTTGATCAGCCAAATATACATATTCTACCCCGTCCACAACCGGTGAATTAGGCAAGGGTGGAGTGTACACGCCGGGATAAACACAGGCTACTTGACCTGTGAGCAAGGGTTGCTGGGCATAGACTCCTGCCCCTGCCCCAGGGATGGTGCTTCGTTCTACTCGCACTCGTGGTTTATGAGATTTCCGCAATAATATTTGGATTTCCTTTGCAATCGATCGGTCAAAGGCGAGTGGGGTAGATGAGACTGTAAGCACTGGCACTAGTCTCCAAAATGACGATGAAAAAAGCATTGTGCGAAAATAATGAGTTGTTGCATGAAAGAGTCTTCGAAACAGGAAGGATGCTGGTTGCAATTGTTGCAATGCAAGATAAAAAGCCTTTGGTCGGTTATTACGACATGTTCGTAGTGAGCGGAGGTCGCAGGCGAATAAATCTAGCCAAAGAGCGTAGGATAGTTGCAAGTAGTAACATGAAAGTTATGAAAGTATTACGACGACCAGCAACAAGCGATCGGTGACAGTCATTCTCAAAATGACCCGACCGCTACTGGCCTGACTAATATGACCCCATTAATTCGGTCCCTGTGAACTAGCAACCTACCATTTTGGTTGGTAATAGTTCATCTTTGTCCACGCTCTATTTCACTGCCTACTCTTTGGGCAGCACCGGCATCAAAGCCAATGTATCCCAACACTGTATCAATAGGGTCCATGCTAGTTGCAACTATGATGATGATCGGTCGTCACGCTCGTCCTAAGAATTTTCAAATTCACAAGTCTTGTCAGCAGATGCTGACTAAAACTACCGGTGATCTCTCAACAAGATATATTCCACCGATATACAATTACTCTGTATAGCTTCAGACTAAGAGATTGGGTCTAATAAACCGAATAAATCTAGCCAAAGAGCGTAGGATAGTTGCAAGTAGTAACATGAAAGTTATGAAAGTATTACGACGACCAGCAACAAGCGATCGGTGACAGTCATTCTCAAAATGACCCGACCGCTACTGGCCTGACTAATATGACCCCATTAATTCGCAGGTACTAGTACATACCGGTATTGTACCTGCCTTGCTTATCACAGTATGTACGGTACCGGTATGTACCTGTACCTGGCGTCCGTCGGATTGGATTGGGATGCCTCTCGCGCGGTCAAAAGCAATCCAAAAATGCTTGGAGTCGAATGAATCTTACCGGTAGGCTAATTTTACTGTAATAACAAATGCCATCCTTTTACCGGTACGTACGGTAGTATTCATACTTTTACAGGAGTTCTAATGCTGACAGCGACGGCATGAAATTTTCACCTTATTCTGTTCAATTTCCAAGCAACTCGTAGCGATTTCTCGTCTCTCTGCCAAAATACTGTCGCCCTCACCTCGAACAGGAAAAACGTTTCTTCATAGCTGCACTTGTCCTTCCGATCGAGCCACGACGATGGGAATCTCTTTGAAGGAAGCAGTGCGCGTGTGAATGAATTTCATCCTCGATCATCATCATCATCATAATCTCGTTGATGTTGTCAAAATAATTGTCAAGAAATAATGGTCAAGCCCCCCAAAACCATGCAGCCCGAATCCGTCGATTTGACCAAGGCTGGACGAAAGTCGGGCCGCGCCTTTCAAGCAGATTCCTTTCACCACTATATGGCTCGAAAAATCGATTTGCAGCGGAATCAGTTCGGTCTTATCCTTCCACCACCACCACCAAAGACGGCCGGCAGCAGCAACAGCAACAGCAGCCCCACGAAACCAACGGCGTCACCCAGCCCATCGAGGCCTTTCTCCTCACCCAGTAGCGCTGGTGGCACTGGTACCAACAGCCGCAAGCGACCGAGGCCCGGTAGCAGCAATGGCGCTACCAAGTCAGTCAGTTTTGCTGCACTGCCATTGCGTGCCAAGGAAGTGGAAGACGACGGTGACGATGACGACGCGGAAGAGGAAGAGGAAAGCAGCCTTCAAGGAATGAGTGCCATTCTGAAGAATTTGAAAAGACGGCACGGCTGGGGATGTCGTCGCGTATTGTCGCGACATGGGAAGCGAAGGAGTCGTCCGCACAAACATGTGAAATGTACACATCATTATTTGGAACCACCCGCTCACCAAGAAACACCGCAGGAATCATCCTCATCACCATTCAAGACGTTAAAACAGTCGGATTCATCTGCTGGACGAATCGAGGATGGAGATCACCAATCGACAATACAGCAAGCAGACGAAGCATCATTCCAAGTGCAAGTACCTGATATCGCCAACAGTCCGATTAATTGCACAACGACCACGTCCGACAGTGAAGAGGTTCCTACACCCTCCTACACTTTGAAATTACGACGCGAACGACCCGATCTCTTCTTCCTCGGCGTGGTTGTCAAAGTCCAGGGATATACTGATCCAGACAATGAAACCATCAAACGATTGCTGCAGCGATACGGGGGAGACTTTGAGACATATGAAACATCACGAGTCACGCATATTGTCGCTGAGCACTTGTCGACTGCTAAGGCAAACTATCTAAAGCGGCAACGGCGTCCCCGTCCGGTCGTCTTGCCATCGTGGATTATGGACAGCGTGCAGGCGGGAAAGCTCTTGCCCCATGGGGACTATTTACTGGAGGAACTTCAGGACAATCCTCCTTCTCCTGGAGGGCGGCAGATAGGAATCAAAGATCTCTTTTCCATGACCAAAAAGAAAGAAATAACCAGTCCACCGAAGTCGTCGTCAAGTGTGGATGAGCACAGAGGTATTTTGCCTACAATTGCTGCTGCTGCCGCTTCCGGTAAAGCACTGGAACGGCAGGACTCCAGCATTTCCATGGAGGTGGATGAGACCGAGGAGTCGTCGTCTTGCGCAGAAAGCGGTGGGGATATTATTCCGTTGACTCAAGTGGAAAGGATGTCAGACGATGATGGTGAGGGTGAAGACGAAGACAATAGGAGTGTGAATATGGCTGAAGAGAGTATCGGCATCCCGGTCGATTGTTCCCAAGAAGAGAAGTCCAACGACCCCATCGACGATGAAACGATGCATCGAGACGTTATCACCGGAAAAACTGGCGCTACGACAGAACGCCGTCAAGGAAAGACAGATGGCAAATTCATCAATGGAATGATCCGTACTGTTGGTATGTCTTGTTGTATATTGACGTCTCATTGAAGCATGCGTTGTTGGAGCGGCTTTTCATTCTGGACATTGTGTTTCTTCTTCTCATCCATTGTTATGATACAGGTACCGACCCAAATTTTCTTGATTCTTTTTTTGCCAATTCACGATTGTCGTTTATTGGAAGCTACAAACAAAGAACGAAAAATGAAAAATCGGGCACAGTCGCAAGTCCACAAGGGAAGTACGCCAAATCGAGTGGATACTGTAAGCGGTTTGTCTTTCATATTGACATGGACTGCTTCTTTGCCAATGTTGTTCTTCGGAACTATCCTCAGTATCGAGATAAGCCAGTCGCAATATCTCATCATGGTAAAAAGCACGACACTGGATCGGCAATGTTGCCACGTCCCGACACCGACCCCATGAGTTTGTCGGAAAAGTCTACAAGTGAGTGCGCCACCTGCAACTATCATGCACGGAAATTTGGGATCCAAAAAGGCATGTTTCTTGGTCGAGCTCGGCAGCTTTGCCCTGAGCTGATAGTGTTGCACTACGATTTTGCTGGCTATGAAGAGGTTAGCGAGCAAGTATTGGCGATTCTTCAGCGGGTGGCGGCGGAACACGAAGGATGCGTCGAAGCAGTGTCCTGTGACGAAGCGTTTATGGAGTTATACCTGCCGCTTGCGAACGAAGATGGTGTGATGAGTGGAGACAGCTCAACTGCGAACAACCAAGCAAGCGATATCGCCGACGCTGTCCGCAAGGAAATTGTTGAGACAACCAAATGTACTGCCTCCATTGGAGTGGCGACAAACAAGTTCTTGGCTAAAGTAGGAACCGACCGTGTCAAACCTGATGGCACATTTGTCGTGACGGATTATCGAAAGGTGATGGAAGATTTGAGACTTGGAGACCTCCATGGAGTCGGTTACCGCTCGGAACCAAAATTACGAGCCGAAGGACTCTCATCGGTTCAGGATGTTTGGGATCTTGGCTCGAAAGCAGAATCGATTCTAAGTCGAATCCTTGGTCCATGTCTCGGAAAAAAGATTTATGCTTTTTGCCATGGTCGTGACGATCGAGCGGTCAAGCCAGCCGAGCGTAAGACGATTGGTGCCGAATGTAACTATGGTATCCGATTTGATGGTCCGTATGGAATTGAGCACTTTATGCAGGGATTAGCGACCGAAGTAGAAAAGCGAATGTATGGTGTTGGGTGCAAAGGATGTAAATTGACACTAAAGGTTAAGCAACGGAAGAAAGGAGCGAAGCCGCCTCCAAAGGTAAGCAGACGATGCAAGGAAAAGTTGGTTGGTAATCCTAGTCCACTTAGACTGAGCTCATACACTTCACCTTTTCCAATTCTACAGTTCCTTGGCCACGGAAGCTGTCATAATCTCTCAAAGAGTATGAATGTGCCTGGGTCTGTCCCAACTAGAGATGCTAAAGTCCTCAAAGAAGTCGGGATGACACTTTTCGGTGAGCTTGGAGTTCTGCTTGACGATGTCCGCGGAATGGGTATGGTCATGAGTAAACTGACCCCTAATGATGGCAGGAATCAGTCGCAGAATAAGGATGTTGCCCGGGCTGGCATTGCGACGTTTTTCGAGCATGCATCGAAGCAAAACTCAGACGCAACTCTACCTAGAAAGAAGGAGTCTTCCAAGAAAAACACAGAGGACGTCCAGAGCGACTCTACGGGCGACCGAAGTGGCCACATCCCGGAGCCGAGCAACGAAGGCGTCTCTGTCAAGAGCAGTAACTTTGATGAAGACATCCCAGAAGAGGCCCGTGTTGACGCCTTCCCCGAAGGAAGTCTCGCACTTCCTCCTTTGAGTCAAATTTGCATGAGCCAAGTATTAAAATTACCCTCAGAAATGCAAGAGGAGATATATTCTCGATTTGCTTGCCAAGAGAGGAAGCAGTCTGTGAGTTCCAACACCGCGCCCGTCGAGCTCATCGATGTGGATGAAATACATCGTGCAACTATGGAATTACCGTCGACATCTGGCAAAGAATCACAATTGCCGAAATGTACATTTGGTCACGAACGGCATCATTTCAGACAGACAAGTCTAAAGCGGATGATGAAGCTAGCAGCTGTGAAGTCAGGACAAGCAAGACCGGAAATGTCTTTGACTGAGCTTCAGCATTTGCCTTTGGAAATCCAGCTTCAAATTGCTAACCAGGATTCGGACCCTGTTGGCATGTTGTCACAAAAACCACGCAGCAGCTCTCATGGCAATTTTACCAGATCGCGTCAGGCCTTCAAACATGAAACGGGCGTGCAACGGGCTGCTGCTGGAAAGCAAGCACCCGGAAGAGTCCACGGGATTGATTTGACGAATGAAAGAGATGATGAAACCAATGATGCGGAGGAGAACCAAGCCCAAACGCATGACGAAGCGGACCGTGGCGTCAAGCCCCGCACGGACTTGTTCGACGATGACATTCTACCGCTTCATCGATTCCTTGACCGTAACTCGCCGTACAATGCTGAGGCAATACATACTGTTGGTGACTTTCTTCGAACTTGTCTCGAGGAGCGGCGTATGAATGTGATTCCTCCCCTTGTGAGAAGCATAAAAAAGCGAACAGATGAATGGGGCAAACGATGCTTCCTGCTACAGGTTTTGCGTGGTTTAGACGACGAGCACGAGAGGAAGTATAGAAGTCGGCTAGACATTGACTGGCTACTTAGAGACTGAAAACATAATTTCAAAGGAGGACTTGAACATAACACGTATGTATCAATTATTTCTTGTTGAGGCTTGCAACTTGTTTCGCAAATGAGTCCATTCGATCGAGCAGATCGTCCACGAACTTTTCGTCGTGAGTAAAGAAGTGATCGCCACCCTCATAAACTTTGAGCGCGGATCGCTTCTGGTCCTTACACAATGACAGCCACTTGTTTTCGCTATCGCGATAGTCTTCAGTTCCGTTGAAAAAGAGGACAGGGAACTCGTAGTTAGGGATGTAGTCCGCCGGGGCAACAGTGTGCATACAGATAGTTTGTTCGACTCCTTGTTGAAAATGCATTCCTGCTCCAAAAACGGACTCGACAAGCTTGTACTTGGCGTGAGACTTTTTAGTCACGCCGAGCATGGCGCCCATTAATGCTTTGTTTGACATATTTCCAGCTGCCATCTTGAGAAACCAAATCCCCACCCGTGCCTTGAGACTACAATCTGGCCCCACGTTTTGGCCACAATCCATCAGAATGGCACCACAAAAGCTCTTTTTGGGGAGTTTGTCCAAGATGTAGAAACCAATGTAGGCACCCAGGGAAGCTCCGACGTACACAGTTGTTTCTGGGGCCAACCCACACGCTTTGTAGACCTTGGCTGTCGCTTCGACGCAAGAGTCCAAAGTCAAGGGTGAGTCGACAAGAGTCCCGTGTCCAGGTAAATCCATCAAGACGCAGCGATATCCTCTTTTGACGAGCTCTTGAGCATGAGGGCGAAACATCGCCCGAGAGCCTCCACCACCATGAACCATAAGAAAGGTGATGGGAGGAGCGCTCTCATCTGCAGCGCCTCCAAAGTCATCGTAAGCTTTGGAATAGTCCAATATAGAAACTTCGTGATAGCATTCTTTGCAGTAGGACTCAATAGTACTGTTATTTGTCAAATCATTGGAAAGTTCGGCGTTTGCTTGGTCGAAAGGGATCAAGGCGTTGGTTCCAGCGCAAGTGGAACATAACAATTTGGAGCATTTGGCGCAAGGCGTTGCTTTGCCCCGACACCCCAGACTCGATAGGCAACTTTCACAAGCACTCATCAATTCTTCGTGCTATCGTGAGTTATTGCAGGAAGCAGGAAGCTGTCGTCACTAACTTTTGACTTTATTTTTATGTTCCGTCTTGTGGCGTTTGGCTTCTTTATTATTTTTGTTTTTAGTCGTGATTGATTCGTGATGCGGGATGTGGGATGCGGGATGCGGGATGGGCGGGGGTTCCTATTGGGTGATGCTCGATGCTACAGTATGTTGTGTGCGATGGCAGGCGGGTGAGATGTTTTGTGAGATGCTTCGGGCGGGCTTGGCCGCTTGCATACAAGCACCGGTACTTGTACTGGTGCCTGTTCGTTACGAGTACAGTACTTCATTCAACTTGTACGAGTAGGCTTGACATTCTCGTCATTGAGGCTTGAGCCTCGGGGTGTCAGGTGGTGTGTCAACGCTCTCAACGCGCCAGAAAATATTATAATGGAACGGCACGCGGCACGAGACACGAGACGCATTTTATTATGTATTTGTTATCTTCGGGAGGCAAAGGTCGGTGACAGGGACCTGTATTGTCCTGTTCTCGGCCTCTTTCAGCAAATAAAATGGACAGTCACGTGTTTATCATCACGTGCAATTCGCGGAGAACGGGGCGATCACGAATCCGCTGATGGGCGTCTCACATTTTGACACCTGAATACTGACGGTAAAGGAACAAGGAAGACAACCGGAATAACCCGAACTCACTACAGTACCTCGACTCACCTCGACAATGTCGGCCGAGGGAGGCATTCGTCGTCGTTGCATAAACTTTTGAAACAAACATTTTCATTGAAATGCACACAAAAACAAACAAAAAAAAGAATATAAAGCAAAGAACAGTCGACACACTTTCCTCACGCCATGCAAACTCCAAATGTCGATTTCAACCTCCAGCAGGAGCCAACACCTACGGAGAATATTGGCCAAGAGACGGTCCAACCCGAGGAAGTCTCCACAAACCAACAAACTTTCTTTCGAATCGAATCGTCCAAGTCCCTGCTCCGTCCACCCGAGTCTGTATCTTCCCACTGTCATCATCAAAGGAATGATTCTGAAACGAAGCCAAAGTCTTTGATCGGATCCGCCTTTCGGCGCTCGCATTCTCAAGAAGGGAAAACTAACATTGTGCCGACGCGCCTTTCCGACGACGCGCTGCCACTTGAAACTCGCGCTAGCCTAAAATTTCCGATCCGAGAGCACCCCTCGCAAATCGACGAAGCGGAAGAAGAAGCCACATGGAGTGATGTAGGCCGGGCATGTTGCGTACACTCGTCATCCGAATGGTTACAAATAAGTGGTTATCTCTTGGCGTTGTTGTTTATGCTCTACTTTTTCTTGGTAGGTTTGGACCTCTTGGGTACATCCTTCATGGTCGTCGGTGGTTGTACCGCAGGATCTCTACTCGGGAGCGACACCAATCCATTGGCCAGTGTTATGATTGGGATCATTGCTACAGCTATATTGCAGTCCAGCTCGACAACGACTGCTGTCATTGTATCGTTAGTCTCGGGTGGGCTGGATGTGAACCAGGGGATCTACATGGTTATGGGGGCGAACGTTGGGACAGCAATCACATCTATGTTGGTATCATTGGCACACATGGGCGACGGAGACGAACTGGAGCGTGCCTTTGCTGGGAGCTCGGTACTCTACCTATTTAACTTCTATACGCTCGTAATCCTGCTGCCTATTGAAATGACGACAGGGTATCTATATTATTTGACCAAGCCTATGCTTCCCGATACCGTCAAGGATGGTGAATCATGGCAAGGGCCCATCAAGAAGATTGTCAGTCCATTGGTGAGAAATATCATCATTGCCAATAAGGATTTGATTGACGACATTTCTACCGGTGCCGTGGAATCCTGTTCCTCACCTGGTATCTACCCAGTGAAATGCACGGATGGCATCGAAGAAGAAGAATACTGCTATCAAGTCGGAGTTATTGCGTGCAACGCAGTCACGGGAAAATGTCCTGCCTTTTTCCAGAATGGGGCATCGAAGAAAGACGATATGGTAAGTTTATGAATATATGGGAGCTCGACGACTCTAGCACGCTAATGTTCAAAGTGTTCACATTGCTTCTTTCACTTCACAGGTGTCAGGATGGGTATGCATGATTGTTGCCATGACGATTTTGATTTTGTGTCTCTTAGGCTTGGTATCAATCCTTCATAAAATGTTGCTTGGAGCGAGTACAAAAATTATTTACAAGGCGACGAATATCCCACCACTGGCGGCAATTCTTGTAGGCTGCGGTGTCACAGTTCTGGTTCAAAGTTCATCCATTACAACCTCTACATTGGTGCCATTGGCAGGTATCGGGGTGCTGTCGCTGGAAGCCATGTATCCACTCGTTTTGGGCGCAGATATCGGAACCACATTTACGGCTCTGATGGCTGCTATGGTATCTAGCAAGCCTGAAGCATTGCAGATTGCCTTGGTACACTTCTTTTTCAATGTTACTGGTGGCATCATTTTCTATCCAGTCCCGTTCATGAGGCGAGTTGTCTTGAAATCAGCGGAACTTTGTGGAAACGCTACCGGTGAATGGAAAGGCTTTCCGATCTTTTTCATCGTTACCATGTTCATTTGTTTCCCACTTGTGATCCTGGCCATTTCTTCTTTATTTGAAGAAGATTCAAAGGGGTTCCGTGCATTGGGTAGCCTCCTTGTCATTTTGATTTTGGGCGCTATTGTTTATGCAGCAATTTGGTGGAGATTCCGTGATGGCAAGGCAAAATTCAAAGCTCGAATTGAGCTTCGTTCAAGACGTGCTGCTGCGATTGCTGCTCTTGCTGACGACATGGATTATTTGAAGGTGGACATGGAATGGTCCAAGAATGAAATTGGCCGCATCAAAGATTTTGCGGCGCAGCTAAAGTTTGCTCCCGTGACAATGGAAGAAGGTCGACGGTCGACGCTGGTGGTAGTGGCACAAGAGCCACGCGACGATCGCACACAAGGAACAATGGAGGACGATGAGCGTCTATCAACCTATCAATCTTGCCGCTCAAAGCCTTGGAAGGATATTCTCTACCTGGGCGCTGGGTCGATAAGGTCAAGCATCGGGGGCGGATCGTTGGCGCATGTGTAGTGGTTTAGTTCTTGCTAAGTCTCGCATACTGCTATTTATAGCATTCTCTACGAAGCCCAAGTTTATTGTTGTAGAGTACTTATATCGCCCAAGTTAATCGTTGTAGAGTGTGTGTAGAATGCACGAATCATCTTCATCATGTTGACGATTGAGGAGGACCTTTCGACGTTGCTTTTATCGTCGCGAGTACGAGTACCTATCTCCGAGACTCTCTGGCAGGTTCAAGGTTTAATTTCCCTGGGGATGACGGCTGTTTTGGGCTGGCGTTCCATGTACGATTGATTGCATGATGGTGGGTTGAGGTGAGAGGTGAGAGGTGAGGTGAGATTCGTAGAGTTCATTCGTCTTCATATGTAGTTTATAGAAATGTAGATGCCGTTCTTTGTCGGACTTATACGGACGGATTCGGGTCCGATGGATCGGTGTTCGTGATTGTAGCGCATGACTTGAAGATGGGACGAGCGAGAGAAGGGGGAACCCCAGGATCTCCGGGGAGCCACCCTGGCATCGCCGGATTGACTCGAATGACCCGCATATATTGTCACAGTACAGTACTTGTATGTATGAGTGAGCCTGGAAAGTAGAAGCAGCTACAAGAAAAAGCGACGAAGAGGGGAAAAACACAGAACATGCAACACCAAACCACCACCACCGACCATGGTCCATACTGAGCATCTTGCAACAGGGCATATTGAGCCACAGTACTGGTATCAGAATATCAATTCAGAACCTCACTATCCGCCGCAATGGCGCCTTTGAGGCGATACTGGTGTCTCTTGTGGATTTTGATTGGTGCTACCCTCACTATTTTGCTTCCGAAATCAATGACTGGCGTCGTTGTGCTTCATGATGAGGGGGTCGACGATCCATCCGTTCTGGTAGTGACTCCTCCCCGGTCGATAATAGGAGCTGCTGTTGCAAAGGTCACTTCGCGCCAATCGCTTGCTACAAATCACTCATTCGATTTCCAACGTTATCCTCCCTCCGTCCTCGTCGATCAAGCTCCTCCCCACTTCAAAACACTTTTGAATCGATACCTTTTGGGTCCTTACCTCAAGGCCCGAATTCCTGAGCACAATATGGACGCCGTCATCATGGCAGCCGGTCCTGATGCAACGCTGGCCGCGTCGGTGCATAATTTGTTCCATCTGTGTGGTTTTCGACGGTTCGTCTTTGTGATCAACAATTCGAAAGATTGTTCAGTGGTATTGGATCTAGTCCCTCAACACAATCCTCGAAAACCACACGTCTGTTTCGACCACAAAGCCTTTTACACTACCGACGAACGGCAACGAATTGATTCGACATATCCCGCCTTGCATCGGGGAGCTCCTGGAAAACTCCAGCGAGGAAACTCCAAGGTGCAAATTCCGCGCATTGGATGGTACCTTCAGCAATTTAGCAAATTCCTCGTTCCTCGGCTGATCCCCGATTTGTCGCCCCAATATCTAGCAATCGATGGAGACTTGGTGTTTACCAGACCATTTGCTTTTACAGATGACAATGGAACCTACGTCATGCCGACTACTTCCAAGTCACCCAAACATTGGAGGTACTTTGTAGACTGGATATTTGGCCAAGATCCAAAATGGCAAAACGATACAAATACCAAACTCAATTTTGTGGTAGGGTGGATGGTACTGGATCAAGCCATATTGAAAGATTTGATTGCCGATATGAATCGTTTGATTGAGGATTCCGACGAGTTTCCCTTCAATATTCTCAATGAAGGAGAACGCATCATCAATCAAACCTTCTTTTCCGAGTTTTATATCTATGCTCGCTATGCCAATCAACACCCAAGCAAGATTTATCAACCTCGAAAGATAGCGGAACCCGCTCGTAATAAAGGCGGATTCCGCTATACTTGTGTTTTGACAAAGAATACATATGGTCAAGCCCAGAGCGATATGAAGTTGGCTCCCTTTTTGATATGGGAGGAACACAAACATCATGCTTTTCATTCTTGCCCCGATGGAGAAACGACAGAACAAATGACACAACTGTCAACGGTTGGTATATGGCATGATTTCCATCCCCCGCCTTGGGGAGGAGGCAATCAATTGTTGCTAGCGTTACGAAGGGGTTTTGAGAGATGGAACAATCTGACAGTGTTGGTCAAGTCCGATGTTTCAACAAATACAACCAACGGGGAACGTAAAGCACAAGCAATCCAGACGGCCTCTTCGTCTCAAGTCCTGTTGGCCAATAGTGTGACATTCAAGGGAGGCATGGACCACTTGGAGAAACTAAAGGCCAAGAACAATTTGGCTCTTGTTCATCGTGTGGATGGTCCCTACTACTCTACCAGATATGGTCGACACTTGGAGAATTTGACGATTCCCCTCCACCCATCTTCTTCCGTAGAGATTGATATCCCGCAGGAAGATAAGAAAACCAAACAACTCAATCTTCAATTTGCCTGTGCCACAGTGTTTCAATCCCAGTGGAGCCTGGAGGCAAATCTGAAAATTGGATTAAACTTGAGAAATCCTGTCCTCATTCCCAACACGGTGGATCCTGCCATTTTCTTTCCTAAACCCAAGGAATCACTGTCGACGGTCAAGAAGAAGGTTCGAATTGTGGCTACAAGTCACAGTTCTAATGCTCGGAAAGGGTTCGACACTCTCATGTGGGTTGATTCCCATGTGGATCGTGACAGATTTGAAGTGGTGTATATGGGTGGGACTCCCAAATACGGATTCACTCCTCAATACATTTCAATTTTACCTCAAGTAGACTCGCAGGGTGTCGCCGACTTCCTACGAACTGGTGATATATACTTGGCACCCTCTCGGGATGAACCAGCCTCGAATGCGGTAATGGAGGCCTTGGCGTGTGGACTACCTGTATTGTTTCAAGACGGGAGTAGCCATGGGGAGCTGGTGGGCTATGCGGGTCGAAGCTTTTCAAGAGCCGGTCCAGAATTGTTGCGAGCTTTGGACGAGATGGTGGAACGCCTTGAAATCTTGGTGCAAGCGATCAACGTCCCGTCAATGAAGGAGATCTCTCGACAATACCTAGCAATCATGCGATGGTGTTTTTACATGAAACACTTGTACTTCTGACGAGGAAGCGGGTGTTTCAATCCCGAGCTACGCACACTGATACTGTACAATGAGTACATACTTCTATCGATTGTGGTATATTTAAAACACGTGCACACGAGATTTTGTCTCGGTTATTTCTTCTTGTCGCCTTCACCGTCCTTCTCAAATTCGTCCAGAAGCATGTCGTCAAGTGGGGCGAACTTGTCCATAGTAGCCAAAATGGAGGCTCCAACCGTCTTGCGACGATCGTATTGATCACGACTCAAGGGGCTCCAAATGACTTCGTCTGCATTGAAACCTTCTTCAAATCGCCAGCGCTTCTCACTCACCACCGTGGTATTATGCTTCTTGAATCTCCATTGGGGCTTGGTGCTGAAGCGAATTTTCTTTTCTCGCTCTTCGTCGTCGACAAGACTTTGCTCGTCACTTTCCTGCGAATAGTGTTTCAGCGTTTTGGGCACTTTGGGCTTGGAGGAAGTCCTGGGCGATGGTTTTGGTGATGGCTTGGGTGATGCCGTAGAGGATTGCCTGGCTTTCATCTTGATGGTTAATCTCTTTTTCTTTCCAGATGGCGATCCCTCCTCGCCGTCACTTGCTTCCTCAAAGTCGCTGTCGTCTTCGTTCAACAATTCGTCCGACAATTCATCATCTGGCTCTAACTCGATCCAAAAGCGGATTTCCCGTGTCCGATATGTCTTCTTCTTCTTGATGTGATCCGAAATCCCCAGATTCTTCATTTTCTGGGCATAGTCTTTGCCGTAGGGAATGTTGAGAACCATGAATGGCTGCCCGTCAACGTATTCGATAGTAATCAACTGATGATCCGTAGGCTCTAAAGGTTGTACTTCCAGTTCCGCCACAACGGCTGCAAATTCATCAACTTCCTTCTCGGCTAAATCCAAATTGCCAAGCTCTTGAAAAACCTCAGCAATGACAACAGCCTTTTCATCGTTCACAACTTTTCGAAGATTCACCATTTCTCTCGAATTATTAATGTCAAAGCCCCGTTTCTTGACCTTACGGAGGTTGAACATGATGCCGGCGGCTTCCCTGGCTTCTGACCGTGTCATCTGCACTTTTCTCAATTTTGCGATTGCATCTGTAATTTCGTCTCGATATTTGCTTTCACCCTTTCCAAGAGACCGCACAATTTCCGCTAGTTCAAACCTTTCGGGGTCATTCAAATTTAGCCGTCGGAGTCCCTTTAGCACTCTAAGCATCTCTCTTGATTTCTTGTTTGTGTCAATTTGCTTACGAAGTTTGGTTAGTGCTTCGTCCGAAGCCTTTTCTTCCTCGGGCGTTTGTACTGGTCTAAGGTTGCGGAGAAAGCCTGCCACCGCCGCCGCTTCCTTCTTGTTCATTTTAGCCTTTTTCAACTTGAGGAGTGCATGTACGAGATAATCGGCATCTTCTGGTTTCAATCGCGCCTTCGCTCGGTCTGCCAGCTCTTTAGCTTTTTCTTCTTCCGCCTTCTTGGCTGCGGATCGCTTAGCTTTCAGTCCTGCCAAGACATGCTCAAGCTCATCCATGCTGTTGTCCTTCTTGCCATCTCCATCTTCTTTTAGATCACGAATAACTTCTGCCAATTCAGCTTCTTGGCCTTCGCGCATGCTTAAAACGATTTGTTGTAATTGATCTATGGCATCGTCTACACCTGATGGATCCTTCATATTCGGTACCACCTTTCTCAACCTAGAAATGGCTTGTTGAATCATCTCGACAGCTCCAGCGCTGGTCGGAGTCAATTTTCGGAGATATTTGACGGTTCCTGCCAGTTCTTCTTTTACTTCCAAATTATAGTCTGTTTGTTGGCCAATATCACTGAGGCATTTGATGACCTTACGTAATTCTTCCATACGATTAGGCCCCAAATTGGACGAAAAGACACCCTGCCGGTTCAAATCTTCGAACAAATCAAATAATTCCTTTTGGGCGCTGCCCTGGCCACCTCCTGTTTTCCGCAGCTGTTGAACCATTTGCAACAATTCGGATGCTTGTTGGCCGCTTTTATCGACATTTTTGGGTGTAATGACGGTACGCCTTAAATTGGCCAAGACCATTTGCAGCTCTTCGTCCGGTTCGCTCTTTATGGAATGAGCCGACAAGTCTAGAACTGCCATTGACTTGAGCTTTGCCGTGCCGCTTACAGTAAAGTTGCGCCGGGCATTCGCCTGAGGAGAAATAATGGTATTCCGCCCCCGAGGACTATACTCGGGCATGGAGAGTGACGCTGAGGAATCCCCCATCCTTTCAAAGAAGCCCGAGCTTCGGCTCACGTCATCGACGAGCTGATCTAAGGAGCACAAGACTCGTGTCAATTCATCCCATTGCGTCGAGGCGTCTTCTGTCATTTCCACAGGTTCGGAATTCCTTATAACATTGGCTAATTCTTCGACTTCGCGCTTTCCAACGCTCCAACTTATTTTTTCCATTCGCTCAGTGACTGGCTTCAAGTCGTCGTTCGGGATCTTTTTCAATCGACCAATTACATCTTCCAGCATGCCTATCGAACGAGGATTGGAAGACGAGAGCTGATTCAAAATGCGGGCACATACTTCCAATTCGAGTCGATGTGGCTCCTTATAATCCAGTTGTTTGACTATGCTTTCGATGGACTCGACAAGAGGGCCATTGATTTCGTTCACTTCAGCAGTTCCAAGATGAGCTGCCAAGAGTGATTCCCGACGAAGATTTTGGATAATATGCAAGAAAGAATCTGCGCCTTGAACATCGTCCACGACGCGATTGTGTTTCAAATGCTTGATAATTTGAATGATTTCCCAAGCTTGCTGTTCACATGGCTCGTCATCACTGGTGGGCTTTTGGTGAAGAGCCACTTTGCGGAGTTGGGAAATGGCTTGATTGAGGGGTGTCCAATCTTGTCGAGGGCGACTAAGGTGGGTCGACGAAGCATTCAGGCCCTCCAGACTACCACGCAAGGAATCGCTCTTGGCTTTGGCTTCCTTACTGACTCTGAAATTGCGCTTGGGGGATGTGATTTGGGGGGACGAGGCTACAAAACCACTAGGCGGCTCTGCCGACTGCCCTTCAAAGGCCGAAAATGCTTTGACAAACTTGTTGCGATCGACTCTTTCTTCTTTTTGGATTGGGGAGATACCCAAAGGGCTGCGCTGACCTAGACCCAACGACTGCGATTTAACGGGAAGGCCAACGGGTCGGCCAACAGGTCGGGCACTGGCACCTGTCGCCGTCTTGGGCGCGGAAGCGCCAATCGCGAGCGATTGCGCCTTTACCGGAATTTTTCGGGGTTTTACTTTCGGAGATGATGCAGAAATTAAAGGGATTCCAGCTGATGCCTTGTTCTTGGGGGCGTCGTCGTCGTCGTCATCCAGATTTGGAATTGGAGAGACGACAGGCGAGTTTTTTACGGAATAGGTTTTGTGTTTGGCAGAACTTGGAGTTCCGAGCCAATCATCAGGTCGAAATTGTTCTGGGGATTCGGGAGCTCCCCACTTAGCTTTCGTTTTGCTGTTGCTACTGGTACTGTTGAAACTGTCGTGGAAGGAGCTGTTCAGTTCGTGGCCCGAGCCGCCGAGGAATTCCTGCGATCTGTTGAGGTCCGCCTGTTGATTGATCGAATCTCGCATCATGGCTTTGAACTTTTCGGGATCGGGTGCCAGTTTGCTGATGCTATGATTGCTGCCTTTGTCCATTGGTGGTGGTGGCGGCGAAGCAAAGGTCGACTCGTGATGTGAGGACGAGGCGCCCAAGGTATGCCGCGTCAGGCCAGCGGGCGATGATTTCCCACCGGGGGCGGCTTTTACTACGGGCACCGCCGGTGGTTTGCTATTGCTGTGAGCGCTCTCTCCGTCCAGATTCGGTGGTGCCATGACGCTAGGCAGAAGATTCTTGACTTTATACGATTTTCGCTTCGCGGAACCTGGACTGCCTAGCCAGTCGTCGGGACGATCTGGCGATTTGAGAACTCCTGCTTTTGCTTTTGCTTGCACTGGTACCTTGGGGCGCCCACTGCGAGGGGAAAAGGAATAATCATCGCCACCCACAAATTCCTGCGATCGATTCAAGGCGTCGTGGCCCTCGTTGTTCGAGTTACGAATCATCTCCTTGAACTTATCCAACTCCAATTCAGCTTCCGCCTCGCCGTCGCTGTTCTTCTTGTTGCTGTTCGCACTCATGGTAACTACAGTACCAGGTACGAATACACGAACTTGCACTCGTAGAGTAAAATCAGGAATGAGTCAGTCAGTCAGTCAGTCAGTCAGTCAAGTAATCGTGATGAGAGTAGAGAATGCGGAAGAGCGGAAAATGAAGACGGTAGACTAGATTTAGGCAAGCAGAAAGCAAGTGTTGTGTGCGTTGTGTCAGCGATGGACGATCGATAAAGGTCCGCAATCGATCATCGTCAAAAAATAAAATCTCAGTCGACCCCGCGGTCCCGGTATTTCTGTATCATACACGGTATTAAATACGTATCAGTACAGTACAGTACTGGTACCTGTAAGTTGTGTAGAAGTATACTGGTACGCGCCGGAACCCCGTTTGTTCAACTAACGGTCGGTACCGGTAGGTGCAGCCGTGGTGCAGCCTCATCCGCCTGTCGCAGTACACTATGTAAATACTCGTATCTGTGTTCGTGAGAAAAAGAATTAACAAAACAACGTTTGTACCCGGTACCTAACATCATTAGAATATGGCCCTAAATGTAATTAAGTGATGTCGCATTGTCATACTTCGTACGAGAAAGCCTCAACGGGGCTTGCATCTTTACCGGCGGTATGTTATATCGGAAGCACACTTATTTTTATTTATGCCTCACCGGATCATTCCTACTGGATTCCGTTTTAGGAATTTGGAATTCATCCGATCATCCGGCAAGACCAGCCGCAGTTTCCTTCAAGAACCCCCTGAAACTCCAAACTCCAACCAAAACCAAGAAAATCTAAAACATCATATTCTGTTTCTTATCTTTTTTCTTCAAACACTCTACCGGTATGAGAGATGAGAGCGAACGAGTAAACTGTTATTCTGAAATCATCATCCAACACAACACAACACAACACAACACAACACAACACAACACAACACAACAAGTCCACAACGCAATTCTCTTTGACATCAAACAGTCTCTATATCTAACCATGTCGGAGACTGGACCGTCTTCATTCTCACACTCGGAAATTCAAATGTCTGCGGAGGAACAAGTAGTCAGCAACCACGACAAGAACTCCACCGGTTTTGTCGCTCCACTGGAGGCCAGAGGCATTACGTCCGACGACCTCCAAACGGCCGTCAGGGTGTTGCAAGCCGTCGCTGGTCTCGGTGAATCTCGCAAACGATCTCGTGGTGACGAAGAATCATCGGTGGGCTTGTTGGCCTACAAACATTCCAATTTGCGTCCCTTGCGCAAGGCGTTGGCGTCGTGTCTTGCATTGCATCAGGAATCCATGTACGAAGGCAAATCGAGGCAAGATTTTTTGCAACTCAAGGAAAAAGAAAAGCAGCTCAAACGACAAAAAAATGCCGAGGCCGCCCAGCAAAGAAAGTTCATCGCGGGTACTGCATTACGAAAGGGGAGAATTGAACGTTTGAAAGAAAAACAATCTGAAGCCAAAGAAGAAGAAATGGCAAAAGTGAAGTTTATGATTCCTGACGGCCACGTCGACACGAACAATAATTATCATACGGATGATTCTTCCAACGCTCCCAAATTGCTCGCTGCCGCCGATGCTACGAAAGAAGAAAATGAAGATGTGGAAACAATCAAGTTGCCCAAACTTCGTTCTTGCTATACGTGCAAAGATCGGTTTCGAGAATTGCATCACTTCTATGATCAACTGTGCCCGTCTTGCGCGCCATTGAATTGGGAAAAGCGACACCAAACAGCAAATTTGGATGGAAAAGTTGCCGTAGTAACGGGATCCCGGGTCAAGATTGGCTATCAAACCTGTCTCAAATTGTTGAGGGCTGGAGCGACCGTCGTAGCAACGACTCGATTCCCAAATTCTGCAGCGGCGACGTATCGAACGGAGCCGGATTTCTCGAAATGGCAGCATCGATTGCAAGTGTATGGGTTGGACTTGCGCGATGTCACGGGGCTGGAGGCCTTTTGTCGGTTTCTCAAGATGAAATTTTCCGAATCGGGGATTGACATGCTCATTAACAATGCGTGTCAAACGGTTCGGCGACCAACCGCGTATTATTTACCCGCATGTCAAAAGGAAGAAGATTTGTGGCAACAAGGAGACGAAACTCACAAGAATTTATTAGGCGGATGCTTACAATTTGAACAAATCCGACGTCGCCTCTTGTTGGATCACAAGGCGCAGCAACATGGGGGAACAAAACATCAACCTCGACTGCAGCAAGCACCAGCTGCTGTCCCGCTCTTGGCTGCGAACGATTCGGCGAATACTGACACCACCATGATGGTAGAAGAGGTCACCACATCCACCGAAACGGGTTCTACCATCGTTACGACAGTGAACGAAGAGAAATATACCGCTGTTCCGTTTGAGCAAACAGGCATGTCCCACTCAGCCGCCATGTCCCAAATGGTTCTATTGCCCGAAGATGCCGGCGTATCCGATTCCATCCTCCCGCCTGGCGTGACTGACATAAATGGACAACAACTTGATTTGAGAAAGACAAACAGCTGGCTTTTGAAAATGGAAGAAGTCTCTACCCCCGAGGTGATGGAATGCATGTTTATTAACGCGATTGCACCATTTGTGTTGAATTCCCGTCTCAAACCCCTCATGAGCATCCCCAAACCTCACGATGATCGGTACATTATAAACGTGTCAGCCATGGAAGGAAAATTCTATCGCTACAAAATGGCCAATCATCCTCACACCAACATGGCCAAGGCTGCTCTCAACATGATGACACGGACGTCAGCCGAAGATTTGGCCAAAAGTCATGGAATCTACATGAACTCGGTCGATACTGGATGGATTAATGACGAAAATCCTCTAGAAAAGGCGCACAATATTGCACAGAACAATCACTTTCAAACGCCTATTGACGAAGTGGATGCAGCCGCGCGTATCCTCGATCCGATTTTTACAGGTTGCAACCATCCCGACCAACCCAAGGACTATGGCAAATTCTTGAAGGATTATCGTGAAACGGAATGGTAGAAATAGCAATATAGAAAAAATAGATTGAACTCTAATCCACCATCATATGTCCTCTAGAGGCTTTAGGAATTGAGCGTTTTCTTAAAGACAAGGCTCGCTCGTGCCGCCTCTTCGTTGGCGGTTTCAGCGGTCCGAACGGTGTGTTGAAAGCGCATTTGACAATCGGCAAACATCTCGGTACAATCCCCTTGCATCAAAGTAAATACATGGGGCTTGTTATTCGGGGATGATGAGGACGACGACGACGACGACGACGTCTCGCTTTTGGGCATTTCTCGAAAAGCAAATTTCCGAATCGCTCCTACACTGACCACCGCAGTGGAATAGTCCCAAAGTTTTCCTTGATCTGGGTCTATATGGTAGCGCATGCCGGATCCACCATCAGGATAATGATTCAGCAGGCATCCATCGTAATAAATCCCGGTCTGTCGGTGCAGTTCGTCGCGCACGTTTTCGACCAGCGGGGACCATGAACGCCGTGGCATACTCTTTCCAGAATATTCAAAGGGAGCCACTGTCTCATCCCCTTCCCAGGCCGTCTCTCGGCGTTCCGGAACGATCTTATTGGAAGTGGTCTTGATGGCATCGATTTGAAAGTCAACTTGTTTGAGTAAGTTTGGTACCGTCAACTCCACAATCGATCCCATGGCTCCAGGTCGAATACAAAACGGTAGATCCAAGGAGTCATGGGCCTCTTGGATTCTTGCTGGTAATGAAATATCGAGTTTTGGATCCGAGACAGCTCCAACTAAGTGCAAGGAATCCAAGGCCCACTTCAAGCCAGAAAACTGATGTGGTAACAAATCGGACGATATTGTATCCGCGACGGCATGCCAGTGCTGAATCATGGGCTCCCAAGTGGAGACGGACCGATTGGGAGATAACCGTGCCAAAATTGCCGCCGCCTTGATTCCTTCGACCGCCGCTTCGAGGGTCGCGGGTGAGGAATCCCAAGATCCATTCGAAATCAATGCATCCACCGCAGTATCAAGTGGATCCCACGACCAATCTTGGTAGTCACATGGAGAGGACGGCGCAGCAGAATGTCCACTGAATCTAGGAGAAAATCTGCGGCGATTGTCCAGTCCCACAACTTGCTTCGATAATCTCACTAGCAGCGTACTCGACAAGATCAGGATTTCATCCTTGGATGTGCCACTAGGAAGCTTCGCTCCAACATTTTGCAACATTTGTTCGGGTGTGGTGCACTTTTGCAGCTCCGCAAAAGTCGGAATATTGCCAGTTCGCCTTCTCGAAGCTGTCGAAAAGGAAAGGGTCTGATGGAACCATCGGGTCAAGAACAACAGCAACCCCGTCAGAAAGCGCGACAGGTTGGCTGATGTCTCCATATTGCGAAGAAGCACTGCACATATATTTCGAGTCAGTCTGACAACAATTCTTCTTTTAAAAACAGCCCCCCGCCCGATTTTGTTCTGCTACAAGAGTTTTTGTAACCACTCCCAAAATTCAGGAATATCAGTGCTCTAGCTAGAGTCGTCAACTAAGGATATCTAGGCACAGAAACAACAAACGGCGACGAAAGAGATGATTTCATAATCGTCGTCATCGTCGAAAAATGAGTGGTGCGAATTGGTGCTAGGTGCTACCATAGGTGCAGTATTTCACATGTGCTTCTTGTGAAAGTAGCGCCGGGAGACGTAGCGGGGGTGCGGCGTGTGGAGGCGCTCGTAACGCAGCTGCTACTTGTACTGTACTGGTACCTGGTACCTGGTACCTGGTACCTGGTACCGGTTGTTTGTTTTCTCGATCGTGATACTGTAAAGTATTTATTTCAAGATGATGAGATCACCGCGTGGTAAATCGCGTGATAATTGCCACTCTACGTGTAGAGTGCGATGAGCTCACCGCGGTAAAATCAAGCGCGGAGCTCACCGCGGTTCCCTGCGGTAAAATCACGTGCTTTTCATTTTATTCTTATTGATGTGACCAGACCGCAGTTATTAGTGGTAAAAGCTTGTGCCTGTATTGTCTTTTTATCGAGAGTTACCTGTAGCTTTTGGTTTCTGTTCTACAATTTACTCGGGTGCAATACATATTATTAGTCTACCGGTACTTGTACTCGTAACGACGAAACAACGATTTGCGAAAAGTATAATAACAACAACGACCACGCACCACGCGATTGCTCGTACGTAATGAATTTTAGTTCACAATAATTATGAGCAAAGAGCTCTAAACATTGGTGAGGCTCGACGCACGTGCTAACGCTTATGGTACTTGGATCAATATTAACACAGTCGCAATAATAAAGAAGGGGCGTAATGCTTGAGCAGCAGGACGAAGACGAAGATACCATTGAGCGCCAGGGGCTGGTTGCCTCCGACACCAAAGCTTCTCCGCCATCATCTTCTACGATGGATGGTGGCATCACTGAATGGGAGGCAGGGGTTTCGCTGGCGAAGGCGATTATGGGAGCCGGCAGCTTTGCGTTGCCGTGGGCCTTCCTTCAGATGGGATTTGTGGCTGGCCCCGTCTTCTTGTTTATCTTAATGACGCTCAGTGTTTATTCGTTGCAGCTACTGATGACGTGTGCGAGAGGGAGTGGGCGACATTCCTATGTTGACCTCGCCAGAAGTGTCTTTGGTAATGCCGGGGCCACGTCTGCCTATGCAGCTAGTGTATCGGCGTCGCTTGGTGTCTGCGGGAGTTATTTGGTATTCATTGCGGCAAATCTGCAGTCCCTCTTTGTGTCCCGTGATGGCGAAACGGAACTGGAACCGCCCCTGTCACAAACCGGGTTCATTATGCTGGTACTACCACTCGCCGTCCTACTGTCGGCAGTGCGAGACATGAACCACTTTGCCTTTGCTTCCTTACTGGGAGACGTTTCCGTAGTACTCGGCATGATTGTGGTGTTGGTTTATGGGGTTTGGCACCACGAAGATACCGCGGCTTCCAAAGAAGTTCAAGCCATTGGATCCTTGAGGACCATGCCTTTGGCATTTGGAGCAATCGGTTACTTATTTTTGGTTCACTTCTTGACCTTGCCAATCGAATCAGCCATGGCCAGGCCGGAAAGATTCCATCGGGTGGCTATCTTTACGTTTTCAACGTGCGCTGTGCTAAGTGGAGGGTTTGGAGTGATTGGGTATCTGTTATTTGGAAGCGAAACACAACAGATTGTTCTACTCAATGTGCAAGGTTCATACTTTGTAGGTGTGGTTAAACTACTTCTCTGCGTTGATCTCTTGTTGACGTATCCAGTGGTCATGCGGCCGAGTATCGTGATTGTCGAACAAAGTCTGAAAGAAGCATCGACCTCGCTACCCGATGCCAGAACCAAGAGACGACCCAACTATGCTTCTCCTGCTGGATCGACTACTCATTTCACGGTTTGCCTGGTACTGGGTCTGGTAGCTGCAGCTGGCGGGATCTTTATCCCAGCGTTCGGATTGCTTAGTGGTCTCGTTGGAGGGGTGTCGCAAACATTTTTGGCCTTCGTCTTGCCCCCTCTCATGCTCATCAAGCAACGGCATGTAGCCCGAAAGGGACGAGGCGACGAATCATTATCATCTTCGGGTACGGTTTGGCTTCATACCAACAAAGAATTCGGTCTGGTGGTGCTGGGTGCCATTTTGATTGTTTGGACTCTGGTGACAACATGGAACGAAATGATTTCTGTCGGGGAATGAAGATTCGACATGTTGCAGTATATGGAAATCATTGGTAGACGATGTTCAACTAAGTTGAGGGGAGATGAAGAAGAATCATCATTTGGTGAAGCATCATCATTTTCGATTTTTTTTTCGATATTTCAAGGAAGCCGCAGATTTTGAGAAGCTTTTCCGAAACGCGGGTCCTTGTATTTCTCGACACCGTTACACGAAATGGACGTCGTTGAGTGTTTCGTTGAATTTAGACGTTGCGCGATTCTTCCCCGAGTTGCCAACGGTATCGGTTTCTTTTGACGGTTGTTGTATTGATTTTGCCACGAGCGTTGGAAAGAGTTCGCGAAAGATCAAAATCTGTTCACACAAATTTCCAAGGCTGCCATCCAATACTATCCATCCCTTCAGCAGCTTTTGCTTGCCAAGATGTTGTGGCATGCTGCTATCACTCTTTCTCGGCGTGTCTTTGAGACCTGGCGTCGTTCCGCTCTGGGAGGACTTGGCGTGGGGCAATTCTTTCCTACCCAAAAAATACGACCAAGTTTGAGACGAGGGGCTTCCGCACCGAACAAGAAGTCGAAACGCAGTGTCTCCAGGAGCAACGCTGGGAGAGGCACGCATGGCAGCCCTATAACCAACCATCTCAAAAAGTTCTTCGTCAAAAAGAACTTAGCCTCGACTTTCTCGCGAGCGGGCTTTTCTCCAGCTTCCACTCTTGCCTTGTCTGCATGGGGAGGCACTCTCCTCTTCTCCTTGGGACTTGCGGATTCGGAGGACCCACCCAAGCGACCATGGTAGTCATGCCCTCGCATCCGGAAAGATCAACGCTCCATTTCTGAGATTGGTAAGGATTGCCCTCTCCCTGGACTAGTGCAACTCCGCAACATGCACCCCAGGGACAACTTCTTCTTCTCGGTTTGGATGCTTTAGCTAGAGTAAATATAATGAGATAGTATCGCTGAGTGTAGTGGCTTCGCTATACCGCAATATGCCATGATTATTCCAAGTCCTTGTACGTGCCGCACATCGAATCACCGTTGATATTCTTCACTTTTCGAATGATCCGACTTCGTGAAGTACGGTAGCGCTCGATGAAAGTCGGTAGCAGGGCATTCCCACATCATACGAGCAAATGGCTTGTGGCGGCTACTCACGGATCCGCTCCTCGCTTGTCGCTCTTCCACCAGTCGGGAATGTCGGAAGGATTCGAGACCGCTTTGGGCGTAAGATTCAGCTGTACAAGAGGTCCGTTGAGGGCTTGGATGAGTCGAAGGACGACATTTCCCGATCCAGACGGAATTGAAATGCCCAGTGTTTCGAGGATCCCGAAGGAGAGTCCTACACCGTTTGTTGTTGTCCTTGTGTCGTATCGATCGCTTACATACCCAGCCGTCATGAGCCTACACTTTAAATCCTTGTCAAATAGTAAGGACCACGTTTCGAGAGACCCTCGGTACACTTGATTGTTTGGTTTGACGATGGATCCCAATGGTCCTCCCAGTGGATTTTGGTATGTTCCTTCCGCTCGTAGAAAGAACCACACTCGATAGGGATCTTGAGGATCGACTGTGTAGCCAAAGCAGTTTGGATCGATGTCCGGAAAGGCCGTGTAAATTTTGAAATAATCCAAGACATCCATATAGTCGTCCTTGTTGAGTGGGCCGATAACTGGGCCACGAAAGATGAAGTCTTCTGCAAATAAGGATTCGTCGATGGGATCAAAGTATCCTTGATTGTTCATGAGCTTTTTCGCGGCCTCGATGGTCTGTGAACTGGAAGGAGTAGACGATGAAGCCCCGAAGAAGGGAAATGATGGGACAGCACTGAACGGATGTACACCACGTGCACATGTAGCAACTGCAGCAAGGGAAAGAAGGAGCGATTGACGAACTCCACAGTGCGACATGTAACTCAGCATTCTTTTGGCTTTGGCGAATCTCAAAATTTGCTTACTTGTTGCTTTGGGTTTTGCTCGGGCAGAAGTCATCAAGTCGTCCGATATTCAATATCAAGAGAGGGTTACGACGGGTGTGGGGTGATATGGTCGACGTGCCGTACATAATATTTGTCTCTACTACGAAGTACCAGAGAGCATTATCATCCTCATTTCATTGTCGCCGCAGTCATCGTCAGAAGTCTCTCACTGTTAAAATCCGTGAGTTCTTTAGGCTGTGGCTAGCGGCTCAGGGATTCAGGCTAAAGGACTAATTTGACTGTGGGTCAACGAAGTGCGCTAACATAAATTAAAATGAGATGTAATTATCTTGATGAAATGAACTTTGGTTCATTTCTATTTTCTTGAGTGTGTTGACATGTAATTCGATAGAAATCCGTTGACTTCTTATAGTTTCTTGGAGGATCATAGATTGTCTCCGAGAGTCTTAGAAAGAATCTCTGAGTCGTGATCCAGACGTGGTGCGTCGTGCGCGTGAGATCCTGCTGTTTTCATCCCTTTTTATTACTCCCTGCTCGGGATGGTGTGGCTTGATACATCCTCATGCATGGATGTATCATTGAAAGTTCAACTGCCTAAGTACCAAAAATTGGATCTTGGCTACTATCAGAAGTGGAATACTGATGAACTTTTGGAGATCGCTGGACGAAAGTTCAGCGATCCAAAAAAATCATTCTTGCAAAAGGTAGATCTTTCTAATGGTTATAATCTTGAGAATACTCGTTTATCTTGATTGTCTAAACTACTCTACGAGACCGACTTCACATCAAAGCAACAAAGAGTTCCACTACTTTGACTTAGTCTAGAGATATCGTAAAGCAGCGAAAAAGTGCACTGTCTAATTTAGTTGCTACCTTGACGGTTGAGAGCAATTAATCTCTCTCCCGCCGGAACAATACCATCCACGCCAGACAGTCCAATTGATTGACTCAATGGACTCTTTTCACCCTTACGGGATCAAAGCCAGGGATTTGAGTCAATGTCGCCAGTCGGGAACAAACTCCTTTTCCGACTGCCCGGAAGATAGTCAAAGAGTAAATACAAAGAATATAATACATCATCACGTCATGGTCATGATGACATCGGAGATATGATATCCTACAATCTACAATGTCCTTACGTCACCCGCTATGGCGACGTCATGCCCATGACACATTCCTTCCCAATCCCACGGGATTTAAACGTCGCGATCCTGTTTTTCGATTTCTTGCCAAGATGACCGAGTTTGGTTTTTCCCCTTCAAAAACCACGAAAGGCGAGGAAAGGTCGAGCACAGCTGCTGCACGAAGTATGTATAAGAGATCCATTGGTCATCTAAAAAAGTAGTGCCCTTGCAAAATGAGTGAAAAGGAGAAACGAGAATCGATGCTTGCAGAAGAACTTGACAAGATCATCGTGGCGACACAAGACTATTGCTGGGATGCCTTGGAAGAAGAGCTTGAGCCCCAAGCTGTTGATGCTGTTCGCCAAGCCGCCCATGAGCTGGCCTACAAGCGAAAATATTATGATGTCATGAAGGATGCCGTGGTTTACTTCCCCAGTGTTACTAGGCTCCTCATGACCAACCGTCTCCAAGAAAAGGCTGAACAGTATTACTACGAGGAGGAAGATGAATTTCCTCCCGAATATAGCAAGGCATTCAAGACCGTATGTCGGGAGAAGGGCTTTGCCAAGGCAGAAGATAGTGCTGAGAACGACGAGTATATGGAGAAACTAGCACAAGATGTCGATTTATCATAGTGAAAATAAAAATGCCCGCAGTTGGTGGTGCATAAAAAGCAGCTCTATCCGCTACTAGTATTGCCACTGCTTATGTTCGGCAGCCATTCACTAGTGTGAACTGTAAAAGGACATTTAGAATGATCACCTTTGGAATCCTCCGTGGCTTGTTGAAGCTCACACGTCGTGATGGGCCGCCCCAAGATTATTTCTTCCATGCGATGCCACGATCGATGACGACTGAGTGCCATAGTGTATCCCGCTGTCGCAATTGCCAACCGTTCCGTGTCTTGTCTCAAATAATGCCGTACCAATACAATTAAATTTGGTAGACTGGTGTAGACTAGTAAGTGAGTCCCATTCTGCAAAGTCGGCGGCAAGGTGTACATTGGGTCCGTCATAACAAGAGCACCTGATGCCAAGGCTTCATACAATCGATAGTGGTCTTCATAAGTATCTCGCTGGGCAACCACGAGGATTTTGGTGTCAATCATCGATTCAATATATCCTTGCTGAGCATGTCGACGTCCCACCCTATCATGTTGCCCGACCATTTCGCACAGGACTTGGTAGTCGTGTCCTAACTTCTCGAGCAGCCAGGTGCTGACTCGATTGCGCAGATTGCTGAATTGAGCCACTTCCGTACTGGGTGGCCAATGATGTGCCACATCAGTGATGCGACTCCGATGGGGTAGGTCCACCAAAGAATGATTCGATTGTTGTATGAGCGTTCCAATGGATTGGACAATATCGGTGCGTACGATCAGTGGTGTTTGTTCGAACCCTTTTTGTTCCATAGGTTGTCCGAGGTGAAGCCAGTTTGTGGTGAAATTCCACGACCGGTCGGTGACAATGGATCTTTTGAAATAAATGACATGAGAAGGACCCACAACCTCTTCCAATCCAGGACATGACTTGGGAACTCGTGGTGGATCGGTAAAATCAACGACAAATATCGGCCACTGCGAGGGCAGGTTTTGCATACCCCTTTGCTGCTGAATTTTACGAGCCTTTTCCACCAATCTTATACACCACTGAGCGTATGGAAACTTTGCATCCGTAACCCAGACGACAGATGGATCCAACGTGCGGACACTCTCTTCGGCAAGTGTCAAGATAGATGATTCAACGACACCGTTGACTTCAATATGGACAACATCTGCACTGGTGCCCTTGCCATGCTGGGCAGCCCCGTCCATGTAAGGCCACAAGACGACAGGGATTTGCGCAGATAGATGTGAGCTAATACCATTCCGGAACAAAAGGACCGGATGTTCCTGCGTGCGATTGGTGTCGGTTGCGTCAGTGGTGAAACTGGTAGGTTGTGGTTTGACAGCGGGAGGGACTTTTGTCAGTGCCACTGCCTCTACTGCCCATGGCTCTTGATTTTCATCCGGAAAAGTGAAATCATGCTGTGGCACTTGAGTAGAGACTATAATTTGATTGGAAGATAGGAATCCAACTACCATTAACGAAAGGAAAAATACAAAGCGCCGGCGCTGCTGGACCCAATCTTCCAATCTCATGTTCCCGCCCAAGGCCCAAGCCCCGTCACCAGGCGCCAGAGGACTTCAATGTAATTGATCACTCGAGTTGGTTTCAACAGCAGTATTACTGGTATTACTTGCCATGGTGGTCCCTTAAAATGTGAAACCGAAAGAGAATGGGGTGCGGAGATGCATCAATCTATGATGATGCGCAACTATACGACTAGTACGACTAAAGGTAGTACCCCCTTCGCGATGGAGTAGAACTATGTTTGCTCGTATTACAGTTCGAAGGTGGTCATCTAGATTGACAACTAATACACAAATAATTATGAGCAAACGATCCATGATGATGTGAGTCAAGTGTATGTCTTCAATATTCTACTGGCCTGTGTCCCAATCTTCCGGGATGCTTGACACGCACTTATGCTTTGAAGGCCCCGTTTCCTTTCTCGCGGTGCCGGACGACATCATCGCATTGACGGGTTTCAAGAAGAAGCCAGTCCCCCTGTGGAAAGGAGGACAGAAGCCGTCCAGTCCGAAAAACGATTTGCTAGGGGAGCGCAGTAGTCTGCTGTCTTGGGAGTTGGTACATGGGCGTTGAATTCGCGAGCAGAAGAGAAAGGACCAATCCGTTGATTCTCTTTTTGGTATCGATATGTTTCGCAGTCGCGACTTATGTTCATATAATGGATGTAGTTATAGTGTGCCGCCGCCGCGATTGGAGTCGGACCGTAATTGGATCTGATATAGTTACGGTGCAAAGGATTTCGAGCAATCATATTCGGTACAAATAGCACAGAACTTGGAGCGCATGTCATGATTATGCAAAGGAGAATACCTTGACTCAGATATTCTGACGAGCCAGGTCGCAGGGTGGCATAGGGGAGCACATATGGAGCGTAATCTCGCCGAAAGGCGTTGATCATGGCATCTGTCGTCGAGACTCCAACCCATGAGTCGTTATATATTCGTGTACTTTGCCTCCACTGGATTGAGACAATATTGGCGTTTGTTGGCAGCTCTTCGGGCTGCCCCCCAAGAAATCGAAGGAACGTCTGCCAACATGTGCGCGCATCATCTACGGTTGAGTTGTGCTGACACACTAATGCCACATCATCATCGGAAAATACCCAGAAATCAAATTTCTTTCCTCGCTTCTGTTCTAGCAAAATGGCCTCTTTCGCCAATAGGTTCCGTCCTTCCGTCCAAGTGGTTTCGGGAATGTAGTGTGTTTGACAATGAGTCAAACCTTGCTTGGGTCGTGACTGACGAGCAATGGCTCCTTCTTTTGATGCATTCAAGTAGGAACATGGTATGCTAGCGTTTACGGGAACCGGCTTATCATACGAGCCGTACACGAATGTTGTAGATATGGCATTCGGGCTTCTGTCGTCATCATCGTTCTCGTTGTTGATGCTGGAAGAGTCGTCATCCCGCAACCGATTGTACCAGCGTTGAAAGAATTTTTTCTGTCCCATGACGATGAATAGAACATCAGTACCAAGAAAACTGTTCTTTTGGTAGCCGTGCTGCTGCCTGTGAACAAGAAGTGAGGGAACATCTCCCGTGCTGATGCTTGATGATGGTACCGCGAAGACAGCAGTACTTGACGTCACTTGCAGTAGGGTCAGGCCCAACAAAACGACCACACACCCCAAGGTGGCAACTATCTTGCGTTTTCTTCTTTCCTGCGAGGAAAGTAAAGCAACGATGTTTACATTGCCATGATTTGTACTAACCATCTTGCTGCAATGTGGGCAAGAAGAGACAATACTTGTACCGGTAGAGTTCGCAATCGTCTTCTGTTTTGCGTTTTGCCGCTAGAGTACGTACCGCGGTACATGTACAAGGAACGGTACTGGTACGGTTCGTACGAGTACACGGCGGATGGGACGCACACTGCACACTTGCCTCCGAGACGACTGGTCCGACTCAAGCAAGACACAAAGAGCACCGTCTGTCTGGCGGGCCCCATACCGTACGTACACTGTACAGTATGGCCGTACATACATGTATTACTATGTAACTCATCTACAGTACTGTATGTGGTGTGCATGTACCAGTACAAGATACCACAGGCATGGGGAATCGCCTCCGTCCAGGGGTCTGTCGGGGGGTGGGGTAGATCACACCGGTACTGTACCAGTACGGTACCAGTATGTACCGGTATCATACATAAGATAATAATATGTAGGGACTACAGTATGCGCTTTCGTCGACCCCGCTGTGACCATGACGGCGACCGGCGGTTGCTTCAATTATTATTATTATTACGACCCAGCTATCTAATAGGTACTCTACTACTGGACCGGTAGCTAATAGACTATTGGTCTACTCTACTAGACTAGAGAGAGAGAGCAAGAGCAAGAGCATCTCATCTTGGCGAGTTCATTCGTTATAATTAGCATGGTGACCAAAAAGTATTTGTGCGCAGCTCCTCGCCCCGAAAGTTGGGAAGACAAGGCGCAAGCCTTGTTGAAATCCTTTGGAGGCAACGTCGAAAAGAGGGACGAGACGCTCCGGCAGACGTTGGAGAAACTCAAAGCGATTCGGTAAGTGCCGGTATTTTACATGATTTCATGCTGTGTAGTCAGTCAGCATACAGTGTATGGGATGATGTACAGGACGAGAGGCCCAACATGGAATGAATCATCGAATAACTACTCACCCGTTCCCATCGCTCACTGCTGTAATTGTGTGCGCTTCGTTCCGTTTCCAGCAACTACGAACGACGGACGGGGCCTGGCCGCAAGTCGAACGCTGAGCATGCGATTGCCTTTTATGAATATATCTTGGGGGAAGAGGACAGCAGCGGCAGCAGCAGCAGCAGTATGAGCGATAGCGAGGAAGAAAAGACACGCTCCAGGCCAGAGGAAGAGGAAGAAGAAAAGACGATCGAATCCATGGATTCGCAAGAGTTTTTGAATCAACATAATGATGAATGCGATGTCTGCAATCTGGGCGGAGAACTCTTGTGCTGTAGCACTTGTACGCTGGTATTTCACGTGGAGTGCGTCCGTCCCAGGCTGGAAGAGCTTCCGGATGGAGAATGGGCGTGTGCATACTGCGTGTTGAGTGGGAACGAGTACAAGAAACATTCCAAAGTCTGGAAAGCAGCGGCCGCAGCTGTGCGACACATGGGACGATTGCGAAATTCAAAGCAAAGAGAACAGAGTAGTGATGACGAGGACGAAGACGATCACAAAGTAGAAGAGCAAGAGAACAACGAAAGCAAGGATGACGACAACACAAAAGAAGAACCTTCGGACGGGGCTGTTCCTTCGGTGGCTGAGACGGAAAAGCATGACAATAAGACGTTGTCAGCGGGCGGATCGAAGCAGAAAAAGAGTTTGGCTCTTTACAAAATATCGGATGCTCTGTCTCCATCCTTCAAAGTAGAAACGAGCGAATCGACGGGGCGAGGGCGCCGTCCTAGACGCCAACCAATCCTCTATGATCCTCAAATCTGTCCAGACTCAAGATGGAAATCCGACGACCCACATGTCAAAGATTCCTCCACCATGCGCAGCGACGAAGACGAAGATAACAGTGACGAGGCGGAGGGAGAAGAGATTCTATCGTCTTCAAGAAAACGGCGACGATCGAGGGATAAGCAGGGAGATGATAAGGAAGATGAAGAATCGGCGTCTCGCAAAGAGACAGGAGAGAAGCCCGATGCTGCGACTATGTCAGACAAAGACACAACCCCTTCCAACAAAAGTAGTCCTTCAGTGGACAACGAAAAGAAGGGGAAACAGTTTCATTGGTGCAATTTTTGTCATGATGATCCAAACATTCCCATCTGTGTCTTTTGTGCATGCCGCGTTTGCTACGGGAAACACGAGAAAGAGAAGCTGCTGCTGTGCGACCAATGTGACGAGGAATACCACATTTTCTGTCTCAAACCTCCATTATCTTCCGTCCCAACGACCAAAAAGTGGTTTTGCCCCGCCTGTAAGGCAGCGTCCGTGGGGGAAAGCAAGGTTTCGACTCGACGCGTCTCGCCCACCAAAAGCAGTACAGGAGGCACCCCTACATCGACAAGATCCACGAAGAAGGAGAAATCAATAGTCACAACACCCAAGTCTGTTTCAAAAAGTGGCAACGACGGTGACAGCAACAGTAGCCCGGCCAAGAGACCACGCGGACGACCACCCAAGAACAAATCTCCACAACCACCAACTGACATTGCTCTCACACCTCCTCGGAAACGAGGCCGCCCCCCTAAAAATGCGCAGCCCTTTGCATCTCCTCCGGCTAGTGAAACTCCAACTCCTCGCAAACGGGGAAGACCACCAAAGAACCCACCCACTGTGACAGCTCCAGTAGCCCGCAAAAAGCCAGGACCCAAATCTGGTTCGACAAACAAACGATCAGTTTCTCCCTCGACCCGCAAGGTCGACGCGCCGTCAACAGCCAAAAAAGTACGCACCGACCAACCAGTAGAGGAAGCACCGCATCCCGAACCAATCAAAATTAGTCGCAGTGGACGCATTGTCAAACGTAGCTCGTTTCATGACGAGGTTGAAGAAGGCGAGCAACATTTGCGTTCCAGAAGGAGCGAAAGCGATGAAATGTCAGAAAAACACCAATCCGAGGAGGACGGCTCTCACGGAGATAGCGCAGGAGATGCCACAATGGGAACTGAAGAGGACATGGCGGGACATGAAGAAGTTCACACTGGTCATGGCTGCGATGATGACGAAATGTCAGAAGATACTGGCGATGGACGTCCTGTTCGTACCAAGGTCATTGAGCCTCCTAGCACGACGGTTACCTTGCCTCTTCCAGTAGTAGCAATGGAAGTGGACGAACCCAATTTAACCTCTCCGGAGCCTGCATCTGTACCCGATCCTGCACCCGTACCGGTACCAGACCAGGGACCCGAGACACTTGCACAGCCACCAATTCAAGTGCAAGAGGTGGTGGTTGATGCGGTAGAAGTCCCTAAGGAGGAAAAGCCCCTGGATGACTCCAAGTCGAAGACAGTGGCGACCTTGGAAATCAAAGCGGCTGATCTAACAGAATCATCCGCCATGCCCCCGACTTCTGACCACAAAGAGATGGAAACGCCGCCCGAGATAGGGTCTCCCGTGGACAAAGTAGCAGTGGCGCCAACCCCGGTTGCGCAACCAGGAGCGCCAACACAACATGCACAAGCACCACCCAAGCGTGACACAGCCAAAGTGGTTTCCAAGAAAGCTGCGCCACCCAAACTTCAAGTGGATGTCAAGGCTCTCGTCAAAGCAGCAATCGCCAACATCCCAACGGAGACAGAAAAAGACAAACCCAATAGCGGGCCAGTCAAAGTCCCCCGCCGCAAGCCAGGAGCCCGGGAATGTATGCAAATTTCTCGCCGATTTGGAGTACGTGTCATCCCAAAAAAGTACATGGACACTTTGTTGGATTATTGTACGAGGGGCAAAGTCGAGCATTTGATTCGCATGCGGGAACGATTGGACGAACATTCGCGATACCTGGAGGCCCAGTTGGCTGGATTGGAGGCTGTTGTTCGTGAAAAGGGTGAAACTGATGTTGTGGTTCCCCAGCTTCCGGAACGGGCACAAGTAGATGCCCCGCTCACCAGCAGGTCATTTCAACCAATGAATGCCATGTCCTCAGAGACTGCTTCTATGACCAGTATGGCATCGTCAACCAAGTCGACAACAAAAAATGTTCCCACGATGGTAAAGGTGCACTCCATGGCGGCTCCCGCAGGTAGAGTAGCCGCAAAACCACCGCCTGCGAGTATTCCTGGAGCAGCATCAACGCATGTTGCTTCTGTGGTGACGAAAACTCCAGCACCAACTGCCAAGACGTCCGTCGCTCCCTCTAAGTGATCAATATGTGATGAATATTACGGGTACCCATCATAATTTCAGATTGCAGTACATTACTTGAAATAATATTACTTGTATAGCGTGATTATTATTCTCCGAAATAATCCTAAACGTCCGTGTTCTGCTGAAGTCGGAATCCCTCTACCATGTCCAGTCCACTACCGTCATTCGATGGTCGGACCATCCTACCGGACTGATAAAGACCGCATTGACAGCAACATTTCGACCGTACGAGTAGTCGACTACAGTACCAGACCAGTGAGTTGAAGGTGGATGTTGAGTAGTCCAGTTGGTAGTAGGAGATCCATTCTCCCAAGCGCACAAAAATCCTTCCTTCTGCAACAAAGTGTCCACGCCATCATCCAAGCACACCTGACGGCGTACCATACTGGGAGCAATTGCGGATTCCCATTCCTCGTGGGGGTAGTCAATCTGTCGCTGCTGGTTCAAATCCCCTGCCAAGATGATTCTTGTATCGGCTCCTATATCAATGATATCGTCATCGGCGAAATCAGCGCCTTGCTCTTCCTGTGGATTACCATGTCGTTGTTGACAAAAGAGATCTTGCAACAGCTTTTGCATTTCCTTGTGACGTAACTGACCGTCTCGGTGATCAAGGTGCGTCCCAATGACTGTCACGAACTCTCCCTGGTCATCCATGAGGCGCATGACCATAGCACTTCGTTCTTTCGATAAAATGAGTTCTGCCTTGTGACTCGAGTGCCATCGCGTTGCCAAAAAGGTCGGGCAAAAGACGGTACCGCACATCTGCGTTGTGTATCCCAGCCCCAGTAGCTTCTTCTCCAGTTCCTCGTGGGCCCGACTCGAATCATTCCAGTGGTATTCGTTCAAGATTATGCAGTCGGCGTCGGCTTGGAGGATGGTAGCCGTGATTTGTTTCGAGTACGTCAAAGAATTCAAAGTGCCGTTGTCGCTGGCCCACCCATTCAAATTCCATTGCAAGGTTCGAAACCTGGACGACCGAGGAGGGACGGCAGATGCCTGGCTGCCTGGACTTGCACTTGCAGCGGCCAGACGATTGTCCTCCTGATAGTGCTCTAGAAAAGACTCTCTTGAGAGCTTGGCATCTTTGTAGTTTTCCAAGGAAAGCACAGATGGTCGGCGTGTCCAGGTGGCCATGATGATGTGAGGACGCTGATAGGTAATGTACCTGTCTTTCTGTGAGGATACTGCTAGAGTAGTTCCTTCTATCTTGATGTCTCGTTGACGCTCAGATCAGAAAGGGTGATGCTAATACGGTCCCTTTACCCTGCGAGTAGGGACCTACAGTATGAAATGGAACAAGCAAGCAGGGAGGAAATAGTGGGAGGGTCGTTGAACGAGAAAAAGGAATGACGACGATGAGAAAAAACGTCAAACAACATGCAGATTCAACGCGGGGAGAAAGAATCTGCAAATTCCGACGGTCGCGACGTATTTTACTGTATTACGTTCGAAGAATTATTGCGCATTTTTGCGCAGGCATCTTATCGAACTTGAACCTCCTTGCTTGAACTCAATGATGATATGTGCGCACAGCGCGCGGAACAACGGGCGCCAGGAGCGAAGCCTGATGAGCCCCCGCCCGCGCGCCCAAAAGCCAAAAGGCGAAAATTCTTGTTTTGCGGTCGACAGACAGACACATCTTTGATCGCACGTCGCACGCTGTTCGACGTGTTGTTCATGTTGTCTCCACATGCGTGAAACAACATCGGCTACCCCAATGCAACAATCAGCCCGTTTTCGACCCTGTATTGGTAGGCGAGAACGGCCGCTGCAAGGCAGAGGGCCGAGGCTATGTATTCAAGCCAATTGATATGCATCTAGGGGCCTGGCCACCGTCTTGTTTTTCACTGCCGTTAGAATCGCTTTATTGATAGAACCGGTCAACATTAATTAATGTGCGCGACTTCTCCCTTTCAAAAACTCCCGCGCTTTGGATAGTAATATGTCACGTACACCCGTATTGTCAACGTTCCGTATAAAGTGGCGTGTATAAGTACTTACTGTTTTAGGCCAATGTTTTCAGGTGCGACATGAGTTTGGGCCGCTATGGCCTTTTTTCAGGCCTCTAGATGTGGGCATCCCCAGCAGGTAAGCCTTGGTTTAGAGTTGTCGTAACCCAGCCAGTACTAGCTCGAGGGTCTACTGGTCACGTGGACGGCGAGGGGAGCACAAATCCCCCCTCTCTCCAGCCACCATTCGTCATCCACGCACACATTGATTAGGTCGTCTATGAAATCATCCGTTATGCAGGGGACTGTTGTTGGTATCTTGTAGTACGCCATAGGTCTAGCCCGTGCTGCATCTAGGGGCCTGGCCACCGTCTTGTTTTATTTTCTCCACTCCACGAAACTCTTTGCTGTATCCCAATGTTGTATGTCGTTGGTGGTGGCGGATTAACTTGTCGAGGTCGAAATCGAACTCTTCAAGGATTCGTGCGTGCATTGTGTAGTAGGTCTTCGTCCTTAGTGGAGAACTTGAATGGTGGTCTTTCTGGTGTGGCCTCGGTAGCGCCATTGATCGTGGAAACGTTGCGGGCGAGCCAGGAAGGGGGTTGAAAGTAGTCATCGGGGGCATGGATATCGTCGGTCGGATAGGTGATCGCCAATTCTTGGCGCTCTGGTCGACTTCTGGTCTGTCCGTCTTTCGTTGGGGGTGCGAATGTCCGCATGAGAGGAGAGAGAAGAGAAAAAGAAGGACATCATACCATATTTGTTTCTTGTAGTCTACGCGTACCGGTAGACTACTCTCTCCACCAACACAGTTGCTGAAGAAACCTAATTACACGGTACCACTACCCAGTCACCCTCTCTCTCTCTCTGCTCAACAAGCGAAGATGTGTCTTGCGGAAGAATTGGATTGATTTTGTGAAATAATTCCGCGTACGTATCAACAACATTCACATTCAGCATCGTTCCTCCGACCAGAAAGAAAGAAAGAAAGATCAAATATCATGACTGTGGACAAGGACAAGAATAAGAAGCGGAAAAACTCTATCGATTCACTCTTTGAAGAGGAGGACGAAGTATCCTTGCCCAAACAGAAGAAAAACAGACAAGGCAAATCATCTAAATCAGTCGATGGTGCGACATTGCAGCGGACAAAGGCGGAACTTGCGAGGCTTCGAAAGGAACTCCCGGTCTATCAATTTCAACACCAAATCGTGCAAGCAATGGTCAAGAACGATGTATTGCTGATCGTTGCAGAAACAGGCTCGGGAAAATCTACACAGATTCCAGCTTACCTGGACGAGTCGGGAAGATTCTACCGAAAGAAATCTCCAATCGTGAGATCCAATCTGCATCAGATGCCTTTGGCCCGAAGTATTTGCGTTACACAGCCTCGTCGCGTCGCTGCAATGACTGTGGCCAAGCGAGTTGCTGAAGAGCGAGGCTGTCGATTAGGAACGGCTGTGGGATACAAAGTCAGATTCGATGACTCGACGACTCCAAATACACGGATCATTTATGTGACAGATGGGATGCTGCTGAGAGAAAGTATGGCCGATCCACTCTTGAGCCGGTATTCGATTATAGTGTTGGACGAATCTCATGAAAGATCCCTACAGACTGATATTCTATTTGGTGTTGTACAACGAGCCATGCGGGCCCGCAATAGTGATCGTGGACCGATAGAAAACGATGAAAACGAGACAATCGACCAACGAATTCAACGAAAAATGAAGCAACGGGCTCATCAATGGTTCCTTCCTCCTCTCAAAGCTATTGTCATGTCAGCTACTTTGGAGGTTGAGACGTTTGACAATTTCTTTCCTCAAGCCGAAACTATTCGCATACCTGGGCGAATGTATCCCGTTCAAATTGTATATACCAAAGAGCCCCAGGAGGTAGGATGCTGCCTGCTTCTGCTTTGATGTTTATCCTCGCTTTGCTTTGCTTGGTTCTCACACAAAACTGTATCTAATATCTTTCATGTACCAGGATTACATCGATTCGGCCCTAGCCACGGCATTACAAATACATCATGATGCCGACGAAGGGGACGTACTCATTTTTCTCCCCGGTCAAGAAGAGATTACGGACTTGGCGACTCTGATCAAGAGGCACTTGGAACAGGACAAAACACTGACACAAACGCTGCTATCAAATTCTGCTTCTGATGAAGGAACTGATATCGTGCAGAGTCTGAAAGGTATGGGCTCCAACATTTCGACACAGGCAGGGACAATTGTGAATGGAGTGATGATTTGTGTCTTGTATGCGGCCTTGCCAGCGGAAGCGCAAATGATGGCCTTTGCGCCCAAACCTCCCGGCTGCTTGCGCAAAATCATTTTGTCCACCAATATCGCAGAGACATCTGGTACGTTTGTTCTTTAAAAATTCAACAGAATTGAGACTCAGCTTGATGACATTGCTCTCAACCGAAAATTTCATTGCCCCCTTTCAGTAACTTTGGATGGGATTCGTTACGTTGTTGATTGTGGCAAGCACAAGACGAGAGACTTCAATGGGGCCACAGGTATGGAGAGTTTAACGATTCAAGATATCAGTCAGGCACAAGCCGCACAACGGACTGGTCGAGCGGGACGCGTTTCAGCCGGTGTATGTTTTCGATTGTATACCGAAGACGCCTTCGCCTCACTCGAAGAGGCGTCAACCCCCGAAATCTTACGTGTCAATCTTGCCCAAGTCGTGTTGATGCTCAAGGGAATGGGGGTTCACAATCCTGCTGACTTTGATTACTTGACACCTCCCAGCAAGCAAAGTCTCAAAAAGGCATGTGAGCTTCTGTACGCGTTGGAAGCTTTGGATGACCAACTAGAATTGACAGAATACGGGAAGAAAATGGCAAAGCTACCTGTAGATCCCATATTCGCCCATTTGCTGTGAGTACAGCTAAAATTCCATCGACTGGATGGCTCTTTTGCAATCGGATCCTCATCCAGTATGTTGGTTTCTTGTTCTCCATTCCAATAGACTACAAAGCTCTAAATATGGGTGTACCGACGAGATGTTGACTGCTATATCGATGTTAAGTGCCGAGAATGTCATGTATCGACCCGGGGGTAACGGAGGAGAAGAGACGAATGGGGGAAGCCTTGCAGTCAAGGCGGGAGTCGCTCACCGTCGATTTTCCAGCCACGAAGGCGATATTCCCACATTAATTGCCGTTTATCGAGCATGGCGAAAAGAAGCAGTGTACCTACCTGACAGAAGCAAGAAAGCCCAAAAGCAACTTGTGAAATCTAAAGCCTCTCAAAGCACCGGGCGCGCCTTACTATTGCACAGCGAATGGTGCGCTCAAAATTTTATAAGTGGGCGTGCTTTGGTAAGAGCTCATGATGTTCGTCGTCAACTACGGACTATCTGCGGCCGCCCGATGGAAAAGCACGGACTTGGGATGGATGTCGCATCAACTTGCGGAGAAGATATGGAGGTCTTCCTGAAATGTGTTTGTGCCGGCCTGTTTCTTCAATCTGCTGCGCGGTTGCCAACTGTGAAGGAAATAAAGGGACGTGGATCTGGGAGTGTTGTCTCGACCCGGGGACGGTACAAAACCAAAGTTGGCAACAGCGAAGTATCGATTCACCCGACGTCAACAATATTTGGTCGAAACCCTGCCCCAAACTGTGTTGTCTATACAGAGCTATTGGTGACCAAGAAGACATACATTCGAGGCGTGACTCAGGTACGAGAAGAATGGCTTGCAGAGGTGGCTCCAAAGTTCTTCAACCAAGCAACATGATTATCTTAAAATATAAGCTGGGTTACACTGATTCAAACTTGAATTCGAGTTCCTCGATTGAGACGGGAACATCGTTGTCGGCATCATAGTCGGCCCACTCAAGGTCTCCCAATTCGATATCTTCATTGAATTCGCATCCACCCTCGCTGGTGATCACAAATTCGTCTTTCATGGGATGGAATGCATAAGGCTCAAGCCCGCGGCATTCCACTTTTACCGGTCAGGGGGGGGGGGGATTAATGAGAGCTGGACAAACTTGGCCGACGAATCGATCCAACAAAATCACTTACTGCAAAGTAGAGGGACCCAATTCCCGTTATCATCTCCGGTATATGCCCTGGGTTTATCTCCTTTATACCTTTTCTTCTTCAGAGCAGATGCAGTTTCTTTCTCGTCAAGCACCTGCAGAATGGACGTTTTTTTGCTACCTTCCCATTTAAGTTTGAAATGATGAGCAGGTTCCCTTGCTCCCTCATCCTGCTCGACAGTCTCGCTCGGATTGAAGACTACATTTTCTCTTACTTCGTCACCACTTAGAGGGTTCATGACAGATATCCTGAGGTTTGCATTACTTCGTAATGCAATGGATCTGCACATCGAAGACTTTGGTGAGCATAAAATAAAATACAAAGCGGACGACTCGATGCCCATTGATCTTCTCCCCACCATTTGTCGCTTCTTACCCGATATTTTCAGTTTCAGCTTTCATGCACAATAAGAACAGCACCATTTTTTGCTGTGGTCAATTCAGTGTGGTCAATCTATAGCTCCGCATATGTGAAATGAGTTGTTTTCGTTTTCAATAGGAATAGGACAGAGGAAAGCAGTTTGGCAATGAGGAGAGAGGAGAGAGAGAGACGACGCGGCAAACCGAGACGACGACGATGTACCTCGAATCGAGTTAGTCATCACAACGAGCTCGTGAAGAATGAAGAATCATCAATCGCTCGAGCTCAAGAATGGGTGCGCGCTGGCCTGCTGTCCTGCGAGCACGGTCAGCCGCCCATCTTTTGTTGTTTTTCGGGTGGTCGTACCTATAAACCACCACTTCTTCTGTATCTTTTGTATGACCGATAACCGACGACTCCAATCTCACCAACCAAATAATGCTTATTATTTAGTAATCTCACGTTTCTCGTCACCTTTTTCTCATATTGATATTAGCATACTCTTCTTGGACGACCCCCGGGCCGGACGGAGGAGGCAGGGTGCGCCGTACAGACGTCAAGGCACAGACGCCAGACGCCGAGCCAGCGCGCGCCCCGGTGAGAATTACAGGTACCAGTATGTACTGTACGTCATGCCTTCGCACCCGAACGCTAGCTGGCGAACAGCGAACAGAAAAGCTCCGGGAGAAAAAAATACAGTAAGTTCAGTACGGTACGGTACAGTACCAGCTACAGTACTTGTACTACCGGCGTACAGTACAAGTATGTCCATACCTTGGACAGTATGCTCTTGCTTAGTGGTGTTGTGAGCTGGCTCGATGATGATTGGTTCTTCGTCTCTGGCTGTATTTTCCCTCTCAAAAGATCCGCCTTTGTCGCGTGCACATTCTTCCCGCCGTCGTCGAGCATCAGGGAGGCGAAGCAACCCCACCAGTTCATTTTTGCACCATGTTGGCATCTGTAGCAAGACGTCGAGTTTTTTCCAAGGCAGTGAGCTTTCAGACTGCTCGTGCTCACAGCACTCAGGTCGATAAGGTTGGGAGTGGTCCCATTGCGGAGGATGGACGCCACGAAGTTTGGCGTGAGGGTATCTATGACCACGACAACGAGCCCAAGTAAGTGTTCAAAGAATTTAACGGGCTCTGCGTAGTGCGCCGTACTGGTTTGCACGTAGGGGAGGCGAAGCAACGACCGAAAGAAGACCCTTATCCCGCACGTGTCGAAAAGGGATCTGGGTGAAGATTGGAAGCGTTGTTTCTTCGTGCAAGATGGAAATGGAGCGATGGAATGTGGGTCAATCCACTGGCTGCTCTCTCTCTCTCTCTCTCTCTCTCTGAGTATAGGAGCTTGTGAGGTGCCCCTAGTTGGCCTGGCAAATTCAATAGACCTGGACCGATCTGAAATCGCTGATCTTTTCGTTGCTAGCGAAATTTCCTTGTTGCAGCCACCTCACATATTTTATGCATCTCTCGTCTACTTCTCTGCGGTATAGAGTGCGGCGTCGTGACGGATCTGTGCAAAGTGTAGAGAAGCTACGTGGTTTTCTCAATTATCAACGCAACCCCGAACCATACCGCGATCCCATTAAGCGTCTCGAAGACTGGGAAGAAATCAACCCTGTGCCCGATCGCGATGTCGAGGTTGCTCACACTGCGATCGAACGGAAGGTTCAAGCCGCCCGGTGCATGGACTGTGGGACCCCTTTCTGTCAAACCCACACGGGATGTCCTGTAAATAATCTCATCCCCGAGTGGAACAATCTGGTGTATCAAGATCAGTGGGACGAGGCCATCGAGCGATTGCACAGCACCAACAACTTCCCCGAGTTCACTGGACGAGTCTGCCCGGCCCCGTGTGAGGGATCTTGCGTTGCTGGGTTGATTGATGGACCGGTCACCATCAAAAACATCGAATATGCCATCGTCGATCGCGCTTTCCGAGATGGCAAAATTGTCCCTCGCATCCCGGCGGAGCGTAGCGGTATGACCGTCGCAGTTGTAGGTTCTGGCCCAGCCGGTCTGGCGACAGCTGATCAGCTCAACCAAATGGGACACAAGGTCACTGTTTTTGAGCGTGCCGATCGCATCGGGGGGCTTCTCATGTATGGAATTCCCAACATGAAGCTCGAAAAGGAAACGGTCGACCGCCGTGTTAATTTGCTTCGAGAAGAAGGAATTGAATTCGTTACCAACGCTGACGTCGGCGTCAATATTGACGTGAACGAGCTCAAAGCGAACTTTGATGCTCTGTGTATGTGTCTCGGAGCGACCAAGCCGCGTGATTTGCCTGTACCTGGTCGTGAATTAAAGGGAGTCCACTTCGCGATGGTACGTTCGTCTGCAGTTGGAGCTTTGCTATTTTTTTCTTTTCCAGTCGCTAACAAATTTGGAACTATTGCAGGAATTCCTCACTGCCAACCAGAAGAAGTTGCTTATGACCAAAGATGGAACTTTGGAGTCGGCGTGGGAGAAGGACCACTGGATCAACGCTGCTGGAAAGGATGTCATCGTCATCGGCGGAGGAGATACCGGAACTGACTGCATCGGTACCTCCATGCGTCACCGCTGCAAGTCTGTGACCAATTTTGAGCTCATGCCGCAGCCCCCTATGGAGCGAGCACCTGACAACCCATGGCCACAATGGCCTCGTATTTTCCGCACTGATTACGGACACGCTGAAGTTGCAGCCGTCACGGGTAAGGACCCACGTGTTTTCTCTGTCATGACCAAGGAGTTCATTGGAGACGAAGAAGGAAACGTCAAGGGGTTGGTGACGCAAGATGTTGAATTGACCGATAAGGGCCCGAAGGCAATTGAAGGAAGCGAGCGCGAGTGGCCCGCTGATTTGGTCGTCCTTTCCATGGGATTCCTCTCCCCAGAGCAATACGTCACGGAAGAACTTGGTCTCGATGTGGATCAGAGACACAACATCCAGGCTGTCTACGGTGATTTCCGCACAAATCAGGAAGGTGTATTTGCTGGTGGCGATTGTCGACGAGGACAAAGTCTCGTTGTTTGGGCCATCAACGAAGGGCGAGGAATGGCTCAGTCAGTGGATCAATATCTAGAGATGAAGCGAATGGATGACTCTGCCACCACTCAAGCTCAAAGTGCCTTTGCCAACCTCAGCAGTCTTTCGCCGAACATTTAAGGTGTTAGCTACTTTTGTCATGTAAAAGTGTTCCCAATAATACTAGCGTTTTCGTTTTGGTCTACGGGAAATATTAAATTCTTTCGTCGTCATAGCCTACTTTTCAACGGAACGCAGTCTCGATCAGATAGCCAGTCCCTGACAGAACTTTTTATCCTTCCACCCAACATCAAGTGCATCACTGCATCTTGATGCCCGGTGAGTGGAGCATAAAACTCTTCGCACTGATCGATCCCACATGATCGCAGTATCCGCGCGGCTTCGCCGGTTGCCGTAAACGGCACTGTATCATCTTCAATTCCATGCAGCAGCAACATACGCGGCAAGTAAGTGCTCAATGTCAAAGTGCTCGTTGATCCTTCACGAAAGGTTACCAAAAAGTCTTGTAAGCTATGCGCAGGGGAGTTCAATCGAAATTGTTCTCTCGTATGGCCATTGCAGGCTTTGAGTGGTGATAGTTCTGGACGAACACGGACAGCGTTAGAAGCGATTTGCCATGACAACATCGCATTGCTCCTTTACGTACTCGTAGACAACAAAATGCTCACATACCTTCTACTCCCCTAGCCGCTTCATAGTCAAAATGGTGACTGATGTCGTAGGGTCCTGAGATCCCAACAAATTTATCGCAAAGAGGCCTCCCGGCACGGTCGAAATCTTGGGTCTCTGCCTCTCTACGACTTTCAAGTCGCGTTTGCTCCTCTTGCAAGAATCGTTTGGCTTGCCCTACAATCAGAAGCATAGCAATATGAGCTCCACTGCTATGCCCCATGACAGTAAAACCAATAGGTCGTTCTGTTCGGTTTGGTCCGCAAAGGTCCGGATACTGTCGGGTCAACTCAAGTTGGGCTGCTTCTAGATCTGAAACTTGAGTGGCCGTATCCCCATCCGGGTAGACTCTGTATCCGACAATGGCCACTGCCATATTCAAATCGAGAAATGATTGCGCCACCAGCCGGTAATGAAATGGTTTACCCGAACCCCACGCTCCACCGTGAACAAAGAAAACCATACCAGTCCACTTCTCTTGGCTGCATGCCTCTGGCAAGTACATGTCGATGAATTGCGACTCGTGGTGAGGGCCATAGCGAATCACCCGGCGGTTTCGAGTCAGTCGAAGAAACGAAAGGGCCGCCCTTGGGTTAGTGATAGCACCCACTGGAATGGAACACTCTACCACATTATCGAATATTGATCGGAAGCCTCCCGAATCTCGGACGTGGTTTTGCCAGGTCAACGGGAGCAAACTTCCCAGGAAGCGGGTGACATGGTCAGCTCCGTCTGGTCCCAGCATCAGATGGGGATGCCGCCCTCTCGATTGAGCATTATAAACAAGGTGCATCAATGCTTCCCGAAGACCGCTGTGGAGATTGTAGTTGCTGTGCGCCACATCGTCGTGATGTTCGGCGTAAGGGTCGTCTAGCGGCCGATAACCTTGCAAGACAGACCGATGGGCAGTCCCAAAGGGAGGGCATCGTGGTGGACTTAAGGAAAGTTGCAGCGCCTTTCTTGTCATGAGGCTTTCGCTGCCATGATTGGTTTGGTGATGGTTGCTGGATTCGGATACCATTTCGTGACACACATTAGTATTGTGCTGTGCAGAAACAATGGGACAAACACACCACCATAGAAATCAATACGAAAAATCGGACCTGTAGGTACTGTATCGAAGTTCAAAGTAGTGAGTGAACAGTACTCGTAGTTAGGTATTCGTGGTGACGCCGATACTCATACGGTGTCGTCACAAAAAAAACTTTGAGCTATCGTCACCTGGCTGCAAAATGCAGGCGCAGAGAGCGTCTACTTGCGTCGGGAGTTTGGATGAGAGATGACGGCGAGAGGGGAGACCAGACGGCCATGGCGGAGATTATTTATTTCGCCTTGCGGCGCCGACATCGTCCCATCGTCCCATCGTCGCAGCAAGAAAGCAGAAGTTGCCCTAATAACCGGGCAAAATGATAAACTTTTGGATTTCCGGCGTAAAAAAATAGATCTGTTATGCGTGAAATGCAGCCACTGTTTCGGAGCCATGGCACTGAATGAATCTGTCATCAACGTAGAATATGTACTGCAGGTACGTGAAATCACTAAATCTAAGAGGGGGCGGACCCCCAAAAGTCATTTCAAAAGGGGGTTCCCAATGACGTCATGAGGAAATGCCCAAGCTACGCAATGACAGATTTTAGTACATACGGTGACAGTTTGGGGGCCAGCCAACCACTGTTTGGGGATTTGAGATTCACGCTTAAAACAGATTTATTATTTTTTTACGCCGGTTTCTTGTAACGACCCTTTTTTTGGTGCGCCGTGTACGTGTGAGTAACCCATGAGCGATATACGTCGACGTATATCTTATTTATATCGCCAGTGGACACGCTCACGAACCGTGCTTTTAGCGATCGGATATCGATGCGACACGAAACACGTCAGACATAAATTTGGCGCAAAATGCAATCCGCAATCACTCTTGGGCCACAACGCACATCTGCGATCACATTTTCAATCTCAACCGATGAATTACAGAAACAGGGCTTGATAACTCGCTTCGCAAACGAGAATTGAGAATATAGGATTAGTTTTGTTCCGACCATCGCCGCATTCAATCGTATTGTATTTGATATATCAAACAAACCAATTAGTTGAGCAACATTAATCGGTTGGTCTCGACGTTTGAAACGGTTGGATATTGTCGGAGTTCGGTAGGAAGAGGCGCTATGTCGGATTCGACCCTTGTTGAAGCCGAGAGGGAAATTGCGAGATCTCCCCCGAAGATCTCTTTCGATGAATCAACAGGAGAGGTTGAAGTCCTAGAATTGACGGGTAGCTTCGAGTCAGCGGAGATCACAGAAGGATCTGAGACATCAGCCGAGATCAGCTCTAATGCTCTCCAGGAAGAAGAAAGAAAGTTCTTTCAGAAAGCAAGAAATTGTCTTTCGCCCGGAGGCTTGTTCCGTAACGTCGTGCATTTCTATGCCGAAAGGAAACTTGTTATCTTCTTTTGGATTCACTTGGTCAGTACCTTGATCATTTGGTTTCACTTTGCTCTCGTCAAATTTGAGGAGCTAAAGATAACCGTCCCTGAAGGTGCTACGCGATATTGGCTGAAACGCGTCGCTCCCGCGCTTGAGTTTGGAAGGTGAGAGACCACGCGATTACGTTTACAAACCCATTTCGCTCCAGTATCTTAACAGTCTCTGTATTGTTCCTCTTTCTAGTATGCATGCAATCCTTTTCCAGATGACCCTAATACCACTTACCATGTCCAGATTTACTATCGCTTCTCTGTCGGATAGCATCGTCGATAAGATCGTACCACTCAATCGAATGCTTCGGATGCATATCCACTTGGGCTACACGATGATTTCAATTGTTTTCTTTGCAACAGTATTCTTTTTTACATTCTTTGGAATACTCTGTGTGGAGGGCGACGAAACGTTCTGTGCGAAATTCACTTCTGAGATTATGCTGACGGTAGGTACAATATCACGTGAGGAGCTCCTGTTGAGCACTCGTGTTCTATCTCAACTCACAGCTGCTTCTTTCTGCTTCCATAGGGCTACGCAATTCTGTTTATGTTTCTCGTGGTTGCCGGAACTAGCTACTTCCGACACAAGATCCCGTATGAGGTCTTTTATGCGGTTCACCACATTGTTTTCATCATGTTTTTCGTTACCATCGCGCATACCTTTGATGTCGAACAAAGATCAGGAAGGAAGAAGAGGAGCCAAACATTTATGTGGTTCTCCTCGACTTTGGCTTTTTACATGTGTGACCGCGCTGCCATGTACATCAATCATTGGTATGATACAAAACTTCAAGGATCGTCCGTGGTTACTGGTAGCGATGGCTCAAAGACCATTCTACTTCGTGTGAAGCGCCCTGCCTTGCTGCGGTTTCGCCCGGGACAGTACGTGTTCTTGCGGATGAGTAAGATTGATAATTTCTGGCACCCTTTTTCCATTGCCTCGTGCCCAGATTCTTCAGAACTTGACTTCTACATCGAGGTCTATGGAGTAAAATCATGGACGGCATCCCTGTGCAGTTTTCTTGAGTCAAACGAAGGAAACTCTTTGAGGGTCGAAGTAATGGGTCCGTATGGTACATCAATCGCCAAACCTGGAAGTAACTCCCATGTACTGGCGATCGGGGCAGGCACAGGTATTGTTCCAGTCCTGAGTCTATTCAAGGCGCATATCAGGGATTTACTGCAACTTGATCCGCACCGTTTCTTTGCAGAAATAAAGAGCCGTGAAAGAAAGGTCAGAATAATGGAAATCGCTGAGGAGGCAGTAAAAGGATCAATCGTGTCCAAGGCAACTTCTGGGTGCAAGCGAGACCACGGAGATCATCCTCTGGTCAGTCGAAACGAAAAGCTGAGTGCCGTCATTCGCAGAAGCGTGGATCGCCACGAAAGTTTGATCACTGACATTGAAGTCAGAAGCAATATGAAGACGATGAAGAAAGCGGCATCTGATGCTACAAGATCCATATGGGGCGTATTTTTTCTTTCGTCGCTTCCTGTGATGGGAATAACACTATTTGGACTCACTGTGTCTTGGAATACTATTCCCATTACTCTCCATCCCAACATGGTGGAAATATTGAAGATATTTACCATCGTATTTCAAGCGTTGTTCGCCGGGGTGGCATTATTCATTTGGGACTTGAAAGGAATCTTGGCATTTGTCGACGTGGCGCTCGTTGCTACAAGCCCTTTTCTGGACATCCATTTTTTCCGGGTTTGCGAGACACATGGCACTTTGCGACCCGTCGACATCTTTGTCTACTCCTTGCTCACTCTGTACATGACGGGGCGCTTGTGGGAGAAGACGGTTTCGCCTCGCCATTCAACTTGGCAGAGAGCTTCTCAATCGGGATCTGCTTCGAAAGTCGTCGAGAAGTTGACTTTGGTGTGGACAACTAAATGTGCTTCTCAAGTGTCTGCTTTGTTACCTTCCATCTCGGCGCAGTGGGAGATCCTCGTATCCACCTGGGGTCTTGAAAATGCTTTGGAAGCATGCAGGTAAGTTTTTATCGAGCCTACACGAGCAAGTTCCTACCTTCAAGTTTGGAACCGTGACTTGCCTTCTGGCTCTCGTTAAGCCTAACAAAAACCTTCGTTTCACTTCTTTCGTATAGCGTATCCATCCATATTACTGATACAGATGAAACCGCATGTCGCAAGCTTCGCAGGGAAATTTGTTCAACAAGTCTCTACCTCAGTGGAGCAATTAAGTTTGGCCGGGCCGATCTTGAGCGCGTTATCGAAAACCACAGCATAAACTTGGTGTGCACGCGCAGCAGCTCACATTCCCTCCTTGTATTTTGCGGTAGTCCCCGTCTTGCCGGAGAGCTGCACGCATACAAAATTTCCAATGATATGATCCTGGCCATTACCGGAAGCAAAAAACACCAGATGGATTTCATCGGTGAATGCTATGGTGGACCCAAACGAGACACTTCTAAGCTGGTTTCGAGTGATGGTAACGGTGACATGGAGTCCGAAGTACCTTTGACAACGCGAAAGTCGATGAGGTACAGTCTTCGAAAGAACAGTTTGTACGAGATTCTCGATTTGCCCCCCTCGGTTGCCAAAACGAGCGACGTCAGCACCAACCAGGGCAAGAATGCAACCGTCTCGCCGCATATCCACAGCGAATAAAGATTGAGATACGGAGTTGGAGGTAGCACCAAGCTACTTTTGAAGTTTCTCTAGCAACATACCAAACGGTTTTGGTGCATATCCACAGAGTTATGGGAGTGTTGAGTTGGAAATGAACCTAGTACGAATGGTACTCAACATGCGTCAGCCACTCCTACACAGCCAAGAAGGTATTGGTGCATACATATATTTATAATCATAATCATTACATAATCATTCATAAAAGGATCAAATTGAATTAAAGCGTACGTTACGTACCAGTACATACTCTCTCTATAGCTAGTAGTAGAGTGAGCAGCTCCACACTCCTCCTCCAGTACTAGTAGTACCTGGTAGTAGAGGTAGAGCCAGCACGCTACTACTAGAGAGGAGAAAGATGACTACTACTAGAGAGAGCAGGCAAACTGATGGGTCAATACACTCAGGTACTGCCTGTTGCAGTGCTTCGAGTCGAAGCAAGCTGACCGGATACGCACCACCAGCTGAGCACGAATAAAAAGCCCCCCCCCCCCCAACCCGGAGGCCCTGCTCCGACTTTGAGGGATGATTGGGGGAAAAGGAAAAAAGGGGAGAGGGGGAAAGAAAAAAACTCGCCGGTCCCATCGCGCAAAACAATGCTCTCTTCGGCGTTCGAGGTTTCCGTGGCATTCGCACCAAAGAATGACACTTCAATGCCGAATGCCGATACTGTACCGCTGTTGATGGCGGTCCTGTTGATGGTGGCGGTGGTGGTCCTGCTGTTGCTGGCGGGGGCAGTGGTGTCAACGACGAACGGCAGTTAGCAATCTCATGATCGATGTCGTCGCGAAGACCGCGTCCTTCTAGTAGTCTTGCTGGGCTTGCAAAAGTTGGAATGCGAGCGAGAAGTGGCGACGTCTTGCTACCGATCGATTTTGACTCGTTGTATGCTTCCACCCAAAAGCCTTTGATTGGGTCGTCGGTGGGAGTTTGTTGTCATTGTCGTGATGGCGATCGCGGAAGAAATTCTTTCAAAATGATGGCGCGGCAGGACTTGAGTTCGTGATTCGGGTGTTTGTACCGGCGCCACGTGGACCTACGCGCGCCCGCGGTCGAGTTCAGTCTACTCGTACCGGTATGTAACTCTACTACTCGGTAGAGAGCAGCACAGTAGTAGCTACTACTCTACTAAGAGTAGTAGTAGTAGAGCTACTACCTAGTAGTAGTAGAGCTCTGCTCGTAGTAGTACGGTTGAGAGTAGACTACGAATAAATGTTTTGTGCGATGAGCGATGAGATCTGTGCATAGCAATATCTTTTGTCCGTCTTCTTACGCCCTTTCGTCCTCCTCGCCGCAAGTCAATTACCGCTGCAAGGACGAGTAGGAGATACCGGCAGTACGGGTAGAGCTAATCTCGATCATCTGTTCACCTTTCGATCCTTGTCGGCCGCCAGCCTCAAATTGGCGCATCCCACCGCAACACACCAGCGAGACTTCTTCACAGAGCACACTCATTCATTCCTTCATGCCAGGGCTAAACTCTCCAGTCTCCAGGGTATTTCAGCGCTCCGGGGGTCTTGGTGATTTTGCTGGTACTGTAGCAGTCTGATTGAAAATTCCTGTCCTCTACAGCATGATTTCTTCTAGAGACAAAGATGGAGTAACAGCTGCTTCTGCCGCCGCGGCAAACCAGCGTACACGCCGAATGGTTCGGCGACACACCAGTATTGAACAGACGACAACCGTCCCGAGAGTAGACATGGTTTCCTTTGTAAGCGGGTTAGCGGCGGGAGTTGCCCAGGCGGCACTTTTCAACCCTTTCGATCGAGCTCTCTATCTCAGCGTAAAAAATCACACGAAATTCTTAAACCCGGAAAATTTTCATAGCCCCTATCAAGGATTCTTCCAATCTGTGGGTCATCGCGCTCTGTCGGGCGGCCTTTATTATCCCCTGGAACAATTTTTTATCTCGCTACTACCAGCGGAAGCCGCACTGGATCCCGGCTCTTCGGGAGCCTTTTATAACTTTTTGGCCGGAACGGCGGCAGGATCCGTCAATGCTATTATATGCAACCCAGTGTCTGCGGTCAAGTACAAAACGTGGGGGAGGGATGTCAATCGTGGGATGGTGAAAGAGTCCTTGGAAATGATGCGCAAGGGTGGTATACGGCCCTTCTGTAATGGCTTGATACCAACTATCATTCGAGATTTGGTCTTCGGCGGTACATATACCTTGTTACGATTCGAATTACAATATCGACTCCAACTACCTTCCGAGTATCAGTGGCTTTCTAATTTCATGGCAGCCGCCCTTGCAACCGTTGTGAGTGGTCCCTTCAATTTGGCACGCAATGTGCAATATGCGACGAAATCCAGGCATGTGGCGGATACTGTGAAGGAAGTCTTGACCCAATTTGCGCACGAGACATTTGAGCGACCGACGTTGTACGAAAAATCGCTTCATGTGCAAAATCGGCTACGAATTGGATGGGGCACGGCGCGTGTAGCACTTGGCATGTCATTTGGCCACTTCGTGTATGACAAGCTTGTTGGGTTGTATGAACTGTCAAAAAAATATTGAACATCGGACGGCCCAAGCTGTGAAAATATGTTTGCCTAGATTGTTTATTTTTGAATCTGTAGCGTTGCATTATATCAAGTACTCCTAATTTAGTACAGTAGAAAATATTCCGCTATTACTACTTGAAATGATAAATGGATCTAGTTGTACAGCTCTGCCCCTCTTATGATTTCTCAGGTCAATAAATTCTTACACCAGCAAGACGGCATTCACACAGCCGTCCAGTTCGGGGTTATTGGTCACCTGGGCCATTTTACCCCACGCTACCTTCCCTGATGTCGTGACTAGTCCTAGTTCACTCACATTCACCTCGATAATAGTTCCCTTGGTCAAAACGCCCAGATTTGTGTAGATTTGAGAACTGGGGTTCTTCTTGACTCCCAGGATGGCCAATTGAAATGTGGTTTTGAGCTCCGGGTGCGTGACATTAGCTTTCTTCATTCGCAATCCGGTAGGCCGAATAAACCGTTCATACTTGGGATTCTTTCGAGTGAAAGTATCACCGACAAACGTACACTTGGTGACCATGCGCTTCCACTGCTTCTTTTGTCGCTTCCCACTAGCCAAAATTTTGAACATCTCGTCATCTGCCACAGGCTTGACTTTCGGGATGGGCACCTCCCACTTACCAGCCTTTTCCTTTCTTTTTTGCTTGACTGTGTTACTCAAGACCTTGGCGCGAGACACACCCTCACGATCCAACAAGTAGGCAGGCACGGCTCCGTCCGCCACAGCCTCGTCGTTGGCATGCTGGTTGGAACGTTCGTTGTGCATGGCGATCGTCTTGCGCATCGTCGCCTTTTCCTTGAAGCGACGTTTCTGATAAATTTTGGCACGGATACCATGGACCTTCTGGGCGAATTCGGATCGCTTGTGGGCGAAACGAGCTTCCTTTTTTCGCTCGCGTTCATCGGCATCTAACCGCCTGCCGTGCAATTTGCGGTGGCGTTCCATGTGCTCATGTTGCGGCATTTTCGAGGCGTTGAATGATCACAAACAATGATCTCAAAATCTAAACTTTAACCTTCGCGTCTTTGGATCCTTGAATCCTTGAATCGACGGATGTGGTTCTTACTTCAAGGCAACAGAGTTGTGTTGGTATGATTGGTATGATATAATACCGGAAATGCGACAGCCGGTACGACGAAAGAATATTTCGATGCGAAGTTGGATTTGTGTGGGACGTCGCTCATCGTACCAGCAACCAGCACGCAGTGCTTATAGGCCCACTACTCGTATTTCAACGGCGGGATTTTTATTTCCGCAAGAAAATGGGTGGAGGTTGGCTGAATTCGATCGAAGGACAGACGCAAATAAAGGTCGAGCGAGTCCAATTTTTCGCTGATGATGCGATACCGGTAGAGGATGATGACCACGCTCTGCTCCGAGCCTTGTTTGAAACCTACTGAAAGTCGGTCTCCCCGTGGCCGACCCTTCGTACTGGTAGTATCGTATGATGCAGCAGTAGTTTCGTGTGGAAATGTGTCTACCGGATGGCTGCAGTACATAGAAACCGCCTTCCGTAGTATTGGTAGTAGTAGTACTAGACGCTTCGCTTTCACTACCGGTACTGGACGACCGGTACCAGTAGGCGGTGCCCCTTCCCGAAGAACCTCTTGTCGTTGTATGAGTACGGCAGTCCTTGCTTCATGCTCGTACGGGTAGATCGATGCATCACCATCACTGCTCTCGTTCGCCTTCCGCAGTAGTCTCCACGTCATCGGAGCAGCCTGCCGATTGTTGTACTACCCGAATACTTTCATAACTTTCATGTTACTACTTGCAATTATCCTACACTCTTTAGCTAGATTTATTCGCGCAGAAAGCGATGAGCTTTTTGTCTATAAGAGTTTGTGCGCATTTGGTTCGTGCTGATTGTGGACTTCTACGATTACGGAGACGAGAACCCAGAACCCCGTGTTATTATTGTTAAGTAGATTTTATGGTAGATTATTTTTCAACTGCTATCACAAAAGGGTGCTTGTACGCGTACCTGGTACCAGGTACCTACAAGAATATGCAATGATGATGATGTGATGGGATGATCTGACGATTGATTCTTCTTCTCACTTCTTCTTATACTCGGCGCCTTACGCGGCGCGTGCGGGATTGTCTTACTCATGTTTCACCAGTTTACTATGTTTGCCAGTTGCCAGTTGCATGCAGAGTACTTCGTACAGTACTTGTAGCAAATTTACAAAGTCTAATGTAGTATTCAAGTACAAACAATGGAAATGGTGTATTGTCTCCTCATTCTTCTGAGTTGCTGGTACCGGTAGTAGGTTTAGTACCATGCCCTTGTTCATCTGTTAACACTTCTCCCTCGACTAGTGGTGACTCAGTAATATTACCGGTAGTTTCTTCTTCGTTGGCTTCCTTGGTACTGGTACCCGAGCTGCTAACAGCAGCGATTTTTCCTTGTTCTTCATCGGTTGCAGTGGCATCTTTCTCAGTAACAGCGGTGGGAGCAACTTCGCCGACAACCTTGGCATCAACTTCTACGATTTCCGGATCTACGTCGTATTGTTCTTCAGGACTGACACTAGTAGGGCTCTCAAAAGCAGCCGCGTCAGCCTCAATAGGTGGTTCCTCGGGAGAAGAAGCAGGGTGCGATTCCAAATATGCCGCTCGCTGTTTCTCCTCCTCTAAGATCGCTTCGCCAGGGTAGTCGGACATCAACAAAAAGCATCCACCAGTGCAGAAATACATGCAACCGGCAACAATGGTCCAGCTACAAGACCGACTCAGGCTGCAATCGTTGTCTTGGCAAAAGTCGCTTGAAAATGCAAGGATTGACAAGAACTGGAAGCACGTCAGAACAGCGCTCAGAAGGAAGGCCGTGAAATATCTGGCCCCTTTCGCTTGGGCGCTGCAGGTGAAACTCAGCGAGTAGCAGAAGAGAAAAAATCCACCCAAGGCGCCAATGGCGGAAAAGCCGCGTGCGACATTCCAGGATGGAGTCAGCACATTGATGTACCAATCTATTTGGTCTTCTGGATATAAACCCTCTTCGTACCTTCGATCGGGAAAGGCAAAAATAGTGAGATGTTCAGACAGTCCAATCACTTTATATTTCTTTCTCAGGCATTGCATGAAATCTTCCAAGTATCTCTACCGAACTCACCAATAGCATTCTCCATTCGGTCTGGCGAAAAAGAACATACCAAATTCCTTGAAACCAGTCAAATCTTCAGGCAATCCTTCAAAGTCTTCGCCTGGAAGGAGGATTCGCGAATTGGTGGTTACAAAAGAACAGTCGCCGATTGCAGCCAATGAGAAAAGCATCCCCATGAGAAGGAGAGTCTGAGACAACAGACCAGCCAAGAACCCGTTAAGGAACAGACATCCTGACAAGAGAATTGAGCAGATTTTTTAGAAATCTCGTCAATAATACCGAGCAATAAAATAAGCAAGGCATACTCGGTACATACCACAAAGACAAGAATCGCTTGGCCCTTCCCCCAACGCCCTTGGCTCACAACCAACGCATTTCACAGGTTCACAGCAGCCCATTTTAACTTGTAGAACTTCTCGATGATACTAATCAAAGGGTAGTTGGGATCGTAAAGAAGGTCAATGCAAAACGGCAGCCCTCTGGGTTTTGTTGGGTGTCGGGTTGATGGTTGATGTTCTGATTTCGGTCGTGCCTCGTGCGCCAAAACAAGGCCAAAACGAAGAGAACTCTGTAATACCGGTACATACCTGGTACAAGCTCAACGACACCGGAGGTAGTTAACAACAACAACAACTGGTACCTGTACAGTACTGTACAAGTTCCGGTACAGTACGAACCTGGTACTGTACGTACCGGTAGTGTTCGGGTGGCTAGAGTAGCGAGAGAGAGAGCAGTTAGTCAAGCAAATCGCTGAGAGTTACAACGAGAGAGTTCGCAACTCATAATGAGAGTTACAAAATAATATGCCCCGACACCACCCAGAACCCAGACCTCTAGATGAGACCTCGAATTTACTCCATTGAGCGAGCGAGCGAGTCATCGCTGGTTTGACTAGCTGGATTGTTTGCTTGAATGACGACGAGTATATCGTAAAGCAGCGAAAAGTGTAGAGAGTCTGCCGAAAGAAGCATTCAACAGGCTGGTACAGTCGAACAATTGGTGGGTGGAGTAAATATAAGTACATCTAGAGTACTAGAGAATTCAATGGATGCACAATACTACTCATACTTGTTTTTCTTTGATGTGCATATCTATGGCTCTGCTTGTTTTGGTGCTGTACTGTCACCGGACCACTCACCGCCACCCGGTATATCTGCTTCCGAAGGGCCTGCAGGTGCATTGGTCACTTCCTCGTCCTCAGGGGGTTGCAACCTCTGTTTGGGTCGTTTCAGCCTCGCGCGAGCGCGCTCCTTCCTTTTGGGTCACTTCTTCCACTTCGGATTTTTGAACGGCGGGCTCGGTGGGTTCGACCTCTTCCACGGCAGCCAAAGCCCGGGGCTCTTCGCTAGTAGGAGCGACTTCTGGGTCCCCTTCGTCTACTATGACTTCTTTCTCCGCACCTTCCACTGGAGTCTCCTCATTTTTACCTACTATCTCTTCTTTATTTTCAATGCCTTCTTCACTCTCGACGGCTTCTTTATTTTCGATGGCTTCCTCGTCATTGTTTTCCTCAACGGGGACTGCTTCTTCGTCAACAGGAGCCTGTTCTTGAATGGCTGGGACAGCTTTGGTTTCCCTAGGAGGGGGGGGAGTCACTTTAGTAGGACCGGGGTAATCACGCATGATCACATGGCAAAAGCCACTTAAACAAAAACATGCAGCTGCAGCTACACTCCAACCCGCCGATCGGGAAAATTTGCATTCGTTCTCTGTGCAAATATCACTGGAAAATACCATAAAAGTCATGCACTGAAAGAGGGCTAAGACCACCCACACCAAGAATGCCATGAATAGCCGCACGCCCAAGAAATGGGAAGAGCAGCACATTGATATACTGAACAAGAAGAAGAGCATACCACTAGCTGCACTGACACCTCCTAAGATCCGTGCCGCCGTCCAGTCGCCTCCGAGGAAATCCCAGTAGTCCCTGATTTGATCATCTGCGTTGTCACCATCTTCGTACCAGTAGCAAGTTCCATCCGGTCGCCCAAAGGTTATGAAACCCAAACGTTTGACCAATGAGTTCTCATCGTTGCCTTCTGTAACCATGATTCCTGGAGATACGGAGACGAAACTACAGTCTCCAAGCGCCGCCAGCGAAAAGCATGTGCCTAATAAATAAAACATGTTTTAGTACAGCCGTAAAGTAAAGCAGTCACGTCATGTGCAGCCTTCACCTACCCATGAACAGTAAAAATTGTGCAGCTGCCACCTGGCAACCGCCATTTAAATACCCACAGCCTGTAGGACGACGATGATGATAGAATCAGATTAGAATACAGAACAATCTGAACGAAAAAAGCACTCCCCGAATGAAAACCTACCACACATGCAAGAATCGGGCGGTGGGGGGCCATCATCGTCTGATGTACAGCAGGAGCAGCACTCTTTAGGCATTCTCTCTAGAGGGTACGTGTACGATATTGCAGGAAAAGAGGAATGTATGCGTGCGGCAACTAAGTCCAAATGTTTGATTCGACGGCGGCTATCTTGAATCTATGCGGCCATCGCAATGGATCGGACGAGCAATGGAGGGAGATCAATGAGATCGATGAGAATACCGACATTTTGCTGACACCTCCGCTGTTTTTATTTCGGTAGGAGGTAGGACAACTCGAATCGTGTTTTGTGTCGTGTATCGGATTTCGGCGCTGAGCTCTTTATCGCGGTGAATTAACAGGGGAGACCGCCCCGTGATACAACACGTGAAGACGCATTTGAAGATCAGCAGGAACGCGGAATTCTACTGCGGTATACAAATAGAAGAACTATGAATACTTCCAAGATTAATTCTACATCTACGCCGAACAGCAGATGACGACTCTATGCAAATTGCTTCACTTGCTGTGTGATGAAAATATGTATACACCACAACAACTTGCACTTGACGGCAATGTGCTGTGCTGACCTATGGCTCTCTCGACTCTAGACTAAGAGCAAGAGGAAATATTATGGCCACCCATGATTTTTGTTGCTACAAGTACCAAGTATGATGTGCACCTGCAGGGATAAGCAACTACCTGCGGTAGCCGACTCCTCTACTAGTATACGTGTTCTCAATGGCATTTAAGGTATAATTATTCTCGTCCACTGGATACTCATGGCGTAACTTCTAGTTTTCGTTTTGTACTTCATAGAGAAAATGAGTGCTCGAAGAAAGGCTGATGACTACGCTGGGTGGCAACTCGTGCCACGAACCACAACCGGTCTGCTCTCACCCCGGCTCAACGTCACCATACAAAAAACCCTCTTCTAGCAATTCAACAAAGAACATTCGGATAGCAGGACTCAATTGTCCATCCTGCATTGTTTCGTTAAACCAATCTTTGTCCACTGGTGGGCCATTGGCAATTCGATCTAAAACTGCTTCGATCAATGGAAGCGATTCCTCGCCTTGGAGGTGGAATACTCGTCCTTGAGCATATAAATTACCAACCCGGTCATCAGCACGTATGGACAAAGCAAAATTCACTCCTTCAGCCCTTCTCAAGACCCCCTGACCCGATCGCACTGCAGCCAACGCCATTGCAGAGTCCCCCCACACTCCTAGCTCTTCTTTCCACTCCAAATCCATCTCGTACATTGGGATAGGATAGTCAAAGACTGGGCGCTTTGGTTCTGTAATCAATTTCCCGAGCAATGAATCCCAAGACTGTTCATCTGATAGAAAATCGTTGACGAGGTCTAGCACAAGATGCTTCATTTTGTCATTGACGTCATTGGTCAGGCTGTGCGGGGATGACGACACAAAGAGTTCTTCATCGGAATATCGGCGAACTGCCGACTCCATGGCAGAAGTCGCCACTGATTCGGCGATTTTCGAGAGCAAATCTGCCGCCGACGGGGCTCGACAGCCAACACTCAAAGTGATACAATCGTTTGAAGTTGCCGTACCACAGTGTACGAACCGAGGAGGTAGGTACAAGCAGTCTCCGGCTCCCAATCGCAGTTTGGTGGTGGTGGTGGGAAGGCCGGCCAAGTCTAGAATTCGGACTTGCGATGGTTCCACCAGGTTGTCGAATTCCTGCTGAACAGTGATTGGTTTGAGCCCTACTTCCCATTCGCGATGTCCCGAGGTCTGTACCAGAAAGACATCATAATTGTCGACGTGTGGCCCAATTCCTCCGCCGGTAGCTGCCAAACTCACCTGAGCATCATCTCGCCTCCAGCGCGGCAAAAAATCAAAATGTAAATCCATCCAATCGGACAAATCTGGAATCCATCTGTCTACGTCATTAACGACCAGCGTTGAAGATATTTCATCGTCGTTGCTTTGTAAAAGGCAGTCAAGCTCTTTCAAACTATCAAACGGACCAAACTCCACAGTAAAGCTATCCAACGTCTTCATTTTGTGCTGTATCAGCCGACAAGCGAGAGATTCTGCCATATCTTGGTCGCCTTCGTTGGCGGTACAACATGCAAGTTTGAGAATCTCTTGCCACGATGGAAACGGTGAACTTGAAGATTCTTCTGTGTCATCAGGAACAGGGAAGGCACCTATTAATAGCAACGGCCGACGGCCCCAACATTTCGTAGCCCCAAAATGGGATGAATTCCATGCACCGTGTGTTATTTCAATTTCTCGGTCGTCTGCAGATGAATACAGAAAAACGCCACACGGCTGTTCCTTCTTGTTGATTCGAAGCATCCGTTTCGACAATCCATCATAGATCCACGCGCCCCCAGGAATCAGCAATGATAACCAGCAAGATGAGACCATGAATATCGCATTTCGAGTTGCTCGAAGCATGCTGCTGTCCTGTAGCTAGCCTTTCCGCTGTTAGATTTCACCGACGAATCTTATTTACCTTTCTTCAGCAGTGGTGTAGCGTGTTGAAAGGGTTGCCATTGAGCGGATCTGATGGAGCTGCTGGTGGATCTTCCATCTTGGGTTTTTTGGATCCAGAAAACCCATACCGGTACCTGGTACCTGTACCGCGTACTGGTACCGTAGCAGGAGCATCCTGGGATGCCTGTGAGCGCAATGTTTACATAAACAACTTTTAACGATCATTCAAAAATAACCATACCTGAGAATAATTTTATGCTAGCGCAACTTTTATCGTCTTGCACCGGTCCGTTCTCCGGTCTGTTGGATTAAATGGGTCGCGCACACACCGCGCCGGTACGAATGACAGTTTCTACGAAACGCTACGAAAACACGCGGCGCAATCCAGTCTACTCATACTGCCTACTACGGATTTACAGGCCAACCACCGTGTCGGTGGCCATTTTCAATTTATTGCGACGTCGAGGACGACATCGCGGCGAAACAAACGAGAACTCTGCGCTTGCCTTCGCGCGGAGAAAGGCCTGCTGACGCGAACATCTCATTCCCAAGGCCTACCGGTACCGGTACCGGTACCGGTACTATGCTGTACTGTACTGTACTGTAATTTCTCCGAAGGGTCCCCACAATATCTGAACTTCCTTGCTCATAAAATGGGAAACTACAAGTCTTCCACGAATACCACTACTCTAGAGAGTGGTAGCTATTAATTACAATAGACCTACTATCTACCAGGAGTTACAAACTGCAAAATTAGCATAAGCATGCATGTCGAGATATGCACCAGCTCAAGGATAAACCTGTGGGATCTTCTTGATTCTGTCAAAGGAACAAAACAATACGCGGAACTGGTCGAGTGTTTGCCGTCAAAGAATCTACGCAATCATGAAGAATCATCGTTTCCACAGGCGGGTGGGAGAGGGGCTTCGGAGAGACCGTCGGACGCTACATTGACAATAGCCAATATACGAAAAGGCCAGAATCTTGCTTTGTCTAAACTTCCTTTCCTTTGGAAGATGCACGAGATGCTAGAGGATGTGGAGAAAACTGGTGATGATCACATTGTTTCCTGGTTGCCACACGGAAGGGGCTTTCGGGTGCATAAGCCAAAATCATTTGTGCAAAAGATCATACCTCACTACTTCAAACAATCGAAGTACAAGAGCTTTCAACGTCAACTTCATCTTTACGATTTCGTCCGAACCCCGCGAGGGGTCGAAGCCGGGGCCTACAGTCATCCAAAGTTTCTCCGAGGGAGCAAGTCGCTGTGCCTTTCTCTGAGCCCACACAAAATCAAGGGGAGAAAGCCCCATCAGCAATCTGTCCAAGCCCAAGGGGGCGTTTTGAATGAAAACGTCTACCCCTCCCTCGGCAAACGCTTGCGAGAAGGCGCCCATGATGATGGCTTTAGAGGAAGCAGGAACTCAAGGAACAGCAGTTTCATCCTGAACAACCTACGGTGCAACACTTCAACTGAAAGGCAGCCCTTGGTGACATCTGACGGATCATTTGACTGGAAACAGGTCCAAAGTATGTTAGTCACAGGTGCTTCCCTGGCAGCGGAATTGGAAGAGAGGAACAGTCGGCCTGTTATTTGGACTTCTACCACTTGCTGCCCTTCTACCACAAAGCCACACAGTGGCGATGTTGTGTACGCTTTTGGTGAGAGACCATTTCGTTTTATAGAAGATGCATACGAGAAAGGTGCTACCTTAGGTGCATGCTGCGATGAACCAGATGACGTTCTTTTGTCAGATCAAGAACTAGGTTGCTTGATTGAAGAATCCATGGACACTGGCGTTGACGTTACACCGTATACTGACATGGTCGTATGAAACTGCAAATAAAATAGGAACAAACCTGCTAGTAGAGCTAAACAAACATTTCCGATGATGCAGAGTACCATCCTTGATGTCTGTCGTTCGGACCTCGAAAGTGAAGCAAGAGCATACAGAAACCGCGTATGTAGCACATCATGATGTCTTAGAAGCCCAAACCGTGAGGTGGCACTCAAAGCAGTCGGTGGCCTGCGTTTCCCAATATCGTTCCACTGCAATGCTAGCAGAGTCAAGGGTTTACACTATCGTAGTCTACTCTGGCGGGATGACGACCGTTATTGTAAGGCAGTGTTGCGATCCGGGCACAGGAGGAGCGTGATACTTGCACTGCCTTGGCTTCCGATGACCTCCCTCTGTTTGCATCCAAAGATATTTTGGATCAAAAGAAACCTTCAGCGAGTATACTCTCGTCGCGGTCCAAGACTACGCAAAGAGAGAACTGTATGAATCTGCATGGTGATGAAATCGACGCTCCGGAGCTTTCAAAAAGCCTCCTGTTTCGTCGTCCTCGCCGTACTTGTCTTCCATTGCCCTCATCAAGTTTTGAAGATCTATCCAGTGATCGATCGCGTTCTCTTGATACTCCTCAAGATCATCGACGCCACTGGTGGTGATAATAGTGTGGGTTTCAGCATCGATTATCAAAAGGGTCGGGATTTCGAATTTTTGATCGATTCCCAAAGAATCGACTTCGGGCTTGCTGCAGACACTGAAGTGTCTCTTCACAGCGTCCATCTCTGACGATTGAAAGGGTACTGCCATCCAGTTTGTGCCTTGGTAGCTACGAAATGCGTTTTCACTGTTGTCTGAGGAGACGTAAATCAGCGACATGGACGCTCTATCGGAGGGTGGATGATAACCACGAGATGGAGGTGCCAACAGCTCTGCCCCCAGAATCCTTTCGATCCTCTTCGTTACGGGTGTACATACCCGGCACCAAGCTGCCGCGAAGTACAACCCAACTAATTTAGAGTGTGCCAACGCGTACTGTAGTGACACGTATTCAGCAAGCGGGAGCTGCCTTTCATCTCGCACAAAATGTGTTTGAGTCTCATCAGACCCAGGGGTCGTTCTGGAAGCAAACAATATGATGACCCCGACGAAGAACACAATTGCGACAGAACAGATGATGATTTGGACACTCTGGAGCTGCCCGCTTTGCTTCAGCCGCATACGCATGCTGCTAGTCGGTCTCGCTTTCGAGATTCTACCTGACGAAACGGTGTCATGCCCCGTGAGGGGCAAGGAGTCATCGCTGTGATAGCGATGGACATACCGTTTTTGCATCGAGCCCGTTCCGTTTTCTGTACAAATTCTTCGTAATTGTACGAGTACCGGCACTTCCCCTCCACTCACTCACTCGCTCACTCACTACTCGAGCAAGCACGCTACTCTATTGAAAGACGTATGGCATAGCAAAACATTGTGACAAAATATCGTCTCATGATGGGGATAAAAGGAGGAGGATGACTGATGAGATCGATGATGAATGATGTTTTTTATTGTTGCTGTTGTGTGTTGTGTGTTTGTGTGTTTGTCGTGAATTGGATTCGCGATGTACAGAAACAGTCCCAAATGGAGATCCAATCGGATGAGTCTGCGATTCAATCGGACGGTAGTCTTGGAAGCGACGTTCCAGCTGAAACTATTGTTCACTATACATGAAGAATGAACAATACAATCCAACGACTGCGATTCCCTAAACGGAGCGAAAGGCTACCATAACAGAAAAGAAAGTGGGATAGAGATATAGACAGTTGGGAGCGAATATTAGTATCTTCATCGGGGAAGATATGATTAATTGGACCCGGCAGTTCCAAGACTGATCGGCGAGAGCAAAGATCCAATTCCAACAAATGGAGTTATTAAAGATAGAATAACATTGTCATAATCTCGAGTTTGAGACAAAAGTTTACTTTGCTTTACTTTACTTGAGAGAGGTTCGTGTATCGGAAGATCAGACGAACTACCAGCAATACTACACGACACGGGACTGAAGAAGTAGTCCCACGAGTCATCAGTCAGCTGACGAAGAACAGACTACGGAGATTTCAACACGCTTGCGCAAGCGACTGATTGAAATACTCACATAATCAGAAGGCCGAGCGCGAGATTTGCAAAAAGAAAGAACCATGAGCGACGCGAAGGAAGACGTCGACCACTCTAGAGACGACTATTCCAACGTACCCGAATGCGGAGTATGGTACCGGCAGAAAGGTGTACTCGTACGATCTCAAGATGGAGATAGGAGTCGAAGAAGGGATGTCAACCGTCCCCGTACCGGTGATTTTCAAGGATTTGATTAAAACTTTAACGGATGCCGCGGGCCATTCCCTTGTTATTCTCGATACCAAGGACCATCCATACAAGGATACCGAAGTACTCACCAGCGCCCAGTAGGAATCTCTTCGCCAAGGGCTTCCTAGCCATCGAATGGACACACTACCTACAACAGGAACACTACAAGCGCCAGGACCGGCCTAACAAAACCTTTGACACTGGAGTCTTCATGACCGGACTTATCAAAACCATATGGACCAGCCTCAGCACACTGTGGACTAATCATCTTAATCACGTCCATCAGAAAGCCGACAACATCCCATCCCCGGAGAAGCGCCTCGAAATGCAAGCCAAAATACGAATGCTCCACCAACGACGCCATAATTGCCTAGCAGCACACCGAGAAAGATACTTCCACGACGACCTCGATGACTACTTCGTACACGCTACTAACTCCCAAATGGAAACCTACATCAACAACTATGAACCCAGAATATACGACAGCATCAAACAGTCCCAGACCAACGGCACAATTACCAGTATCCTAGCCCACACTGGCTTCACCCGAGCAGCACCACAAGGCACCAACAGACCTCGAATCCAGGCCAATAGTGACACCCCAATACACCCCAAACATTCTCGATGGCGACCAACACCAACTATTGTGGACCGCTTCCGCAATTTCTTCCAACCCACCTAAACTCCACCAAACAACCATATTGCTATTGCTATTACAGGTACATAGTATTTACAGTCCAGTAAATACAGGTACGCAGTAAAACAGTGCGGGCAAACGGTGAGATCGTATTGGTCCATCATTCTTTTGATGCCGAGGCGATCGCTTCTGCATGAAGACTTCATACATCACAATAAAACATAATGTTGAGGATTTGTTCTTTTTGGGCGGGGGTGACATCTGGAGTTCGGCGTGTCGACGTTCTCGTCGTGAATTCTTCGACGACGATGATGGATACAGGGAAACAGGGATCCGTGGGCACAATAACTCATCTCCTCTGCCTACTCATGACATTATTTTGGGGACGATCAACCAGTTTACCACCACTACAACGATTGAAAATGGCTGCCACTGCTTCAACGGCTTTAGTTCGTTCCGCAACATTCACAGCCCGCCGACTGGACAGATGTGTCATTGGTACCAGTACCTGTAGACAACAATACCAATACTGCTCTCTATCAGGCTCGTCGTTGTGGGGCACGAGTCGTCGTTCATCCCTTTCTCTGGTACCTCGTCGCTTTGGCTTTTCGACTTCGTCTCTCTCGGACGATGGAGAATCATCGGATGCAGCGATGAATAATAATATTCGCATGATGCCTGTTACTCGATTCACAGAAGACGAAGAAATTATTCGTGACACCGTCCGTTCTTGGGCGACGACCGAATTGCAGCCCATCGTTCGAGAAATGGACAACGAGGCCAAGCTTCGGCCGGAAATTTTAGAAGGCTTGTTTGCGCAGGGATTCATGGGTATGGAAATTCCGGAAGATTTTGGTGGATCTGGTCTCAGTTTCACAAGCTCTTGTCTCTGTGTGGAAGAGATTTCCAGGGTCGATCCTTCCGTTGCGATTCTCGTCGACATTCATAATACTCTGACGAACAACGCCGTTCGTTTCTGGGGTTCTCCTACACTGCAAGAATATTGGCTGCCAAGGCTGGCCACTGACACCGTTTCGAGCTTCTGTCTATCCGAGGCGGGAAGTGGGAGCGATGCATTTGCCATGAAGACCACCGCCACACGATCAGCCGATGGATCGTATTTCACCTTGAATGGATCAAAGCTATGGATATCCAACGCCAAAGAAGCTGGCGTCTTTCTCGTCTTTGCAAATGCAGACCCATCCAAGGGCTACAAGGGAATTACAGCATTCATGGTGGACGCAGAGGCGGAAGGGATCGAAGTAGGAAACCCCGAAAACAAACTGGGATTGCGAGCTAGTTCCACCTGTCCACTCATGCTTGAAAATGTAAAGGTTGATGCAGCCAATGTATTGGGGGATATTGGTCTTGGCTATCGATATTGCATCAACATTTTGAATGAAGGACGAATCGGCATTGCCGCCCAGCAGATCGGTATTGCGAAGGGCTGCCTCGACATTGCCTTGCCATACATGATGGAACGAAAACAATTTGGCCAAGCCATTGCAGACTTTCAGGGTATACAGCACCAGTACGCACAGATTGCGACGGAGATTCATGCTGCTGAAGTCATGACTTACAATGCTTGTCGGATGAAAGAGAACGGTATTCCCTTTGTCAAAGAAGCCAGCATGGCAAAGTTGTACTCCAGTCAAACAGCAGAGAAGGCTGCGAGCAAAACCATCGAGTGGCTCGGTGGCATTGGGTTCACAAAAGATTTATTGGTGAGTCCTCAATGTCATGATCCGCTCTTGGTTCGTTACACCTTCATGAAGTGCTCACACTCACTGATGTCTTATGAAATCGTCTTTTGTCTTTTCCGAGTTCCTAGGCAGAAAAGTTCTACCGAGATTGCAAGGTCGGTTCGATATACGGTAAGTACATTGTCACGTTGCAGGCTTTGTGTCTATCACACTATTACGTAGAAGTTTAGTAGTATCTATGCTCACCATTGAGGCATCCCTTTTACTGTCGACCAATAGAGGGTACCTCCAACATCCAACTGCAAACAATAGCCAAACTCATCCAGGCCGACTACGCATAGAAAACAACCGGGCTATGGTCGGAAGGGCGCTTCAATCTCATCCACACTGTCACCCTGCCTTAATTACTGAGTAGTTTAGAAAGAAAATTAATAACTGACACAGGTTTACATCGATAATACTATGATGGTAGTAGCTTACGAGTACTGTTTGGGCTCAGTATTGTGAACACAAATGACGTGGTAGGCTATATTTTAAGAGGAATGTACGTACGGGTTTAAACCAAAAGCCTTGATGCATACAGTAGTAGAGGAAGCAAGGTGATGACAATGATGATGATGATTCATTCTTTACGGGGCAGCCAAGGTGATTTCGAAAAGCCCAAGGCTTCCCTCGCCTCCTTGAACGTAAATGAAGTAGTCTTGCCCGCGGATTGCCCGGAACTCAAAAGGACCGTTGGTAATCAAATCGGAGACGCCGTCGACGCAATAGAGACCACCGCAGTCTCCTGTAAATACAGAAACCTCCGGAATCACCATTCCGTTACCTGGGATAGAACAGCCAGTGGAACAGGCTGACAGTGTCAAGGAACCGCCAGTTTCAGAGGCGGAGTACCTGTACCACTTCCCAGGTGCGATGCCATAGGTCGCCGTTCCGCATTTACCACCACCGTTGGTGAATGAGCTATCAAGAGCAGCACTGATGATTCCCACATCTGATGAACCATCGGGTCGCAGATTTGATGCAGAAACACATTCCTCGTTGGCGATGGCGTTGATGTTGGTCGGAACTTCATTGTTGGCTTCACTGCTGGTGGTCTGGATGGTAGCATTCTTGTCGTTCTTTGTTCCAAAAACGATTCCTAATACAATCGCTAGAAGAACCAGGAAGAGACAAAGCAGGGCGACTATCCGCCGCATTAGTTTTCCTCGCAATTCCATGTCCTGATCCAGATCCTTTGTCAGGGACACGCTACTGGCAGTTTCGACGATGCTTTCCGCGTCAAGGGGTCCCAGCTGTTCCTCCTCGAGGCCAGGAAGGGTATGGGGGCTGTGGGCGAAGAGATCAATATCCTCCGTTGACGGGGTGGTTGGAGCAGTTTCTGCGAAGACAAGTTCTGCTCCTTCTTCACCATCACCTACTTCGATGATTTGGGGTTGTGGTCTAACAACACTTTCTTCGTCCTGTACGTCAGGAGTGCCACCACCAGGCAGTAATTTTCGAAACCAACCCATGACTTGCGTGGGTTCTGTTCTGCTACCGGTGAAGTTGTTCAACGCAGAAGAGGAGGTGCAAAACAAATAATAATTGATTGGGTGCGCCGTCACACAAAAAATGTGTTTTTGCTTGGCAATTGGCAAACTCTATTACATGATGTACATTTAGCTTTCGTCCCGGTAGTACAGTATACCAGCTGCACGAGTACAGTAGTTGTACAGATTACCAGGTACACTACCACTACTATTGGTACCGCGTACAAGGACTACAATATCACAAAAAAATAGATATGAGTAGACCTACGAGTACCAGGTACTGGTACTCATTCCGTTCTGTACGAGTACGAACTCTACTGGAGGGAACATATGAAATTTGTGTCGCGGTCATGCCGGCGTGACGCTCGATAAAATTATTATGGGGTTCCATTGTCCAACGGACCAAGGAACATGTGTCTGGCGTCCGATTTGGCGGGAATGAGCTGAAATGCACCAGCCATTGTCGATTATTTTAGTTTACAGTATCATAGAGTGGGTCGAATACTCGACAAGACGATCCAAACCTCGATCGACCTCCTCGGCATCAACTTTCTGTGCCCTTTTTTCGGAGTCGTCGTCGTCGTCGTCGTCGAAGCGCAGCAAGCACTAGCACGATACCGGTAGGCGGCACAACCATAGACAATAGCAGAGACGCATGTTTATCCTGTAGGAAGACGGATCCACCGACCGTTATCTTGACAACCGCTCTACGTGTCCCCATTATTCTGTCATCATGGGAGTCAAGGGACTCTGGCGACTGCTAATGCCCATCGGCCGTCGTATTTCCATTGAAACGCTTGAGGGCAAAATACTCGCGGTTGACGCAAGTATTTGGCTGACCCAATTTCTAAAGGCCATGCGGGATCCCGACACGGGGAAGGTTCGACCAGCCGCCCACTTGATTGGTTTTATTCGACGACTATGTAAGCTCCGGTATCAAGGCATTAGACCGGTCTTTGTCTTTGACGGAGCAACGCCTGAGATCAAGCAACGGGAAGTACGGGCAAGAAGGAGACAACGAGAACAATTCAGGAGCGAAGGGGATTCCATCCAGAGAATGGCGAAGCGGTTGCTGGTACAACAGCTTAAAAAGCAGGGAAGTCAGGTTGCGGCCCTGAAGAAGAAAAAGAAGATCGAAACAAAAGAAGGCGATAATTCAAACAAGGAAAGCAAAGACACGACTACTGCCATAGGAGCGTATGCTCCGGGCTTTTATGACCCCGAGATGGAGAATACGGAAGATTCCTCCTCCTCCGCTAAGCCCAGCAAAGCACAAGAAGAGCATGTATCAAACATCTCAAACATCGCAGTGGACACGGAGGTAGTTGATTTGTTGGAGGACGGCCAGGCTGATTATCTGGACAAAGCGACTTCTAGAGTCAGTGCTCGAAGTGACTGGGATATCGTGGACATCGACGTCGAGCAAGATGGAGGAAAAACACAGACGGAAGGGCAAAAATCGAGTCAAACCGACGACATTCGCGACTACGCATCCTCAGATCCCAACGATTTCGATTCGGAATATGTAGCCTCGTTGCCTTCCACTATGCGAAAGGATTTGGTAGAAGGTGCCCAAAGGAATCGACGATTGCAAAGCCGGCGTGAGTTCATGAAAGTGGCTTATGATCCGGAGGGCCTCTCCAAGTGTCAGCTCAGAAATTTTCTGAAATCTACCAAGCTGAATCAGAATATTAAAAAAATGGCCCAGCAAGCATCCAAGTCAGACGGTTCGCAAGAGACCCCTGCTTCGGACAGGACAAAGCGAATCATTTTTGAAACGGATGGCAAGGACCATAGTGCTCAGAAAAAAGAGAACAATGAACAAGTTCTACGAAAGCTTCGGAAGGTTCGCAAGCTATCAGTAATGTCCTCGAGCGAAGATGAAAGTGACGAATGGCATGACAGCATGAATGATACTATTGTTGGCACATTGGGGGTACCGGTAGCAGCTAGGAGGCCCAAAATAACTATACATGACGACGACAGCGAAAGTGACGAAAGATACAGTGACAATGAGAATTTGGCAAATGGTCATGGTTTTATGCCCTCTGAAGGGGTCGCAAGGATGCCCTCGCAACCGCTTTCAAAACACGATGGAGGTGCCGAGCAAAGTGACGAAGAAAGGTGCATAGGTGGTTCCATACACAACGGGAACTCAAGTAATGAAGTATCCGCTAAATCAGCGGGAAGAAGAAGACTTCTAGGTCGCAGAAAAATGGAACGGGTGGTAGCTATCCAGAACGATGGGAATTCTTCTGGGGATGAACGAAAAATACCGGCTCGTGAACCGAGGGAAAATGCAATAGCACAAGAATTGAACGATGAAGCGATCGCCAGAGCACTCCAACAGGCTGAATACAGTTCTGACAGTGATGGGGTTGGTGGTTTCCTGCCGAATAATAGCGTTCAAGGTGTTCCTAGCGTCGCAAGACAGCCTGAACCAGCACTGTCGTCTGAGGAGAGTGAAGCCGACGACATAAATTGGGAAGACGGTGATGATGGTGAGAGTGAGAACGCGGATGATGTCACCGCCAGCGCGACGATTGAAACAGATGCAGGAGAAATATTGCCTACAGTTTGGAATGGTTCCAATGAAAAGAAGATGAGCCCTTTTCAGAGCAAGACTGAGTCTAAGGATGCACCATCGAGAAATGAAAACCATACGACAATATTGTTTGATGATACAGCGGCATTTCCATCTCCTTCTGATCCATTATCGAATATAGTAGAGCACGCGGGTGAAGCTAGCAAGGAAGAAATAATTGCATGGGAAGACGGTGGTAATGACGAAGACAGTCCCTATCGAAAAACGGAGGAAGAAGAGGCACCACCGGGTGTCAGCACTTCTCGGAGTTATCGTGGGCCTACTTCAAGCGATGGCTTGGATGATGAAATAGAAATCCACGACGATGAAGACGGTGACGCTGTGGCCACTCAAGATGACTCCTGGGGCGAGTACTTTCGAATCGTCAATAGTAAGAGCTCCAAGGAGATGACGGCTGCATTGGAGCATGCCCAAGCAACAGCAGCCAATCTGACAAATTGGGCAGGGCGGGCCTTCCGACGCGCCGTTGCCCAGCATGCAGCAGAAAATGGCTTGCATGTACCTGAAAGCGCCAAGCCAAAAACAATACAAACTAGCAAACCTGACCAAACCAGTCCTTCGAGAGTGAGGGGTCAAAAGGAAAAGGAGGAACAAGATTTAGTGGATATCGATCTTCTGAATCAAGAATCAAGGGTGGGGACGAAGCCCAAGGTCGATATAGCCGAGCAGCAGTCCTCGTCGGCAGCTTGGCCTGAGACTCTGGGTGAGGCCGCCGTCCTCGACACTCTAGAGGCTTACCAAGAAAAATGGACAGATGAGAGAAATCAAGAGGATCGAGATATGGACACAGTGACAGATGAAATGCGGACTGAAGCGATGGCTTTATTGCAGCTTTTTGGTGTTCCCTATGTTGAAGCCCCTGCGGAGGCCGAAGCACAGTGCGTCACGCTAGAAACACTTGGCTTAGTTGACGGTATTGTGACGGAAGATTCAGATGCGTTTGTCTTTGGTGGCAGACGAGTGTACAAGAATATTTTTGACGATCAGAAATTCGTTGAGGCATACGATGCAAACGATGCCCGAACGGAAATGGATTTGAGCCGTGATGGTCTGGTTGCTCTAGCCATGCTGTTAGGTGGGGACTACACAGAGGGTGTAAAGGGTGTCGGAATCGTCAATGGAATGGAAATAGTTCATGCATTTGATGCCTCAGCTGATGCCAAGGAAGGTTTGCTAAGATTTCGAAAGTGGCTAGATGGGTTCGATCCTTTCGATTCCGTGAAGGAGTCAGACAACAAGGGCGAGGAAGAAATGACGAAAGAGCGTTTTTTCCATCGTAAACACAATTCAGCTCGGGCACGTTGGGTTGCTCCTAAAAGCTTCCCGAGTCCACAAGTCCTGAATGCCTACTTGAATCCCGTCGTGGAAACCTCCGAGGAGAGATTTTCATGGGGGGTTCCAGACATGGACCGACTCATCCTCTTTTTGAACAAGCACGTCGGATGGAGCGCCGAGGAAACTCAGAAGCTGGTCCAGCCCGTTCTTGATAAATTGTCCCGTGGATCAATGCATCAAACGAGAATTGAGTCATTTATGCGTTTTGAAGATAGCATTAGATTTGCAGATGTACGTTCCAAGCGCCTGCGTGAGGTCTTGAACAAAGCAAAAACCGAATCTGGAGACCAAACCCTCAAAAAGGTCAAGAAGTCGAAGACTTCAACCGATGCTTCTGGGCCATCGAAAATCAAGCATTTTGATTGATCCCACTAGGTTTCGTTTTCAGCATAAGTACCATATTGCTTCGTTCGATAGCCCGATGACAAACTAAACATCAGTCAAATCTCTCTCTACTACTCTCTAGCTAGAGCTCTACTAGAGAGTAGAGAGAGAGAGCTATCTACCGTGCCGGTACTGTATGCCCCCGCCTCTCGCGGAAGATCGACCAAGACGACCCAATTATTTCCCCGTCCATAACCAATGCTGTCTGTCTGACTGCCTGTCTGTAGCCCGGTTCAGCGAGCCTCCACGCGGCGCGACAGCTCACGTACGCGGTACAGCGGCCGCGCTTACTTTTTGGGTGGCCGCAGGCGGTGCCGGAAGGCACGAGATCAATAAAAGGCACGATGAAGCACTACTAGCAATCTTTGGTGTTTCATCGGGTTGCTCGTTCCTCGTAGACTACAAGTACTTGTACCGTTATTCCCAGTATCGTATGCTTTGTGCTGATCGCTGATCACTGAACATCATTTGTAGTATCCGAACCAACAGGAAGGAAGGAATCTCATTACAAACAGTAGTGGAAGGCCAATTCAGTTTACCGTTTTCTATATTCATTGGCACCGCAGAACTAAAAATGGCAAAGAAGAAGGGTGGCAGCAAAGAAACTCCGGTTGCGGCAGTCCCCGTCGCGGACACCAAGGTGGAAGCCAAGGCTAGCGAGGAGGAAGATTACGAAGAGGATGAGTTGGAGTTGCTGCAAGTGGATCTGGGGGATATGGTGAAATTGAAGCAGATTCTTGACGAAGCTGTTGCTGCCGCGCTGCTAGACAAGTATTTGGAGGAAGACTACCGCTTGGACAATTGGAAGCTGGCGATCATGGTCGCCGCTTGCCTGTTTGCGGTTGTCGCTCAGTTTGCACCGCTTCCCTTTCCGGATTCGCGCCCGATTCTTGGCACGTGCTGCTGCTGCTATTTCATTCTGAGTGGAGTCTTGCAACTGATCACAACATTTATTGATAAAGATGCAATTTTGCTGACCAAGCCTCTGCCAGCTGACAAGACTTCCAACAAAGATCTCCTCAAGTCCGGCGTGAAGGTGCGATCACAATTTCCTCGATTCTCAGAGTTCTACACCCTCATCCTGGAGTATCAGGGCCTGGATGACCCGCCGTTGGTAGAACAGAAATGGAGTGTGGGCCACTTCTTTGACAAAGAAGGCATGTTTGACGAGATTGGACTTCAACAAGAAGTCGAAGCTCTCTTTCTGCGCCTGGAAAGCGGTAAATATGACAACAAGAGCGCCTCTTCCAAAAAGAAAGACTAATAATATAGAATACCAAATGAGCAAGGCATAGACTAGAGAGGTCGTATTATGAGGTGTCGCCCCCTTCCGAGTTGCACACCTTTAGTGTTCCTTACGCCGGGCAGTATACTGTCTGGCTGGAGTGAGCCGCCCCTCTTGTCATTTCGTATAGTAGCACGACGCAAAGAAACGGTGTCCTTGAATCAAGTTGGAACGGGGAGGCAAAACTTGCTAGACGTTTCGGTAGAAAAGAGGGTTCTCCCGCATGGTAGGTTTCCGCCACTCCAATTTGTAGTCGGCTGGAAGTACGACGGTACGAACTGTAATATCTGGCTCATGACTGATGAACATGTTTTTGAGCATGAAAAAAATTGGATAGAGAAGTGTCTAAATTTTCTTGAGATTGTCGAGGCAGGTGAGTATTGATGATTTATTGTACTGATACCCGAAGAAGGGGCACGACAGAGATGAAACTTAAAAAATGACTCACCTTTCTTGTGGTCGATCCCATCTTCTAAATCCTGCAGGTGATTGTTCACAGTTTCAAGATGCAAATCGTTGTGTTTGGGGTCCAACAGTGGCTCCACCATTGCCGTCCTTTTCTTCTGCTGAAGCTTTACTAAACTTGAAAGCAAAAGACCACCCAAAACCAGGATGGCACCCACCACATAGAACCAAGAGAATCCCTTTGGAAAGATAATGAAAGATATGACTAGAGTCATACCCTTTCGACCTGTCGCAACCAGCACCGCGGCGACACCACCAAACCGTCGCACTACTGTCATATGTATGGAGATAGCGATATAAGCGATGAAGGTGTAGATCACCATGTAGATACAGGCGATGTGACTTGTTTTCGAAAAGGCAATCAGTCCGAAAAAGTCCCCAGAAAGCATCGTCGTAAACGTCATGGCCATCAGCGTGAAGATATTAGTGAAGAATGTGACTTCCAATCGCGACGATCCCAGCCGAAATAATCGTTCTTGAGCATTTGGTAAGATGGCATCCGCACAAACACTCAAAGACACAAAGGCTAATCCAATAGGGTGAAAGCTAGGGGACTTTGATTCCCAGTCGGCCGCCGCAAACAGCACCAATCCCGCCGAGATACAAACAGCCAAGATGTACTCAACCGACGTGAACACTTTCCGGTGAACAATTGACGCCACAATCATCTTTGAACAAACGCAAGGGTTAGCGCAATCGCAAATCTTCTGGAAGTTCTTGGTTCCCTCAGGTGTCGGCACTCACCGTCGGAATCAACTTGCAGCTCCGAAATACAACTTTGGTTGGAAAATTGATGTAGTTCAAAGCCAAATTGGAAAGGGACGATGATGCTAACAAGCAGCAAGTCAGAAACGGGTATGCCGACAAGGGAGCTACTCGACCAGTCTCTCCCGCTATTAACGTTCTTTCCAGAAAGGAGCAAACAGTCACGCTGTTTCCAGTCGTCAAAAGTGAGGTTGTCACAGTGAGTGAGTGAGTGAGTGAGTCCAACTAACAGAAAATTCCAAACACCAAGTTGTGGGAAAGCTTACCCCAATACTTCCAAATATCCCAGCATCACACCGAATTTGAATCCAGGTATATTCATCATGGCCTCTTGCAATAGATTGTGGACACCAAAAAATAGGAAAACGCCAACCGCTAGCACCGAAAATTGCATCGTTGGACTCAGCTGATCCAGCAGACTCTTTTTCGAAGCGTCTTCTGTCATTTTGATTACTGTATCCTGGTTGAAAGCTGAAAGGCAAGATAAATTAAAATGACCACTGGCGATGGATCCATACCGCTGTTCCGTACTACGATCCAAATTTGAAAATGAGATGGAATTTACTGCAGGTATTTTACCATGTACCGTTACAAGCTATTTGTCCCAGAGTGGTTTCTGGGCGCTGGCAGCGCGTGGGCGGGAAGATGACATGTCTGGGCTGTTACGAACCACTTAGGCCCGGTCCGGACTACTTTTTGAAACATCTAAGTTTTAAGAGTTTCTGAGGGCTCAGTACCGGTTCTGAGCCGAAGAAAAGTCCGATGTTTCACTTGCCCGCCGGCTCGGTGGGCAACAGCATAGTAGGCGTGGAGCGAGCGAGAGACAAGGTAAGGCATGCGCGCAAAACGCGCGCAAAAACTACTCACCGATTACTAAAAGGTTCCAAGAGGAAAAGAGAAGGAAACCATACGAGAGACGGATTGAAAACCGCCATAAAACTTTTCTTTTTACCCAGCGAGGTAAAAAGAGTCTATCATCGGAAGCGGAAGCAGACAATAGTAGATAGTTTTGTAAACGGCCATCATGGCTACAGCAGCAGCATCGTCTAGTAGGGGCCTGGCCACCGTCTTGGTTTCCGCGCGCGTTGGACTACGCCAAAAAGTAGGACTTTTGGGTCCGAGTTTTTGGTCGACCGCAACGACCACGAGCGAAACTCTCTACATCGCTTACTACCTTGTGTGCACTCCTAGAGATTTTCACAAACCACAATAAATAACATCAATGCATAGAATTAATTAATTTATATTGTTGTGGTGGGCACATCAGGGTAGATGGTTTGTTTCTGAAGGCTCTCTGGATGATCATTCAGCACGATTTCAGTCCATCATTTTGACATCATCCAGTCACATCCTTAAAAGCCATAGGTGTACAGATTTGCATTTCCACGGCCCGTCTTTCTGCCCGCCGCAGTTGCGAGCTTCAGATTTGCAAAACGGATAGTAGAAGCAAACATCTGGATTCTTAGTTGTTATTTCCGGCCGGAATTTCCGGTTTCCGGTCCAGGGCAGAGGGGAAATTGCGCGGTACTTGTACACGTACTCGTACCGCGGCGAAACGGGCGATTGAGTCCCTGATTCGGCGGAGTCGTCTACGCAGCGGGTACGCTCTGTAGAATCTACACAAATGGGTACTGTGCCGCAAAACTTTTTCCATACATCCACGGGTGCCTTCGGCAACGAGCACTCTTCCTAAAATCCGAGCCCCCCAGCTAATCTACCGGTATTGCAACTTGTTGCAAGAGACATCCGACGACGAACTGCGCTTGAGAGCTTAGCCTAAGTGCAGTAGATACAAATACATCCAGAGCCAAGAGTTCATTGATCGTGCTCACCATTGTTTCCTTGACAGTCAGTGTAACGAGACAAAAATCCGTTTCACCGCAAAGCAGCTCATGTCGTTTCTAGTAGAGGCGTGGCGCTCACTCTGGGACTCTCTATGGGCTGCTTTGGGTTTCAATGGCAAGCGCGGAACGCTCCTTCTTCTGGGGTTGGACAACGCTGGAAAGACCACATTGCTGAACCGTTTGAGAACTGGAGATGTCCGGAGCTTTCCACCCACCGATCGGCCCCATCAGACTGAAAAATTTACCTTCCAAGGAATTACATTTCAAGCCTGGGATTTGGGAGGACACGAAGCGGTACGGCATTTATGGGAGGACTACGTCTGCGAATGCAGCGCAGTGATATTTTTAATAGACGTTTCAGATTCGGCGAGATTGGAGGAAGCTGGATTTGAGTTGGACGCTCTGATAGGAGAAAGGGTCGTCGAAAATGTTCCAGTGGCGGTTCTGTGCAATAAATGTGATTTGGAAGATGCAATGCCGTCGAAAGTGATAAAGGAAAGGATAGACTACGCCAACTTGCAAAAAATGCAAGGGGAAGAAAACATCGCCATTTTTCGGATATCGGTACTGCGGGGCGAAGGATACCAGTCGGCATTTCGATGGGTTTCCAAGCATCTTTGATTCACTTGAGGTAGATATGCCCCTGGGTAAAGACCAACTACGTGAACTGTGCCCGATTAGAGATAATCTCGAATTGTAACGCTATGCTGAACTCATAAAATCAAGACTGCTAGAAGATGTCCTACCTGTATGTCGAAGCGGCTAGTCTACTAATTAGTCAGTGCACTTTTTCGCTGCTTGACGATATAATCCTGCTATTCGTATTATTCATAGTTTTACACATGAGGACCCAGGACTTGCCGGATCGGCGACTTGCTATGTCTGTACCGGTACAGTATTTGCTCCCCTTCGGGCAGGGGGGCGTCCCAGATAAAAGCAGCACAGGCAGGCAGGGGGAGCGAAAAAAATATGTAATGATAGCAGGATGGTCCCATTTCTCTTCAGTGGAACTCTAGTGGAATGAGTACTATTGGGCTTTAGCAGTTCTGGATATAGATAGCTGCTTTGGCCCGAGTCATATCGTCAATCCCGAACTCGTTGGTCATGCACGTTCCATGAAGTACTGTACCTCTAGAGTGATCCATTGCCGGCGAAATTATCACGTATTATCGCGCACGAAATTCACCAAATCCGCTAGCCGCTAGCGCACTGCAAAATGTCTGGCCGTCCTCCGTGCAAAAAGGTCTATCGCATCGCATGCAGTACGTACGTACCGGTACGTATGTACTGTATGTGGTGGTATGGCTCTACCGTATTATACCGGTATGTACCAGGTACAGTACCAGTATCTGTCTTGTCTTGCTCTACTGGGGGGCCGGCGAGCGAGCCTTCTTCCACGCTTCTTCCGCCGTGAAATACAGGTACCAGTACTGTACACGTACGGTACCAGGTACGGTACTGGTACTGTACTGGTATCGTACGAGTAGGAGAGCACTTCGCGCGCGGAAAGCAGGACAGCACGATACCATACCAGTAACAGACAGCAGCCAGCACAGCGCGGCAAGCCACAGGAGGCGAGAGAGAGAGAGAGAGACAACAGAAGCGCAGCAACAGACAACAGACGGAACCCTCGTGCCACTTTTCATCTAATCAATCGCCGAGGCTAGGTCTGTATTGACGTACAATATGACCGTCACTTTCAAGAAAGTCGGAGAAGCAGTCGCTTCCAGGGTTGTCCAATCCTCCAAGACAGCAGTGAAGGCTGCGGGATCCATCACTCCCACCAGGGAAGTTAAGCCCCCTCGAGCGATTTCCAAAGAAGAGGCCCCGCACATGATCCCTGCCCGAGAATCTACCAAGACCACTATGATGCCTTGGAGGGGCTGGGTCGATCGATTTCTGAAGGATAAAATGACCCCCGAGCAGTACAGCACTATGCGCAACACCTTTTACTTCTGGCCTGAAGATCCGTACAATCTATGGCAGATGCCACCAGGAACTTCAAAGATCCCTGTCGCAGCTGACGGACAAGAGGCTGGTTTCCGAGAGGTATCTCCTGGATCGCAACCCGCAGTTGACATTCCCCTACATGCGTTGGATGACGACCCGTACGATTCTGGTTATTTCAAGAAAGACACTCGCCGCCGTTATGTCGACCCTGAGTTCCCTCACCCCGAAATTGAACAGTTGAAGTTGGACATGCAGGATCCCAACGACCCGGAAGTCCAAGCAGCCAAGGAAAAGCTGGCTGCTGGTCCTAAATCCTCTCCTGGTAACGGCCTCCGCTTCGCCACTGGACCCTCAAACTTTGATCCTACCGGTTTGCGTGCGGTGATGGCTGTCACAAACGCCGAAATCGAGAAGGAGATGGACAAGCACATGCCAGATCACGTAAGTAAAACTTAACAGATGCAGATATTTATCCCACGGCGTTTTGCGCTCACTTACTGCTTCGGACTTCTCCCTACACAGCTTCCGGAGCCTATTTGGAAGGAAAAAGAAGACGCTCTATTCAACTGGTACAAAGAACGAGACTTGCCCGTTCCCATGGGAGGAAACTGGAACTTCGTCAAGAAGGAAAAGCGAGTGGCTAGGTGGTAAAATATCCCGTAATCGGTCAGAGAGAAACAAAAATCATACACACACACCCAAGTGCGTACTTTGTAAAACGATATAGAAATATTTCAAACCCGAGTTTACTGTGCTTTGGCATCTATATATCAAGAATCACATCAGCGTCGACGTATTAGATGCAGATCTGGACGTTACTTGCCCATTCTTACAAACAAGAAGCACAATGTCGATACCTGAACTTGATCCGATGGTTTCAACAAGTAGCTCTGTGACCTCGTTGCGAGACGGGGAGAGAGTTTCGAGAATTTCTCTGACCAAAAGTTGCTCGAGTTCAGAAGGGCCTTTCAGGGTCGAACGTAGTAGACGTTCGCTCAAAACTTTGGCTTGTTTACCCATAGTAACGAAGGAAAAGGAGTCGGTGGTCTCTGCTTTGAATACCCGTCCCGTCGGTTCCACCAACAAAAAATTGGGCTCGTCACTACCAATATCAGTTGATATCAGTAGTGCTTGGATCCCTAGAGGACGCGAAAGGGAAGACTCAAGTTTGTTTTGAGATTTTTCCTTATTTTGATGACCAATAGCAGACTGCCACTCTTCCTCCAAATCATCCTCCTGGTAACTACCAAGCAATCGGGATATTGAGTGTGCCAACGCCGATGTCCCCATGGGATGATGGTCGTATCGTTCCCACACATTTGCTGCATAGGTTTGCATGGATCGAATCAACCAGTCCGCATCACTTTTGACTCCGGTGCAACACATGGCCACAACCCCTGCATTAGATCCTTTCCCGCCATTAAGGTTGCTCGCTTGGCGATGGTTACCAAACGGAAGGGTGATCGAGCGCACCATTCTACTGTTCCCGACTGAAACTACCACTACCTGGGTCGCATCCGAGGCGGACGAAGGATGACACCGTGCAGAAACTACCAATCGACCATGTCGTGTCGCGGCTTCATTGGCATGCTTCAGCTGGACCGAGTTACCAAACCTGTCTAAGGCACGCATTGATGTGTAGGAAGACATGATTTCTTCGGCATGCGAGGATTTTATCACGCCACCGAAAATGTAGGGAAAGAGTAAAAAGAAAAGCCACCTCCCATGGCGATGGCAATGGTTGATAGGGTGCATTCGAAAGGCCGCGTCCACTTGGCGAAAATGCTGTAGATGGAATGATGAATGATGTCGCCTACCCGTATGGAGTCCAAAGTTCAGAGAGAAGAGAGAGACAAAAATAGCAAAATAATGGTCTACTTGTACTTTACAGTCTTCCGGAAAAATAAAACAGAAATAGGCCCCCACGTCAGGGACTTGGGGGAAATGACGTATTTTGACCTGTTGACGAGTTTTGGCAAAGTAAACCACGCCAGTGCGGAACTGTACAGTAGCTACAAGTAGGACGAGCGAAGGACGGGCGCTACTAGTAGTAGTAGTAGAGGTCGTCCTATAGAATGAGTACTGAGCTAGCTACTACAAGTATGGCACATTGAAGGGGATGGTTCGTTATCTTAGTAGTACTGCTACTCTACTAGAGGGCTTACTATGTTCTATCTTACACTTCCCAAACAAAGTATCCATTTTCAATTTGTAGCTGTGTGATAGCAGCAATGGCTTGGAAGACAAAATAATGCCAGTCCTCACTATGTCGGAAAGTATGCTGCAGGATTCCCCATTCCTTCAATCTTCTATTTATGGTTTCGTGGCGAGCCATCAGCTTGTCATAATGTCTTCGCTCATCCGGTCGGAGCTCCCGTCTTGTGACACTCGGGCCAGTAGGGTCCTTGTACACTGCATCTGCTAAGTAATACTCGCCAGGAGGCAAGCGGTTGTGCAGCCAATTTCTTGCAACACGTAAGTCTTGCCATTCTCCCGCCCAAAATGGCCCATTCGTGTGCACTATGTACCCAGTGGCAATTGATAATGCCGCCTAATATCGTAGAGCAGGCCCAGCAAACTTGTGTGACTTCCTACCGGTCTCGAAGGGCTGCCACTCTACAGTACGGTAGTCGGTTCCATCTACCGTGATTTTGGTTGGACGGCCCGATCACTTTACAGTACGGCACAAGCAAGTAGTATGAGCTACCGGTATGGATGGGAGCTACCACCGGTGGTACTCGTATGTACTGTACACTGTACCGCCGGTATGAGCGATGAGCGAGCTACTGTACGTGTCGAGTCTTGGTACGTCGAGTCACGTGTCACAGTCGTTCATTGTTCACTCAGTCGATGGCTGGGCTCACTAGAGAAATTAGTAGAGAAGGAAGACCACAGTCCAAGTGAATCATCAAAAAGGACGAAAACAACGGGGAACCACGGTGAACGAACTGTATTGTCTATTGTTTTGTTCTCATTTTTAGAAGCACAAAACCGATCGCCCGACGTCCAATTCTTATTGCTAGACGTCGGGACTAGGCTCATTGGAACCGCAATTGCATTGCGGTCATGAGAGTAGGTACTCAAGCAGTGAGGGCCCGTCCCCCGAAAAGAACTACGGACGGACGATCGCGTCTGTAAGTCAGCCGATAGCTAACGAGTGGGGCCGGCGGGGGGCGGGTACGCGGTCCCGCTTGTCGCTTTTGAATCGACGACTAGAACGACCATAACTTTATTATGAAATACAAAGCCGTAGATAATATTATATATCGATAACGGTCGGTCAACCTGAGAGCCACATGGATTTCTTTTTGGACGTTATATCGTTGCCCGAGTACTGGTACCTGGTACAGTCAAGGATAACTTGGTACAGTGTTCTGTACCAGTACTTGCTTGTACCTCTGCCGGTACTACCGGTACCAGTTGAGAGGTACGGTAGTACGAGAACAGTGCCGGTACAGTACTTGTACCAGGTACAGTACTGGTTACTAGTACTGTACTCTTCTACTGTACCTGTACACCGGTACGACGGTACGGTACCGGTAGGACGTTGCGACAAGTACGAGTACAAGTACAAGTACCGTTGGAGAACGGTTGCGCGGGAAATGAAACCTTCACACGGCATGCATCGATTGTCGTCGTCGTCGTGGCGTCGTCGTTCGTCGTGGTGGTCAAGGCGGGGGCCGGGCATAACAGTACCGCTTGGTTTGTTGACCACAAAACCATTGCTACTTCCATGGCTGGATTGTGAGCTTTATTTGTGGAGAGTGCATTTGAAAAATCTTGAATCATCTCTTCTGCAAATTCAACTGCAACCATGGCGGACTTCACAGCACTTCTCAGCGCCTGTACTATGGCAGGTAAGCCCGAGCTTTGAATGCGAAATAACCATGGTCGGGTTGAACCTTCGAGGCTGCCGAGCGGTTGATGGACGTACCTTCCCCGTGCGATTTGTACGGGAATGTGACCTTCACAGCAATGCCACTCACCCCTGTTTCTCTCACTTCTTGAACTTCGCATGCGTAATGGTACTCGTACGTATCAGACCAACAGGCCGAACAAACCATCAAGGAGTATGAGCAGAGAGACTTTCCGAATTACATGGCCGCTCTGGCAACCGAGATTTCCACCGAAGGGCGGCCGGTTCCAGTCCGACAGTTGGCGGGATTGCTGATCAAGAATACCTTGGTAGCCAAGGATGAAACTCTTCAGAAAGAACGTATTCAGCGGTGGATGGCACTCGATGCAGGTATGCGCGAGGCTGTCAAGCAGCCCCTTCTGGCGGCGATCCGAAGTCCAGAAGCACTGGCATCCCGCGTGGCGGCCCAGGCAGCTGCAGAAATTGCGGCTGTCGAGATTCCCTACAACCAGTGGCCCGCCATCCTGCCTTCGCTTTTGGAGAATATTCAATCCCCGCAGAGCACAGACACCATTCGTATATCTTCTTTGGAGTGCTTGGGATACACCTGTGAGCGTGTTGCCATCTTGGACGGGCCCGAAATTAGCGAACAAACAACAGATATTATGCTCAACGCGGTCGTCGACGGCATCCAAGCTTCGCGCCCAGACAAGGTTCGGCTGGCGGCCACCACAGCACTGAAGAATTCCCTGATATTTGCACACAAAAATATGGAGAGAAAACCCGAGCGCGATGCCATCATGACAAACATCTGCGAGGCGACCAGATGTCAGGATTACATGGTTCGAGCAGCAGCCTACGAATGTATCGTGCAGATTGCCGTTTCGTACTACGACAAACTGCAGGACTACATGACCACACTTTACGAGCTTACAACAGATACCATTAGGAAAGATCGAGAGGAAGTGGCCAAGGCGGCAATCGAATTTTGGTCCTCACTCTGTGAAGTCGAGCAGGACCTCCTGGACGAAGCAGCGGACCTGACAGAACGCGGCCTGCCAGTGGAACGCCAATGCATGCGATACGTGAATGCAGCACTGGTCCATCTAGTCCCAATCTTGCTGGAAACCCTAACAAAGCAAGAGGAAGATGCGGACGAAGACACCTTCAACTTGCACATGGCGGGTTACATTTGCCTCACTTGTATTAGTCAGACCGTCGAAGATGCTGCCGTTGGTGTTATCATGCCCTTCGTGCAACAAAACATTCAAAACGAGGATTGGCGACTTCGCGACGCCGCCATGATGGCGTTTATCAGCATGCTCGACGGGCCAAAGGATGAAACAATTGGTCCTGCCGTTTCGCAGTCTGTCCCTGTTTTACTCAGTCTCCTTAATGATCCGCATGTCATGGTTCGCGATACAGCTGCTCATTGCATTTCCAGAATCTGTCTCCTTCATATTCGATTCATCCCGACTGATATATTCCCCACTTTGCTTCAGGCTCTGATAGCCAAATGTGGAGAAGGCTCGCCAAAGGTTGCTAGTCAGGCTTGTTCAGCACTATACAACCTAGCAAGTGCATTCTCGGAAGAGGCTAGTCAGCAACAAGAATCGAACTCGCTTTCACGGTACATGCAAAGTCTTCTCGAAACTCTCTTACGTGTTTGCGATCGACCGGATGCCGACGAGGCAAATCTTCGTGTTGCAGCCATGGAGGCAATTTCGGTTCTTATTTCCAATTCGGCAAATGACGTTCTCCCGATCATGGCGCAATTGCTCCCAGCATTCATCCAACGATTTGAGGCTACCTTTGCGATGCAAGACTTTGATGCTAGCGACAAACTCAAGAAGGAACAGACTCAGGGCTTGCTCTGTGCTGTTTTCCAAGCATTGTATAGAAAACTCGACAAAGCTACCGTGGCACCACACACCGATACTGTCATGCAACAATTGCTGCGAGTCTTGCAGACGAAAAATGCCAACTGCCACGAGGAATGCTTTCCTGCAATTTCCGCCATTTCGGATGTCATGGAGGCGGATTTCGCGGTAAGTCGTCCACATTTTTTACCGCTAGCTTTGTCGTCAATGTTCTGCAGCTAATCACGACCCTTCTTCCCTCTACCATAGAAATACATGAACGCTTTGCAACCCTTCTTGATCGAAGGGCTTCGCAATTTCCAAGCTTACCAGGTTTGTATCGTTGCGGTGGGAACTGTGGGAGACATCAGCAGAAATATCGAAAGTCAAATCCAACCATACTGCGATGCCATCATGAACGCGTTGATCGAGTCGCTGAAAGATCCCACAATTCACCGATCGGTAAAACCACCAGTTCTGATTTGCTTTGGTGATATCGCTATGGCCATTGGTGCAGCGTACCAGCCTTATCTCCAGTTTTCGATGATGCTCCTTATGCAAGCTTCTAACACAAGAGTTCCAGAAGACGACGAGGACTTGATCGAATATTTCAACTTGCTTCGAGAGAGTATTTTAGAGGCATACGTCGGCATTGTACAGGGACTCCGCGATGGAAATCTCCTCAATCAGTTCGTTCAATACGTTCCTAGCGTACTCCAGTTCTTGGAGGAGCTCGCGAATGATCCCAACCGTGATGATTTTGTCTTGAACAAAGCGATTGGACTTGTTGGGGACCTAGCGCAGGCATTGGGTCCGCAAATTCGAGACCAAATCAACAAGCAATTCGTCGCCAAGCTATTAAGCGATGGCATGGCCTCTGGGGATCCCTCAATGGCAGAAATGTCATCGTGGGCAAGTCAGGTTGTTTCTCAAGCCTGTCAAGGATAGCTTGCAGTTTTTTATGGCTCTGCGTCTCTCATCGCAGCATAATCCTCCATCGAATTTCCGGTCGGTCACCATCAAACCATGTGACACTCAGTCGCTTTGTTAGGTGGACACCAGCCGTGGCCGTTCCCTCAATTAATAAACTGATTGGTTAAGGATCGAGTGGCAGAATTCCCACCTTGAATTTCCACCAGGACCCATGAAGGACAGGCTCAAACTTGGTTCTACGAGTCTTGCGCCAGCTACTAAACAAATAGAATCATCGACACAACACTTCTTGGTCGTCAGAACAATCTGATCTACTATGTCTATCCGGGTAGAGCGGAATTACAGTAGGCGCGCCGACACCGCCCGATCAGATTTTTTGGCCGGCCCACGTGCGTGAACGCCAGCACGGCTTTCATAAGCCCGCCAGCCCAGCAAGAATTCGTCGAAAGGCGGCCGGCGAACGAGAAAATTCCAGCCAGCGTCATTCTCTTCCAATCATTCCTTCTATCTCCATTTTCCGTTGTCCTTTTCGCAGACAGCGCCGGAGACCCTATGTACTGTAAACTTTTGTTTCCAGGTAAAGCGCACGTACTATACGGTACCGTACAAGTCTACTGGTACTGTACCGGTATGATAATACGTACTCCCGTACACCGGCGGGTACTGGTAGAGCGGCGGACGAGTACGGTACTAAAAGAGGGACTGCCAGAAGTTGCCATCACCAATCGATAACCCGCATGCAACCCGCTACTGTAGCTGTCGCAACAAGTTTCGAACTTCGAACTGCTCCTGCAGTACCGTACTATCTGATTCTGATACCCTTGTGCATTTGAATGACACCGTGAAAAGAACCGGTGCCAGCTCTTCACATCAAGTATTATTTCAAGAAAATTAAAGTATAGGCCATGAACGCAGCTTCCCTTTTCAGCCGTGCCCCCTCGATCTCGAGAAGGATTGTACTGGGTGCAAAACGCAACTTCGCACAACCGCACAGCGCCTCCGCACTTCGGCGGAGGGTGTACTCTGATTTGAAATTGAGGCACTTCTCCGCTCAACCTGAAAAGGCAGTGAACTACGAGGATCTTGTGAAAGAAACATTGAAAAAGATGATCGCTGAACGGGGTGCGGAGGATCAGCGCACAAAACTCATTGCTGACGAAGATCTTGCCCGCAGCTTTAAGCGCTACGAGAGCGTCTTCAAGGAAGCAGAGCTTTGCATCGCGGACCTCAGGGAAGCGTCGGGAGATGAACGTGAAGAAGAATTTCTATGCGCCAGTGGTGCCATTGATAATGCTTTTCAGGCCTACCTCGATTTGCTAGACGACCTTCGTTGCGCCAACGAGGGACAACTGGAAGCTTACCAGGATGCCCGGCACGCAAATGCAAGCAATCTGAAGAGATTGAGGCAACAAGTATCAGAAATCATGGGACAAGATGTATAGCAGGCCCCAAGTGCTCTCGGGTTTATTATGTTTATTCGTTGTCGAAAGTTGATCTCCCAGTGCCAAGCAGTAAATCTCGGACAGCAAAGACTGTTGTCGAGAAGAATGTGGAAACCGTAACGTAACTTCTTTCAGCTGCTTTACAACTAGTTGTAAATAGTTTTTTATTGGAACGCCTTGGCTCAGATCTCGTGCCGAAGGCAATATGCTGTTTTCTATAATATACAGTAAAATAGCATTGAATGGTGTGCTAGCTAAGAAAAATGCCCGTATCTGCCGTGAGCTCCAAATGGGTCGTTCACTTTGCGGAAATCGCCAGGGACGGTGGCGGCGCGGGGATTTGTCTCTATTGGCTCAGATACTGTAGTCTCGATAATCATTGGAACATCTTGCGCAATGTCCTCCGACGGCGCCGCGGCTGCTGCGATGCTGATTTTCGTCATTTCTTCCTGAGACGTGGAACCCAGCATTCCACCAATATCAGAAATCGTCTTTTTTCGATTGTGGCGACCACGACCACCGCGTCGATTTGCGACCTCCATGAGCGATTGCTGTTCTTTCTGGTTCTCTTCAAGAAGCTTTCTGACTTCTTCCGTTGATATGGTTTTGTTCTGAACTCGTCTCATTACCAAACCTGCCTGGCCCTTGTTATCGCTTTCCGCCTGCTGAGCCAACAGGATGTCGCGAGCATGGCGAGCCTGTTGCTCTTCGAAACGCTTGGAAGCTTCCATAACGGAAAGCCGCATCTTGCGGTGGGCCCTGTAGAGCTGGCGATTGTGCTGTAAGGCTGTCTTGCTGTCATCGGCCAACATGTCTTCCAGATGCTCCGGATCTTGCTCGGGAAGGAGGAGGGCGCGGCGAGAATCTGGACCGAACATTTGCGCAGTACAATCCTCCATACCGTCTCTTGGCGAGTGATTATTCTCATCGTATGAACGCGATCGAGTCCTCAGATAAGGTCTCGGTTTCGGGATGGCGGGAAGCAATGCCTCCACCGTTTTGGACAAGTCAGAGTCACTCATGCAGTGACTACTAAGTGGTGGTTGAGATTCCATCCTGGCGTGTAGGGGTGACATGACCTCCTTTTGCCTACGCGAAGGTGTGGTAGGTGGCGACATTGCCAGTGCAGGAACCATGAGCCCCCCTGAATGATCGGCAATGCCCTCATCGTCATCCATTGACAGAGGGGTGTCGTCCAAGTCCAACATTGCTGTCGGTTTCGGTATAAGTGGAGTTAGACGTACTGGATCTTCAGTCAGAGCAACGGCGCCAAGCTGAACCTCCGGGGTCTTGCGCATGGGCAGGCTAGCTTCGGTAATCTCCTCGGCTTTTTCTTCTACAACAACTCGAAGCTGTGAGCCTGACTTTGAAATTGATTCCAATGAACTCCTCTTAGTTGGCACGACCTCAGTCGGTTCAATCTCGACTGCTTCGCGTGTCTGCCCCTTCATCAGCAAAAGAAAATCCTCGTACGTGATACGGGCCTGGCTGCAGTTGACTGCCTTCATACTGTCGCCCCACATTTCTCGCATCATGTCCTCGTTGTGGAGTGCGTCGTTGCCGAGCAAGTCCATGATATCATCAAGAGTGACATAACCTTTATGATCGTTGTCCAGTCTGTCAAACGCCAGACGCAAATTCCTGTCATCCACCTTACATTGCGATAGGCCGGCCGCGATGAACTCGTGCCAGTGAATGCGTGTCTCTGACTTCTTCACACGCATGGCGTTGAAAATGTCTTCAACTTCTTCTTCTGTGAGAGCGCCTAGTGACCCTGCTCCAGCGTTGGTCACAAGAACTTCTTTGAGGGCCGACAACGAGATTTCACCCGAGCCATCGGTGTCCATTTTCTCGAATTCCTTCCGAAGATCTTTGATTTGTTCTGGTAACAATGTGAAACTCAACACTTCGCAAAGCAACTTCCTCATGTCGGAGAATTCCTTGAAGTTTACCAACGCTGTTACAACATTGGGGTTCAAGACGTTGTCGCCCTCTGACCGAGCTCTGTCCGCCCACTCTGTCAACCAAGGTAACTTCTGAGCTGCTCGTGCCGTTGGTCGTTGTTGAGGGTCGGTTTTAAGCAGGGATTTGATGAATATTCGAGCACCTTGGCTCACCAGATCCCAGACTTCAGCTGGCTCAAAGGCATATGCGCCTGCGAGAATATTTGATCTTACAGTCATCAGTGGTTCGGGTCCCCCACATCCTCCAAATGGTGGTTCCCCGCTAAGAAGCAAGAAAGCAATCACGCCAATCGCCCAAATATCACAACGCTCATCGTACGATCCACTGATGACTTCAGGGGCGACGGTGTATGGCGTTCCAACAGCCTCATGTTGAACTTCACCGTATCGAAAGTGTTTGCTCAGTCCGAAATCGATCATTTTCAATTCGGAATCTTTAGCCGTGGAAGAGAAAAGAAAGTTCTCTAGTTTCAAATCTCGGTGGATGATTCCCTTCGAGTGCAAGTATCGAACAGCACACAGCATCTGCTTAACCAAGCGGGCACACTCTGCTTCCGTGTAATGGTAGTCCGGCTGCTCATCCAAACGATCAAACAACTCGCCACCTAGACAGAGTTCCTGCACCAAGTAGATTTCTGAATGGCTTTCGTAAACTTCTTCCAGACGAACGATATTCGGATGATCCAACTGACACATGATGAAAATTTCTTCTCGTAGTCTGGCGAGTCCTTCATCTGTATCAACAAGGCCCAGGTCTAAGCATTTCACGGCATACTTGACACCTGTAGCTTTGTGGGTGACTAATCGTACCAGGCCTGAAATTCCTGAACCCAGTACGGGCCCGGTGTGCACACCGTCATAAACTTCTTCGATCGGCTTTCCAAACGGAACTTCCATGTGCACCACGTTTGACATTAAGCTTCCCTCTTCTCTCCGATTCTCAATCATTGAATCTAAGCCAATGATACTTGAGGAAGGCTTCAATGACTTCCTTTGCTTGCTGCTATCAGCACCGGTTGATCCAACAGAAGAGGCATCTCCCAGAGAATGGCCGCCTGAATCGAACTCATTGCCAGATGAGTATCCAGTATTGCTCTTGGGCGCTCCTGATGAGTAATCAGTGGTGCTTTTCGGGGCACTGGCCGACCGGTGAGACCCAAAAGACTTGACGGACTCGTCGTCTGCAGGGTCTGTCCCCGCCGTTGGTGCTTGATTCTTACTGTTCGGGGCAGGCTTGCCTGCGCGTTTCGGCTGTACTGCTGTGAGCGTTGAGGACAGAATGGTGGAGGGAGTTATGAAAGACGTGAGGGATCGAAAACGACCATTTTGGATATGAAGAACTTTCCCTGAATGAAAAACCAAAACGTGGACCTTTGGCCAATTTCTTATTCCAAGCAGTCGGTTGACGCTGTAGGAATAAGGCAATTATTGAATACTCCTATTCACTCACCATCTACTTTGGGGGTGGGCACGCTGTGAACGCCTTTGCGTTGTGTTTCGATTCCACCAGAAGCGGCTTCGGTGCTTTGGCAAGAACCCATCTGGTCACCGCTCTGAGAATAACTCTGTGCTTAACATAAAAGGCCAGTAGGTACTTCGTCTTCCTTGTTGGACTGTCCAATTTTATTTCGTCGGTTCATGCGGGGCGAAGAGCAGAGGCAGGACGGAGGCAGGCGAGAGCAAGAAAGTTTTTGTTGGTCGGTTTTGTTGGAGGAAGCGAAGCCGAACCAACAACCAAGCAACGTCGACTTCTTCCTCCGTCCGTCCGCCGCCTCTCACCTCTCGCTCGCTCATCCCCAGGCAGGCGCGGTGCTGTCCTCCCCCGCCCGCGCGCCGGCGAAAATTCCGTGCTCCTACTAGAGAAGACAACTTGATTTCGAATTTCGACGCGCTGGGAAAAATAATCTGCAGACTCATAACCTATTGACATTCTTGCTGGCGACGCCCATTTCTCGCGATAGCACTACTCACGCGATAGCACTAGTAAATTTGCTCGCTCTCTAGTGGTCCTAGGAGTGTTGTACGTATGTAGAAGTAGTACCAGAAACTTGTCACCAACTTTGGCAACTGGCATCCTTGGTGACGAGCTCGCCTAAGTACCAAAGTTTTACTTCTTAGGCGCCCCACCCCCCACCGCCGAAATCGCTGAGTCCGTTGCCTCACTACCGTATGTACATCAAACCCACACACGTGTCTCCCGATGGTACCAATAATGCGATGACACTAGTAGGTACTGATTACCACCAAAAATAGCTCACCACATAAAATGAGATTCGTCACACCAAATGAAATAGATTCATCTGGTCAACCATATGGTGAAAGTCATGCAAGACTAATATTTCGCCAAGTCAGCGCAATATCTTTTCTCAACAATTGATTTTGAAACAAGTAGTTCCAAAATAACAATTCATTTCTAGCTCATAATTTTCACTTTCAATCATTCTTGTCGACTACCTCGTGCATAGGGCACCAGCCATCGACTGAGTCAATGACTGTGACACGTGACCCGACGTACCAAGACTCGACCCAAGCGGAAGATAAGAAAATCGCGTAGAGCTGGTACAAATTATACGTTATCTTCCGGTAGTTTGAGAAAAATCGTTGGGATATACCGGTAGTGCAACAGTGCTGGTCTGGTAGGAGTCCGGGGAAAGAGAACAAGTACCAGTGTTTTACTGGTTTTCGGACAACAATGGAGGCTGGACAGTCTGAAGGGGTTGATTATGTGTGTCGAAAGGACGTAAGATTGGGTCGTTTTTGTTGTCCGAAAACCAGTAAACACTGGTACTGTAGTAGGACTGACGACTGACGACACTTCTCTACTCACACCTCACAGTCTAACTATTACGTACTGTACGAGGTAGAGCTCCACTATCTAGTAGCTAGTAGAACACGGTAATATTCCGGTAGAGAGAAATCAGAGAATCGCGAAGTTCATACTTGTATACCAGTCAATACATCTTCATGCTGCTGTTTCGCGAGTGAAGAAAGCTAGTGTTTCGATGGCATCGCTTCCAGGAAAAAGAAGATGACCTTCGGCGTGATCTAACTGCCATACCCCAGATCCCATGAGAGCTTCAAAATCACGGCAAAAGGCTTCAAACCCACAACTCACATATATGAGGGAATGAAGACTTGGAAACAGTTTGCCATTACTGAGCGCTTTCAACACCTCAGAATCGAGTCCCTTGCGTGGTGGATCTACTACGACCAAGTTCACATGTTCCAGGTCGTTGCGCCGGCCTTCGTTTACCATATCTGTTGCACTCCTCGACTCATATCGAATGTCTTTGCATTTTTTGTGGGCTTTACATACTTGAACTTTGTTCAAGGCCCGTTCAAAGCAATCTTTGTTGAAGGGGTTTTCGTCCGAGGAAACGAAACTCTCGCTGACAAGATCGACCAAATGAAGTCCAATCGTACCGACTCCCCCATACAGCTCCAGGCAGTGAAGAATGGGCAGTTGATTGTGTTTCTCGGTGATCCAGGAGCGTATTTTTACAATTATGTCGGAAAAGGCATCGATATTCGCTTGACGAAAGACTTGGGGCGGGAACTCCAGTGGAACCGTCAAATGGTTCGTCGCGATATCCAATTGTTCGACTACCGCATTCCTAGAACCATAACACTGCTCCCATCGACCGTTTCGATCCACGATATTATTGTCATATTTGATAGTATTGTTATAGTGAACCCACAAGGAGTGAAGCTGCAACTGGTCGTTGTGCTTGTTTTCCGACGACTGAATCAACGCGTCGCAGAGTTTACGCAACAACGATGGGGGATCTTTGTTCGCATGGTCGTTTTCCTTCCAAACTAGTGTGATTTGTTGCTGACCCGTTGCCCGTTCAATATTGATGAGCACATGTCGCAAATTCCCCATGCCTGTTTTTTCACTGTAGGGAGGAACGTCAAGTTGGCGGCATTTCTTCTGCAGGATTTGGACAGCCGAGTTGATGCGAGGATGATGTGCTTGGCACTGTGGAATCTCCAGAAGATCGTGAGTTCCAGGAGCGAACAAGCCAATCCGCAAACAACCAGATGCGAGGCGAACCGCCAGCTTTGCCACCGTCCTCCAGCCCGTCGTCGGTCCCACAATGACGTCGAAAGTATCCGAGCTCTCGGCGGGGTGGTTTTGAAAGAATCGAATCGCTCGTTGAACCACCGGGGCATTCAGCGGCTCGGCCAGGTATCTCAAAGATGGATCTCCACGTTCGGAGGATTTCATCGCAGGTTGACCTGAGCTTGAATTAGATTGTGGTTTTGATGTCTGCTGCTTTTCATGCTTCAACTTTCGCCGCTTTCGTGCATTACGTAGTTGCGTCGGCGTCTTGTAGTCAGGATCTCCTGGTTGAGGTTCCGTTCGCTTCTTTGCTCCAGGAGAGTAGGAGGAGTCGCCCTTAAGCGACCGTACCATATCCCTATAGTTTTTCGGGTATGAGGGACGATGAGTTGTTTGCGAAAGTGAGGAGTGGACTACTCTCTACTCGTTTGATAGATCCAGCGCACGCAATAACTCCTCGTAATCGATGGACGTGTTCGTGCCGATAGACCTCGTAGAGCACCGTTGCGCCTCTACCGGTAATCGAATCCGAACAGTAGATAGCGCTGTGCAAGTATGATAGTAATAGTGTCCACCGGCTGAAATGAATTGCTCTATTTGTCGACCAAATACCAAATGCTTCTCTCTATTGTAACGGTACGGCGAGTTAAAATAGCCTCCGCAAAAGACTACGAGCTTTCGGAGTACAGCGGTTTTAGTCTGAGGTCGCCGTGGCCACCCCCAACGAACGAAGGACAGACAAGAAGTCGAACGAACACCCAAACCCGAAACCGATACCAAGAGAGACGACCGATGAACCTCATAAGATCATCGAGTCAACCTCGGTATCGCAAATCCCAACTTCGGAATTCTAGATTAATTAGCTTTAAAAGCAACTTTCAAACCATTCAATGGCGCAACCTAGTAACCCGAAGTGGAAGGATTTCCTCCAGGAGCGGATCCAACAGGAAGGATCATGGGCGAAGGCGAAATCGGAAGGGCCACTCGACAATCTCGAACCGACGAACAACACAACAACCGAAACGATGAAGCTCGAGGTAGCAGCCTCAGGTGGAGACGCCACAATGTTGGTAGCCTTGAACGAAGGAGAAGTCAAATTCGTCCACAACATTACCTTGGCGAAGACCCAAGAGGGCTTCGTCTTGGTTCGGTATCGCAAATCCCAACTTCGGAATTCTAGATTAATTAGCTTTAAAAACCCGCCCGCCATCCCTTCACACCTTGACAAGGACGAGGCAAGGAGATGTACCCAAGGGTATCCCCGAGAGAGGACGATCCTGCTACGCAAATCGGAATCGATCAGGGGCATAGGCCAACGAATTATTTCACTAACAGTACTATACCATCGGTCTACAGTGTCCGAGAGAGTTGAGGGTTTGTTGGCGCCTGCGCCATCGTCGTTGTTTTTCAACTCAATTGAGTCGAAGAATGAAGCCACTACTGCATGCCCCGCCCCGCGATAGATCTACGAGTATGATACCGTACCGCTAGGTGATACGTTGGGCCACATCATCTCCCTTCTTCTCTAGTAGAGAGCGGTACTACTAGAAAAGCTACATTCCCTCGTTTGCAGTCCCGTATGTCTACATACGACCGTTACTGCATCATGCAGTCAGTATGAGTTCTGTACAAAGGAGTCTCTACTTTGCACTACTGAGTTGTAAAATATTCCTAGTAGAGTAGGATTCACATTGGAGACGACTCCTCAAACATTCACTTTATTTGTGATCATCTGCGTACAATCAGGCCTCTCTTCCGAGTAGAAGGGGGTTAACACATGGCGAGCCACTGCGGTACTGATGCAATCCATCCCTTTCGAGGACGGTCTCTAGCTCTTCGGATTCGCGGATGACGTGATCTGGTTCACGTCCACCATACTTATTCTTGCTCCTCCATACATACCATCGGAACTAAATGGGTCTTTCGTTTGATGAAACTGACCTGGAACCGTCGCCTTGCGAATCGATTTGTCCACCAAGTGCACGGAAGGACCCATCTCAACCCCTACTACTACGCTTGATGACTGGATAGCCCCAACTGGTTGGGGGCGTGGTCCAGTCGGGCGCGGTAGCCTGGCAGATAACGGCGCAGTGACTGGCTTGCTCAAGTCCGGAACGCCGAAATCAGTTAATGAGGCGTTCAACATTTCTCTTGCACCCTGAGGCGTCCTGGTAGCCGCGATGACAATATTAGATAGTTCATCCTGACCTAAACTGGGGTTCATCATAGCACTCATATCCGATATTGTTTTTTTGCGGTTGCCTTTTCCGCGGCCCCCACGTCGTGTCGCTTTCTCAACCAGCTCTTGTTGTTCCGCTTTGTAGTCTTCAAGGTATTGCCGAATAGCATCTGTTGTCACCTGAACCTTAGTGCCGTGCCGCATCACAAGCCCAGCCTGACCGAGTCCCATCATTCCTGCCTCTTTTGCTTTTTGAGCCATCAAGGCATCTCGAGCACGCCTTGCTTGTTCCTCTTCAAAACGCCGAGAAGCTTCCATCACAGAGATCCGCATTTGACGATGAGCACGGTAGAGCGTTCGACTAACAGCAAGCACACTTTGACTTTTCGCCAGCTCTTGATTGACCTTGGGGTCGCGTTCTGGGAGCGATAGGGCGATCCTCGAGTCGCCGCGGAAAGATGGTACGGGTGATTCAGAACCGCACTCTGACTCGTCTGCCAAGGACTTGGACCTTCCCCTTTTAATAGTTCCAGGCTTCTTCAGCGCCGATTCAGGGGTACCCGACGAGAGTCCTCCAGAGATGACCTTGTTGAGAAGAGGAGAGTCGAGTACAGGGGATCCACTTGCTCCAATCGAAGAACCACTTGACTCATACATGGCAGGACTGATCATATTGGGCAAAGAAGACAGGGAGCCATCGTCATTGGCGGTAGGATCAAATGAATGGACCTCTGGTTCGCCCAGATTGGTAACTCTAGGTGGCAATGGACTGAAATCCTTGCCGGCCTTTTCGACGAGTTCGGGGTGCTCCTCAGCCTCCGATCCGCCCTCTGGGACAGAAACCAGCCCGGGCATTCGTCCTGACGAAGGTGGCAGTAGTTCCGGCTCCTTAGTCTGGCCTTTCATCAAAAGCAGGAAATCGTCATATGCAATGTGGGCGGTTGTACAATTCACGCTTTTCATACTCTCCTTCCACAGTGTTCTTAGTTGCTCCTCACTGTGCAGTTCGTCATTACCCACTAAATTCATGATATCGTCCAATGTAATATACTGATAATGCGTATTGAAGATTCCTTTAAGAATGAGTGACAGGCCACATTTTGTGTGAAAAAATGAACGAAACCATTTGGTTACTTACCCCTTTGTGATCGCTATCCAGTCGATCAAACGCCAAGCGAAGATTTCGGTCATCTACCTGGCACTGTGACAGGCCTGCAGCGATGAACTCATGCCAATGAATCCTGGTTTCAGTTTTATTAACGCGCATTGCGTTGAATATGTCTTCAACTTCCTCTTCAGTCAACGCACCCAGAGAACCAGCACCCGCGTTTGTCACTAGAACTTGTTTGAGAGCTGCCAGAGAAATTTCCCCGGAACCATCGGTATCCAGCGTCTCAAATTCCTTTCGCAACTCCTTAATTTGGTCGGGCAGAAGCGTAAAGCTCAAAACTTCAGACAACAACTTCCGCATATGGGAAAATTCCTTAAAGTTGACAAGCGCCTTCACCACATTCGGATTCAGGATTTTATCATCCTTGTTACTTTGACGGCTTGCCCATTCCTTTAGCCACGAGTGCTTTTGCGCCTCGCGGGCCGTTGGCCGATTTTTAGGATCGACAACTAGCATGGCCTTGACAAAATCCTTAGCATTGCTGCTGACTATCCCCCAGATATCATCTGGTTCGAACTTGTATTTGCAAGCCAGAATGTTGGCACGGACGGTCAATAGCGGCTCTGGCCCACCGCACCCACCAAATGGTGGGTCTCCGCTCAGCAGCAAAAATGTGATAACTCCGATTGCCCATATATCACAGCGCTCGTCATAAGATCCATGGATGACTTCTGGGGCAACCGTGTACGGCGTTCCGACAGCTTCGTGGTGCACCTCCCCAAACCGAAAGTGTTTGCTAAGTCCGAAATCGATCATTTTCAGCTCCGAGTCTTTGGCCTTGCTGGAAAACAGAAAATTTTCCAGTTTGAGATCCCGATGAATGATCCCCTTGGAATGCAAGTAGCGGACTGCGGAAAGCATTTGTTTTACGAGGCGAGCACATTCCGCTTCTGTGTAGTGATAGTCGGGTTGTTCATCCAGACGGTCGAACAATTCTCCGCCAAGACAGAGTTCTTGCACCAGGTAGATTTCTGAATGACTTTCGTAAACTTCTTCCAGGCGAACAATATTGGGGTGATCCAGCTGGCACATGATGAAAATTTCCTCGCGGAGTTGAGCCAGGCCTTCCTTCGTCCCTACCAACCCAAGATCCAAACATTTGACAGCATATTCCACACCAGTAGCCTTGTGGGTGACTCGTCGGACTATACCAGAGACCCCAGACCCTAGAACTGGCCCGTTGTGGACGCCATCATACACTTCCTCAATTGGCTTTCCAAAAGGGACTTCGATGTGTACAACTTTGGATGTGAGGCCCGCTCCCTCGGTGTGGTGGATTTCATCCAACCCGATGGCGCTTCCTGACGACCTGAGCACCTTTGGGTTGCCTTTGAGACGGCTAGAGACATCATCCAGCGACAGGTTGCGGTCGCTGCCTCCTCTCGTTTCAGAATCGCCGTCCCAGCTGATATTTCCCGAGCTTGTGTTGGGCGTGGAGGCACCGGAGGCGTAACTCAAGAATCTTCCGCGGCCTTCAGGGTTGTCCGGTGCCCGAACGACGTCGTTCAGATTCGCCACCATGATCGTCGCCGGGTGCGCATCTCCGTTCGTCGTGGAATGAAGTATATTGGCAGAGCTGCTGGAAGTCGTGGAGTTTCTGTTCGTGGTCGACACAGCTGCGGGGGCGGCAATTGACTTGTTTCTGGAGGGGGCTCCTGCCGCCCTCTCTGGTGGCGTTGTTGACACGGCCGCTTCTTCCTTGCTGGCTGCGCATCCCATCTTGAACTACAAGCAGCTACTATCGGTAGGTAGTCTCTTTCGGAGAGAGAGAGAGAGGGAGGAACTGAGAGGTCGGAAGAAATGTGCTCTTTTGTCGTGGTCGTGGGTGTGTATTCTGTGCTACGTTCTACTACAGTATTATTGGCGTCAGTTTCTGGTCTCTGGATTCCAATTCTGGATCTCGAAATAGCGTGTCGTTTTCGCGTGATCTCGTGACTTCCACTTCCTTCGCCTCACCTTCTTCGCGTTCTTCTCTGGTTTTGGCGGGTCGGTGTTCGGTGTGCTCATCAGCAAAGCTGCCGCTGCGTAATGAGGGGAACGGTACCAGGTACTGTAGTACGTACGGTACTCGTCTCTGCGCGTCGTCTGTACGTGTGCCGGTACCTACGGTACCTGTAGTAAACAGAACGCAACGTAGGTAGCCGGGGTACAGTCGTAGACGCAGTACCGGAACTGTACGTATGAGTGAGCCTGGAAAGTGGAAAGTACAAGACTTCTTGTACCATTTGTCTGTCATCCGTATCAATAAGTCAAACGTGATATTGCTGATTATCCGCCCCCTAAAATTGACCCTGTACATTCCCCTTTACACACATTTTTCACACACCACCCAAATAGTCATAAATTCAATTCTCGCCCGCAATGTCCGAATGATTCCTGGTAGGGCATCACACGTACAGCGAGACGTGGGAAAATTTGCTTTTCTCGCGAAAGCAGATTTTCCCACGTCTCGCTTTACGTGTGATGCCCAGAGCGAAAATGTTTAGTGCCTCATATCGTGTGGTTTATCGACAGAGGAATGTGGAAAGAAAAAGAGACGACGCGGAGGAGAATGAGCCAGTCGACTATGGCGAGCTTTGGGATCTGGATGAGGTAGAGATGGCGGCAGTGTAACTATCATAAAACGAAGTCGAGAGAATTTAATGTGCTGTAGAAAAAACGAATTGACGTAAGGACGGTATTGAGCTCTGGACTACCTGCACGGTCTACGGATGTAAAAGAGGGTCGAAGTATAAGATCAGCGCGTGTATTAGAGACATCAATTACGAAAATCATCATCTGCAATGCAATGAGTGTTATTGTACCATGAAATACTGTTATAAGAGAAGATTCGTGGCATGCGAGACGCCAAAATGCTGCAAAAACAAATTCACCAACTCCAAAGCAAATATCAAAAACTGCAAACACAGTTATTTCGGCGCGATACCGGCATGAATGCGCGGTATTGGCAGAGGTTCGCGCGGAATATTTGAATTCGGCGAACTTGCGGGACAATAAAGCGCGGGAGTTTTTGAAAGGGAGAAGTCGCGCACATTAATTAATGTTGACCGGTTCTATCAATAAAGCGATTCTAACGGCAGTGAAAAACAAGACGGTGGCCAGGCCCCTAGATGCACAACAATCCGCCAACGACAATGGACGACGACTATCTAGACAGTTTAGCTAGGGATACGGCACTAGAGCCGCTAAGACCGTACGTATTATTGAGGTACGTGCATGCATGGGAAATCTGATCTGACGTCATGGTAACCCCTCAGCGACGAGAAGAATTCAGAATCAGTCATTAATTTTGTGCCGATAGCCTGTCTCTTGTCTCCCTATTTCTGTTTTGTTTCTACCGGTAGAGGAGAAGAGGTACGTACTCTATTGTCAATCTACACCTGCTAATCTACTCTGCTCTCTCCAGAGAAAAGAAAGAAGAGTACTCTACAGTATTGAGCACTTCGAAGGAGTCTACGAGTAGTAATGCCTCTTACAAACATTTACTCTGGCTACTCGAGAGGAGTCGTCTATCTCATACTAGTCTATGTATCTGGTACAGCACTCAGTACAACATCTATTCTTACAAGTAGCCACTGCCTACTCCGTGAGACTCTCAGGAGAAATATATCACAGTGCACCGCAACTTTCTTGTTCCCTTTGATGCGTGAACGTAAATGCAGCAAGTGCTAGGATATCCCTCTAGCCCCTTTTAAACTTCTTGCACTTGGTCGATGCCTCCTTTGGCTTCTTCGGTGCTCTCATCGTGCTTTCTCTTGCGACTTGACACATCTTCTTGAGCCGCAGCGAATTCTTCCATCTCTTTGGTCAGTTGCATTATTTCGTTTCTCTTTTCTTCGATCACCTGTTGAAGCTCCTTGACCTGCTCCTCATGCTCTTTCTTCGACTCGTTTTGCTTCGACATGATCTCTCCCAGCTTATCTGCACCAGCAGGGGCTTCGGCAATTTTCATTTCGACTTGCAAAATACGATTGTCCAAGTCGCTTATCGTCGACCGTAGGGAGGCAACCTCTCCTTGATAGCCAGAAATAGCCTGGTTAAGGATCGTGATCTTATTTAAGATACTTTGCTGCTTGTTCTGCTTATTGACTGCTGCCAAAACGGCATCTTGCTTAGTAATGCACTCAACCATCAGCTCACCGTCGCCAGCTGCGGCGGCTCCAGGGCCAGCAGCATTCGCCGTACCCCAAGGCATCTTGCTAGCGGACTTCTTCGTAGACTGTTCCAGCTTGACCTTTTCGCGATCCATGACGTCCTCAAGAGATTCGAGAATCTTCTGAATGCTTTCTTGCATGAAAGCAGAGTCCTGTTTATTCGGCTTGAGGGGGCGTTCAGAGAGCCATCCTCGAAGAGCTTGCGTCTTCCACTGAGCGGGCTGGGGTAGCGAGACAACGCCTCTCATATTTTCCAGTGGGTGTTTCTTCTTTAGATCTTTTGTAAAGTACAGAGACTCGTCTTCGACAGTCATCAAGAAGTGAGCTCGTCTCTTGATCTCGTAACGATAATCCTCAGCACGGGGTATGTAGTCATCTGTGAGATCCTTTCTCGTGGCGTTTGAGAAGGGAGGGCGATCAAGCACGCTTTGATATTCAATCATGCCGAGTGCCATTGCAATGACCACACGAGGCTTGCAATTCAACCTATTGTAAGTCATAGCGGCGGAGCGTTTAAAATCGTCGGTGTCGGCCACAGATGTGTATGAATGCTCCTCAGCAGGCAAACTCGGTAGAGACAAGGCAGTCGGACCTGGTGTTTTAGCAACAGGTGGAATTGCAGGAGCGGCTGACTTGGAAGCCTTCGGGCTGGCAAGGATCTCCCTGGACTCAATCAAGCTCACATTTCCAAGGAAGGTAAGTGCCTTGTTGACTTCACTTTGCAAGAAGGCAATGTCCTTGTCGCTGGGCTTCATTGGGCGATCGGCCAACCACTTCTTCAGGTTCGTATTGAGCCATTGATTTGGCTGGGGAATAACGATCTTGTTACGCCTAGTCTTGAGGGGGTGGTTGCGCTTCAGCTCCTCTGTGAAGTAGTTCGCTTCTTCCTCGACGTTCATGAAGTAGTGAGCTCGGCGTTTTACTTCTTGCTTGAAATCCCCTGCCTTCGGGACGTAGGCTTCGTTAAGATCTTTTCTTTTGATGATAGAGAGGGGAGGACGGTCCAGAATTCCATTGAACTGAGGCATTCCCAAAGTCATTACGAAAAGACTTTTGGGTTTCTCGCTAAGCAAGTAGTTTTCAGCATAAGAGCGCTTGTAAATATCCGTGTCTGCATCAGTTGTGTAAACATATGGCTCTGTCTCGAAAGTGCCAGGAGCTCCGGGGGTGTCAGCAGCGGAGTCGGCTCCTTCAGCTGCTGCTGGCGTGTCGACCAGCTCGGCGTCTTTTTCTTCTTCGATGCTCATGGTCAGCGGTCTAAAGCGGGAGAAATGAAGTTTGATTTTGTGAGATACAATGTTTAGATCTAATCTCCCGCCTATCGACTTAGGTCTTATGATGAGAACTGGTATGGTATGATGGTACAGAGTACTGGTACTGTATGTAGATGGGTGGGATGGGTGGGATCACATGGGTGGAGAGGATCATGCAGAAGACACGCCGCCTCTACCGGTAGAGGGATACTGTACCGGTACCGGTACGTGGTACTGTACATGAAAACAACTTGGGATGTGCAACGCCTCGTAGAGGACCGCGCACTATCGCGTTCCGTTCGTGGAGGAGGAGTCAGTCGTCTACCGGTACCGGTACCTGGTACGGGTCAAAAACTGGTTTGAACCACGCGTATGATATGTTGCTCTGCTTGCTTGCTTAGCTCGCTTGGTGATGATGGTTGACCCATCCGAGTGACCGTTCTTGTACTGCGTACGAAACATTTTACGTAAACCCGGTAGCGGCCGCACTCAACTCGTACTGGTTACCGCTACATTTTGCTAAACAGATGGCGTGCGCGGTGCGGAAGGCCCTTCGGAACCCTCGCGAAGGGCGGAGCGCCGTTCAGCGCAGGATTGGCATCCTACGAGGCGGCTACGTAGATTTTGTACCAGTACGAGTTGGTGTGAAGTACAACGTACCGGTACTGTACGGTTGCCCCAGAATTCTGCGCGATACACCGCTTGACGCGTGCTATTTCGCAGATAATCGCAAGTCTCTCCTGTTGTCATCGTCATTGTTGCCCTATTATCGCAAGTCTCTCCTGTTGTCATCATCATTGTTCCTGTTGTCATTGTCATTGTTGCCATCATGAGTACTATCATGCCAACATCAGACTCTAACAGAGTCAATGTTGAGACTACAATTGACCAGTGTTCCAAGGCACTGAACCAAACACTCTCTCTTGACTCCCTTGTGGCGGGTGAGATTATTGCGGCACTTGCAAGACAGAATGTTGGCCCCAGCATTCCTGTCATTACCCAACTACTGAAGAATCTCCAAGGAGACGAGACCAACCTAAAAGAATGCTTTGACAAGGCAGGATGGACTGATAGAACTGCTTCCAACAACAGTGAACAGTGGATGTGGCAAGATGAAAAACAGTAGAATCCTGTGGATTTACTACTGGGAAATGCAATTGCAATTACTACTGGAAGTTTTTCTGGAAAATCAAGAGTAGCAAAATAGACAATAAAAATAGGCTCACAATTATCAGAAAACCAAATCTGTTTCAATTCTGTTACAATAAATTGTTGAAAAGTAAGGGACCTGGCAAGGACCGGTTGACTTCTGTCTTCTATGAAATCTCCAAAGTCTATGAGACTCTTCGGGATCAGAGCCGCTTTCAATCAAAAGCTGGCCAACCAACGCTGGATCGCATGATGTTTGATAAGGTCCTAGCATTTTTGCTCAAGGCTCGGAACAAGGCTTTAGAAGAGAAGAGTACATGTCGTCAATCAATCATTGTTGTAGTAAAGGCCACGGGAAGAAAGACAACATGTACGAATACTAGTAGTAGTAGTAGTAGTAGTAGTAGTACGAATACTACTAGTAGTAGTAGTATTACGAAAACTACTCTAGTAGAGTAGTTTATAGCAGTGCCAAAGAAAAGTAGTATAATTCGTACTGCTAGCTTACTACTACTACTCTAGTCTCGGAATCCGATGTGCTCGAAATATTTTACAAAGTTGGGCGTTTGTGCAATGGCAGCTCTAGGTCGCTGGTTGATGGCATACACAGGACCAACATTTTGAGGAGGGAGACGAGCCCTTGCATTTTTTGAAGCCTTGCCATTCACCATGGTCGACAAACCTTGGTCGACAAACAAACCTTGGTCGACAAATTTGTTGCGAAAGAACAAAAATGATGATGGAATATGATGTATGTGATGTGTGCGTCGGGGGGGTATCCTTTCGCTCGCGTATCATCGCACGCAGCATCACCACGTAGCCGCCTCGTAGGATGCCAATCCTGCGCTGAACGGCGCTCCGCCCTTCGCGAGGGTTCCGAAGGGCCTTCCGCACCGCGCACGCCATCTGTTTAGCAAAATGTAGCGCGGTAGGAGCCACGCCGGCTCGCGTTTGTTCATGTGTATTACCGGTGCAGTACTCGTATCATCCACACCGGTACCAGGTACACCCACGCCGCGCGTGTAGGGCCATGTAGTTTTAGGTACACAACGTGGATGGATGACCGTTACCTTCCGATGGGAACAGAAAATGTCGTTGCTCACTGAATTTGTGGCCCGTCAACACATCGGCAATTAAAATCAATCGGCAACTTCGATCATCCATCATCGTCTACTTGCACCGCAGCATATTCCTTCGTACTTTTATCATACGTACCAGTACCGGTATCATTCGGCGTCGCTCACTGTTGAAAGGGTCAATTTCATTCTGTTGTACGACTTTGTAAAGCTCAGATTGCTCCCGTACTACACTTGCGCAACAGTTTGTAGAACGCATCTTCGCCATGTCTCTTCGACCTCTACGGGACAGTTCCTCGCGGCACAACAATCTCTCTGCAGGGAGGCGCCAATCCCTTGGAGGGGGGTTGACCAGAGAAAACGATCAGTCGCCACAAAAAACCCAGAGAAGTCTACTAGATTCATATGGTTCTCGCGAGAACTTACTTGTCTCGTCTTCAAACGTTACCGGAGCGCCGCCCAGACGTCAGTCATTGGGAGGGGGCGCCCTTCGCGGTGAAACACCGCTTCGTGATCGTCGTGCGATGCTGGAAGCGTGGCGCCAAGCTCGAGTGGAAAATAGAGGTCACGAAGACGTGGACACCAAGAAGCGCTCTCGGGCTGAACCTCCTCCTTTGCCCCCTAGTACTGCTTTCACACCGAGTGGCAGAAAAGTCCAAAGGACGCATGATTACTCTCAGGAGAGTGAGCGTCTCTCCCAGCATTCGAGTGGTTGGGACCAAACAATTCAGTATTATGACGATGAAGCGGATAATCAAAGCCGTGGTAGTAGTCTCCTGACCTCCCGTACTCCAATCAGTCGCAGGGGGAAATTGGGATCTGCCCGACGCCATAGCCTTATGGGGAGGAACATTGGCCAGGCCACCGGTAAGTTTGCTGTTGTATCATATTATGGACCATTCTTTGGATGGTTTGGTTTTTCTTGTCCGCTAAATCGTTTTTACTTTATTTGTTTTCAGAGCCCAGTCTACAAGAACCACTGAGCCAGTTGTCGACTGAAAACGAACTTTACTCTTCCAAGGCAGAAGAAAATGTGGATTCAGTTGAAGATGCTGGCCTGGTATCACATATGGAACGCATGAAGCAACGTTTAGAGCAGCTAGAAAAAGAAAAGATCGCTCTTTCAATGTCAAAAGCACCGCTTGAGGCTAGGTTTGCTCAAAAAGAGGACATCTGGAGCAAGGAAAAAGCCCGCTTGCTGCAAGAAATTGAGTCTTCAAAAGTGTCCCTCCGGGATGCCGATGAAAAGTACAGAGACTTGCAGGTACAATACGATCAAGCGTATGATGAGTGTATTCAACTTCGTCAGGAAGTGCGAAAGGCGTCCAGTTCCCGAAACACCAATAACGACAACAGCATCTGGTCTCGACAGCTGCAGAATGATCGCGATCTTGCTGATATCAAAGAGAAGCTTCGCACGGCTGAAGAAGAAATTAACTCTATACGACTTGCCAAGGCTTCATTGGAAAAGGAGTTGCATGGAACACGGATCGAACTAAGCTGTCTCGAACGGAATTATGAGGAGCTGAAAGCCGAATACGACGAGCTTACTGCACAAACCTCCGAAAATAATGAAGCTGAAATAAAGCTCGAGGTCCTCACGGAAGAGCATATCGCGACGTCTGCCGCCTTAAACGCTGTATATGCCGACTTGGATGCTACCAAAGCACGAGCAGACGCTGCGATGAAAGAAAAGGAAGAAGCACACAAGAAAGATATCGAGCAGCTGCAATTTGATCTCAGCGTCATGAAGACCAGGGCCAGTAAAGTACAGGTTGACGTTGATGCATTACAGCTGACGAATGAGGATATCGAAGATGAGGCTGTGCTTCGTGCTCGCATTGAAGAGCGCGAAAAAAGGATCGCTGAACTGGAGTCTCAATTGCTTCAAGGGGAACAACTCAGGAGGCAAATGCACAATGCGATTCAAGAACTTCGAGGAAACATACGGGTATACGTTCGAACGCGGCCGTTTCTACCTGGTGACAAGCAAACAAATGAGTCCCCCGTCGACGTCTCACCTGACGGGGAATCGCTTGCGATCATTGATCGTAGGAATGGGTCACCACTTGACTTCAAGTTCGACAAGGTTTTCTCACCATCTGCTGGCCAGGAGGTGGTCTTCGATGAAGTGTCTGATTTTGTGCAAAGTGCATTAGATGGATATCATGTTTGCCTCTTCTCCTACGGACAAACAGGATCAGGAAAGACGCACACCATGCAAGGATGCGGAAATGGCCCGATGCGTGGGATCATTCCGCGTGCTGTTCAGAAGATATTGTGCCAGGCTCGGTTGTTGACGCAACAGAAGTGGAATTTTGCTATTACAGCCTCGTTCCTTGAGATCTACAACGAGGATCTCAAGGATCTTCTCGTTTCGATGAGAGGGGGCACGTCCTCTCACTCAAAAGGTAGCGAGAAGCTCTCGATCAAACGGAACCATGAAGGAAAGAGTTACGTAGATGGTCTTTCTTCAATTCCAATCGACACCCAAGATGAAACCATCGGCATGGAGCAACTCGAGGAGCTGATGAAAGTAGCAGCCCGATCGAGGTCAGTTGCGAGCACAAAAATGAATTCACAGAGTTCAAGAAGTCATTCTGTGTTCATGCTCCACTTAAATGGTTACAATGAGGACAGTGGCGCAACTGTGAACGGTGCACTCAATCTATGCGATTTAGCAGGAAGTGAAAGACTGGATCGCAGCGGGGCGGGTGCAGATGCTGCCAGATTGAAAGAGACGCAATCAATTAACAAGAGTCTCAGCTGTCTAGGTGATGTGTTCAATGCTCTGGCGACTGGGGCGTCGCATGTGCCGTACCGGAATTCGAAATTGACATATTTGCTGCAAGATTGTTTGAGCGGTGATGGCAAAGCTCTCATGTTTGTCAACTTGAGTCCAACGACCGCAAGTAGTAACGAGAGTTTATGTTCATTGAGATTTGCGCAACGTGTCAATCAAGTGGAATTGGGGAAGGCCACCAAACATGTTCATTATTCGGGTAAGAGCAAGCGCTAGATTATTGCGAACAGGGAAATTTCCCTACTAATTGATAGTGAGAAATGGAGCCAGTAGATCAACAGGAGTACCAGAAACAAAACACACAGAGTAAGCGATAAATAACGCCGCCCACCAAGAAGAAGTGCAGTCCTCTAATTGGTACTGTAGCGCTTCGATGTTATGCACTCTTTGTACCGGTGTTTCTCTGTAGACTAGAGTGAAAAGAAATGTCCAGTGCAGTGCTGTACTGTGCAGTAAGACGACCATGCAAGCACGCACTCAGTTCTGTTTGATCATGCCTGCACGTACAGTACTTATTGGGTCCTCCGTATCCCAAGCACACGTCTTTTCAGTACTCGTAGCGTTGTCGAGGACCGTACTAGTACTGTACCGGTAATATACTTTTATGCTGATGAACTAACAGTGCAGTATGATGGTGACATGGCAGCAGTACTACGAGCAACCTCGTACCCGACAAAACAATAACTCTCTATTGGATATCGTTTACTTGCGCTGGTACGAGTAACGTCGTACCCAACAAAACAATAACTCTCTATTGGATATCGTTTACTTGTACTTTCTCGGGAGCCCTATTGCAGCCAGTCTGAGCTTGTTAGCTGGTCGTTTGGTGAACAAAACAAATGTTCATAAAAAAGTACCAACGTTTCAACAGACTCTTTCGAAGCTCGTGAGTCGTCCCCGATGGAAGAATTGTCAGCAGAAAAGAAAGATCGATCCTCATACACATTTGACATCGTGCTGCATTCATCTGGTGCTTTTCGGTGGTTCGATGCTACCTTGTCCGTGGTGGCTTCTCTACCGTGGACGAAAAAAAGGTAGTTCTGTGGCACAGTTTGTTCATGTGTCAGATTTCCTGAGCACACGGTTGGTACGCAAGCGAGTGTTCGACTACTAGGTGTCTGTTCATGCTTGTGCGAACGAGGCAGGATAAATCTGGTTTCCCTTGTTTCGCGATTGTACCAGTATGTCTCGTCTTGAACTTCCCTTCTCAGGATGGATTGAGACTGCTTATGAGTGATCCGTGGAGAGGCAGTGGACAACGACTCAGCCCCTGCACACAACGCGTCAGGACGGATTGTCGTCTCAGTCGAACAAGGTTCCCGTTTGTCGACATCCACATTGCTTGAAGTACCGGTACAGAACCCCCCCTGAACGTAATCGTCCCAGCGATTACTTGCGGTCGACTCGTCCCCCCCTGAAAATTGCAACGCAGTATGAGACAAGTCAGAGGGCTTCTTGCGATGAACTATTCGGTACTGATCAATATGAAGATCGTGCCCTCCCACCAAATGATTGCCTATCGTCGTCTTGTTTCCCTTTGATATTTCGCGAGGACACAACGAGTTGTTGATCTGCTGCAATTCGAAGGCGTCTTCGTTTGTTTCAACGCTAACGGTCACGGTACTGTCGGCAACGAAACCTTCCGCTTCAAGTGAAACTACGGCGTGCTCAAGGCTCCACTTTGCAAGAGATTTGAAAGCCAAGTCGTCCATTCCAGGGCGAACGACAGCGACAAACGGTTTGCGAGAAGCCCTCGTAAAGCTATTTTTACGAAAAAGGTGCGGGGCGGATTGTAATGATGATTTTATCTGTGTCGTCTCTGCCTCCACCGCTTTTGGGGACACGCTCGACCAGGTATCATCAGAACTCTGCGATGCGTCGGCATCATCATCGATCGGGTGAAGCAAAACACGAGGATCGCTGTCTTCCTCTACGAGCACTCCCCTGCACACAAGCTTCTTCAGAGCTTCCATATCGTACGTAGTTCTTGTGCTCATCGGCGAAGCTGGAATGAAGTGCCGGTAGACTAGAAATTAGTGCAGTGCGGTATCGGTACCAGGTACAGTACCGTAGCGTGATGAGTGATGAGATGAGATGAGATGACACTGTACAGTATGTATGGTACTCGTACAGTAGAAAAAATAAATGACAGTGTAGCTTTCCCGCACGCTCTCTACTCTAATACTAGTAGTAGAGCTCTACTAACCAGCAGAGGGAGCATGCTCTCTCTACGAGTACGTGTACTGTACGAACAGTGGTATCTTCTGCCCACCCGGCTACAGTATGTTAGCGTACGGTTCAGCAGTGTATTTTTCACCGCTTGTTTTCAAATCAAATCGCTCGTCCTGGTACTGTACCTGGTACCGGTACGGGCGGCACCGCCGGTAAAATAGTTTTTGAAATTGCTGTGAATTAAAATTGCAGCGAGCCCGTCAGCCCTGCTTTGACGATATTTTTTACTACAGGTATGTACTGTACCGGCACCGGTACAAGTACTGTACAGTACGTGTACCGTACAGCAGCGCTAGCTGGGGGGTGACATACAGGTGACAGCAATTAATCTCTGCTTTGATCTCGATGGAAATCTACCGGTAGACTAAGACTACACTACTTGTACCGGACAGACAAAGGAGACCATGGGGCATTCATTATTGAGATCTGAGGCAAGAAATCCGCGCAGCCTCCGCGCGAGTTCTTGCCCCAGGCAACCCTTTTCGCTCTTAATAACGCCGTTATTAAGAGGCCAGGCAGTACTTATGGCAAAATAACTTCCGTTATTTTGCTCGAAAGACCTATTCGACTGTTTCTCTACTCTAGCGATGCGGACGAATTTGCGTTCGCGCCCATCACACAGAACTGGCTGGAAGAAGCCTGGATTCAGGCCAAAAGCCGTTGTCAATAGTACCCGCTTGTTTGCTTTTCTCACCTACCAAGCTTTCAGAGAGCAACGAAAGCGAGGAGGAAAGACATCAGGTGTGTGGTTTTTGCAAAAAAGAGGGTCCAAAAAACCCCGTACAGTGCTGACGAAAGCGAGGAGGAAAGACATCAGGTGTGTGGTTTTTGCAAAAAAGAGGGTCCAAAAAACCCCGTACAGTGCTGTAGAACTTGGTACAAACAGGACTTTTCCATTTTTCCTGTAGCTTTTACAGACCTTTTCTACCAGAAGGCGATTCGGAATGTATATGCCTGCACACCCGAAAAACACACAAAATTGCACGAATTCGAGTGTTCCTAAAGCGCTACTGGTACAAGCTCTACGAGCAAAAATTCACGTTTATGGTGCTAACAGCACGGCATGGGAGCTCATTTATGATGGAAGAAGCCTGGATTCAGGCCAAAAGCCGTAAGACTAGCACTGGTGTGTCGCCGAGGGGCTAAGGGTCTAGATTATGTTGTTGTTTTCTAAAACAAGGCCACCACAGTAGCAAACAAACGTCCAGCTCGACGATTCCGTGGCTTGTAGACACCTCCAATGACTTTGCCTGCACACCCGAAAAACACACAAAATTGCACGAATTCGAGTGTTCCTAAAGCGCTACTGGTACAAGCTCTACGAGCAAAAATTCACGTTTATGGTGCTAACAGCACGGCATGGGAGCTCATTTATGATGGAAGAAGCCTGGATTCAGGCCAAAAGCCGTAAGACTAGCACTGGTGTGTCGCCGAGGGGCTAAGGGTCTAGATTATGTTGTTGTTTTCTAAAACAAGGCCACCACAGTAGCAAACAAACGTCCAGCTCGACGATTCCGTGGCTTGTAGACACCTCCAATGACTTTGCCTGCACACCCGAAAAACACACAAAATTGCACGAATTCGAGTGTTCCTAAAGCGCTACTGGTACAAGCTCTACGAGCAAAAATTCACGTTTATGGTGCTAACAGCACGGCATGGGAGCTCATTTATGATGGAAGAAGCCTGGATTCAGGCCAAAAGCCGTAAGACTAGCACTGGTGTGTCGCCGAGGGGCTAAGGGTCTAGATTATGTTGTTGTTTTCTAAAACAAGGCCACCACAGTAGCAAACAAACGTCCAGCTCGACGATTCCGTGGCTTGTAGACACCTCCAATGACTTCTACATGTTGTCCTGGAATGAAAGACATGACGATGGTTGATTGTTTTGTGTTGGCGTGTTTGTGTGGGTCTCGCAAGTGGTGGGTGGGTGGCAGGCTGGCTCAAGTGGGTGGCAGGCTGGCTTGCATGACATCAACCCCACATAAGCCCCTTCGCGGAATCATTTCAACACGGTGTATCGCGTGGCCCAGCACGTTATTTAGTCCAAGGGCATTCGAGGCAAGAACTGCTTGCCTGGGCGCGCAGCGCCCGTGCTTCTACTGCATACTGGAGTCTGCCTGGAATGAAAGACATGACGATGGTTGATTGTTTTGTGTTGGCGTGTTTGTGTGGGTCTCGCAAGTGGTGGGTGGGTGGCAGGCTGGCTCAAGTGGGTGGCAGGCTGGCTTGCATGACATCAACCCCACATAAGCCCCTTCGCGGAATCATTTCAACACGGTGTATCGCGTGGCCCAGCACGTTATTTAGTCCAAGGGCATTCGAGGCAAGAACTGCTTGCCTGGGCGCGCAGCGCCCGTGCTTCTACTGCATACTGGAGTCTGCCTAAGGGTAAATAATACACCATTATTTTCCTTCATTCGCCGTCGGTGCGTCGCGCACCCATCGCACACGCTGCGCCACCGGTACATGACGACGACGACGATGACGACGACGACCGGTACCTGGTACTTTACACTGTACTGTGCACAAGTATCGTCCAAGCATGCAGCGAACAAGTGCCGTCTAATTTACAGTAGCTACGCGCGACCTCGCCATCGATAGACATTACAGTATTTGATACGTCTGCCTTTTTTGTCTTGTAATTATTATCGATTGATCTATTGTCATGGCGACGCCCCAGAAGCAAGATTATTCATCGTCCGTCACAACTCGCGACAGAGCCTGTGCTGTTTTTGCCCGTGCCGCTCTCTTTCCGATGAGCGTTGACTGGTCGGGCAAACATCATGCAATCAGGCCTGCTCTCCAAGCTCTAGATTTGGTGCGGGATAATGTCATAAAAGCAGACAACTTGCCTTTCTCAAAGCTTTTCCCAAGGCACGTGATTGTTGTTCCCTCACCTTCTGGAGGGATGCAATGGAATGGCCAACCCGACATTGTAGATTCATCTGTTGAAGTTATACCGAACAAGCTCACTGTGAGGTGTATGGAGTGCGGAACCCAGAGGACGAAAGGAGAGAATTCTTTTGCGCAAAACAAAGTGGACAAAATTGCGAAGAACGTTTATTATGAAATTGTTTTGTGCACAGATCGTTTATTGCAAAGTGATTATGACAAGGTTAGCGATCCAACTTTGCTGGAACAACGCCGTGATCTACCTCCGCGTTCCTTGAAAAAGATAGAAGAGGAACTTGCACATCAAATCACAAAATTTCACCAACAATCAATATTCGACAAGAATTCACAGCTATCCGCTTGTGAAAGGCTGGCCACGTTCGAGCTGCATGCGGCTCGAATGGCTGAATGCCTCTATCGGAAAGAGGGAAGTGAAATCCACCGCGGTTCCGCTTTACGTCCTTTGGGCTTCTCACTCCTACCTCGATCCATGCAAGAGGATTTTCGGAATAGATGTGCGCGTGCTGTGGCAGAGGAAGCGACTTCGCGGCAGTTTGGGAAGGAGGGAAAGCAATGTGTTGCTGCAGTGCTCGGGAAGTCTTCGTTGTAGAATGCTCTCACGCTCCCTTTTTACTACGGTATCGAACTCTGGAGGTCTGACAAATAATCATCCGATTATTCGTCACCCTACAAGACTTCCTGGACCTCCATTTCTGATATCACTGTAAGAAGCTTCAATCTGGGTCGAAGATTTACAGGTACGTGCCGTAGTGCATAGACGAGTACTTGTAAATTAGATCGTGTAACCCAACTACTGCTCTTAGTATCTTCCAAGTACCAACGACAACTACCCCAAGCAGTCCGAGCATTCTGCTCCAAACACGACGCCCCAAACAACTTTACCTCAGCTTTTATCATTGCCATTGAAGATAACCTACGACAAAAGCAACCCCTTCAAGAACTACACACACCAGACGATCTACACCCAGTCATCCGGAGCCAATCCGAAATTGGATGGAACCTCTTCGCCAAAGGATTCTTGGCCATCGAATGGACACAATATCTACACCAAGAACAACGCAAGCGCCACGACCATCCCAAAACATTCGACACCGGAGTTTTCATGACCGGCCTTTTCAAAACAATATGGACAAGTCGTAGCACTCTGTGGACTAACCATCTGAACGATGCGCATCGGAAAGCTGATAACATCCCATCCCCGGAGAAGCGACTCGAAATGCAGACCAAGATACGAATGCTCCACCAACGCCGCCAAAACTGCCTAGCAGCGCATAGAGAACGATACTTCCACGATGACCTCGACGACTACCTTGCCCAAGCGACCAACTCTCAAATGGAAACCTATATCACCAACTACGAACCCAGAATATATGACAGCATCAAACAGTCTCAGAACAACGATACCCTATCCAGGATCCTGGCACACAACGGCTTCACAAGAACCGCACCATCAGGCACTAACAGACCCCGATCCCTGGCCAACAGTGATGTACCAATACACCCCAAACATTCACGATGGCGACCAACATCTACTATTGTGGATCGATTCTGCAATTTCTTCAAACCCACCCAAACTACACAAACCAACTAACCTCACTTCCCTCAGCACACTAACCGTGACGTCCCTGTCACCCCCGGGTTGTTAACGCCTCCCCGTAGATCACTGCGAATGTCCACTCCTCTGGGAGTGGCTACCAAAGGACTACGTAAGATAGATATTCATATTGCTATTGCTACTGCTCTTATACTCTGCTCGGATTTCACTACGCGAACTTCGTTGAAGCTTAGTAGAGACAACCAAATGTGAATGATATTATTATAATCTGCATAAAACTAACATCCATGACCGGCAAATATCCAGATCGCCACCGGAAGCTACGAGCCACGAACTAAACAAATGTCTTCTTTCAAGATGATGGAGCGCTGAGCCAATGTTCCTATAGGGAGAGGAAAATGGGCTTAGCAACAACCCTGGTTTTGCTTTACTTGTTGTCCTCGAAGAGGGAGTCCACCCTTTGGTCCACCAGCCGCCGCTGTGGGCTGAGTCTTCATTCGGGCTTTGATTTGACTAGCCATGGTGAGGAAAGCCTGTTCAACGTTGGTAGAAGTCTTCGCAGAAGTTTCAAGGAATTCGATTCCCAGGCTGTCGGCAAATTCCTTGCCCTGTTCAGTGGACACAACACGTTTCCCGGACAAATCGGATTTATTTCCCACCAGAAGCTTGTTCACGTTCTCCGCCGCATAGCGATCGATCTCGTGCAGCCACTGCTTTACATTGTTGAAAGATTCCTGATCCGTGACGTCGTAAACAACGATGATTCCGTGGGCACCGCGATAGTATGAGGAGGTGATAGTTCGGAAGCGCTCTTGTCCAGCTGTATCCCAAATCTGAAGCTTAATGGTTTTCCCGTCGAGCTCAATGGTGCGAATTTTCTACCAGTGTCAAGGCGTGGGAATTGAGCAGGATAAGTACTACGAGAACAAAACAATCAACGGAAATTCACGGGCTCAACTTACGAAGTCAACACCAATGGTGGAAATGTAAGATTCAGTGTAGGTATCATCAGCAAATCGAAGCAAAAGACAAGATTTTCCGACACCGGAGTCACCGATAAGCAAGAGCTTGAACAGATAATCGCTGCAAGAGAACAGAAGGAAAAAACCTGTCAGAATCCATCGTCGAGCTAAGGAATTTCAATTTGAAACAAAGCACACAGTCATCGTCAGGGGCAGGGTACTCCAGCCTCCCCGCATCCTTGCGAAGACAGCGAGGCAGGGCGAGTATATTGCGTCTTATGCTGGGGCATCAACCAGAGAAACACCTTCGCAAAGAACAACTAACGACCAGGTTGCATGAAGAACATCAATCAAGAAGAGAGGAAAGTTTCCGCTACTTCTACGGAAGGTAGGCTAAAAATTTCGACAAGCCAGAACTCCGCGCTGTTCGTGCCTCGTTCTCGAGATTGCGACCATGGTTCATTTTGGATTCCGACGATACAGTGACCGCCCTTGATTTGCTATTTCACCGTTGATATCAAATTTATTGATAACACCTTGATGAAAGACTAACTTACTATTCTGGGTTCATCTTGGCTGTCGTTGTTTAGTTATAGAAATGCAATGAACAAAGTTGTTGCGAAAGGAGCCGTTGGATGTCGTCTTGTCGTGGGAACCGCAGGGAAGCCCGCAGGTATACCAGTACGAGTAGAAAAGCTTACCGGTGCGGTACCAGTGCTGTAAGTTCATTCGTACCGGTACCGGCGTATGGGTACCGGGTACCGGTACGCTGCACAGTACGAGTCGTCCAGGACAGTACCGGGTACAGTACAAGTACATAAAAGCCTGGTACGCGCAGTTTGCCTGCTTTTTTTCTGCCTTGGTTGCTTCTGCCGTTGACTAAACCGTGGACGCCGAAGCGCGGCGAGCGACGACGTCGTCTTCTACCAGTGCTAAGTACATACACGTACCTGTGCTACCAGGTCTACTCGTACCTGGTACTGTACCTGGTACAAGTATGTACTGTACACGATCCGCCATGGGGAGGCGCACGTCGCACGCAGCGCTTTCTCGCGACATCATGTCAGCGAGCGCGCGGGCGGGTTTCGAGTTTTTTGAGTCCTGCTACGCGTCTGTCAACGACTGCGTCAGCTCGCCGTGCTTCCCGCGGATCCCTGCGTGATACCGGTACGTATTGGGTAAGGGGGTGTACTACTTTGGCTGGTTCGACCGAATCTGTCGGGCGAAACCAGTGGGCGGGTGGGCGGGCTTACAAAAAAACTATTGCTCCCAACGACGCTGTCGTTGCTCGTAATGATCTACCTCGTTGGGTAGAGAGTCAATAATGATTGTGAGCGGTTGGTGTGGTTGCTGTTGTTGTTGCTGCTGCTTCCCGACTCAACCGCTCTGATGAGCTCGTCCCAAGTACACCGGTACTACTCTACCGTGTAGTACCGCCGGTACCGGTACCGGTACCCGGTACTACAGTAGTAGTAGCTCCTACTACTCTCTCTCTACTCTATTAGTCTGGCGTGGCTAGTATCGTTCCAGCGGAAGAGAGATTCATTGCTCTCGACCGTCAAGGTAGTAACTAAATTAGACAGTGCACTTGTTCGCTGCTTTACGATATAGTACTACTACTAGTAGTAGCTATCGTAAACTTGTTCTCTGCTACTCGTAGTGAGAGATACTGTGAGAAATATACTACAATTGACTAGTCCAGAGAGCCTAGCTACTCCTGTAGAAGAATAGATCAATGCATACTGCAACTTCCTGAAGAACGAATAACAAGACGTGGTGGAAAATCATCAGAAGCTACATAACATGCATTCTCCCCGGTGGCTACAGTCTATGGTGCTACTATTCCAAAATCAGCGAAAAAGTGCACTGTCTAATTTTACAGCTACCTTCTTCTTGACGGTCGAGAAGGAATCTCACTTGCACCGGACACGAAGTGGCAACTACAAGGACAGTTGCAGCTACAGTATTGACTGGTGGCTACCATGTGTAGTGATACCGGTACAAGTAGTAGCATGCCTCAACTAATCTAATACTGCTACCAGCCGTAGTATCCGTGCTATAAAAGAAAAACAATAAAGGATCGTCTTCATACGGTAGTTGCTTTCTACTTGAAGCAGTCTCCCTATTTCCGCCCTTTCTGCCAGCAGGTTAAAGGAAACCTGTACGAACACGAAATGGTGTCCCGCCTAGATCTGATTTTGAAAGACTTCCAACAGGATCCACCGAAGAAAGTTAGCACTTGAGCGATCCTAGAGGAGACGATTTTCGCTTTCCAGAAGTCACTGTCATGCCAGCCGTCACCTAGAACTTGTACACGCCGGCAACCGACACGATTCCATTGAAGACATAGGAGTTGTCAAACGGTATGTATTGACCTGTAATAATCTTCACCGCCTCTTGCGAGGCTACTCCACCGACAACTGACGCGATGTTATGGATTTCAGCATTCGCATATCGAGTCAATTCTTGGCAAATGCTGAGTCCATGCTCTTGAACTAGTTCTTGGTCGTGCAATTGGTAGTGGTGGACAACTTGCTTCCAGATGTTTTCGAAAAGCAATGCCACATCAGGTTCCCAATCATCTGACGTCCCAGGATATCGTCCGTATTTCTGGAAAAATACCTGGCAGGCTCGAATTCCGAGATACCAGAGCAAAGGCGTGTGTTCGGGAACTTCATATGGGTCCATGAGTGCCATTTTCCAGTTGTCTAGCATTTCTTCGTCTGGAGGGTTTTCGAATTCTGCAACCAAGCTTCTTGTTTCAATTTGTTCGATCGTAAACACATTTGCGCAAAAACTAATTATATCATCGTCAGCGACACCAACGCACAAATCCGACATAGCCTTGAGATCTTTTTCCGCCTGGTCTTTGTAAATCCGTTGCAATTGCACATACCAATCCGTACTGGCAGTCATATCAGGAATAGAGCCATTCAATGGAGGCCGTCCATGGTGTTCAGCCATGAACTTTTGAAGGCCCTTATAAAGCTTCCCTAGTGTTGACGAATTGTCGAGACCCTCAGGAATGAGGACAGATTGCTCAGAATATGCGAGGTAGGCATTCTGAACGGCCTCTTCAAAATTCATTTCGTTTTCATCTCGTCTCTTGGACTTGACAAAGGTCTGGAATTCTTGCTTCTCAACAAAAGATGCCGGAGACTTTCCATCATGATTACTTTTCCACTCCTGTAGGGCCTTGAGAAGAATAATGGGAAAGGGAACATGGCCATGTTGGTGGCTTTCAAGTGATGCAAGGTCGATTGAATCGGCCATTGCATCCAATGCGGCGAAAGATGTTTTGAGTCGCAAATCAGGATGGGCATTGGTAGGTTTTGGATCCAGCAATGGAAGTTTTCCCGGCAGCTGTAACCTCACAACCCCCACCAGACCATAGGATTGTACCACAATCAGAGCTATCTTTTCAGAAGTGCAAAGAACGCTCAATGTCTCCAGCACTTTGGGCTCTAGATCACTTGCAATGACTAGAAGCTTCTTTCCCAATGCATTTTTGTACAGGAGCCTTTTCCAATCCGACACCAGACATAGCTTGGGAACGACAATACACGCTCCTGCCACGTCTGGATTCAACTCCACGAGGAACTCTGCGGCAGCTTCTGCTCGGGCTCTTCCCACAGTTGGCAGGAAAAAGTTTGACGCAACATCGTGCTTGGAAACGAAGGCATCATCGATCACTGTGAAGGATCCAATCCCTGGAAGCGCAAGGTTCTTCAGGGTCTCAGTCCCAGCTGCCGATGCCCCCACGAGGACCACTTCTGTGTCTCCCAGGGCGCGTTGCCCCTTCGCACCCCACAATCGGAGCTGTCGGTCATATTTATTGGTGGTCGCCATGGTAGCCTTCGTTGGATGATCCCGAGCTTCTTGCAACTATGAGTAAAGTGCGAGTAACGGGGTGTCGGGAATTGAATATAAGTTCACTGTTTAATCTCTTCACAATAGAGCAAGAAAAGATTAATTGGAACAATCACTATCACCATCAGTCCCATCATACAATACTCATACCGGTACAGGTTTTGAAGGTAGACAGTACGAGGTACTATTGTACAGTAGACTACGTAGTCGTCATCATCCCAGTTCATATTATGGTCGTATGAATCATCCACGCGAACTATCCGCGAACCCAACGACACTACTACCGGTACTAGTGAAAAAGCAAATAATAGTTTCCCGCCCAAGGTGTGTCCCCACCTAGACGACTCCTCGACCCTCCCATCCCAACATCCAGGTTCCCAGTGAGATGCGTTCCATGGTGTATGAGGAGTACCGGTACAGTACCAGTTACAGGTACTGCACGAGGAGCAGGGCTCCTCCATGCCAGCAACCAACCACCTCCACGCGAACTATCCGCGAACACCCAACGACACTACACTAGTGAAACAGCAAAAAATAGTTTCCCACCCATGGGTCCCCACCTACCGGTACCGGTAGACTTGACCCTCCCATCCCAACCCTCCCAAGGCCTGATAAGCAATAGGACTGCACATCAGAGGCGCAGAATCGGCAGGATTGGCAGGATGTCCCCAAGTTTTGGTTGGCGTTTCGTTATTTCTTGGTACTTGTTGATGATGCCGTCTATTGTGTCATGCATGTCGGCTTCGATATACGGTTCTCCATCGTCGTCCCTGAATTGCTTGTACCAAACGCCGAGGTGCTTTACAAAGCCGTCTTGTTCAGTGAAGCCAAATCGCTTTTTGATTCCGGTCTTGAATTCCTCGATAGCCGATTTGGTTCCGCACAATAACCGTCCGATTGAATCGCAGACTCATCCGATTGGATCTCCATTTGGGACTGTTTCTGTACATCGCGAATCCAATTCACGACACAAGCGTACCTGGTACAGGTACGGTACGAAGTGCAAGGTACCAGTACCGGTACAGTACTGGTACTGTACCGCCCAGCGCGGTAGCTTGCGGCGGCCTGCGTTCGTTGTCTCGCCTGTTGCTGTTGCCCATCGGCTCTCGGCTTGCAGCCGCTGTATTACAACAGAGGCACAAAGTATTCGAGTACGGCACTACTTCGTATTCCTATGACTTACTCCTAAAAAGTTCGAAGATCGATCCTCGTACAAAGTAAAATAGCACAGAGATAGGTGAGACAACATGTTCAGCCTACGACCCGCCGCTCGTGTGTTGGCTCGCAGCAGCTTCCCCGCCACAGGGAGGCGCGCCATGGTACTTCCAATCAAGAAGGCTTTGATCAAGGCCGGAGAAACCGAAGAGCCAGAGGATGTACCTGCCTTGGAGAAGCGCATGGAAAGGATGTCGGAGAAGGATACTGCAATGGTCTTTGATTCCGGCAAATTTCTTCCGGACCCTGTCTTGCCCGATAATCCAGCGGAGATCACTGCTTTGGACCCAGCCCATTTGAGATCGAGCCGGATGCCCGATGGTCGAGAACGCATGGTCGTCATCAAGCAGATGCGAGCTCGTCCGAACCAATCGCCGCTCAATCCCGAGAAGATTTGGAAGATTAGCTTCAACGACGACGGCGCAGTGGGTGAGCGATGGAAGAATTCCCTCATGGGGTGGAACTCCACGGCGGATACTATGGGGTGTGACACTCCCCTATACTTCCGAAATGCCCAAGATGCCGTGTACTTTGCTCAGAAGCGGGGCTGGAAATTTTTGGTGAAAGAGCCTATCATTCGAAAGCTACGTGACGATGACGCTCAATACCAAGACAACTTTTTGCCTCAAGCGGTTGCAAGTCAGGTCAAAAAGGAAGGGGTTCAGTGCGATCACTGGAAGCGATCGGAGGCTGGCTGTTCTCATTATTTCCGCCCTCTTAAGTACCACGGCGACGGAGTTGTGAGGCAGCATGGACCCGGCATGATGGAGAAAAGCGCTCCCCATACCGAAACCTACTACAAAGTAAGGTAAAGCATCTGCATGTTTGGATGCAAGTAGCATAGCTGTTTTCCGTTGATGCTTAATATGTTGTAAAGGCACACTACATAGTCTTTGTCTGATAAATTTATTTACCGAATCCAGATGTTTTTGCTAAAAGCATGCAGGTGTAGACGTCGAGATATGTTGACAATGTTGTCCTCGCTCGCGCATGATGTAAGAAGGTTGCAATAGCGTCCATCACGACAAGTCCCAGTTGACCAGTTTTTTCGGAAATGCACGGCACTTTCGGCGGTCTTCTTGTATCTGCTGCTGACCAGAGATGATTTGCAAAGTGATTGTAGTAGTTTTCTAATATTGTTAGCCCCTTCTTCAAGGAAACGTTGATCAGGTCGTCTTCTAGTAGTAGTACGAGTAGTACTATATCGTAAACGAACACTCCCTAGCTAGCAGGGGTTAGTAGTAGTACTAGTAGTACCACAACAAGTCTAGAATAGAGGCGCAAATATAGTAAGGTACGATTAATGTGTAGAACTATGAAACAGGAAGATCAGCAAAAGCAGAGAGGTGAGGAGCGTAGAGCGCAGGAGCCGCGACAGCAACACACCAGCAGGAAGAATGATCCGACATTGGTGTATCTCTTTATGGGATATGGATCAGACCGTGATCCATATTTTACTATCTTCAGCATCTAGCTAGCCACCAACCAAAACATAGTAATCGATAAATGACAACGGATTCGTAATCTACGTAATCGGAAACATACAAAACCTACTTACTAAAAAAACCCAACTTTGAACAGGAAGACAACAACGAAGACGAAGTAGATGAAGATGGCCCGTGTGGGCGTCTCCCAACCCATGGCAAAGCCCGGATGATAGACTTCCATCAACAGTCCTCATTCCACGGATGCCAACATCGCAAGCATCAAACGCTTCAGGCCGCCCTTTCGACAATCAACACTTGTTCTCTTAGTAATATCGCGAGAGATTTTTTCTATCATGTAAAATTGGCCTCTCTCACGATATTACTATGTAAAATGGGCCAAAGCTCTGAAATGATCATAAACAGCTCTGGAGCGGCCAGCCAGGTGGTGACACGACTAACCTACCATTGACAGACTGCGCCAACCCCTTTGATCAATTGTGCCTCCTTTTCGGTGTCCCCTTTTGTTGAAGTCGATCATGTCGTTCTGCCTTGGACACTGCCAGCCACCTCTGTAACCAAACACCACCTGGGTGTGTCTTTCCCAAAATATAAACTTGCATTCATGTCCTGCTCCGGAGTTCTATCGATAGACCACAATATCTTCCCTTCCCTAAGCATTTCTTCTGGTTGGGGACAACATCTACCATATTGAACGTTTGACTACTTGGACTGGATTTACCACACCGGCCGGCTCTACCGCGGCACGACGCGCGTAATCCGTCGGCCGGCGTACTGTACCAACGACATGCCACGGCGCACGGACATACCCATTGGTGCTTTCTCGGTACGTACTGTACCCGGTACGGTGCACTACGTAGTCCACCGGCTGGGCTGGGCTGGGCTATGGGAACTCTTGTACATACAGTACCGTACTTGTACTGGGCCGAATGACGTCATATCACGTTTCATATATAACGAAATTCATAAACGACACTCACACACAGATGGCGTGTGTCATCGTCATTGGCTCATCGCTGTGACCATCCTGGTTACTTATGGAACATTGACACCAACGCACTTTTCTGTCTGTGATGAATTCTCTATGTACTTGTACTCGTAGATGCGACGCCTTCAATATCTGCGCTTCCTTGCGTTTCGTACGGAAGCCCCTGTTTCCTGGACATCCATCAGAAGTACGCACTACGCACATACCGGTACCGTACAGGAAGAAGTTCGGGTGCTTCCTCTTTGTCGTCTTGCCCCTCTCGGCCGCGGGTGTGCATGCAATCGACTGCTTGAGACTTGAAGGATGAGCCAAACATCATCTGTGATTACCACAAAGATAGAAACGTGTGACAGTCACCTCGCGTCTGTCAACTAACATCGCTTCTTAGTGATATCTGAAGTAAGTAATACCTTTGGAGGAACTTTTGTCGGCATGATAATGTCTTTTGGGGGAGACAGAAAAAGGAGAGCTCTTGCTCTCGAAGATCTTGAATCTAGTTGCCTCGGATAGAATAATACTTTTTCGGCCGTTGTCAATCCGCTGCCTTTTACAGAAGATCCACGCCACATGGCTTGGTTTCGCGAGCGTTTTATTCGTCTTTCATTTTGCTTTTTCAAGACAATGATCAGTTCCGCGATATTGCTCGGTTTCTCGTTTGCGTCGTTCTTCTTCATGAAAAGATTCAGATTTCGACGAAAGATCTACCATGTCCAATTCAAGGACATCGACGTCAAATCGACTTCGAGGAGAATATATCTTCGTGTAGCTTTTGTGTGTTCATGCTGGTAATACCCTGCATTCTGCCATGCGTCTGACACTTTATTTTGTTTCGACAGCATCCACCCTGTACCCCCAGTTAATGTTTGCCTCGCTGACCATGCCCGAAGCAGTGACACTTCCAGTTTTTGGTTCCGCCAGCAATCAAGCTGCAGCAGAAGGCAATACGAGTGGGACAAGCAGCGAATGGCAAATGGATTCGAGTAATGACCCGATGGACTTTGATTTGCTTGCTGAGTACCTTCTGGAAGACAACACAACTAGCTCCACAGGCCTGAACTTTGATTTCAAGTGAGTGAGAACAAGACAGTACAGAGTGTGTCCTTTCGATCTCGAGTCCTAACACCTTCAATCTTCAGTGGCGAATCTGCACACCCTTCCAGCGTAGTGTCCCCCGAGCAAAGTATAGATGGCGGTGTGGCCCATGGGAATGGTGCGGTGCAAGCTCAGCAGATTATTTCGCAGCATGCCGCAGGTATCCACCACCTTCAGCAGCAGCAGAAACAGACTCACCGTAATCACCCCGGTCGTATCCAAGTAGCTCCAAGTGCGAGGCCAGCGCCGGCTCCACTTGCCCCGGCTCCCTCTCCTCTTGCGGTACAGCCTCCCATTGTTGCTGCTCAGGGAATTTCTGTACCTTCAGGAACATCCTACGTCCAACAGGCAACACACATTGCACCGGCACCATCAAATGCCATAAGTGGAGTGGGCTTGAACACGGGCGTCGCACAGCAGCCAAGCACTGCGGTGACAAAGCGTCGACGTCTTGATAATCCAGTCCCAGGAGGCGGCAATCGTGTACTTGCGGATCCAATGGCCGTGGCTGCCGCACTCCAAGGCAGGGGTCGTAAAAAGACCCAGGCTCAGATTGACAGAAGAAGAGAACGAAACCGTATCTTGGCACGCCGAACGCGTCTTCGTAAAAAATTCTTTTTTGAATCTTTGCAAAAAGAGGTTGTCGATCTGCAACGGGAAAACGCAGCACTGAAGGACATTGTGCGGACGCAACTGGCAGATGACGGGAAAACGCTTCTTGACGAATGCGACGCAATGGAGCGAATGCCACCAGCTGTCATCGAAGCCCTAGGTGAAAATGCTGGGGAATACGACCAGGAGGACTTCAATCTTGTCCGAAGTATCCAACAATCGCAGCATTCGTTCATCATCACTGATCCTAGTCTCCAGGACAATCCTATTGTTTTTGCTTCGGACGATTTCCTAAATCTAACAGGGTATTCCCGAGAGGATGTTCTGGGTCGAAACTGTCGATTTCTTCAAGGCACGGAAACTAGCCAAGCCAAAGTCGATGAAATTCGCAAGGGCCTTGCTAACGGTGATGATATCTCTGTCACAATGGTGAACTACACGGCTGACGGGACCCCTTTCTGGAACAAGCTCTTCATCGCTGCTCTACGTGACGCCCAGAGCAATATTGTGAATTTCATTGGAGTAGTCGTGAAAGTTGCCAGTCCCGAGCCAGAGGATCCAGAGTACGGCAAGAAGCTACCTGGTGAGGAAGAAATTGAAGACGACGGCACGGCGTCTGAAGCAGAGGACGATGCGGCGGCTTCTGCCGTAGAAGGAACAACGGATGATGCAGCCGTGCCGTACGCCCAAGGATGATCTTGTAGCACAGAGAAAAAGTACCATCAAGTGCGAGCAGACTATACACTTTGACAACTTGAGAAGAAAGAAACAAAGGCCGATTTAGGCTTGCTTGTCTACCGGAAGCAACCAGACTAGCTAAATGACAGCGCACAACATAACGATGAATTAGCGATACTTTTCTGTAGTAATTGGTTTGAGTTCCACCTTCTACTGCACCGGTCGCCTGATCTCGAAAATCCGCCTCAGGCCTTTCTATGCTATAAAATACTATTCTACTACGGTACTACTAGCAAAGCAAAAGCAGTGTATATTGGCTAGCCCATTGGATTATAGGGGACTGTTCCGCGGCTACGGGGATGGGGGTGCGAACAAGAGTTGAAATACTGGTTCTGAGATCTTCCCCCGGGACGAGGAATGTGTCATAATGGCTTTTGCTTCCTCAGCATTGATTGCTTCCCCGACTTGTCGTGCCAACAGCTGAATGTCATCCCCAGAGATGAATCCTTTACCACCTTCGTCTACAAGTGAAAAACACTTCGAAGCCTCGCCCCGACGGTCTCTTCGATGCTTGAGTGAAAAGTGGTGAGCAGCTACCTCAAGAGACGCACAAGGCCCACTCTCTTGTCATGAGCTCACCTTCCGCAAGAACTGAATGGCAGTTTCAGGTGTGATCATTTTGTCATTACCCTGAATAGTGGACACTTCCCTGACGAAACTTTCCCAACTGACTTTTGGGTATCCCATGCCCAAATACAATATGTAGAAGGTTTCCGTGGAAATTCGCCCCAGCTTCTCTTCGTCCATCGCATCAAACGAGTCTCGGATGTCGAATTCGTCAAGTGAATCCATGATCGATTCGTGATTTTCGTCCGCGATGACAGTGTGTAAGGTTGCTACGAATACTCGTAGCGAAACTTCATTCAGCTGAAGTGCAAATATCAATCGAGCGCCGATGTGAATTTGTTGACCTTGCTAGCGTGCTTCTGGATCGTACGAGGTCAGTCAGTACCAAGTGCAGCGACAGAGGAAGCGAAGACTGATACCGAGCGGTACACCGCAACAGAATGCACAGGACGAGTAATTTGAGCTGGCTGCTGGATGTAATCTGTAATCAACAATAAAGACCATGCTACATGCTGCCGGTACAAGTTGTACGAATCGGTGTCCAAAAGTGATGCCGTTGCAAAAAGTGATGCCGTTTTTAGTCCCCGATAACCAGAGTCGTGTATACCCGCTCCGCTATGGGATACCGTGTCGAATTGTCCGGTTGAACTGGCAATTTTTTTCGCCCATCGTGATATTTCCAATATCACGATTTTACCTAATTTTTACATCACGTTAGAGAAAACGCATATCCGGGTCAGTGCGGGCCCGTCCCCCAAAAAGAACGACGGACGGACGCTCGCGTCTGTACATCAGCCGATAGCTAAAGAGTGGGGAACTCTTGTACTTGTTCTTGGCCAGTACAGTATGTACGGTACCGGGGGTTGGTAAGCCATCGGGACAAACATCTCATACTCGTACTGTACATTGCATGACCGTTACTCGTGGTAGACGCACAGCGCGTACTGTACGTAGTTGTACTGTAGTACCGTTAGAGCAAGGTTACGGTACTGTAGGCGAGCAAAAAGAAAGGCAGGTCCATAAACAAGTTCCACATACGGGTACCGGTGTTGCTGTTTCGAAGTTCAACAACATTACGGCAATCCACCCCCGCTTCTTTCAAATCACCTTTTGCTCATACGCATATCGATCGATACCGACCGTACTTGTACAATGGGAAATGTATTCGGGCGCGACAAGCCACTGAAAGAAGTACTGCGAGAAAACAAGCGCATGATCAACAAGGCCGTCCGAGAGCTCGACCGGGAAAAAACAGCGCTGGAAAGGGAAGAAAAACGGTTGACAATGGAGATAAAAAAGGCGGCCAAGGAGCAGCAAATGGCTTCTGTGAGGATTATGGCAAAGGTATGTAAACAGAAAGAGGTCGTCTCGATTCCCATCGATCTTGGCTAGCTGTCGATTGTAGTCTGACTGTTGAGTCTTGTTTTCGATTCGTACTGTACTCGTTACTTCAGGACCTTGTTCGAACGCGGCAATACATTACCAAATTTATTGAAATGCGAAGTCATTTACAAGGTTGCGCATTGAAGCTCCAGACCGTAAAATCGCACCATGCAATGGCGGATGCCATGAAGGCAACTGCACAGGCAATGTACAAGATGAATAAGGCCGTAGATGTCCCTGCTATTACAAAAATGATGGCAGATTTTGAAAAGGAGAACGCAAAAACAGAGATCATGCAAGAAATTATGGGGGATGCACTGGATGATACCATGGCGGACGAGAATACAGAAGAGGAGGAAGAACAAATTGTCAACCAGGTCTTGGATGAAATAGGCATAACGTTTGGTGAAGAGCTTCCAGAGGCAGCTGCTCTGGGTTCGCCAGGAATAAAGGAAGCTTCTGGACCAGGAAAGGTTGCCGTCGCGGAGACAGATGATCCGGCATTGAGCGAGCTGGAAGCACGTTTGAACAATTTGAAGAGATAGGGGAATTGGCATCTTCCAGTACGAATTCTGTTGCTCCCTTGAGAAATGCGATGTTGCTGAAGTCTGAACGCTTCAGGCATGCAGCGCTAGACGACAGATGATAGTGTGACGCCCTACTAGAGTGCCGATGTCCTCGTACTTCAACGTGTTGTGACATGATGTTGTTCACTACAGTGGAAGCTCTAGAATGGCTGCATCGGCATGCAATTTCAATTCTCGTCTTTCATCCTACCGGTAGACTTCAAAATGAAAGATTTAGTCTAGTTTCTCTAGCCTGAGAGAGAGGAGTATAGACTTCAGTAGGTATCATCATCATCATCATCATGAGAAGATGCCGGGGTACACAAGGTCTATGGTACGTGCTACTGTAGTAGTAGCCTGGGGTACGTACCGGTATGTGCCTGGTATTCTGTACGACCGTACCTGGTACACTACCGGTACGGTACGGGTAGGTCTACAGTACTACCGGTACTGTACTGTACTGTACTGTACTGTAGTTTTGAAATGGGACTGAGACGACTGTGTACAGTACTTTACTCGAAGTTTGAACGGATGGCGCGCACGCGTTGTGTCGTCATTGGTATTCATAAAAAAATAATGATGATCCAGGTCGAAGTTCTGAAGTCTGCTGAAAGATTGTGACTTGATGTGCTTGATGATATGGGTCGGCAAAACAAAACATGGAAATTGATTGAAATGAGACAATATTATTGTATCCTCCCTCTTATCCCTACCGTTACAGCACAATATAATAGTTCTGGTATCTGCACTCGGCTCTGAACAATGACGAGCAGGCAAGGCGGGAGCACAGAACAACAGAGGAGGGGAGAGATCCCCGAAGGGCAGTTTCTGCCTCCCTTTTTGCTGGGATTTGCCGTGGCATTGCTATTGGTCTTCATCCCGACGACTTGCGGGTTCTTCTATTGTTGTGGTGATGTCGACTTCACAATCGGGGAAGAAAGTACATGCCCCCGCCTCATTCGAAAACTGCCCCAAGAGGCAAAGCAGGGGTTGCTGAAGCGACTGGGATTGAGATTAAAGAAGCAGGAGAAAAAGGACGAGCTCCTCGTCCTCAAGCCGGACCCAAGAGAAAGCGCTTGTCGAATAATTGCGGGCGGCTGGTCATCTATTTGGAAACGAAACGAAAACGCGGAGTCCGTCTGTACACCAGAGATTATTGACGAAGACGTGAATGACGAGATCCCTGCTACGAGTACCACGATCGCGCACGATCAGTTTGAAACTGCGTACACCTCGGAATATCCTCAGCTAACGACCGAACAAAAGCAACTCATTCTGGGACTTGGACAGCGGGTGGATGCCAAAGTAGAAAATTGGAGAGCAAGGGCATCGCAAGTGTCTTGGAGTGGACCCTCAGGTCCGGCATGGTTCGCGCCGAGCAAGTCTACCGGAGCTTCAGAACTGGAGCGACTAGAAGGCGGGGTCTTGTTTTACTCGTATCTTCGCATCATGAACTGGCCAACTCAATTCTTCTCCCATTTTCCTTTTAAACTGTGCGCCAAGGGTTGTGGTTCTGAAGTGGCCGTGGAACATACGCTCGAGTTCAGAGAAAAATTCAAACCCTGGGCCGTCTCTCCGAGTACCATCAAGGAGAATTCTCATGGCTGCATATTTCACCATGGCTTTAGTCCGGCCTACAGTGCAGATCAAAACGGCGCTCATTCTTTAGTTTGGATTCGTCCAGGGAGACGAGTGAAGCTCGACGACCTGTTTTCGCTCCGCATGTATGTAAATGCTCTAGAACAGAGTATCGCCGCCTCGCTCGCAAACTCCAAAGGTCGGGTTGGGAAGTTCAATGTGATACTTGATGGAGCAAAATTTTCATGGGGCCTCATGCCATCCTTGCATCACCTGAAATCTTTTGTCACGATTCTTCAAGACCATTTCCCGGACCGCCTTGGCATAATTTTGCTTACGAATTTAGGAAGAATCGGAGATTTCGTGGTGGGTGTCGTAAAGCCCCTCATTTCTGAAGAAGTTCGGCAGAAGATCAAGGTACTGCCGCGAGACGATAATCAGCGCCGCGAAATGCTGCAGGCCGTTGTTGGAGCGAATAACATTCCGAAATGGCTTGGTGGGAAGGATACGTACCAATTCAATGCAAAAACCTATTACGCGGATACCCTCGTCGTTCCCGATGATGAATCTATCGAGTACGTCCAGACGATGCCATATCACGCATAACATGGAACGATGGGCCTCATGATATCGGTTCCCAACACGCCTTTATACTACTTTTACTTGTCTTCCATCCTGCTCGAATATCCTTTGTAGTCGAAACAAGACTTGTAGATCGCGCAGCGTTGGAGAGAGAAATCAGCAATACACTTGATCACTTTCCTTGCCAGAAACACAAAAACAGCAACAAGATCAGGGAGTGTGTACTACAATATCTGCAGTCCGGGAAAATGCTACAAAATCCGAAAAAGTGGGTACTTCCACCAAGACGGGTTAAGAATCGTTGTAGTTTAAAACGCAGTGTATTACAGCACAAATTGAATACATGATGTCTAAGCAGTTACTTGTCAAGACCCAGAAGCAAGTTCGCCCCTCCTTGACCATTTCCAGACCCCCCGGTGTTGGGTAGGTATACAACGTTTCGGCTGTTTGCAAGTTTTCCTGCGATCTCCTTGGCGGCATCGATACGTCGCACCTCAACAATAGCATTTCCGGTCTTTTCCATGGCCTTGGTGATGATGCTGGCTGCTTCGGCTTCCCCCTCTGCCCGGGTTACCACGGCCTGACGTTCCTGTTCAGCGCGTTTGACAACCCATTGCTGACGCTCAGCTTCCTGAGAAGCCACTTGCTTCGCTTCAATGGCATTCATAAACTCTCGACCGAAGGTCAAGTGAGTAATGGCGACATCGTCAAACTCCAAGTGAAAAACGCGCGCACGCTTATGCATTTCATCACGGATCCTCGCCGAGATCTCGGCACGTTTGCTCAATAGTTCTTCTGCATTGTACTGAGCAACGATCGACTTGAGGACTTCGTTGCCGATGGACGGCAGAACACGCTCGTCAAAGTCAGTTCCGAGCTCACGGTAAAGCTTCGGAAGCTCGTCGATCATGGGTCGCCACAAAACTCGTAGTTTGATATTCACCATCTGAAGGTCCTTTGTACCTGTAACCGAGGGGATTTCACGTGGCTTTACCCGCACATCGAAGATGATGGGTCGCTGAACCACCGGGATGAGAAAATGGGTGCCTTCCCCGCTTACTTCGGGGCGGACTCCACCCCGCAGTTGGTCGAACATAACGGCCCGCTCTCCGCCGTCGACGTTGTAGAGACATTGGCTCACTGTGAAGAGGCCGGCAGCGCCGACACCGGCGAGTCGGCTGAGCTGAGTCAAGGCTTGGCTTGCCATGGTCACTTTCCTGTTATTTGATATTTGACGATCTCGAAGAGGCTTTGCGTAGTTTGTTGCAGGTTTGGGGAGAAGATGTTTGCGATCTTGAGACTTGAGAACAGCGCATCGATGCCGCCGTCTGCAGCTTCTTGAAGCTTCTTCGTGAAACTACCGGTACCGATATTTTCTTCGCAGAGCGCGTACCGGTATGTACAGGTATCGGTAAATGTACTGTACGTACAAGTACAGTACCAGTACTGTACTGTACTGCACTGCACTGCACCGGTACTGTACCGGTACTATACCGGTACAGTTTTTGGTGTACAAGTACTTGTATCGTCTTATCTTTTAGCATGCAACGTTTCCTCGTTCATCGTGTGGCTAACAGATATAACAGTTTGTACGTCGCTCGTATACCAGATTGTAGTCCAATGAATCAATCTCTCGACTCCAATCCAACCTAGTACAGTATCGTTTTCTCCAGATAGAACGAAAGACAAACGCTTCTACTACATTCCTCGTACTCTCTACCGGTAGTCGACTACCGTACAGGTAGCGCTCTCTCTACTACAGAACTACTACATACTACTACTAGTAGTAGTAAAGAGAGACCGGTGATACAGTCTCACAGACAGTTGGGATGCGATCCATGCAGCTGGGTGCCCCGGGTCAGTAGGAGTAGTATCTCTGGTGGTAGACAACTTATTACATTACCCATGTATAGCGATTAGTTGACCGCCGTCGAACGAGGTTAGGGTGTGCCTCAGACATGAAATACATGTATTCTTATGGAGCTCGGTCAGATTCCCTGCTTCGCGAGTACTGTGGTGCTTCGCATCGAATATATGCTCTCTACTACTATTATGAAAAGAAACGTTTCAGCGCAGCCGGAGCCGTGTCCACTGGTTTTTCCCGTCCCTTCTCTTGTACATCGTTCCCTTGCTTTTCTTTCTCGCGGGCTTCTCTCAACTTCAAGGTCTGCTCATCAACAATATTATTTCTTTTCCTTCTGAGCTTTGTTTGAATCTTACTGCGGCCACGCTTCTTCTGTTTCACCCTCTTGTTTTTCTTGCGAGCGTTTGCCTCCTCTTCCAGGTCTTTCAGACGAGCTTGACGTACTTCCATGGAACTCTCTTCCACCCCTCCGATCTCGTTGGGATCTAATGCAATCGTGTTAGGATCCAATTTATCGAGCAATGCACGTACTTCAGCTTCTCGTCTTTGTCGTTTGTCCTGGAAAGGATCGAGGTTATACTCGCTGGTGTCAAGGTTTGGCTCCCCCGAGCCAGGCACAACGATCGAACTTATGCCCTTCGCGTGCCCAATCGCACATACATCTTGGAAGGGTCGAAATCGAAGTGTTTCCACCGGCCCACAAGCAGGGATGCTGTGGTGCATGTATGGATCTTTGCTCTTGCTGCGCAAAGCTTCTGGCGACCAAAAGGTCGCATGGCCGGCGTGGCCGATGCCAACAACGCCCTTTTGTGAAATGTCCAATGATGTGGGTGTTCCGGCTGGAACAAAATAAGAGTGCGTGTTCCGAAGCATTCTCAGATCCCACACCTTGACCTGACGATCGACTCCACCTGTAACCATGTAACGCCCCGAAAGGTCCACAGCTATAGATGTAACTTTGGCTCCTTTGTGACACAAGAGTTTGACCAGAAATTGAGAAGAGGATGGCGACCACAATGTAACAGTTCCATTGTTATGACCAAGATGAGTGATTGCGTTTGATGGATTCTGTCGAAGCACGTCGCACGGCCCAACTTTCGTTTTATGTTGGCTGACAAGCTGACCTGTCGAGGTGTCCTGAAATCTAAGAATTCCTTGCCGTCCGACACTCGTCAACAGCCAGTGATGAGGTAAGAAGTCAATGGCGAAAGGATCGTGATGGTCGTCCAACTTGTGAACCTCTGCACCTGTGTCGTCGTAGATGAATACGTGGTTGGCCTGGGCGACAGCAAGCATACTGAAGTTGTGGAGAAAACACGCATCGCGCACACGTTCCTGGACGTGGAATTCAGTATGCAGTGTAAGATTATGAGAATCCATGACCGCAAGGTGACCGCGTTTTCCATATAGTACAGAGTATCGACCTGATCTGTCATATTTACAACCATAAGGGAAATAAGGAAGGTCCAGATCATAAATTTGTCTCGAAGTCTGCTCGTCCAAATGTTCCCGTTTGAGTTCAACTTGCGTCAACGCCGTCGTTCTCTCCATTTCAGTCTCCGCTTCCAAAAATCCTAGAGATTCGGTGTGCAGAACAACTTGAGCATCAGCCGACGCAACGGCTGCCTCCAATCTTTTGGCCTTTGAAATCTGAAGCTTGGCCTTTGTGGCTTTGTCCTTCCTGCTCATTCTTTGTTCAAGTGCACGTTGCTGATATCCACTCAACCCAGCTGACATAGTCTCGTCATTTTCGAGTCGAGATATACGATATTGCTGGTTCAAGTCGGCATCATACTTCGCGATGCGTGCTCTATCTGTGGACGAGCGCTTCTTGTGCTTGAGCTCACTGTGTCTCTTGCGAGCCTCCTTATCACTAGCACCCCTAGAAACACCGAAGGTAGCTTTATCATCGTTTCCTTCATTAGCGGTGACCATTCTTTCCTTTGCAAATGAATCTTATAGCAGAGACACTGTGAGAGAGACCTCGGGTTCGACCTGGATGCAACCTTCGAATCTCCAAGCAATTGTACAATTTTTCTTTGGATTTGTGGATTTTTGGTGGTCGTTGGTCGTGTGGTTTGGTGGGTGCAGATGGATGTTTGAAAAAGACGGGAAGAGCAGAGCTAGCGCAGGCAGAGAAAACGCAGAGAAAAACATGAAAGGGATAAAGGACAGACGCGACGGACGACGGATGGCTGCACTACTGGTACCGTACGTTGCACCCCTAATATATCTAACTTCTAATTTACGGTCATCCAACTTCTAATTTACTTAACGGAATCTACTCTGCCTACGTCATCGCAAGACACCCAAAAATAAAAATGACCACGTCCGTGATTCGAACATGACCCAATTACTCCATCATTTTTGAGCTCCCAAATGCCCTTTCCCCCCACCCAAATGCACCCAAAAACACTCATTTTTCGACTTCTTGAGGGCCCGCGCAGATACGACACACACATCCGGTCTCTTTACTTCCTCATCTCCCACGACTTCATGGGCTGCTCCTCATCACTGGACATCTCCTTGGTAACGTCATCATCGTCATCATCATCATCGTATTCTTCGACCTGACGTTAGATTAGCGGAGATAAAAGTTGGATTAGCGTGAAAGTGCGCGGTGCACCGTGTTGTGCGTTAAAAGTTAGATATGCTTATGAGGCCCGTACGTTCCGCCACCTGCTGGGGCGCGGGAGGACTTCGCTTCTGTAACGTCGCACGCGCAGTTATAAGGTCAGCGTGGACTTCGCCAAAATACAGGGGAAGGAAGTTTTGTGTTCTGTGATAACTGCGCGTCGGAAGCGCAGCTTCGACGCAGTTATGAAACGCAGTTATTCCTCCCCAACGATCGGTTCGGGGAGAAGGAAAAAGATCAGTCAGGTCAGCTTCCGTTCTGTTCATTCTGCACTCCGCGCAGACTGAAGTCCCATAACTGACCAGACTGCCTTTCGCACGTTGCGCACGAGAACTCCTCCCACGCCCCTGGGGGGTTTGCGTGACTTCCAAAAAGTAGCCTGTCGCAGGTGCGATTTATTTTAGAAGTTTGGAAGTCACGCAAATTCCTCCAATCACTAGCTACATACGAGTATTAGCCCACACCACGTTTTGCAGTACCATACTATCGAAAAGTGTTGCTCCCCCCCTTTTCGCCAAGGAAGTCAAACGTCTGTTTCGATTTCATCCTGACCGTGGCTATCGCCACCTACGTAGCATTGCAATGCGTGCGGTAAAGCATAGAGTGGTTTGTGGAATGGTGGTGTGTGGACTAGTAGTCGGGTGAGTCCACGCACCAGGAGCCCCCGAAGCCGGACTTGGCCGCATCGCACAAACCGTAGCCCTGCGCTGGATGGCTCGGGAAAAGTTCGGCAATGCGCGTGGGCCTCCGATTCAGGTCCCCTGCCAGGGTGAGGAGGTCACGTATGTGATGTTTGGTCGCTGGCTTGAGGTGCACTCGGCGCCTCCCCCGCAGTGCCTCCGTGAGATCACTCTGTAGCAGGGAGAGGAGACCGGCTGAGCCTGGGATACCGAGCGCCATGCTTCGTAGCTCGCCCATCAAACGGTGTGCTTGCCGTTGGCTGATGGATCGGCGCCCTTGGAAGTCCGTCAGCAAAGTCTGTAGTCTCTCCTGTCGATGCGGTGGCAGATGCACTGTTTTCTTGAGAGAATCGATTATCCATCCCAAGACGGTCTTAATGGTGCTCCAGGACGCATCACCTTGACGGAGTTTCTTGACAGATACGGGCTCCTTTCGGAAACGGTCGGTCGGCTCATTGGGTCGGAACACCAAGTCGTTGATGTGAAGCAACTGCCGGCGGATCCGGCGCAGTCGGTGGAGGTTGCCTTGTGCCACCGCCATTTCGTCGTCCACGAAGACATCCAAATGGAGGCAGGGGCCCCCCCCCTGCCGTCGTCGTCGTCGCTTATGGCTTGGGAGCTCTCGGATCTGTCCGGTCGAGCCAGAGGGCTGGTAGCGGGGCTCGTGTATCACGAGAGTTTCATGCCCTTCGGAAGGAGTGTGGGACGCGTCGCCCTCTAGTCGATGTATGGGAGGGTCCCAAGAGGTTCCACAATAATCATTGCACAAGTCCACGATGGTTTCAGTGGCGGCGCAAAACCAAGGTGGGCTCTCTGTCCACCCCATGGGTAGGGACAAGGGTATGGCCACTTTCGGATCTTCCCCCTTGCCGGTAGGGAATGCGATGGCCCCCCAGGGGGGATACTCGGAGTTGTGGCAGGTGTTCCACTGCTGTCAGTGGGAGAACTATCCAGAACCCCTTTTGGACGAAGTCGACCATTTCTTCCTCCACGAATCCCAAATAATTGTCCGAGGACGGATGACTTCCTCGGTTCATTGCTTCTTGTACACGTTCTTTCGTCCACTCGTTAGTGGAGAGTTCCACCGGCGCTCCGTCGGTACGGAGTTTTACCAACAGCTCGATAGCTGCTGGGTGTGGTAGGCTTCTGACATTCTCAGACAAGCATGCTCTCCCTCGCGCCTCCTTCACGAACGCGGTCCACGACGAACTAGAGTGTAAACGCTGTAAACTCGACTCTATCAACTTACCTAGCTCCTCACTACGCCTAATCTCCATGAAGGGGTCGGGGGGGTTGTTTGAGTCGGGCGGTCTCAGCGGAGGGCGATCTCTCGCACCTCGCCGACCCACACCTCAGCTTGCTGGCTGTCCGCGTCTACCATCATGCCCGGAACTCGCCTCCTCCGACGATTCGGAGGGAGGCCGCGGTCTCGTCGGTGTCCCGAAGCTTTCGTCTACAAAGGTTTGGAAGTTTCGCCTTGCGGCTCCGGTGAGTACCCGATGGCTCTCACGGCGTCCGCAATTCGAGAAACATTTTCCCTTCAAGTGATACGACAGGCAAATATCCTTGTTGTTCCCGTCTTGGGGCGCGTTTGGGCGCAACTGCGCTATGGTCTTTCCACTGTCGGCGAACTTGGTCTGCCAATCGCGTCGGGTGGCCTGATCATTTGTCACTTGCTGCCCCAGGCCTCCGCTCCCGCCTGATTCGGTTGGCTCCTCTCGGGTGGCCGATCCTCCATCTCCCTGTGGCCGGGTAGGGCTCGACATATACTTGGCTGGGAGCTCCGGAAAGTCCCGGAAGCGCCGTGCGGCCACCCATCCCTGGACACTGCTGTAAGTCGGGGGTTCCGGTTCATCCTTGCGCAGCAGCCTTCCGAAGTAGATGCACATGGTCAACTGCACCTCCCGCAAGATACGGGGATAAATATTCCCCATTCTCTCGCGGTCGGCTGCCTCTAAACCGTTGACGTCCATGATGATGCGGGGGACGTCCCGTGTGACGAAATTCCTCAGTGCTTGAGCGTGTGGGTGTGTGGTGCCTTGCACGACGTCGACGCAGACGCTCGTCGCATTCAACATGTGTTGAAATAGGAAGGGGTCCGCCGGCAGTACCACTTCCTTCGTCCTGAAGTGCAACTGCTCTGCCATGGTCGGCAGGGCATTGCCCGCCATGCTAGTGTCGAAGGCGTCAACCCTCGCTTGTACTGTGCTTGTCGTTGGTCCTGTCCCGAAACCACAGGTGAAGGGCTGGAGCCCGGCGGTGAGGTCGTCCAGCTGGAGCTCGTCGCCTACTTGTCCACTCACGACCATGTCGTGAAGTTCCTTGGTGACCAACACTCTTCCCGCACCGGCGGAGGTAGGGTCTTGTCGTCTTTCCTCCACAAATTCTTGGAGACACAAGCGACGCTCTTGCTTGGTCGCGTTGGCTAGCGCTGCATACACGGGCGGGAGGTCTCGTTCGTCCTCCACACCACTCAGCAATAAGAACCGCCTTGAGGCCCAAGGGAACTTGTCCGAAGGTTTCACTGGTAGTTTGTCCGCGCGCGCTTCAGCGTCTCTTGTCGCCCGTTCCCGGTCCTGTTCTCGTCTCATTACTTCCAGGAAGTCCGCCAGGCGGTCCTGGTTATTCGTTTCACTCCTATTCCAGGGAGCAAAATCCTGCTCCACCAGACGTTGGCGAAACTCTAAGAGTTCCTTTGATCGCCACGGGGGGAAGGCTGTATCTTCCGGTCCCAGGGAGACCGCGGGGCGGCCCCCCGCCTCGTCTTGTTCGCACACTGCGAGCTGCATCCAAGCCAACAGAGGTTGGCATTCGTCCGTCTCGCCATCCGTCTGGATGGCCCCGACCAACTCTTCCCACAAGCGGATTGGGTTGCACTCGGAGGCACTCAACACGATGGAGATATATTTTTCAGGGACCGGCATTAGCCTCCGGACGTTCACGATCTCTGTATCATCGTCTCCTTCCAAGGGGGGTAAGAGCGCGTCCCCTTCTGCTCGTGTTTGTAACGCGATGTCGGTCTCCGCGGCGGTCCGCACCTCCACCGCTCCCACACTGTCAAACATGTCCGATCGGATCTCGGCCATCTCAATGTGTCCTCCGCGTAAAAGGTCGCCAAGAAAGGCATAGGAGCGGCCGTCATGCGGCGACGGCGTAGGCAACTGAGCGAATAAAGCGGGGCGGTGCACGGGCACAATAATGGCACGGCCGTCCCGCTCTACGCATCCCAAGAAGACCTGTGGGTACGATCCGCCTATACTCGTGACGAACCGCAAGAGGTCGGCACCGGTGTTGGCGTCGTCCGTGAAACGTTGAAATACGTTACCCCGATGGGGGAGGCCTTGTAAATCATAAAGTTCCGAGTAGGTTGTAGGAATTAGGGAGGCAGCGCCGGGGGCTCTGCCCCCGGCGACTGCCGCAGGGTTTAGCATTCTATTCTACTAGAGTGGCAACGATATGCCGCTCGTGAGAGCTTGTTGTTGTTACTGGTACCGTCGTTCCGGTGTTCAGTAACAACAACAAAAAGAAAGTGAGAGGAGCCGGTCGATCGCCGCTGTTGCTAGTTTGTTGCTGCGCTGGCCGCTGCTCCTCTCTCAACTCACGCATGCTTTCGTCCAACGGATTTCGTCTGGCCTTCCCTCCTGTTGCTCCGCTACTACAATAGGGTACAGTATGGTACCGTTATCACTACAGGTACAGTACCGGTAAATTCTGTACCGTGCGTACCTGGTACCGGTATTTACTTGTATCATCGATCATTCATCATCATCGAAGAATAGAAGTATCATCATCATCAATCAACAACAATAATCGCAGCAATTCAAATCAAACATATTGCCGTGTCATATTGATCGACGGCGTCGATGAAGCAAGCGTAACGGGTGTTGCGAAGAGCCAGTTACGAGGAAAATAGGAGGAGTATACAGGACTTCACTCATACCCCGTCCCTCAGTAGGAACTCGACGGGTGTCCATACTGGACGAGCTACCTTGTGCCAGTGCCGAGCACACGATGGACTCATTTATGCAACAATCTTCGTCTTCTTCTTCGATCTGGCACTGGCTAATGTGGGTTACGGACTTTCTGACTGGACCTACGTTTGGTGTGCTCGTCGCCTTCGCCGTCATCATTTTCCTCCAGTATAAACCCAGCATTGTTGCCTTCTTTTCCAATCTTTTTGAGAATGGAGCGCAGGAAACCCTGCTGGATTGTCTACTTGGTCTGTGCGATCTCGCTCGAGCATACTACCAAATCTCCTGCGAATGCATTCGCAATTTTGGGTCTTCTGGCGAGTCGAGCGAACCGTCCTCTGCGATAGCACTTCTAAACGCTGCAGCGACCAGCAGGGCATCTGGTGGGAGCGCTCCACCACCACTAGTGATGCTACCTTTGGAAGACGATGCAAAAGAGCAATACTCTCGCGAAATAAGATCAAATGATGAGGGTAGTCCGCCGATAGATCGGTCTCCGTCGCCATCGGGGTCCTCGTCCTCCTCCATGACGCAACATGCTACAATATGTCGTCAAGAGATCGAGCCAGCATTTTTGGACGACAAGGATTATCCACAGGGCTGGCTGGTGTACCATCCTACTCTTGGGGTCACTTCGAAGGAAGAGGCGGAAATGTTCGATCGCAAGGCTACTCGATTGGCTTCCACATCTGGATAGAAATTTCCCGGGCAGTTATGTTATGCCGAGGAAGCGAGAGATGACCGCCTGTTCCTACAACTCATGCATCAACGATGCCCCGATGCCCCCTCCCTCCCCCCCCCCCCCCCTCACACTGGGCGAGACAGTGCAGCCCCTCAGCAGCTCGTTATAAACTCCAAGTAGCTTCTTCATCGCCGATGTCACCAGAATCCCTAAAGAGGACGGGTGTCATCGCAATGTTGCACTGTCCCTCATCGGTTCACGACAATATATTTCACTGCATGAAAATGCAACTGGCCTCCTCTTTTGAAAACCAAGAAAATCAAAAGAGAGGCAGTCTGAGTAGAATACTACCATAATTTTGCCTCATAGAATCGAATTTGAGTATCTTTCCTCTGCAGCGGTTAATCGGAAGGCGACAACGAGTATATACGCAAGTATACCATGTACTGTACTCCGTACTATAATTGCCTGCCCCCCGCCGGGGTTTATTGGCCTACATACAGCAGCCTACCATGTCTACAATTTTGGGGGAGAGCCTTCCTTTGACCAAGTGGGGAGCCAGTGCACTTTGAACCATTCGATGGTGTCTTGCCACCCTTTGTCGAACGTGATCAAGGGTTCGTACTTGAGATCACGCTTCGCGTTTGATATGTCAAAGTAGCGGTGGATGACCAACATTTTGACGGTAAATGGCTTGAGCTTGAACTGTTTCCCTGTCAGCAAGGTCAGGAAGGAGCAAATGTAGGCTACTCCGTAAAGAAGCCACAGTGGGAGATGGAATTTTGTGTATAGATCGGTGAAACCCATCGCAACAACCGCTTGGTTCAAAATCTTCCAGAAATACTGTGGCTCGTCATCTGTGACCACGTAGTAGGTTGCAAGAGCCGGACTGTCCTTATACAATGCATCAGCTCCGCAAATTAGTCCGTGGCAATAGTTATCCACGTGGCAGAGGCTAATTTTGTTTTCCCCCTTGCCGAAGATCCGAAGTCGCCCTGTGCCAGCAGTTTCCAGCAGCTTGGGCAGGAAAAGGGAATCATAGGGACCGTACACTTGGTGCGGTGCCACAGAAATAGTCAGCAGCTCATCACAGCATGCTTTGTGGACAGCCACTTCTCCTTTGGCTTTGGTCGCGGCGTACAAAGCAACGAATTTATCAGGGATCTTCATCTGGTCCTCCCGCAGGCCTTCCACGTCGCCACCAGTAAATCGTGTCGAGGGGCTACTGGAGTAGACAAGCTTGGGAACCTTGAATTTTCTGCAGTTTTCAATCACCCTGAGTGTGCCCTTGTGGTTGACCTCGTCGTACTTTTCAGCTGAATGAAATGGGCCCACCAATGCGGCAATGTGGTAGACCACATCAATCTGGGGTACTTTCATGAAGGCAGCCGAGACTGCTGCAGAGGAGGTGAGGTCGCCTTCCGTCTGAGAGAGGATGATTACCCTCCCCCCAGTTTCCTCCTGAACCTTGGCGAAGCGCTGCAGCAGGGTTTCGTCCGGTGCTACCAAGTCAAAGGCAATGACAGATTTGGCGCCTCGCTCGAGCAGCATTTCAACCAACCGTGCGCCAACGAAACCCGAAGATCCAGTGACCAAGGCATTACAGCCCTTTGGAGAGTCAAAGCCCGGTTTCGTTGGGGCTGGCATATTCTACAGTTGCGGAAAGTGCAAAAGACAATTAGTCGGAAAGAGATAGTTCTTGGTACTGGGAAAATACTGTGCAATGGCCTTTTACTTGCAGTATTAAACTCTACTTGCATTGTTCGACGTTGCTTTTTTCTTCTTGTGCGTTTCGTCACGGTGTTAGGAAAATTATCTCGAAAATGGCATCCCGGAGAATTCGCCAGAATTTTTCTCCAACCAAAATTCCCAGGATGTATCTCTCAATTCCCCACCCCAACATTATTGCCCCGAATTCTCACCCCGGAAACAAACCTCACATTTATCCCTCAAATGCACCCCTTCATTGTTTTCCCGAACATGTCACTCCAGAGCTCTCGTTCCACGTTGTTTTTGCAGGCGTTGTCGTCAAAGGATACAGTCAACCAAGTTCTTTGATCTATCCTCACTAATAGATCCTCTCGGTAATATATTTTAAAAAAGTAGCTTCTGCTAATAACCTTCCCATACTATCGTTTCTCTCTATATCATAACGTTACTAACAAGGCTTCCTATACTACTATCGAGTATTTGCAATTCCTCTGCTGGCGTATGGTACCGTGTGTAGTATAACTACTAACACCACTGCTCGGAACAATGCTTAGCCCCAAATCCCACGAATCATATCAATACAACAACATATTCTCATATTCTCTTTTCGGGGGGTACATAGCTACAACATTATCGATAACATCGCCACAAATTTACAACCCCCCAGTAATAATTTACCCTCCGATTGCGACCATGTTCACTGGACCCATTGGATTCTGTCATTCGAACACTTTGATTCCAAATTAACGTCGGACTGACGTGAGACACAACATTATTTATGCCACAAACACGACCACGACGGTACGTACCCCTCCTACCCCCTTCTCTGCGCCCGCCCAGCGCCCACCAATGGTGCTCGACACCTCGGAGCGTCCCTTGGTTCTTGGTTGATCCACGTCAGAGCTTCATCAGAGTGATGATCGCACTACATATGTAGTCTAGTAGGCGTCGAGGCCGGTCGAGGCGCCAGAGGGTTTCTGTTTGTATTTCATTGGTTGCTTCAATTCTTCATTGTTCATGCACACATCGTCTCTTCGTCCATGCATCAACAACGTGCATCATCGTAATGCATGCATCATTCCTCATTCATCTATACTGTACTCATAGTCTCGCGAAATCGACTTACAAAAACAACGATGCCCATTTTTAGTTTATCTGTAATATTCTCACCATAAACTCACAACCTAAAGTTCCAAAAGATGAACAAGGCTGTACAAGAATTGAACCCCCTACTTTCGGAAGGTTGGTGTGGAGCTTCTAAGCATTACTATCGTCGGAATATCAACGAGGCCACGGCGCTCCACCGCTTGGTGGGCCAGCGAGTTCGAGCGGATGCTGTGAAAATCTTTTTGGACCTCCATGCCCGAAATACTGATGACAGTTGCACCAAACTATCGCATCATCAAATGCCAACAAGTGGGGCCACGGCTTTGCATGTAGCGTTACATCGCTGTTCTTGGGGTGTTTTAGAAATTGTGCATTTACTCGTCTCGGCCATACCCCAGCTACCTTCTATTCCCATGCATTCGACCAATGTATATCCTCTTCATTTGGTGTGTTACCATTATGGCAAATTATTGTTGAGCGACTCGGACAAGTATCAACTATTTTGTATGATTTTGGAGGCTTGGCCTCAAGCTGCCACGGAAAGAGACAGCGATGGCGACACGCCCCTCGAATTGCTTTTCTACTACGATGACCAACAAAATCCTCGTTCATTGGTCCGTGCAGCATTGCGGCTGGCCCGAGTATCAGTATTTTGTGACCGCGACAACATTGACTTGACGTGGTATAACCTTTGTTCATTGCCAAAATTTCCTTCCGGGCTGATGGTTGAGTTGTTGACGCTGTACAAGGACACTAATTTCACGGGCGTGTTGGGGGGCTTTACTGGACAAAGGGATCCGGCGACAGGACGAACGCCTCTGCACGCATCTGCTGCCGCTGAGTCTTCATCTCGCCCTGGTCGTAGTCTGGTGCAGGTCGTACTGCAAGCCGACCCGACGGCGGTGATTCTGCGGGATCATCAAGGTCGATTGCCGTTGCACGATGCCGTCGTGAATCCAACCTTGAAGCGTTCTGATATCATGTCGTTGGCTCAAGCGCATGCCGAAGCCCTGACGGTACTAGATCCCATTACAGGGCTTTGGCCGTTCCTTTCTTTGGCAAGGCATCATTGCGACTTGAATATAGCCTATGATTTGTTGCGAATGGATCCGACCATCTGTCGTTGCTAGGAAAGTTTGCAATCCCTGTTGATATTCCAACAATATTTAGTCATATATAATTCTTAGCTAGTACTCGGGATAGCTCGTTTGTTTAAGTAGAATAGTAAAAGCGACGGATGGCATTTCATGAAACTCCTTCGAGTTCTTCCGTAACATGAAGCTCGTTTTTTAAGAGGGGCGTTGTCTCTGCCTTGGCTTGGCAGGGAATCATTTTCAATGTGGCCACAATCAACATGTATCCAATAATGATTCCAGTTCCCGTCAAACTCCAACCATTGATGGCCTCGTGCAAGAACATGATTTCAAAAATATACGTCCACACAATTTGTGAGGTTGTGGCCAGAGTCGCGGTCGCGGCCGATTCATGTTGCAATCCAATATTCGTGAACCATTGACCGCCATAGCCCCCCAATCCCATTCCAATCAATAGTAAATAGTATGTCGCGTCGTTAAACTCGGTGTCCAGAAAGAAAGGATTCCACTCCCCTTCCAACAAACCCGAACCCAAAATACACATGGGTACACTCAAAGCTCCGTAATAGAAAACCATTACAACAGCCGACGCGCGATGGCCAATTTTTCGGACACTGACATAGGCGAGTCCAGCCATGGCGGCTCCCAGCTCAGTAATCAACACGGCCAAAGCTTTTAAAGCGAGGCTGGTATTGGTGGTATCCCCTTCGTCCACACTGGCTCCTTCGGACCCAAACAACCATGTAGGATGCGCAATAAAGGCCACTCCAAGTAAACAAACGACCGCGCCAATCTTGTCGATGACCAGCCATTGTTCTCCTACCAAAAAGACAGCAAATAATGCGGCGAAGGGAGGTGTCGTGAACTGTAGCGTGACGGCATCCGGCAAGGGCAAAATTTGAATGCCTTTGGGAAATATTTCACAATGTAGTAGGAGACAAGAGTCAGACCCCGCCGCAATAATAACCTCGACTGATAAGAATGTAGGCTAGGAACGTACCAAAGAACCATGCGCACACAGCTGCACTTCCAAATAATCCTCGGATGACCAGCCAAAAGCGACAATCTGGAGGTCCCAGTGGGTCTTCACCGGCATGCAACAAACTGGTCAAACTGATGACAATTTGGACCAAACTTCTGTATAACACGAGTGTAAAAGTGTTGGCATTCGGTCCCATGACCTTGACTAGCAAGTACATGATACTGAAAGAAAAGGCTCCGAGTGTGATGAAGAAAACCCCCTTGAGCGAATGCTGCGACTGTGGATGGGATGGCGGTTTTGCATCTCCAGTTGTAGGAGTAGAAGAGGAAGACTTTTGCTCAGGCTGCTCCCTGCTGGTAGACGGTGCTGGAGTGCTGCCATAGTATTTCTTAGGTTGTATCTCTTTGTTAATAGGCATGGTAGTTGATCTTTGGAGCCACTCATAATTTGAGGTACATACCACTCTTATTGTGCCGGTAGTAGATCGAGTGTCGTAAACTGCGTCGAGATGAGGAGGACGAGACAATAAGCGCAAAAATGGCGAGATGATCGATGAGAGAAGAGTAGAGTAGAGTAGAGTAGAGTAGACGAGACGAGACGAGACGAGACAAGAAGAGCGAAGAGGCGGATGAGGCGTTCGCATGCAGTACTAATACGAACTTTGTACGCATTTCCAGTGTTCTTCGCGCGCCTGGCGAGCTACAAAAAAGATGAGAGTACTACAGCAGGTACACAGTACCGGGTACGCGCTGTACTACTACTGTACTACCGGGAGTACTCTACTGCCCGAGACTGTTGCGTACAGTACCGGTAGTACTCTATGGTATGTACCGGAACAGTACACCTACTGCATGAATGTCATCCTTCATCGCCCTTCGCCCTTCGCATTTCTGCAACCAAGTAACGAAAACCCGAACGCCGATCTTGCATGCTATCGCATTTTTTTTTTTGCGAACATAAAAACTATTTGATTTAGCAAAGAACAAAACTAAAAAATGAAAGTGCTCTTGTGTGGAGGCGGCAATGCCATTCACGTGTAAGTGTTGGGGGTCAAAAGTGATGGTGTCAGGTCATTCCTTATGTTTCGCCGCTCCAGCAATACAGTAGCTCACCAGTCTGCTTCTACTCTATCTCGCTTTTCGCAGCTTGTCAAGCTATGTGGCATCTCAAGACGACTGCGACGTCGTCGTCCTCACGTTATATCCCGGTGAAGCCGGTCGAATGAAAATAGCCCTCGATTCATCTTCCAACGGCATTCAATGTCAAAATGACTTGGGGCCAGATGTCTACGGCAAACCATCTTTGATAACGGATGATCCTGCCAAAGCGGCCGAATCCGGAGTCTTTGATGTCGTGATCATGGCACTGCCTTCGTTGTTTCACCAAAACTATTTGGAGGCTTTAAAACCTTATCTGAAGCCAGGTGTGATCATTGGTGCCATGCCCGGTCAAGCTGGATTTGATTTGTGCGCCCGCCACTGTTTGGGTGACGATTTTTGCGCAGCCTCCAATCTCTTTTCTTTGGAAACATTGCCGTGGGCATGTCGTATAATCGAGTATGGCAAGGTGGTTGAGGTGCTGGGAACCAAGAAGGAAATTGACGTCGTCATTACAACCAAACAAGGCGAAAAATCCGTCGAACCAGCACGCCAGATCCTTCAAAAATTGATGAATACTTCTCTCCCTGTTCTCAAACCGGCAAGCAATTTCTTGGCAGTCACACTCATGTCAATCAATTCCGTTTGGCATCCTACAATTAGCTACGCCTTTTACCATGACAAGGATATCAAGAAACCCATGGATGAGCCCCCGCTCTTTTACTATGGTGCCACGCCATACACCGGGGAGATGCTCGACAAGGTGTCGAATGAAGTTTTGGAAACTGGGCAATTCTTGGAACAAAATTATCCTGGCTTGGACATGAGCACTCTCACACACGTGCGTGATTGGATGTTCCGTTCGTATGGAGATGATATTGGCGACAAGACCAACCTTTATACCATGTTGATTACCAATAAAGGCTACCGTGGTCTGACGCATCCGACGACTGAGATCGAAGTCGATGCCAAAAAGAAATATTTGCCCAATTTCAAGTACCGCTACTTTTCAGAAGATTTGCCTTGTGGATTGTTGGTGACACGAGGAATTGCCGAACTCGCCGGCGTTCCTACTCCCGAGATGGACAAGGTACTGCTTTGGGCTCAAGAAAATATGGACAAGGAATACTTGGTTGATGGGAAACTTTGTGGTAAGGATGTGGCTTCGACCCGATCGCCACAAAGATATGGCTTCAACGATCTGGATACGTACATGAGGGCCAATCATTACGTCGAGTAAAATCGACGAGAAGGAATGATGGCGCACTGAACACTGAACCACGTATTTTTCTTGTGAAAAACAACGACCTTCCACCGAACTGGTAGTCTGCTGTTAAACTTGACCCATGTAATTGTGACTTTTTAATCTACTCTAGTAGGACTATCCTTTTGCTTCCGCTACATCATAGTTTATATCGTGTTTTCAACTTTCGAGGGTTTTCCTTTTATGACAAGGTGCAGAGAGGCAACAAGAAGACCCAAAGTCTCCAACTGATCCTACTAGCTCCCTCATAACAAGCCATTCTATCTAGGACTTCGTAATGGAGTACCCTTGCTTCGGCATGCAATATTCCCTTTATTACAGAAATGCCAATTCATACGTTCCACCGAGCCCGACAGAGCTTGGCAAACCAGGGAGCCATGCGAACACGACCAGCCGGTGAAAAGGAATCAACATCACACCCCAAGTCATCGTGAATTTGTTTGGAAGATTGTCCTTCCACTAATCGTCGGATTACTTCCCCAGAACCCATTGCAAGTTTCCATCCATTCGACCCGGGTCCACTGCTGACAAACAAATTGTGATGGGTATCCACGGCACCTAACAATAAAATGCCATCATTGATGAAGGGACGATGCCCGCAATAGGTTTTGGTCGATCTGATCAAATTTTGAAGCTGTGGAAATTGACGAATGGCTTCTTGGCGGAAGTCTTCATCGACGTTGGGGGTCGGACTGGTGCTCCAACCACTGAATTCCCCAATGCTAGTAAGGCGAATTTCGTCATCGCCCAGTCGAGATGTGAACATGTACTTGTCGCATATAATGCGTGATGGGAGATCTTTGGGTTTTAGACCTTGATTCAAAGCTTCCTTGGCGCTTACACTCATTGCATAACCCTTCAAAGGATATACGGGAGCGTATAAATCCATGAGTGCCAAGATCTGGGAGGTCCATGCCCCTGCAGCCACCACAACGTGAATATCTTCCGTCACATCAACGATACCGCGACTAGTCTTAAGTTGCGTAATACGAGGCTTCTCTCCGTCATTTGTGGTGGAAATGGCTTGAACTTTAGTTCCATACTGAATGGACACGTTCAATTTTGGGTCGTTGTGGCAGCGTCTGGCCAATTCTCGGGTCCATCGTTGTGAACTAGCCGATTTGGTTTCATATTCAAAGCGCGCTGAAGTTGGTTTTTTCTGTTGCCAATCTAGACTTGGCTCTTCCTTCAGGAGTTCGTGGCCTACCAATTGCCGAGCTGGCTCGTATGTGTTCTTGCTGTGAGTTGGGTTGGCAGAAGTAGCCGATGTTTCGTGGAGTGGGTCGTACGAGACACTAAGAGAGCCGCGTGTATTGTATCCTGCCACCTTGGACATGTTCTCCCAACGTTTCTCCATGAGTTGACACATATCTTCCACGGCAAATTTGGTGAATTCAAGCATTTGACGCTGCTTGTATTCTTGCTGGGAATCGGGAAAAAGACTCGTCTTTGTGAAGGTCAACAGCCACCTCAGAAAGAAGGGATCCGAGAGGGTTGGGAGCCAGGATTGGTGGAAGAATTTGAAGTCATCATCAGTACTCGTACCGAGTAAGACACGACCCGCGGTTGGAAATAGGCATTGTAATACGGCAATCCATGACTTATAATCTACCGCAGGATTGCTCCGTTGCATCCCCCCCGCAGCGCAAGCACTGCATTCGGCAGCAGCTTGCGAGGCAGACTCCAACACTGTGACGGCATGGCCGGCCAAACCCAATTTATAGGCGGTCGTGACACCCACCACACCTCCACCAATTATTATCACACGTGACTTTTCCGATGCCGTCGTCGCTGTGTTCCAAATCTCCAGAGGCTCCGTCGAAAGGAGCCCTTCGCGTTGCTGAACTTGCCAATATCGGTACACGGCAGCGCCAGTCAAGCCGGAACCTGTCGCCACAAAAAGACGACGCGCAAAGACGGCTGCCATTGATGTTCAAGGCGCTGAATGTACTTGTACGTGTGTATATCTTGTAATGAACCGGAGTACTCGTAGTTGTTATCGTCGTCTCGTAGGTGATGATGGCAACAGTAGTGTAGAGAGTGATACAGTAGTACACAGTAGTACCGTGTACCGTTACCAGTATAGTACCCGGTAATCCGGCGGTCGTCGGTACCGTCCTGGAACTGATGTACCGGGTACAGGTACTGTGAAGGTAGTCGAAAAATAATCTACCATAAAATCTACTAACAATAACACGGGGTTCTCATCTCCGCAATCGTACCGTACAAGTCCTCCCGCGCACGAATAACCAGCAGAGTACGCACAAACACTCGAAGACAAAAAGCACGTAGTTTTACCTCGGTATTAATAAAGTACTTACCGCGGTGAGAGTACGAGTACAACAATAATGGGGTACTTACCCCAGTGAGAGTACGAGTACAACAATAATGGGGAGTACGAGTACAGTACAACAAGATAATAAACAATAATAATACTGTTCATTACACACGTAGTAGTGGGTTTCCCCCAATCTTTTTGTCATTGGCCAGCATTCGCAAAATAGTGGTCACTGACTCGTCCCCATAGACGTCATATATTTTATCTATTGCTGATGATGCCATCTCGCCACTTCTTACTAGCTCGCTGACTTTATCCCAAAATACCTTTCGTTTGCTAAAAACATGCTTGCTTCTGCCCCTCTCCCGGATTGTAAATAGTCTTGCAGGCTTGTTGCCACTGATACCATTTGTCCACTCATCCCACAAGAGATGGCATCATCGAGCCTTGCAATGAAATGATAAGCAAACTTAAAAAGGCACGGTATTCCAAATTTTACGTCAACATCACTTTGAGAGGACAAGTGAGAGATGATTTGATCAAACTCTCGCTTGTCAAACTCTCTCCGGGCCTCACTGGCCTTTCCAAAACCACTTGCCTCCTTCTTTTGTACCGCATTAATTAGCTGGTTGACCTCGTTGGATCTGGTTGGATTTCCCCATCCCACCTGGCTATTCCAGGGCATCAATCTATTCGGCATAAAGTAGCTTATTGCTTTCTTGTAGAACTCCAGGGAGCTGGATCTTCCGATAGTTGGATTGTCCTCTGCGGTGGGAGACGGTTTACCGTATGCCTTGGTGGCAAGCCACTGGGCAACTTGCACAGGCGTTACCTTCATCAGCTCTTCGTTGGGAAATGGATGGGGCGAGGTGTACGTTGTTGCCCCATCGCGGAAGGACATAAATTCCGCCAGGTAATTATGATAGTCCAGGATACAGTCAGGCTCGTTCAGCTTCCGCTGCAGGCTTGTATTGTTGTGAGCCGGGCTTGCCGGCGGAAGCTCCTTGTTCTTGCGGCGGCGTCTCTTTTTCGGGGGAGGACCTGATTCGTCCTGCTTTTCACTGTCGTCGTCATCATCATCATTGTTGTTGTCGTACTCTTCATCCTTGTGTTCTTCCTCCTTGCGCTCTTCCTCCTTGCGCTTTTGCAAACGTTCGGCAGCACAAGAGGGGCACAACACATGGTGCACGTCCTCCGTCTCCTCGCCACAAATGGCATGAATATTTTTACCGCAGTCCGGGCACTTGTGAGTACTCGTGGCGATACCACCGAGGAGGCAATTTTTGTTGGCACACGGCCCAGGCGTATTTTGGTTGCTCATTGTCGCTTTTCTGTCTGTTGTGGGGGTTGATTATTATTTTTATGATGATGTTGTGTTATCCGTGCGGCGTCTGTTGTTTGTAGGGTAGAAAAAAGGTGTCGCAAAAGGCGACGAATCGTGCGACGCGGCGGTAGATTTCTTGTTCAACTACTGTCCGAAATCTACTTTCTCCAGTCACCGTAGATCTATTTCTACATACGGGAAATCGACATCTGGTAGAAAAGTACGACTTTGGTAGATTTTTCAGGGTTATGTACCGGTACCGGTATGATAGTCCACATCAAACTACAGTACAAGTTGATTTTTTCCGATGTGAGGCATGTGCTACCGGCGACAGTACCAGGTGCTCTACCAGGTACTCGTACCCCATACTCGTACCGGTCAGGGCGCTTGACTTTTAAGTTCGCATTTTACTCGAATTTTTTGTTCTTTTACTACCATCATGCGGATCTCGTTGATACTACAGGTACAGTACAAGTAACAAGTAGTAATACATTAAGTGTACACGTACTCTAGAGTAGGTACTAGTAGAGTGCAGACTGCTGTGATATCGGAGCTATCTACCTACCGGTAATACCACTAACGTTTTGCTCATCCGTTATCTTCGTTTTCACGCCGCGAAATTACCACCACGCGATACACAATGTCTTTCCCATTCGTGTGATTTTCACCATATGCGCTTCTAACTACTACGTACCTAACAAAGGCTCCTGTACCGGTACATACAGGTGGGAGTACTAGAGAGGACCTTACTAGAGTTATTAATCCTTCTTAAAAACTCGGAGTAGTACAACGTGAATCTACATGAAACTGATTGTCGGTGTCGAGCCAAGGAGACGATGCTGTTGTGGTGTTCTCGAAAACCAACCCATGGCCAATGCCTACATGAGACAGAAAGCCATTAACATTCCCGCGATCAAAGCGAATTTTACAGTTTTCCATGATGTATTGTGAGCACCAGCGGTGGTTGTCTCGGCAGTTGGAGAGGGAGTGGCTTCTGGCTCCGTGGTAGGTGTTGAAACGGGGGGTGTAGATGGCTCGGATAGGGCTGAAGGCATGAAACTTCCACCTGGGGAAGATGGAAAAGAGACCGGTGAAGACGTCTCCGATGGAGACAGCACCGGTGTAGATGTTGGTTGCATGTTTGGCTGGCCCGACGGCTCCGAGGGCATGCTCATGCTCATGCTCATGCTTGAAGAATCCATCACCATTGCGCGTTCCCAAAGGGCTGCATCCTCGTCGTACATATTCAAAGATCTCCCCCACTCCATTTCACCTGACAAGAGAGAACCTTTCCCAATGTGGCAATCGTGATTTGACGGCATTAGATACGCATGTAACTCTCAAATGAAAGATTTTGGTGGATCAATGTTTTCTCACCTCTTCGAACACGAGTAACCGTGTTGCCCGTCTTGGCGAGAGCATAACATTGTGATAATAACAAGAAATATACCGTTTTCATTATTTGCAATCGGGGCATGCTGTTTTGTTCTGTTCCTTCTTGACTGCTACAAACTTTATTTTGTGAGAGAGTTGTCCTGTGGGTGCGGTGCAAATTTCATGATGAGAGTCGTCGCATCGAAATGAAAGATGGATCTCTTGGCCAGGATCCTGCCCAATTAGTCGAGATATCCATGGTAACGGAAGCAATGTAGCTTGATGTCTACCGCACATCAGCATCTAGTATGGCAAATACAAGTTTGATTGTTGATGCCGCTCGTCATAAAAAACACTGCCGACTGCCAAATTTGCCCAAAGAAGGAAGATATTATTATTCCGCGTCGCGTTTTTTATCTGCTTATTTGGCCGAAATTGGCTCGACGCAGGCGCGCACGCGCAGCAGTACGTACCGGTACTACAGTAGGCTTGGTACAGTACCTGGTACCAGCTACCGGTACCTAGTAGTACATAGTAGGTACTTGTACCAGGTACACGTACTTGGTACCGTACTCCTGCCTCCTGATTTTGGTGACGTAAGCGTGCTCGTTACTCTCTACGAGAGTACAGTATGATACTACCGGTATTTGTCCTCGTACCTACTACTACTGTACTACCTAGATTTGTGTAGAACGAACTCATTTCAACAAAAAAAACTACGTAATAAATAATGTCAAGGGTTCTTCCCAGGTTTTCGGTCCAGCAACGAGATCTTGGCGGAATGGCCTTTCAACGAGGAGTGACGACGACGTTGTGGTAACGCACCCGCTCTCTACTACTACTCTGGAGAGTTCCCTCTAGAGTACCGTCATAACAGTGGTAGAAGTCAGCGTGCATCAGTAGTACTAGTAGTGAAAGCTGTAGGGCACTCGTTCAAAGAAGAAACACGAGTAGAGTAGTAGAGGAGACAACGAGTACAGATTCGTGTTTACTACTATGGTCCCCTCTTCACGGCGGTAAACGGTACTTGGTGATGCACGGCGAAGATGATTCATGACCACCAGCTTCTTGTGAAGGTAAGGCTTCGAAACAAATTGCATCATCTACTAACATAGATCTAACCAAGAACACTATACGTTTAGTCTAACACAAAAAGAAAGAGACAGCGAAACTTAACGGTGCGGTACTGGGTGCAAGTTCGCTTCCGAGAAAAGAGAGTCGACCTTCTTGATGGCCTACAACAGGAACATTCCCATGAAACCAACGAGGCCAGAGAGTCCAACAACAACTCTCTCAGCCGATGAATTGGAATCATCCTGTGCGGCAGCGAGCGGTTCAAGCGGAACGATGGGAGGTTCCTCACTGGGTGTGTCTTGCACAATATCCTTTTCAGTGGTGTCTTCAACACCAGACTCGCCGGGTGATTCTCCAGTGGCTCCGTCAACGGGTGTTTCTGCATCCGGCATAACGTCCATGCTCATACTCATGCTCATACTCATGCTCATGCTCATCTGCAACGCTCTGAAAAAGATCTTGTCTTCTTCGACAGCTTCAAATTTCTTGAACTCGCCCATCTCCGCGCTGCGTCCAAATTCGTTCACGCCGTTTCTATTTGAAACTCTGGTGGCGGAGACATCTTGGAGCGCAAAGGCATGCAAGGCCAGAATTGTCAATTGAGTTGCTCGGACCATCTTCACGTTGTATCTGCAACAAGCTCTAACAAATGAATTATTGTGGAAAGCAAAGAAGCTGGGGTGCTTCGCGGCAAGTACTCCTACCGCTCATGAGATTACGTTCGATCGGGTTCCTCCCTCCGTTCACCACCGCAGTGGACGAAATCCACGCCCGTTGTCTCGGCTAGTCCGGGCTACCAAATCTTTCGTGTAGACGCCATAACATTCTTGTCGAGCATTGCCGTTCATCCACAACGGAAGTCTGGGGTCATAGGGCGGAGTCTCGTTGTCGAAAGTGTATCAGCGGTTCAAGAATGAAAAATTCTACAAACGGCTCACCCGGCGTCCAACAAGGAGAATTCGACCTAAATGAAATAGGCGAGCACCTTGTCACTTAAGGAGCAACGGGATTGGCATGCGCTCATTTTTTGGGACTTCATAGTATTGAATCAAAAATATGAATCCAAGACACTTAAACACCGAATTTTTAACTTAATTGTTGTCCGTTCGCCCAACTCAATGTTACGAAGTGCGAAACAAGCGACATAAGCCCTTCCAGAGTCATTTGGCGCCCACAGTAAAACCAGTACAGCAGTACTAGCTACGAGCTACCGGTATGTGCGAGTAGTGGGCCCTTCCCGAAATTGTCAAATACCCAGTCTGGGTATGGCCACGTCAGCAAAAACCGGCCTGGTTCCCGAACCACTGGGAGCTGGGGGAATTCACTACTTTTGGGCTTAATTCGGGTTCAACTTGGGGAAAGTCCCCTATTTGCACGACCACTTTGACCAATCCATTTTGACCAATACGAACACTCAGACCTGAGTGACGAGTGATGTCTGACGACGTACGGACGATGATGTTTCTGGTCGGCCGAGCCGATGATGATCCTACTCTAGTAGTAGTAGTAGTACTACTACAAGTAGTAGTAGTGGCAAATAATTTCTACTACTAGAGTACAGTAGTGGTAGTAGAGTAAATAATATGTACTATTCTTTATTGCAGTGAAACAAGTGAGGGATTGCCCCCCCACTACACTTGCTACTTGTATTGCTTTGTTTACCATCATTTTCCATTCCAACATTTAATTAGTGGTAGTTGCACCAGCACCATTTAAATGGAATTCAAGGTAGAAAAGTAGATTATTCGTAATTCAACGTACAGTATTTCGTTGGAATAAAAGAACGCGGTGGAGGTAGGCGGGCGCTAGCCAACACGTCACCGCCGACAATCTCCAATGAGAAATACTGCAATAATTACAAGTACGCAGGCAGGTCGGAAAATAACGGCATTGGAAGGACACCACGCCACATGGCGCGCCCGCCAAGCCACGCAAAACGTAAACAAGGCCAGAAGCCAAACGCGGGCACAAAACGAGAAAAACCGATGATTGACCGATTAGTCTATGTACCGACCGAAACGGCATTTTGTTGCAAAAGTTGATTTGAATAATATGTCATCGCCGGCGATGGAAGATACCCATGAAACCAAGGAACTCCCAGAAGATTACTCGCCTACTGAATTCGATGCTATTGTGGGATGGGCGAGGCAACACTATCACCACCGTAAGTTCTGTTGAGTTCTTGATGGGCACGCTATAACTTCCTTGAATTCATTTGTTTTCCTCGCTCTCTTCATTTCCTCTGCCTTCGCCGCCGCTGAACCGGCACCGCTATATCACACCCTACACTCTTTCAGGCGGTAATGAAAAACTAAGAGATGTAGTATATGGCTACGTCCCCCAATACATGAGTGCGCGTTCCAAAACCGACAAGGGTCAGGTTATATCTGCCATCATTGCAAAACTACGTCGTGAGTCTCCAAGTGGAGCTGGTTTAGTGCGGCAGTGTCCCAAAACCAAGCGGTGGTGTTATATCGGTCTGGAGAAAGCCAAGGATAAAATTGGACATGCCCTGCGAAAGGCGTCCCAAGATTACCGAAAAAGGCATGCCATGCGTGTCTATCCACACCACCACTCGAACTACCCCATGGCGCATTCGACGAGTTCTAGCTCATTCGGTGCTTTGGATTGCACTACGACGGGAACGCCATCGACCGCTAGCTCAGAAAGTGATTATGAGGATGGGGATGGAGATACCTCAAAGAATCAGCATGCATATCTAGACCAAGCGTCAATGTATGACACATACCATGGAGCAACTCCCTACTATTCACATCCAGGCTACCAGTCGTCTCACTATTCCTACCCCCCGCACTCGCAAAACTTGATGTATTACCATCACCACCTTCCATCGCAACAACCACACCCGGCCGTGTATCCACCCTATTCGCAGGATCCCGCAGCTGCTACCTACTACCAGCAGTACTATAATGACTACGGCAACGGAGGACACTATCCCTATCACCATCCTCATCAGTCTGGTGTACATCAATATTCCTATCCCCAGCCCGTTCCGCCCATGCCATACTCAGAAGCGTTGGCGACAATAGGGGAGAAAGAGGGAACGCCTGGTACCTCTCCGCCAACTGGCACTGACGACTCCGTGGTCCCAATATTACCCAAAAGCAGCAATTCCTCAGCACATCGTCAATATCTTTTCTGACGCAAGGAAATATGACAGGTGGGAAGCCTGTCGAAAAACTGTCGCCTTTTAAGGGGGGAAAGGGTCTCAGGGGGTAAGAGGCCCCGCATGTTGCTACCTTCGATGGCTTTCATAGGGCAACACCACAGTAACATTAGACAATGCACCAATCCAGGGCACTTCTAGATTCGTGTGACCTCGTACCACCAACACTTGGTGACTTTCTTTTGTTTCTGTGGTGTGATCTTTTGTTGCCTAACACTCGTACGAATACAAGAGGTTGAAATGCGGTTGCTTCTGCTACTTGTTCTCAAATAGGCCGCGCTCAGTTGCCTCACACTCGTTCCATACAGGTACCAAATCACAAATCATCTGAAAATTCAGACAAGAAGTGATCTCGAGGTATTTTTAAAACGTCGTAAACACTATTGATACATTGCCGTTGCCTTATATCGAAAAATGGGATTGGGATTTTGACTGATGGTCGGCTCTACGGTTGAGCGGCTTTTCGACGTTGCCGTGTGGATCGACGCAACGAATCGGTATGGCAGTTGCTGGCTGTACAAGTAGCACTGTTAATACTCGCGGAGTCCAAAGACACCAAATCTTGGGATACAAATGTTGAACCCGTCCCAGCGGTGAAAGCGGACCCGGACGACTTTGTGGGAGAAAGCCAGTCTTTGTCGTCATCCGGAGTCTTCTCAGTGGATGGTTTCCTTGTGACACTGCTGTCAAAGACTAGCTTTGTGGGCGGATCATTCTCGTCAATTTCGATGGCATCGTCGTCATCGGCTTCTGAAGCGTCATGCGAGCCTTCTTTCCGGAGTCTTGGTTCCCGTATTGACACTTCCACGTTGGTCTGCTGAGAATCTACAGATACTGTTTGATCGAAACCCCTCGAAGAAGAATCTTGCATTTGATCAATCGTCAACTCTTCATTTTCTGTGGTATCTACATCTTCTCCCGCATCAGCGGCACTCGGCAGTCGACGGTAGACTGCTTGAAGCACCTGGGCTGTCTTGGTTTCATGAAGCTGTATATCTGACTCTCCAGGAAGCATACCAAATGCTATGAGTTCCGTTTCAAGGATACCATAGGATTGAACAATTGACTTGGGAAAGCTGATGTGACACCACATCAGAAAGATGGCGTGGGTAGAAAAGGGAACCCACCACAGAATGCTGGAGAAGTAGGCCAATCCAAAGCTGGCGAGACAATGGATAATCCAATACTGCAAGTATAGGAGCTCCATGTCCTGACTATCGGTGTTGGAGATGAATTTTCGTGGCTTCTGTGTTGAATTTAGTACCCGGATCGATTTAGCGCTGGGTACTATGAATTGAACGTAAGCCACACCAAACTGGGTAATGAAGCTCGGCATGAACAGGCTGAGTGACGGCAACAGAAGAGTTCGGCCTTCTTCCAGAATGTGAAGGAGCCAATCTTTCCGAGTCTCGGAAAGCATCTTTAGCATGACTAGTACTTCGAGAATGCGTTGGGATTTGCTATGAACCAGGGTCTTCCAGGTGGTTTGGGAGACGGCTTCAGCGACTACTGCTTCGAATTCCAATAGAAGCGGCGTGATATGTTCGTGTAGCAATGCAAGGGGCATGGATTTTGCCATCAAAGCGTCTTCTTCAACTACTGTAGCCCCAATGAGATTCTCCATGGCAAACAGCCAGATAAAGAAAAGAAGCTTGAGTTCACTGCATATGTGGAGTACAAATGGATGCTGCGCCACGAAATTTCCAAAGACAGGCACCATAGCCCCCAATGTTCCGAGAGATTGTACAAGGGCAAACACAACCCAGTAGCGCAACCAATACCTGGTCGCAGCTTCGGGCTGATCAGCAACCGCCGGTCTTTGCTTCTGCCCCCTCCCTCTTGGAGTCTCTGGTTTTGGTGGATTCGTCCGGGAGAACACGCCAGAGAGTCTCTTACGATCGCGTTCTCGTGATTTTTTGGAGGCGGTAGATCTCATGTATGAAGGGGAACGGTCATCGGAAAATGAAGCAGCCGTTGATGATTTGGATTTGGGCGATGGTTCATTCGCAATTGAGTTTTCGCACGTTGCTGCGGTGGAAGCAGTAGCTCCATTTTTTGTTTGACGTGCCTCGTGGACCCACGACAGTGTCATTATGAGTGGGTACCATATCGAAAGCAGCGCTGTGGTATACGTGTCGTAGGCCATCCACTTCACAAGTGAAGGGAAGACCAACTTCAGGGCACAATATCCGCCCGCAAAGGCCATGTGTGGTAACGCCATCGCCAGGATCAAGGATACGCGAGCAACGCGATCGAAAAACTTGGTCGTTCTCTGTTCGTTGAAAGGACGAAGGAAAGTGAACGAATGGTTGAGTACAAATAATACTTGTGTGAAAATTGATCATACAGGTATCAAATTCAAATCCATAGCGATCGTAGAGCAGTCAGGAAGTCATCATGGCCATCGGTCGATGGCTGAACGTTATTTTTCACGCGCGGCTTCGATTTCAGTTGCTTCAGTTTTTTACTTTGCGGGATGCGCCCCCGCTCGCTAAAAACACATGCGGGAGAGCGAGCGAGGTCGGCGCGTCCACACCGCGCTCGCTCGCAAACCCAACTACCGGTACTGACTGTACCTGTGGTAGGTCACTGCCAGTACCAGGTACCGGTACAGTACCAGGTACTTCTTGTACCTGTACGTATTTCGTACTTCGTCGGTACCGGTAGACTACAGTACTTGTATTGAAAATATCGTGGACCCGCGCGCCGACCAAGACGACTACAGGTGGAATGATACTGTCTGTACAATACAAGAACCCGCAGTACTACCAGCAGGTAGTCTACCACTGCTACAAGCAAGGTACATGTCCCTGGCTGGGTGTAATGCACGGAAGAAGGAAGATAGGAACGCAGAGCAACAAAAAAAGCGAGTCGTTGCCTTACCTCAAGCGCTCGAAGTTTCGTGTCATTGTACCATTTCATAAAACGTTGCCAGTAGGTTTGTCTACGGATCCACTTGTAAAGGTAGAAAATGGCAACAGACATCCCCAAAAGAGCCACCTCTCCTAGTATCTCCGTTCGCGATAGGCTTAGCTGAAAATGGTAGAACCATCTTGCCGCAGCCTGGAGTTGAATCAGCCCCTTCTTCAATTGTATCCATCCTTGAGACAGCAGAACGCGGAATAACAATTGGGCTACCTGCCATACGGCCTCAAAAATCATCCAGCACAAAATGGCGATTGGTCGCAACGTCAAAACAGACAGTTGAGCGGTCGATTGGCTGGCCTTCCATACATCCGCAGTGAATTCTTGTAGAGCTGGACGATATTTGTCCCAGGAGGGGATATCCAACCGATCCCATACTGATATCGCAGACACCCATATTTCGCGGCGCCAATATTCAAAAACGGCACTCGTCATGGTGGTTCTTCTAAGGTTGTGGGGCTTGCAAGTCCTCCTTGAACCCAGAAGCGGGTAGCCCCCAGATGCTTTCACGCCTAATGGAGCGACTCAACACAAGCACAATTAGACCCCTCTACCGGTATCTACAGAGAGGTGGGTTGCGTTGATGGTGATGAGTTCAATGTACCTGGTACCGGTACCTGTACGAGTAGGTCTGATGCTGAATGTTTTCTTCGGCCGTGTTGATGATGACAGTACAAACAGAAAGCTGAGAGGAGTAGAGGGCCCTACCGGTATTACCAGGTACCAGTACGTACCGTACGTACTCGTGCATGCACTGGGTTCTGTCGCCTCTCGCGTCTTGTTCGTTACCGGTACGTACCAGTACCAGTACTGTACCAGTACAGTACCACTGGTACAGTACCCTCTACTGTACCGGTATGAGTTGAGTGCGCGCGGAAGGAAGCTGCCAGTGCCGGTAGGCCCACGTCACACGTACAGTAGCACGTAGCGCCGGTACAAATCCCGGAAGAATCACGAACATTAGTCATGTGCGCCATCATTATTATTATTTTTTATTATTTTGCACAATTGGAAACCGCGCTCGCAACCACGACAATGACAACAACCTCCGACCGAATGTTGTGTGTTGCAATCGTACCGGTGGTTGAGACCTCTCTCGACACCTCAACGTGTAGTTAGTAGACGACCGTACTGGAAAAGTTGGCTGGTCTACTAGATTACAGCAGTGGTCGAAAATCGGCCAATGCTGCACGAAAATTCCGAGACCTTCGATGCTAGTCGACATAAATTTACGTAGCGTACTCGTACCGGTACACGGTGGTCGCTCTTTGCTTCGTAGAGCTAGGGGAGAGAATGCAATTCCACTAGATTGTATCGGTGTGCGACGGCACCATCTCAAAAAACAACTAGTCCTATCACTAGTACTTACTCCTATAGTTCATAGAGAAAGAGAGGCGCTATCCAGCTTCAAGGAGTTTGCGCAAATTTGGAATTCACCCTCGTGTCATTTCGCATTGTCACCGCTCAAACAGCATGGATAGATTTCAAAAAATCAAACTCTTGCAAGTTGATTCTTCGCGTCATTCAAATGGTAGAGCCCATTGCCAAGGTAGAGTGGGGGTCGCAGTAAGGTGTCTGTAACATCTCTGATCTTTGGTTGTGTCATTTCTCTTGCGTCAAACGACCCTGCAGGTACCGGGTCAATCACTTGCTTGTATCCTCCTCCTGCTTCGTTGAAATCACGAAATATTGATGAGCGCCCCCTTGACGAATGGTCTTGGGATCCAGATATGTTCCCCATACTTGTGCCGCTTCTTCTAGGTCCTCTGCATCAGGTGGGTCGTCTGCGAATCGGAATGGCGCTGCCGTGACACCTCGCACCGAATCATACTGAACAGAACCTGCCGTGTCACCATGTGTGAATAGCTCCTTGTTGGTGGTTTCTTCCACGAAATCAGATATTTGTTGGACCATGTGCATCATATTAGCTAAATCTTGCTCCAGAATTCTCGGCAACTGATTGAGGTCCAACAAAGAGCGGTGACCTAATCGATCGACTTCGTCCGGGGAAAGTTTTGCATGTTTCGAGGTCAAGTCTAGGCTTCTCATGGACCATGTTGGGGCCGGAATAAATGAGGGGCGGTCGCCGCTCTGCTTGGGCGTTGAACTTGAAAAGGACCTACTCGTTCCTTTCCCCCGAAGAGCTGCTGCCCGGCAAAAAAATCCGCCATATCCACCCGCAAGCGCTGGCGTTGATATGAATATCAAGAAATTAATCATTTGATTTTCTCCTGTCTGTGTGGTGTCCAGAGTGAAAATTGATGTCAACGCAAGCTTCTGCAGAGCGGAGATGTCGTCATCCGTACCGTACTCGTACTTGTAACATAAAATACCGGTATGTACTATGATTGTGGCAAACGCCTACCGGTAGCGACGGAACAGTGTGGTGCAGCGGATGTTGTGTGCTACCGGAGGACAAAAGTGACGCCCGGAGCTCCACCGCGCAAACACGCGTGAAAAATGGACAAAAGAGACGCCATTCGGCGAGAAAATTCACAAATGCAACTTCCGGGTTGTTTTTCAGGCCAACAAGTGATTTCATGGCTACTTCTGTTGAAATGCACTTTCGGGGCCCTTCAGGTCTCTTGTATACTATTAGTGTACGTCAAGAAGGCAATAGTCTAGTGACTTGATTCTGTTTTATATAGATATGTAGTTGTACGGTATTGACTAAGATGATATCAAACTGTCCCAGGGCTCTACCTAGCGCTAATACACGAAAGGAGTAGAGTGTAAATTATGAGCTTATCTATGCGAACAATCGGTTGAGTCGTGATTGGAGCCTGATTGCTGGGGTTTGGTTCAGCCAGAAGCGAGAAAATAAGAAAATATCGCTGCAGTGGTGCGGGTTGCCCTCAGAGATTGTGGTCGAATGGCTCCTCCCGTCCTTCCTTCTTCCAAAACCTCCCGATACCCGAGTAGCGGTAAGTTTCCACCGTGCAACTTGCCCACCATAGATTATTCTACTGTACATTCCACGAAGGAGGAGTACGCGCGTGCGCGCTTCCTTGCATGTTCCAGGTTCCAGGTGGTACTGGTACCTGGTACTGTAACCACTAACAGCTTGGTACCTGGTACCTGGTACGGGGTACGTACCGGTATGTACTGGTACCTGGTACCTGGTACCGGTACAGTACAAGTCTACCGTACCGGTAACAAACGTACCGGTACAGTACTGTACCAGGTAGTGGCGGATGGCCGATCATCATCATGTACAGGTACCAGGTACCTACTCTACTACCTAGCACTACAGGGCGGCATCCCGCTGGTTATCATTGGTCTCCCACAGATACTCGTACCGGTACCTGGTACTTGCTTGTATCGGCTCTGAAGACAGTCACTTCCGTCCTTTACATACAATTCCCATTTTCTTGTGTTATAAGCACTACTTGCATCATGGCTGACAATGAAGACGAACTCGTCGATTACGACGAAGAAGAGGTGCGTCAATTTCCGCCGTTCCAGTCGGTGCAACGGGTCCCTCCGATAGAGAAGACTTGGGTCCGGCGCTTTGGTAGGATTGCTACCTGTTTCTACGTAGCGGACTTTTGATTCTCACGATCTCTTTTTTATCTCCCGCCCTGCAACAGGAGGTAGCCAACGTTGCCGCCGATAAAGCTGCCACTGGAGATGCTAAGGAAACCAAAAAGTGAGTTTGAAATTGTCTACCAGAGACTAGTATTATGTATTCATAAAAAGATGACGCTGGACGGAGTTGCACATGAATGTTTTGCGATGAACGAGCCAAGAGGCGTAAGATTATCTCGAGTCTCGAATGTCCAAAGCAAAACATGTAGCGCTGCTGACATCGGTCACGTTGTGGCGATTTCTTCGCCGCGATGATGGCATCGTGGAGCCCGCGGAACCTACTGCAATCATGTGGCCGAAGTCCGAAGCGCTTGCTATATGAAATATTATGGATCTATCGGGAGAATGAATCATCATCCAGATTGCAAGTATCTCATCAATCCCTTGCCGCGCATTCGGTGATATCTTATTTTCCCGCAATTCTTCTACAGAGGTCACTATGTTGGTATTCATGCCTCTGGTTTCAAGGATTTTTTGTTGAAACCAGAACTTCTTCGATCCATCGTGAACGCTGGGTTCGAGCACCCCAGTGAGGTACAGCACGAAGCCATTCCTCAGGCCGTCTTGGGTGGCGATATCATTTGCCAGGCCAAATCCGGTATGGGAAAGACCGCAGTCTTTGTGTTGGCGACATTGCACCAGCTCAACGTCGAAGAAGGCGACAAGGTCTCTTGCCTCGTCTTGTGCCATACTCGTGAATTGGCTTTCCAGATTGCCCATGAGTACGAGCGCTTCTCGAAGTACCTCCCAAGCGTCAAGACGGCTGTTTTCTATGGAGGAGTTAGCGTCAAGCAAAACCAAGAGATCTTGAAGAATGACTGCCCGCACATTGTCGTGGGGACCCCCGGTCGCATCTTGGCGTTGGCTCGGGACAAGGATCTCAAGTTAGATTCCATCAAGCACTTTGTCTTGGACGAATGCGATCGAGTGCTGGAGAGCTTGGATATGCGACGCGATATTCAAGAAATCTTCCGCATGACTCCTCACGAAAAGCAAGTCATGTTGTTTAGCGCCACTCTCTCCAAGGAGATGCGTCCCGTGTGCAAAAAGTTTTGCCAGGATCCCATGGAGATTTACGTTGACGACGAAACTAAGCTCACACTCCACGGCTTGCAACTCTACTTTGCGAAGCTGGCTGAAGCCGAAAAGAATCGCAAGCTCAACGACCTGCTAGATGCGCTTGAATTCAACCAAGTAGTCATCTTTGTATCCAAGGTCGCGCGAGCCAAGGAACTCAATCGATTGTTGACCGACTGCAACTTCCCATCGATATGTATTCATGCCGGTATGAAGCAAGAGGAACGCATTGCCAAGTACAAGAGCTTCAAGGACTTCAATGCGCGAATCTTGGTTGCGACAGATTTGTTTGGACGTGGTATCGATATTGAGCGAGTCAACGTGGTCATCAACTACGATTTCCCTGATGACAGTGATCAGTTCCTTCACCGCGTGGTACGCGCTTTGTCGTAAATAGCTTTTTGTCTTCTTTCGTTGCACACTGCTATAACACTCACCGCGTTCCATTTCGCAATTATAGGGTCGTGCGGGACGTTTCGGGACCAAGGGTATTGCCATTTCGTTCGTTTCCAGCGAAGCGGACCAAGAGATTCTGAGCAAGGTGCAAAGCAGATTCGAGGTAAACATTCCAGAGCTCCCAGACGAGATTGATATGTCTACGTATATGAGCACGTAATTCCGCTACGATTTTCCTCTGGGTATTCCTCCTTCATTTAGTTTGGAACAGGATGTTTTGGTCATACCGTAGCTTGGGGAAGGCTGATGAACGTTACTGCAGTATCAACTTGATAAGCTTAGGTGTGACTTTGTGGAACGAGCCAAGATAGTGTCCTGCCGTCCATTAACAACTACTCTAGGAAAACAGTAGATATTTTTAAACTGTCAACAAGAATGGTGCCCTCGCTATATGGCATAGCCATTGGACCATTTCTGGAATTTGTCATACAAATTTGTCCCCCAATGATCGTACGACCGGGCGATCAATGCCTTAGCCCGCTTTTCGATTTGGGAATCTGGCACATTGAGCATCAAGCGTTGCTCAAATCTTTTCAGTGAGATTCCATTTCCGTACTTTCCAGTAAAGCATGGGTATCGACTCCTGTACATCATGATCTCAACCAGCCCCAGAGCAATTTGAGAGTTTTTGCGAGCCTCCTTGAAGCCTTCAACAACCAACCGCTCGTACTCCTTGTAGCAGTCCGAGTCGTACCCGCCCATGACTTCGACATATTCTTTCGTTAGCTTGAACGGTGCTCGCTCCATCGAAAACTCGTTGCCTGGTGCCATGCCCATAACAAATCCAAAATCAATGTGCATGATATGTCCGCGAGTATCTATCATAATATTTCCGTTGTGACGATCCTTGAGTCCCAAAAGATAGGATATAATGGAATATCCCGCGAGACTCTGCATGAAGTTGCGCTGAGCCGCCTTGAACGCCTTGCTAGTCGGCCCCCCGTAGGTCTGCTCAAAGTATGCTCTCATGCCACCCTCTTCGTAAGGGAACTTCTCGGCCTTTTTGAGTCCATCGATGGATGTAGCATCAACCAGGACTTCGATGAGACCAGTACTACTAGAAGTGCTGAGGATACGATATGTCTTCAGCCAGACTGGAAGGTTGGCACGAGCAAAGACACTTTTGTAGTAGTGGATCATCTGCATGATGAAGACCTCTTGTCGAAGATCGTCATTTGATTTGGACATGAGGCCGACCACTTCCATTTGAGCACCATCGGGTTTAAATTTGGCTTCTTCAAGCATACGCTTGGACTTTTCAGCCCAACTCTCACCGCCACAAACCACCTGTTTGGCCAAATCGATACACTGCTTATCAATTTCTCCTTCGTGCATATCACCTTCGATGAAACCTTTTTGAGGACTCAAAATGCTACTCTTTCCGACTGAAATACCCCCTGCTACAGGTAAAATGTTGTCGTTTGCTGCACCCTCAAGGATGGGGACATGGGTCAAATCCGTCGCATTCGCAAGATGACTACGACGACGACCGTGTGGCTCGAGTCTTGTGGCGAGCTTTCGAGGAATGGAAACAAAGGACTCCCTAAGGAATTTGTTCAAATGCTGATTCCGTTGAGGACTGAGACTGTCAGGGCTGGGAAGATCCTCTCCCCGGATAATACTATCATGCCAGACGGAACTGTCTCCGGATTTGTTTTGTGGCCCCCCCTTGCCGTGTAGGTCTGCTCCATTGGTGGTATCTTCCTCGTCGTCACCGTCGACTCCTTCGCCAAAGTTATCATACTTCAGATGCAGGTATTCTGTAACATCAAGATTAGCATCACGGATTCCACCCTTGCGCTGGCTTTCAATTTCGCCGCGAGCTCCCAAAAAGTACATTATTACGGGGCAGCGCTCGTTGGTATTGAAGACCCTGGTGTCCTTGTAGAGTACTCCCTGTACGCGACGCCAAACCTCGGTCGATCCACAGAGTGGAGAATAGACACATGGTTTGATTTCCATGTGCCTCATCAACGTAGGCGCGATCTTCTTGCGTTCCGCGGGTTCCTTGAACCTCAATTCTTCCGCAATGTCAGTGAGACGGCGCACAAAATGGCGTTCGTCGCGGAAGAATTCATAACGTGCCCGCTGGCCAGGTGTCATTTCACTTATGACACGGTCTTGTTCAGCATTGGCCTTGTGCACGCTCCTGTCCATGTGTCCAAAGACAGCCCGTGAATCGGCCTCGTCAGTGAGCATTTGCACCCACTTCTGCATATCTTCTTTGGAGGATGCTCGCATACGAAAGTCAAAGCTTCGATTGGAAACAGAAAACATGTGCTTGTAACCATGTTCACTAGGGGAGAGTTCCTTGATTTCGGCTCCCTCCAGTGGCATACTCCTCACCAGACGACCACCTTCGCTATTGTAGCAGTTCAGCATGTGTTCTTGAATGCCAAAATATCGAGTCTTCCATGGTTTGGGTTTGTAACAAGCTGTGCGAACGGCACGTTTGTACAGTAGGTTTCCGCCGAAGGATTCTTCTGCCTCTCCATCCGTCCCGGTAATTTGAAGGGCTTGGAAACGACGGTCCGCGTGCTCCATGGTTTGCAGTTCTTGTTTGGTAATCTTTCCCTTTTCATAGAGTTGTTGCAACTCTGCCGATCGTGGTTTACGATAGACAACGCACCGCTCCATATTGGTCAGGAGCTTGATGCAACGGAAGTAGTAGAGTGGGTGGTAATCGGGGTTGCCGGATCCATCGGGCAATTCGGGTTGATAATCTTCTATGGCTCCCTGCAAGATCCAATTTAGTTGGAGGGCGAAGTGAAGAGACTGTTGGGCAATGACCAAGGCGAAACGCTCCAAAATGGCATCGTCCCATTCGGCTTCCAGGTGAATGATCATGTGGGCCAGTTGAGGCAGATAGAACTCGATTCCATCAAAGACATGTCGGGATCCAGCAAATTTGGAGACAAACCGGGTCATGAATTTGACAACTTGAGGGTCATCGCGAAACTGCCAAATGATCATGACTACCTTCTCCATGGGCACTTTGTCTCCACTTTTAGGCCCAAGGACTTCCTCCACGAGTCTGGGAAAAAATAAAGTAGGCTCAGAAATGAGAAAATCTGGAGTATCGGGTGAGCAAAGCATGAATCTTGCATTCAACCTACCTCTGCTTAAAGGCCTCATGCTCGCTCTTCAAGTGCGAGCTCATGTTTCTTTCTGGTACTGGATCTTCAAAGGCGTTAGATTCCGAGTTTTCAATAACGAAGGGGGCGCTGTTGCTGCTTCGAGTATTGGCAGTCTCTAGATCTACAGGAACTGGAACACCCGACTCGGATACTTCGACGGAAGGATAGGCCTCTGCTTGAAGCTGGTTTTCCCGTTCGAGCTGAGACAATCTTGGGCTTTCTACTAGAGATTTCTCGGCTTCTTCTGAGTCATTCGTTAGGCGACGTCGCACCCGTTGTGTTTCCTGTTTGATTCGTTTCAGTACTTCGTCCGGCGAGCTCGCGGTTTTGCTCATCAATTCTCCTTCTCCCACTACGTAGCTACTATTCTGCCTGTTTAGGAATGCAAGTACCGTACTTCGTCAGCGACCAGCAAGGTGGTGAGAAGAAAGATGCGTGCAGTCAGGAGAGCTAGGTAGAGAAGCACGGTGGACAACACTGTACAAGAATGAAGCACTGTAGGTCGGTATGGATCAACCCGCCGCGTTGGGGTCTTTTCAGGGCATCGGGGTACAAGTACTGGTATCGTACCGGTGCTGGTACAAGCACAGTACCAGTACCACCGAGGACCTGGTACATACCCAGTACGTATGTACCTACTGTACGAGTACCGGCGGTGCAAGCACCTCCTCGGAGGAGGACGTGTTGTGTGTTGTGGGTTTCCCATCTCGAATGAATCTTGCTCGAATAATCTCATCTCATCATCATCTTCAACCGGTACATTTTTGTACTTGCACTGTACCGGTAATACCGGTAATGCCGGTAATATCGGTAATAACGGTAATAACGGTAACACCAGTACTGTACCGGTAATACCGGTACAACGGTACAACAACTATCATACGTTTACTACCAGGAGCGTCCGGGGAATTTTCTGAAACAAAAAAAATCGCATGTTTTACAGCGCTTATTGCCGCTCTACTACTACCGTAGACTATGATGGGTACCAGGCACCAGTACAATATACCAGGAAGATGTTGTAGTAGTAGCCGGCATGATAAGTGTACTCGACGAATTGGCGTGTGGGCGCCGCTCTTCTACTTCAAGCTTCTTGGATCGATTGTGAAGAATTCGTTTCCAGTTTCTAGCGATCCAATAGTCCCCGACTTGTCGGTTTTCTTGAAGAAATTCCATAGAGTTTCTATCGAACTTTCAGCTCTGTCGCAAAGATCGGGAAGGAAATGGCTAAAGAATATTGGCGAAAGTGGAATGTCTTCAGGTTGAAGTCGTTCAGTGACTTCGTAGGCAATCTTGCCATGTCAGAAGAAATCTTCTGACTGTCAGAAGAAATCTTCTGACGGTCAGAAGAAATCTTCTGACGCACAGACGACAGAATTACCTAAGGGGTGAGTGGCGCAATGCGCGCCAGAATACGTGGAACGTCTGGCTTCGTACGTTTCCCCGAATGCTCCAGGTATTACCGGTATGTTCCTACTGTACTGTACCAGCAACTTGTCTACCGGCGTTCGTTCCTGGTACCGGTACCGGTACTGTACCGGTGCCGGTACTTCGTAAAGGTATGGTACTCGTCTACTCGTATATTGCAGTAGATGATCGAATGCGATGAACGGAATCCATTGTGCATGTGTAACGCAACCGGTATCAGAACTATTGAGATTGGCAACGGCGTCAGAGGTTCCAGCAACGAAAGCCTTTCACGAAGAAATAGCCCTCGTTGTTGTCTCCGTTGCGTCATTCTGTAATTTCACTAGGGACTCTTCGACCATGATGCTTTTTAAGAGACAAGTATCTCTCACGAAACGAAGGTGGGGGGCTCCTTTTGGATCTCTTACTCTGTCGATTCTATCCGTTTCCCTGCTGTTGTTCATCGCCAGCGATCGGGGCCTTGTGGCGAACAAAAATGAGGTTTTTGTACAAGCCTTCCACGTCCAATACAGAAACAGTCAACAGCAGTGTCCGACCACTGCCCGACGTCGATCAACTAACTGGCAACAGTTCGGGCATCCCTTTGGAGCCCCGGATCCGCCCTTGTCAGACTTGATCAAAATTCCAGACCAATTTCTCTTGGCGCCCACTCCTGAAAATGTTATCCCTTTAGAAGACGGTCAGCGACTGGTTTGTTTGGGCGATGTGCATGGAGATTATCAAGCGTTAGTTGACTTTTTGGAGTTGGCGGGGGTTTTGGATTTTCAGCCAAGGCAAGCATACCTGAATGCTGGCGACGACGATGGTGCGCCAGGGGAAAACATTGTTCATGACCAGTATCAGTATTCGGCTCTATCTATAGAAGTAATTCCAATTTGGACGGGAAATAACACCATTTTGGTTCAATGTGGAGATGTCTTGGATCGAGGAAGCGAAGAGCTAGCCTGTTACCAGCTTCTGGCTCAATTGTCACACCAAGCGGAATCGCAAGGCGGAAGAGTTATTTGTCTGTACGGAAATCATGAAGCCTTGAATGCAATGGGTCTCTTCCAATATGCTACGACCGATGCGGAATACGAAAAGGTGGTGGGAAAACTTGTCGATGACCAACTTACTGCTCACTTCCAGGATCAGCCAACGGCGACGCCACGAGCCCATCTGTTCCACCAACAACAGTTGCAACAGCAGAAACGACAAGAAGACGAGGATGTCGACGCTAATGATGAGAAAGACGATGATGATCCTACTCCTGTTGTTGCATGGAGATCCCAGTATGTGGAAAATCAACCAGCTCGATGGGCTACGTACGAACCTAATGGCTTGCTGGCACGGTCCTTACTGGCCAACATGAAGGTCGCCGTTCAAGTCGGGCGAACTGTCTGCGTCCATGCCGGGTTGACGGCAGAACATTTGCTTGAAAACGGAGGTATCGCGGGTCTCAACAACCAAGCGAAGGCCTATATCTTGGGGGAGACCCTACGTAATCGGATCGCCTTTAACAATCAAGGATACTATGCTAGCCTCCAACAGCCTTGGATAGATGCCGAAAGACGCCAATCAACTTATATCAATTCAATCCCCAAATTTTTGGGTGGAGGGATTGGGGCGTCGTCCCCCGTATGGATGCGGGATTATTCGTCTCCTGCGGATGGACCACCCAAGAATACGAATGCTATGTCCATGATTGAAAAGGCGTTGGAAGAACTGGGAGATTGTGATCGAATGGTGATTGGGCATACGGTGCAATCCCAGATCAATGCAGCCTTGGAAGGCAAGGCTTGGAGAGTGGATGTAGGAGCAAGTCGGGGAGTCATTGCTGGTAAACCAGAAGTGCTGGAGATTGTAAATGTAAATGGAACCGAGGCCGTCAGTATCCTGACGAAATACGGAAAGGTGCCTGGCAGCGAGCGACATGTTTGGGCGATGGCGGAGTTCTATTGAGAGAACCAATACTGCCAGCGGAATCTACCTCAATCACAATTCCGGCAAATGCTTTACATAGCATGCACTACACTACTGAGTTTTTTTACTCTTTCGAGTGCGAAAATCCTTTCAGTCTTCATACAATTCGGTATTTCTCTCGGAAACAAGTGGTCCACGATCTTAGGGATTCAAGTTCCATGTCACTGAGAGTGTCCCAATCTGTCCGGTTCACATCCTTAGGATCCAGAGACATTTTACCCAAGGCCACACTGGCTTCCTTCCCTTCCACAAAGCATACCGGTACAGTAAGGCTCCTGGAACATAGTATCTGGGGGAGTTGTTGTCTCCGTTATAACGTGATAGTTCGTATGTAGCGCGATTTCGGGAAAAGTAAAATTAGGCCGTGTCATATTGCAAAAGCGTACCCAGCCCTCGTGCCACTTGAAATCTTGCATTTGTCGCAACGGATGAGCAGTTCGCTTGTCGTAGTAGAAAACGAATCCTGCAATTCCGCCGACCGCGCCACCAGCCAGACTTACATTGCCCCGAGATGTTTTGTGGAGTGGATGGGGTACTGTCATGATCATACTTGCGAAGAATTTTATCTCTATCATCCTGTGACCGAGTATGGGCCTGAACGCTCCTCGGAGTTAGAATGTCAAGGGAGCTGTGGGAAGAATTATTCCCACAGCTCCTCTGGGGGAAGGAGTAGTTTTACTGCCAAATCAACTCTGCAAAGGTCGCACAACAGCAGAAAGCGAGCAAGAGAAGATACGAACTTTAGGGATTTTGAGGATCGAGCATCCGCAGTCTCTGATCTGTAATGCCCACAATTAGGCTCACCTGCCTTACTTCAGGGTGGTATACGAACTCTTTCAATGAAGCTGTTGACGGATCCTTCCTGTCTTTTACACGGATTCTGGCTGGACCTGAACCCACCAACGTTTTTGTTGAGGAAAGGGCCATGGTGTCCATGTTTTCTGCCGTAACAACTAGGGAAAGTATCACATCTTCTCCATGACTACCGTGCCCAGCCTACCATGGACCCAAGAAACCAGTCTTCAGGGGCAACTGAACATGATTCCCAATGGTGTTTGGCCTGATTCTGGCTGCCACAAGTGTGTATTGCAGAGTGCTGTACATGGTGAAGGTAACGAAGGGCAATGAACTCGTGTGTTTGCAGGGAATGGTCGAGGGACTTCCATTCGGACGACCTTAACTTTTGGCTGCTACCGGCGACAAGGTGATGTTTCCCATACCTAGTGTACGCTAGGGCAAAGTCATTGAAATTCTGGTAAACGAAGATGCCCGCCTTTTAGTCTGCTCTGCCAGTCAAAGCTAGCGCGATGATTCACCTTCACCTGATAGAAACAAGACTTGAGAAGTCTTCTATAATCGCTGCAATTATCCTTCCGAGCGTAGAATATGTAATGTCCTCTATCAAAGCTTTCAGGCTTTTTAGCTACGTGTGTACGGTATTGTTGCTTGCAAATCGTACGTAGCACGCAAGCAACTTGCCACAGCCTACTATTCTGCTTCGATTTCTTCCAAAACAGGCACCTTCATTCTCTTCGTGAGCCGTAGAATCGTGCCCCGGATGTGCTGTGAGTTCAAACCCGCTTGGTCGTATTGTTCGTGTTGAGTGGCAGCTTCGAAATAACTATCAGGCATGACCATTGGTCGGAATTTCAACTGACCGTCATCCATCAAACCATCCAGCGACAAAAAATGCAAGACGTGGTCACCAAATCCACCAATGCTTCCCTCTTCGACGGTAATCATGACGCCGTGGTCATCAGCAAGCTCTCTCACCAATTCAACGTCTAAGGGCTTCATGAAACGAGCATCCGCCACAGTCACACTCAGTCGCTCGTCCATTTCTTCAACTTCTTGAGCAGCAATTAACGCCTCGTGGAGCCTTGTACCAAATGAAAGGATAGCGACGCGATCCTTGCGCTCCTTCCCGCGGGACGAAGAAGATGTGTCGATCATGCCGCCGGGCCCCCGAACGATGCGTCCCTTTCCGATCTCAATGACTTCTCCTAACGGGACGAGAATGAGAACAAGGAAAGCCTAGATGAGACAACCACAACGAATGATTGGAGTCACTCAACCTCTTTGCTTGCCCAAAGCTCACCTTTGGAAGGAATTTCTCCATTTTCTAGTTTGTATCCGAACATAGATTCCAGCTTTTCTGCACCGTATCCTGTTCCTCGTGGGTAACGCAAAACAGTTGGGCCGTCGTCAAATGCTGCACAGGTCATCACCATGTTCTTCAGCTCAATTTCATCACTGGGTGACATGATGGTCAAATTCGGAATACAGCCAAGATATGACAAGTCGTAGCATCCATGATGCGTAGGGCCATCATTTCCAACAAAACCAGCACGGTCTAGGATCATACGGACAGGAAGATTTTGGACAGCAACATCATGCACAACTTGATCGTATCCACGTTGCATGAAAGTGGAATACACACAACAAAATGGTTTGATCCCTTCACAAGCCATACCAGCAGCCATACAAACAGCATGCTGCTCAGCAATACCAACGTCAAAGGTTCGCTTGGGAAAACGACGCCCGAAAATGTCCATTCCAGTACCACCCGGCATGGCTGCCGTGATACCGACGATACTGCGATCGTCAACAGCTGCATCGATCAACGAGTTGGCAAAAATGGAAGTGAAGCTGGGGTTTCCTCCACTTTTTTTGGGCTGAATTCCCGTGCTCAAATTGAATTTACCAACACCATGCATTCTATCACTGGCAGCCTCGGCAGGGGGGTAGCCATATCCCTTGACCGTTTTCAAGTGGAGAAGCACTGGTTTGTCGTTGGGGCTGTCGCGGAGCTTTTCCAGGATTGGGATCATATTATCCAAATCGTGTCCATCTACCGGGCCAACGTAGTAGAATCCCAACTCCTCGAACAAGGTACCACCAGACACAATACCTCGGGCATACTCATCAATGCGTTTGTTGACGTCTTGAATACCTTCGGGCAAAAGCTTGTTGAAGCTCTTGGCAAAGTCACGGAAGTCTTGAAACGGCTTAGATACAAGCAAATTCGATGTATAGGCAGAGAGCTGCGAGGCGGGGATGGTTCCACCAGCACTGGGAGTTCCTGTCGGAAGACTGACTTGACCGTTGTCGTTCAAGATCACAATCATCCTGGATCGAAGGTATCCTGCACTGTTCATTGCTTCGTACGCCATGCCACCCGTGATAGCCCCGTCCCCAATGACCGCCACACAGTTGTTTTTTCTTTTGTTGAGCAAAGACTTGGCAATACTCATACCTTGTGCGGCAGAAATGGATGTTGTGGAATGCCCGGCTCCAAAGGAGTCATATTCACTTTCTTTTCGCTTGCAAAATCCTGAAATACCACCTAGTTGTCGAAGTCCTGACATTTTATCCCGCCGCCCTGTCAAAATCTTGTGCGGGTAGCACTGGTGGGCGACATCCCAAATAATATCGTCTTCAGGCATGTCGAACACATAATGGAGGGCAACAGTCAATTCCGTAACACCCAACGACGAGCTCAAGTGACCACCCGTCTTGGAAACCGACTCCAATACCTCCCATCGGACCTCGTTCGCAAGCTAGAAGGAAACAAGATGAGAGGCCACCCATGGAGACAATAATCACAACCCCAACTGTTCCTTGTGTTGCACATACCTGTTTGAGTTCCCGCATGTTCAACCGTTTCATATCCGACGGATACTTTACCGAATCCAAAATGGGCTTACTGGGAGGTCCAGCATAAGGAGGTCCAGGCATGTTGGATCCCTCCGACATGAAGA